>OY992540.1:136347662-137005487 GCA_963921195.1 Pegoplata infirma | reverse complement strand
CGCATTTGAAGTTGGTAAACTATTATTATAATTTCTTGAAAACTGTATAGGAGGCGTATACTTAATTTTGTAATTTCCTTTAAAAAACAATCATACGCAATGATGACGAAGTTTATTTTTAATAATTCGGCCATTCAGTAAGTACTAGACCGATTGCAGCGAAATTCATTCCGGTTATATGTAATGTAATTTAACTTTAGACGCTGGACCCCACATGTCCAATAAGGGCACCACCTGGGGCCCCTAAAGTAGCACATACTTATATAGTATTCAAAAATTTAAATGCTTTAAAATCACCAACTCCAAATGCGTTCAAAAAAAATCTAGCATTAGACTATAAAAAAGCCTCGAGTGGTTTGTCATGGAAACTACTTTCATTTGCTTTTGTTTTCATTCCATTCCGATTCGGAAAGTTAGATTTTGTATCACTGTGTAAAGTTTTTATTAAAATTATTACTAAAAAATTTAAAAGATTTCGTTAGACCTTCCCCAATCAGTCCAAGGTATTTTTCAATCATTTTAAAATTTAAAATTTTAATTAACATTTAGCTAAAAATTTTCCTAAAACAAAAACAAATTCTAAAAATAAAACAAAAATATGCAAAAAGTTTTTTTTTTTTGTTTTTCCTTTATTAGACGAGTTTGTAGTATTATGAATTATGAAGGTTAAATTTTCAATTTGCCAGCCAGAATGTCTGGGTATTACATAAAAAAATCTTCCTCCATTCATTTCTTAAAACACAACTAGTAAAATCTATTTCATTATATTTTTTTTTTGTTTTTACTATTTGTGGTTTTGATATTAAATAGCACTTGTGTTAACCCCTAAGTGAGCATATATTTTTTTTTAATATAAACCAGACACAAAAAAATCTTTAAATTAAAGAGACACGACAGTAGGAGCTTTCAGACTGAAGAGTCACGACAGTAGGGCTTTTAAGAAAAAAAAAACTGACTAAAAACACAGCGATTTTTGCGAAAAAGAAAGCGATTTAAGCTTAATTTTTTGCAAATCTTTCTAACACAAAATCTAGATCAAAATGATTTTTTTTTTTTTTGCATATTTTACAAAATTACTTTTTTTGACAGCTGTCATACACTCAAAATAACAACTCTGTAAATTACTCTGTAAAATGACTGTAATCTCAATTCAACAGATATTTGACAGAGTTTTCTGTCAAAATACAGATTTAAAGAAAATACTTTGTATTTTGTTGTGAGAAAAAACAAAGTTTCCTCTGTTATATTACTTTTTACTTAGTAATCTTAATTTTACAGATAATTAACAGAGTTTTCTGCTAAAATACAGATTTAAGCAAAATACTTCGTATTTTTTTATAACCAAAAAAGTTTTCCGTTTTGAGTAGTTTTTTGTTTTTGTTACCAAACATCAAAATTTTATCTGTATATTTTTTTTTTAGAAAATGTTTAAAAAGTAGCAAAAAAAGTTATAAATTTTTTTTTTTCAGAAATCTTATAAAAATTTTACAAAATAACATGCATTTACTAAACTCTGTAGATTTACAGAGTTTTTTCTGTAATGTTTTTTATACCCTCCACTCTAGTGATAGAGGGTATATATAAGTTTGTCATTCCGTTTGTAACACCTCGAAATATTGGTCTAGGACCCCATAAAGTATATATATTTATGATCCTCGATCGATTTTAAGTCGATCTAGCGATGTCCGTCCGTCCGTCCGTCCGTCCGTCCGTCCGTCCGTCTGTCTGTCTGTCTGTCCGTCCGTAGAAAACACGCTAACTTTTGAAAGACTTTACAGAGGCTACTGAAGTTTGGCATATATGTTTGTCATTTACCTGGTCAGGTTGGTATTGCAATCCAGCCAAATCGGTCCAGTGGTTCAAAAGTTATGAGCAAAAGAGTAAATTTCGGCAAGGGTGTTTCGCGAATTTACGAGATAAAAAACACTATAACTTTCGAAAGACAATAATGAGACTACTGAAGCTTGGCATGTATCTTTGCCGTTCCCCGGGTCTGTTTGGTTTTAAATTTCAGCTCAATCGGTCCAGTGGTTCAAAAGTTATAAGCAAAACCCTGAATTTCAAATTAGTTTCATCTAAAATGCCACGTGTTTTAACAAGTTTTAAAAGCATTGTTGGTAACTAAACAATGCTTTTCAAACTTGTTTAAATTTTAAGCAATGCTTTTTAAACTTGTTTAGTTTTAAAAGCGTTGGTAACTTAAAAACCACACTCGTAAAAATTTTACACTCAAAAAAAATTTTACACTCAAAAAAAATTTTACACTCAAAAAAAATGTTCAAAAAAAATATTTTTTTTTTTACAAAAATTACAATATTTTGTGTACACACGTACGTGCATTCACTCAGAAATATTTTTACAGTAAAAAAACATTACACTCGAAAAAAATTTTACACTAAAAAAAAAAAATAGTAGTTTTTCTTTTTTTTTTTTTTAAATGACAAAAAAAAGAGTTTTTTACTCAAAATAAAATATTTCTAATCAAAATTGTTAATTTTTTCACGTTAAAAAATGTACTACCCTTTAAAAATGCATTGTGGAGGGTATTCATAGATTCGGCAAAGTCGAATTTAACTTTTCTACTTGTTTTTTTACATCAAATGCATTTTACAAATATATGTAAATTTACATAGTTTTCTTTGCTAAATGGTGGTTTATTTAACCAATATTTTACTATTTTACTTAACTCTGTAAATTAACAGTTTTTTTTTGTACAAATCATTTTACAGAGTTTTAAAGTAAAATTACAGAGTTTTCTCTGTCAAAAAGCTTTCATATTTAACCAATATTTTACCATAAACTCTGTAAATTAACAGTTTTTTATTGTTAAAATCATTTTACAGAGTATTTTAGTAAAATTACCAAGAAATTTTGTTAGCTGGAAAAGTATGGTGTACTCTGTTAAATTAGCAGAGTTTTTCTGTAATTTAACAGAGTTATTATTTTGAGTGTAGGTGTCGCATCAGTTTAGTCTGCTTTATTGTTCCTATCTCACTTGAGATGCCAGTTGCTGTGTGTCAAACTTAATCAAGAGCATTTGAGGTTGCTGCAACATCACTTCACCAATTCACTTATTTAAATCCGTTATTGTTCTTTTGAACATGTTGCTATTAAGAGTTAAAACTTTTCTATCGGAAAGTTTTTTTCCTCAACGTAGTATTTTTTTTTTTATAGAAATGTTGTATGTAAAAATTGTTTGACATTAGGGTAATTCGTATTTAAACGGTTTTATCTTATTGAATTCCAATAGCTGTAAAAAATTTTGCTACCATAGCTATGGGGATTCAAAATATCACTCCCTTCGGAATATGTGCACCATAGCAATAAAATAAAATAATATTGCTCCTAGACTTATGTAACTTTAAGTATACCGATCGACTTACAATTAGAATCAGAGTCGATTTATCGATGTTCATCCGATACAAACACGATACAAATTTTCAACAACTGACCTGATATTTTGATACTCAAGCTTCTTTAAAGCCCAAGGAAAAAGCCTATTGAAATTGGAAAAAATCGGTCCATGCTTATAATCGGAACATTTTTGGACTTAGTCCCCTTATAAAAACTCTTCCCGGTATTCTATTAAATCTGCCTATTGGCAACACATACATCGATTTGTCTGAAACTTAAAGTATATATAAATGAGACAACTTAAATGTTGGGTTGGTCTGCTCGGCCATATCGGTTTGGGGAACCCTTCCTCCTCGCGGTAATTGTTAACAAATTCATTTGTTGTGATTTCTGCAAATATGTTATCAATTTTATCATTATTTAAATTTCGGCCCGCCCACGAAAATGGTGTTTTATAGAGGTTTCTTTAGATTTTCAAGGGGGGAAGTTTCTGAAACCGGTAGAGAGACATCGCCATATGAAATTTGTCAAACAATTTTAAAAAATTGCTGCGTTTTCTTACACTGAAAGAATTATTGTTCATAATAATTACACTCAAAAAATAATGTCATTAACTGTTTGTAGTTTATTTAAAAAATTTTACGTTTTGTCTTTTTTAAAAGAAAAAAAATTTATTTAATGTTCAGTTCTTTTAAATGACTATTTCTGTTCTTTGTTACAAAAATAACAACATAAAAAATAAAGACTTTCATTAGCTTTCAATTTTTAAAGTCATTAATTTTTGTTCTGTAAGTAAAAATAAGTGATTCCTGTTTAATTTTTAATAATTTATGTACTTTATTTTTTTTTTAAATTGTTGGCATTTTTTAAAGATAAGCCATTAGTTTTTACATATTGTGTTGGTTATTTTTTTGTAGACAAAAAATTCCAAAAATCATTTATAGAAATATAAAAACATGTTTGTATCAAGTGACTTTGGCACGATGGGTAGAGTGTCTGTCCCCAATGAAGTTGATTGCGGGATCGATTCCCCAAAAATTTTATTGAAAATTTTTTAAAATAAAATTCAATAGAAAAATTGTTAAAATAACCTACGAAATCATTAATTTTTAATGTTTTTGTTGGTATTTTTTTTTGGAATTTGTTGGTAAAATAACACAAAATCATTTATTTTTAATGTTTTCGTAGGTTATTTTTTTTCGAATTTTTTGGTGAAAAAAATTAAAGTGACGTTATTTTTTAATATTCAATGTTATTTACTTTAGAAAATTGTTTTTTTTTTTTTAGTAAAGAATAAATATTGATGTTTGTTAAACCAAATGAATAATTACTGGAATGGTTTTAAAATGTTTTATCACTTATTTTAAATATGTTTTTTATTTGTTTTTGCCAAACAAATATTTTGAATGTATGAACAAATTTCATAAAACCAAATTCATAGAATTTATGAAACAATTCATTACCTAAATGAATATTCATTATTATTGTGAAATACTTCATAGAATTTTATTCATAGATTTTGTTAAATTCATTCATTCAGAAAAAAATCATAGAATTAATGAATGTCATTCATAGAAAAAAATCTCATCATTATGCATTTTAATTTTTTTAATAATTTAAATTAAATAGTTGAATAAATATATTAAAAAAATATAAAAAAACATAAAAAATATTAAAAAAAACCCTTGCCGAGGCTCGAACCCAAGACCTACCGGCTGTGGTGCGTATTGTTGACGTGTTAACAATCAGCGCTAACAAAAGAGAAAAATGTGGCCAACTAACACTTAGTTTTATAACGTTCGTTATTTTTTGTTGTAAATACTCAAAAATGTTGTTGTCTTTAAAATCCCTCTGATTCTCACGCAGCGTTTGGCAGATCATTGTGACAGAACATAAAAGCAAACTCAATATGTTAAAGCAGAATATTAAACAAAATCGATTTTAAGTGTTATTATTTGTTTATATACTTTAGCTAAGTGGTGAGAGACTAAGCTTTACGAACAACTGGTCCGGTGTTCAAATCTCGGTGGGAATGAGTTAAAAAACATATAAATTTTTTAAAATAGAAAATTGTAAATAAATAAAATAAATAAGGTAAATTGGAATAAAAAAAATAAATAAAAATAGAAATGAATAATACATTTTTTTTCATAGCCTATGAACTTTTTCATAGGTTTCTGGTTTCATAGATTCTATGAAGGTCATCATTGGCTGACTTCTAATGATTGTTTTCATAGAATCAATGTACGTTTTTATAGCCGAAATGAACAAAATTCTTTCAGTGTATGTTCAAAAATTTTTTTAAAAAAAATTTGAATTTTCTTTGTAATTGACTATTTTATAGAGCTTGAGACAAACTTTCGTTAAAATTAATTTAAGCCAAATTAGATAATTTAAAACGATGACGCCCTTTGATCAAAGTGTAGAGTTTTTGGTTAAAGTTTTCTTAAAAACCAAAACTTTAAAGAAGAAAGCCAGGGGTTTCAATGATCAGTGCTTTTGTGGTGCTTACGTAGAAAAATGTTGGAAAAATTATTTTTTTCATGCTTTTTGAAAATATTTTGCTTCATAAGCACCACAAAAATTTTCTAAATCAATTTTTTTTAAAAATTTTAATTGTTGGACAGGTCTCTAGCAATGATTTGGCTTTTACAGATTGAAAAAATATCAATTAGTCGACGAGTTATAGCCAAGAAAACCATATTAACAATATGCTGAAAAATGGCATTTGACTGCAAAGTTCGAAGGTCGATTAAAAAAAAAATTCGAACTAACATAAACAAACGCCACGATACGAGTCTTCTAATTTAGCCTCTATTTTCACCCCTCACTCTCAGAATCGACCTAACTTTGGCTAACCTGAATTTGTTCCACAGTGTAATTATATATAAATTAATCTATCATTTGATCCAAAAATGGAGGTTCTAAAAATATACAATTGTATCTTATTAGATCAAATTTGATGTTATCAGACATAATTAGAGCCCAAAAACCCGACTAAAAAAAAAAATAATACGGCGCCATATATCATTTGATCCCAAAAATGAAGGATCCAAAAATATATGATTATATCTTATTAGATCAAATTTGATATGATAAAATATAATTAGATCCCAAAAATGGAACTGTAAATATTATTTAATTTGATATTTTAAAAAATTAGATCTAATAAGATATAATAATATATAATTATATCTTATTAGACCTAATATGATCTTCAATATCAAACCAGATGAAATTTACTGTTCCATTTTTGGGATCTGATAAGATATAATCATATATTTTTGGATCCTTCATTTTTGGGATCAAATGATAGATCAATTTATATATAATTATATTACAAAATATATGATTATATCAAAACTTTTTTACTCGGGAATGGAACGGCAAATTTCATCTAATTTGATATTGAAGATCATATTAGATTTAATAAGATATAATTATATATAATTATATATAATTATATATTATTATATCTTATTAGATCTAATTTTTTATAATATCAAATTAGATAATATTTACCGTTCCAATTTTGGGATCTAATTATATCATACTTGATCTAATACACTCAAAAAAAAAAGTGTAATGTTAGCAAAAAAAGCTTGTAAACCTACAAAAAAATTTGCTGATTTTGAACCCACAATTTTTTTGCTAAAGTTAGCAAAAATGTTTTGCCAAAAATTAGTTAACTAATTTTTTTTTTTTTGACTTAGTTCATACACATTTGAGGACCCCATTGGGTTCGGACCCGATAGGTCCAGACCCCGTTGGGCCTAGGCCTAGTTGGGTTCCTTAAAAATCGTCATAGTTTTTGATCCAAAATTTGTGTCCGTTTCGCTCTACCTTGCTTAGTTTTTGAGATACGTGATTATAGGGGACCGCTGGGGTCTTGAGAATTAAAAAACTCGATAACTTCAAAAATATTACTCGGAGAGCTTTTGACTATTTTGGTCTTATTCTACGTATTGAGAGCTACAAAAATGCTTTTGGACTTTTTGTTGTGTCGGCAATATTTACCGAGATATGAGCATTTTAAAATTTTCGGGAATGCTAACTTTTTTGGATCCAAAGTTAGGGCCCATTAGGGTCCACACATGTGAAGAGGACCCGCGAAAGTATGGAGATTCTAAGAACCAAAAATGCCCTCCATTTTGCTCTATCTGGCTTAGTTTCCGAGATAGCGCCATTTTAAGTTTTCTGAAAATAAAAAAAAATTTACCATTTATTTTTGCTGATGTTAGCAAAAAATCTTGTAAAAATGTTGTCAACTCAATTTCAAATTTAGCAAAAGAAATTAGTTCAAAGTTTGTTATAAATTGCTAATGTGCTAAATAAAGTTTACAAGAACTTTTTGCTAACATGCTAATGTCAACTAAAAATTTGCTAAAAGTTAGCTAACTAGCATTAGCAAAAAAAAATTAGTAAATCTACTAACGTATTTTTTTGAGTGTAAGATATAATCATATATTTTTGTATTCTCCATTTTTGGGATCAAATGTTATATGGTATTATTTTTATTTAGTCGGGAATGTCCAAATCCGAAATATAACTACACTCAGAAAAAAACTAACTAAAAAATGGGAAAATTAATTAAATCCAAGGAAAATTGAATAAATCCATTGCCATGTATTACTACTTTTTAGTCCATATTTTTCTTTAAAAGAAGGACAAATTTGAACTAGAATATGGGGAAAAATGTCCCATTTTCCGGTTAAAAAACATTTCTGATGAGGAAATTTTTCCTAAAAATTATTTAATTTTATATTTTTTAATGGTTTATTTATAGAATAGCATGTGAATACACACATAATTCTCATTGGGTACATATTTTATTATAAATATAAAGAAACGTTTGTTTCTTATAGTCAAGTAATAAATTTCATTAATTCTTTTAGTTAAATTACAACAAAAACTTTGTATTTGACGTTTGTTCCCAGACTATGGGAAAACACGCCAAAGCCAAGGTCTTTGTTGTGATTAAAATATTTTTTTTTCTAACACATACATATGTAGAAAAAAATGTAAATATTAAATTTATTAGGGTCGAACCTGAATCAAATTGCGTCGCGCAAGACGTAAAAAAAAACAAAAACAAACACATCAAATTTTAAATTTTTACGTCCGTTTGATTTAGGTACGTCACATTTAAATATTAGAAACGAAAAATTATTGGGCGTTACGCCTTACGCGACGCAATTTGATTCAGGTTGGACGCTTACTTGTTTATACAAGACCAAACTTTTTGTATTCATGTACTACAAATAATGAACAAAATGTGAACTACAAGCAAGCATGAAAAAATAAAAATAAATCAACAAAACAATTTCATGTTATGAAAAATTTACTAAACTTGTGGAAAAAACTTCCTCAAATTAAAGAAGATAAATATGATGAACTAATTGGTAGGAATTTACGTCCTAAAACTGAATTTTTTGAACTAAATTTTGTTTTAAGAAATATGTCTTAAAAATAAAGATTTTTTTCCAATTATTTTGGGAAAATTTCTTTGGCAGTAAGAATTTCTTTCACGTATTAGGGAATTCCATTTAAGGAAAATTATGGCCTATTTAACAGTCCATGAACTAAAATATTGTCCTAAAAGTTATGAAAATTTCCCGACTTTTAGTTAATTTTAACTAAGTAAATTGTGGGAAAATTTATAAACTATTTTGAAGAAAAACTTTCCAAAGTTTAAGTTTTTTCTTTTTTTTGAGTGTATATCTCGATTTTGGACATTTCAGATATAATTTTATGCAATCAGATACGATTATATATGAAAATATATAACCATATCAGATAAGATCTAATCATTTCTTACACGGGTAACCATCTCTTTTAGAATTAGAGTTCAACAATATAGACGATATGGAATATCGAGCCACCCTATTGTACATATTTTTATACATTGATGCAATAAAAAGAAATTGTTTTAATTTTGTTAAAATAAATACTCAAACGTGTAGTTGATGTCTGTTTTTTATATTTACTATACTCGCAATTTGTTTATTTTCTAGTAGAGGTAGGAATTTATTTACTTTAAAAAAAACGTGTAGTTTCTAATTGAACAATGTTGTAAATAGAAAAAAAAAATAATAGAAAAACTAAACTCATCTCCATTTTCAATTGGCTACTCTACAAATACATACACGCAAAAAAAAACTTTGTAAAATTACAAGAAAAACTTGTAACTTTTTTTTCTTGCTACCAACTATTTTACTAAAAATCCTAGTAATTTTGCAAGCTTTTTACCAATAATTTTGTAATTTTACAAGGTTTTTACCAATAAAATTGTAAATTTACAAATATTTTGACACCATAAAATTTACAAGAAGGTTTCGTAACTTTACTAGATTTTTTGCTACCTCCTATTTTACGAGAATTCCTAGTAATTTTACAAGATTTTTACTAATAAAATTGTAAATTTACAGTTTTTTTGGCTTAATTAAAATTACAAGGAATTCTAGTGAATTTACTAGATTTTTTTTGTAAAATTATCTTGGAAGTTTGTAAAATTACACAAAAAATTGTAAAATTACACAAAAAATTGTAAAATTACAAAAAAAAATAAATTTCGATTCAAATTTATTTGTTAAAAAAACAAGGAATACTGTCAAATATTGGTAAAATGGAATTACGAAACTTTTGCTAGTAATTTGACAAAGTTTTTTTTTTTCTGTGTACTATACCTTACACACATTTACCATCTGCTGATTCCACTCCCACACACAACTCCTGTACCATTTAAAAAAAAAATACAAGTCAAGTCTGTCAGTAATTAACAGATAAACAATACATGTATAAATATGTTTGTATGTAACAACAATTGATAGACAAACTGACCGCAAAAAGTGGCGGTGGCAATAGAACTAACATCATCAACATGATGATGATGATCATCATCATCTTTATAGTGAACAACATCAACCACATCAGTGAAAAAAAAAAGTAATAAAAAGCAATCGACAACAATTGTTTGCAATTGTTATGCACTTTTCGTTTATTTTACTACAATTTCTATAGAGAATTTTCAATAGGAAAAATACAATATTGTGTTTTAAACTGCAAGTATGTGACAATAGAGTGACATTTTTTCTTAAAATCTTGATTTTTCCAAGTGTCCGGGAAAAATTTTATTTTCCTAGGCTTAAAACTACAAATTTGAGGACAATCGGATTAAATTGAGCCGCCCGACGATCAAAATTTTGGATTTTTGAAAATAATTATTTTAATGCGCTGATCAGGAATATAAAAAAAAAAAAATAAAATCGGTCGAACGGTTTTCGAGATATTGCTATTTAAAATTGCCGATTTCTTCCTACGTTTAAGAAATTTTTTAAAAAAATCTCAAAATTTGTTTCTCTTGACACATTCTGGACTCACCCTCCTGCTACACCTTCCATAATTATGTAAACATAAAGCAACAAACACACACAAAACAATAACAAATTTTTGTTTGTTGTTGTTGTTGTTTTGTATGTGTTTGTTGCTTTATGTTTACATAATTATGGAAGGTGTAGCAGGAGGGTCATTAATACATTCAAAAGAAAAACTCTATCAAAAAATCTGTAAAACGACTTTCAATTTGATTTAGCAAACTTTCTGCAGAGTTTTCTGCTGAAATTGATATTTTTACTAAAATCACTGTCATTCAGTTTTACAAAACATCCGAAATTTTACAGCGTTTTTACTGATTCTGTTTGCTGAATTTCAAAATATTTTTGAACATAGTTTGCTGTCATTCTTTTTTTTCAAGAAAAATTTTTTTAAAGTTTTTTTATTTCAAAGTTTCAATCGAAACGATATTTTTGAACATAGTTTTAGCAGATTATTTTGTTATTGTACAGAAATAGTTTGTTGTCATCTTTTTTTCAAGAAAACTTTATTTTTTTCAAAATGTTAATCAATACGATATTTTTAAACATATTTTTGAAAATATTTTTAGCAGAATATTTTGTAATTTTACAAAATAGTTTGCTGTCATCCTTTTTTCAAGAAAACTTTTTTTTCAAAGTGTTAATTTTTTTTGTTATTTATACAATTGAAACGATTGTGACTACACTCAAAATAACAACTCTGTTAAATTACAGAAAAACTCTGCTAATTTATCAGAGTACACCATACTTTTCCAGCTAACAACATTTCTTGGTTATTTTATTATAAAACTCTGGAAAATGATTTTGACAAAAAAACTGTTAATTTACAGAGTTTTTAGTAAAATATTGGTTAAATAAAACATCATTTAGCAAAGAAAAACTCTGTAAACTTACATATATTTGTAAAATGCATTTGATGCAACCAAAATTTTACAGAGAAAAACTCTGTAAATTTACAGAGTTTAGTAAAAACATGTTGTTTTGTAAAATTTTTATAAGATTTTTGAAAAGGTTTTTTTGGTACTTTTTTAATATTTTCTCAAAAAAAAAAAAAAAAATACAGATAAAATATTGGTGTTTTTACAGAAAACTCTGTAAAAATACAGATAAAACTTAGTTTTTTTGGTTATAAAAAATGCAGAGTATTTCACTTTAATCTGTATTTTAGCAGAAAACTCTGTTAATTATCTGTAAAATAAAGATTACAAAGTTTAAAGTATTATAACAGATGAAGTTTGTTATTTTGTTACAGCAAAATACAAAGTATTTCCTTTGAATCTATATTTTGACAGAAAACTTTGTCAAATATCTGTTGAACTGAGATTACAGTCATTTTACAGAGTATTTTACAGAGTTATTATTTTGAGTGTACATTTTAGATAATTTTATCATCTACTTTTACAATAATTTTATAATCGACTAATATTAAACCTTTAAAAAATTTATTCTATTTGTACTATCGATCGATTTTAAATTGATCTAGCGAGGTCCGAAGGACAAACTGGAGACATCTGAGGCTTAACATATATATTTGTCATAGTTGTGGTAAGATTCGTATTAAATTTCAGCAAAATCGGTCGAGTGGCTAAAAAATTATGAGTAAAAATGTCATAAAATCATTTTCTTACGTTTGTAAGTGTTTATTAAAGTTCCCTTGTAATAAACCTACGCCTAGTAATGAACATATTTTGTAGATACCCGAAAAATTGGTACATCCCTAGCGATTTACCGATTTCCATAAATAATCTCTACCTTCATATGCCTCCCTAATCAAATTGATGTTCTTATTTATATGAAACTAAAATATTCTCTAGTCGTAAATGTCATTTTTATAGTTTTAAATGTCAATTCTAATATTTATTGAGGGGAAAAATCAAATTCATTTCAATTTTGTGTCGTGTGTATGGTTTTTTTTTTGTGCATATGGTAAATTTTATTGCAATCATGAAATAAGGGTAGAGATTTACAATTTGTTTAGTTTATTTTGATTGTATGAATAACTAAAATGACATTTTAATTTAGTTTTGAAAAATTTTGTAATATCCCTACACTCAAAATAATAACTCTGTAAAATACTCTGTAAAATGGCTGTAATCTAAATTCAACAGATATTTGACAGAGTTTTCTGTCAAAATACAGATTTAAAGAAAAAACTTTGTATTTTGTTGTGACAAAAAAACAAAGTTTCCTCTGTTATATTACTTTTTACTTTGTAATCTTAATTTTACAGATAATTAACAGAGTTTTCTGCTAAAATACAGATCTAAGCAAAATACTTCGTATTTTTTTATAACCAAAAAGTTTTCGGTTTTGAGTAGTTTTTGTTACCAAACATCAAAATTTTATCTGTATTTTTTTTTTCAGAAATCTTATAAAAATTTTACAAAATAACATGCATTTAACTAAACTCCGTAAATTTACAGAGTTTTTTCTGTAATTTTTTTTTTTCATCAAATGTATTTTACAAATATATGTAAATTTACATAGTTTTCTTTGCTAAATGGTGGTTTATTTAACCAATATATTACTAGAAACTCTGTAAATTAACAGTTTTTTTTTGTCCAAATCATTTTACAGAGTTTTATAGTAAAATTGTAGAGTTTTCTCTGTAAAAAAGCTCTCATATTTAACCAATTTTTTACTATAAACTCTGCAAATTAACAGTTTTTTTCTGTCAAAATCATTTTACAGAGTTTTTTAGTAAAATTACCAAGAAATGTTGTTAGCTGGAAAGTATGGTGTACTCTGTTAAATTAGCAGAGTTTTTCTGTAATTTAACAGAGTTATTATTTTGAGTGTAGTTTATGTAAAGAGAATTTTAAATGTTTTAGTTTTACTGTTTTTTTTTTTAATTTGATGTCACTGAAATATGGGTTGTTTCCTGTTGGAAAAGAGGAAGTTGAAAAAAAAAAATCGATGCACCAAAAAGACATATTCCGGTCAAAAGTTACATTTAACATTTTAAACATTTCAAGAGATTTTTGCGAGAGAAAAAGTCTAAAATAATTTTTCAGTAGAAAATTCTCAAAGTCTGAAATATTTTTCATATAGAAAATTTCTCAGATTCTGAGACATTTTTCATATAAAAAAAAAGTCTCAGATTCTGAGGGTTTTTTCTATAGAATATTTCTCAGATTCTGAGACACTTTTCATATAGAAAAATTCTCAAATTCTCAGACATTTTTCATATAGAAAAATTCTCACACTCTGAGACATTTTTCATATAGAAAAACTTTCAGATTCTCAATCATTTTTCTTATAGAAAAATTGTCAGATTCTGAGACATTGTTCATATAGAAATATTCTCAGATTCTGAAAAATTTTTGATAAAGAAAAATCCTCAGATTTTGAGACATTTTTCATATAGAAAAATTTTGAGAAATTTTTGTTATAAAAAAAGTCTCAGATTCTGAGACATTTTTCTTTTAGAAAAAGTCTCAGATTCTGAGACATTTTTCTTATAGAAAAAGTCTCAGATTCTGAGACATTTTTCTTATAGAAAAAGTCTCAGATTCTGAGACATTTTTCTTATAGAAAAAGTCTCAGATTCTGAGACATTTTTCTTATAGAAAAAGTCTCAGATTCTGAGACATTTTTCTTATAGAAAAAGTCTCAGATTCTGAGACATTTTTCTTATAGAAAAAGTCTCAGATTCTGAGACATTTTTCTTATAGAAAAAGTCTCAGATTCTGAGACATTTTTCTTATAGAAAAAGTCTCAGATTCTGAGACATTTTTCTTATAGAAAAAGTCTCAGATTCTGAGACATTTTTCTTATAGAAAAAGTCTCAGATTCTGAGACATTTTTCTTATAGAAAAAGTCTCAGATTCTGAGACATTTTTCTTATAGAAAAAGTCTCAGATTCTGAGACATTTTTCTTATAGAAAAAGTCTCAGATTCTGAGACATTTTTCTTATAGAAAAAGTCTCAGATTCTGAGACATTTTTCTTATAGAAAAAGTCTCAGATTCTGAGACATTTTTCTTATAGAAAAAGTCTCAGATTCTGAGACATTTTTCTTATAGAAAAAGTCTCAGATTCTGAGACATTTTTCTTATAGAAAAAGTCTCAGATTCTGAGACATTTTTCTTATAGAAAAAGTCTCAGATTCTGAGACATTTTTCTTATAGAAAAAGTCTCAGATTCTGAGACATTTTTCTATAGAAAAAGTCTCAGATTCTGAGACATTTTTCTTATAGAAAAAGTCTCAGATTCTGAGACATCTTTCTTATAGAAAAAGTCTCAGATTCTGAGACATTTTTCTTATAGAAAAAGTCTCAGATTCTGAGACATTTTTCTTATAGAAAAAATCTCAGATTCTGAGACATTTTTCTTATAGAAAAAGTCTCAGATTCTGAGACATTTTTCTTATAGAAAAATTCTCATATTTTAAGACATTTTTCATTTAGAAATTATTTTTCATATAGATAAAGTCTCATATTCTGAGACATTTTTTTATAAAGAAAAAGTTTCAGATTCTAAGATATTTTTCATATAGAAAAAGTTTAAGATTGAGACATTTTTTATAAAGAAAAATTCTCTGATTCTGAGACATAGAAATATAGAAAAAATCATGGATTTTGAAAAATTTTTAAGAAAAAAAAGTCTTAGATTTTGACACATTTTTCATATAGAAAAAGTGTCAGATTCTGACACGTTTTTTATAAAGAAAAAGTTTTAGATTCTGAAACATTTTTCATATAGAAAAAGTGTCAGTTTCTGAGATCTTAGACATTTTTTATCAATAAATATTTCAGATTTTGAAATATTTTTTAAAATAGTTATGGTTCTGCTTACCTAATATGTTTCTGGAGTCATTGATGACAAATCTGAAATTAGATAAAGAAAAAAATAAATTATTATTATATTTTTATACGATGTAGCTATGTCCGTCCATCGCAATGGATCGGTTTGTTAAAAACACGCAATTGTTAAACTTTTTCTAAAATATTTAAAAATGTTTGTTTATTTAAACCACTACAATTTTCGCACTTTTTTCTCTAACATCTCAAAAAAAATTTTAGGATTATGTACATAAAATATATTTATTTTCAATTATTCGTAACCACCTACACTTTTTTTTGTTATGAAAAATTAAAATAAATAAATATTATGTCTGTTGTAAAAATATGAACGCCTACTTTTTTTTTGTGCTAGACCGCCACCATATAATACTTAAATATAAATAAACAAAAAATTATAATGTTAATATAATAAAAAAATTTTATGGTTGACTAATAAATTTAATGATTTAAATAAATAAAAATATTTTTTTAACAAAAAAAAAAAAAAAAAAAATTTGGAATGTAAACACTTGATATGGATTTTTTTGTATGCATTTTATTTCTTTAATAATTTAATAAATCACAACCTTGAACTTGAACTTAAATGTGAAAAATAAAAATCAATTAAAATAAAATAAACAAAAAAAAAAATATACATACTTATAACATCAAATAAATTTAAGATGATCTATAAAACAATAAATATATCAACGGTTAAAAGAAATATGGGTGAAAAAAAAAAAAATTTAAATATCACAAAATAAATGTATGACCAACAATTTAAAGAAAAAAATGTTGATGACAGCTGAGATTTGATTTATTTAAATGCAAAAAAAAAAATTAAAAACACATGAGAAGTATAATTTTTCCTTTAGAAAAATTTTCAGATTCTGAGATATTTTTCCTATAGATAAATTCTCAGATTCTGAGACATTTTTTTAATAGAAAAATTATCGGATTATTAGAAATTTTTTGTATAGAAAAATTATTAGATTATTAGAAATTTTTTGTATAAAAAAATTATCAGATTCTAAATATTTTCCCTATAAATAGGTACTTTGATTCTGAGGCATTCTTCCTATAGAAAAAGTTTCAGATTCTAAAAAATGTTTCCCATAAAAAATTTCTTAGACTCTAGGATATTTTCATTATAGAAAAACTCTTAGATTCTGAGAAATTTTGTATATAGAAAATTTTTTAGATTCTGAGATATCTTTCCAATAGAAAAATTCTCAGATTCTGAGACATTTTTCCTATAGAAAAATTCTCAGATTCTGAGACATTTTTCCTATAGAAAAATTCTCAGATTCTGAGACATTTTTCCTATAGAAAAATTCTCAGATTCTGAGACATTTTTCCTACAGAAAATTACCAGATTCTGGATTCTCAGATCCTGGATTCTCAGATTCTTAGACATTTTTCCTTTAGAAAAATTATCAGATTGTCAGATATTTTTCCTCTAGAAAAATTCTCAGATTCTGACACATTGTGCTATAAAAAATTTATCAGATTCTGACAGATTTTGTTATAGAAAATTTTTCATATTCTAAGACATTTTTCCAAAAAAAAAAAATCTCAGATTCTCAGACATTTTTTCTATTGAAAAATTCTCAGATTCTGAGATATTTTTCCCATAGTAAATCTCTCACATTCTGAGATATTTATACATAGTAAAATTCTCACATTCTGAGATATTTTTCCTATAAAAAAATTCTCAGATTCTGTAACATTTTGCCTATTAAAAAATTCTGAGATGCTGAGACATTTTTCTTATAGAAATAGTTTCTGAAAGATTTCTTTTATAGAAAAATTCTCAGATTCATAGATATTTTTCCTATAGAAAATCTCTCACAATCAGATCCTGAAAAATTTTTGCTATAGACAACTTTTTATATTCTGAGACATTTTTCTTATAAAAAATCTTAGATTCTAAAACATTTTCCTATTGAAAAATTCTCAGAATATAAAATATTAAAAAAAAAAAAAATACAAAATTTTTTTTGAGTGTATTTTTTTTTGTTTTAGTGTAAAAATATTTTTGAGTGACAAAAATGCGTTGTAAAATATTTTTGTGATTTACCAATGTTTTTAAAACATGTTTAATGGGTTTTTAACACGTGAATTTAAGGTGAAGCGAATCTGAAATTTACGGTTTTGCTAATAACTTTTGAACCACTGGACCGATTTGGCTGAAATTCATTATGAATCAGCCCAGGGGAACAACAAATATATATGCAAAATTGCATTTAGAAAGTTATCGTGGTTTTTATCCGGAAATTCGCGAAAAACCCTTGCCGAACTTCACTCTTTTGCTCATAACTTTTGAACCACTGCACCGATTTTGCTGGATTGCAATACCGACCTGACCAGGTAAATGCCCAACATATATGCCAAACTTCAGGAGCCTCCGTAAAGTCTTTGAAAAGTTAGCGTGTTTTCAACAGACTGACAGACGGAGGACGGACATCGCTAGATCGTCTTAGAATCGAACGAGGATCATGGATATATATACTTTATGGGGTCTTAGACCAATTTTTTGAGGTGTTACAAACGGAATGACAAACTTATATATACCCTAGACCACCCAAAAAATGTATGGGATTTGCAAAAGTATTTTTTTGTTCGCTCCACCGGCAGTTTCTGATAGATTGGCCATAAAAAATAATATCTGTGCAAGAACTGGATCTCTCGGTTGCATACAGGCCAGTCGATTTGAACTTTTGACCCCAAAAGTGACCTAAAAGCACTACAAAGCTTTTAAGTGCCATAACTCTTAAAATATGCGTTTTTCCAAAAAATACTATATAAGTTTTATTTTGCAGAATAAGAAAGCAAATATTTCCTTCATACAAATTTTTGGCCTAAGTCTAAGACATCGTGGTGTTTTTGGCGGTTAAAATAAAAATTTATGTGAAGACTTCATTTAAAACGACCCTCGTTAAAATTTGGACGGAGACTCAAATAGTCGGTATCCATTATTTTGTAGAGTAAGATATGTAGTTTTCATAAACCAATTACATTTGGAATTTATATGGGTAATTTCATTACAGAAGAGGCCAAAGCTGACTTTGAAGTTCAGAATTTTCAAATGCTGTATACAAATTTGTGAAATTACTTTATTTTAAACGACCCTCGTTAAAATTTTAGTGGATACAATCGGTTTCCATGATTTTGAAGAGTTAGATGTGTACTTTTTGGAAAATATTTGGGGAATTCCTGGCCAAATCACTCACTTTTAGACCCGACCCCCTTCGATTAATTTTTTTGGATATATTTTAGTACGTATTAAATGCAACTTTCACTCAAATTTTCAGACTTTTATACCAAGTTGGTGTTGAGTAATCAATTTTTTAAAATGACGTTTTTTTAAAAAAAAAAATAAAAAATTGAAATTTTCCATTAATTTTGACCAGTAAAAAATATAGATATCTTACAATAAGTTGGACGACGTTTTGTTGGTATTTAAATGTAGTTTTAGAAAAAAAATATTTAAAATTATTCGAATTAATTATCACTTATTTTTTAACATATAAAATTAAAATCGAATTTTTGAAAAAGTCCGAAACCTTCGATTTTTTTTTTTTAAAGTCTAAAAATTCTACTCTAAATTACACAATTTTTAATCCATAATTCGAGATGTCAGCACAATTAGTTCTATTTTTTTTTCAAATTTTGAAAATTGCAGTTTTTTTTTTAGACTGGTGTATTTTATATGGTGTTGGCACAAAAGACCCATAAGGGTCGCAGTGCCGGCCGTTAGGGCTAGATCACCCCTTGAATAATAATTTTATATGGTGCTCCAAAATAATTAAATTGGAAGACATTAACCATAACTTACCCTAGATACATTCATTTGTTGGTAAAAATATGTCTCATAAAAATTTAGGTTTTTTGGACATGGGTAAGGCGTCCCGCATCGGCCTTGAATTTTAAAAAACGGATTACAAGGACAAATATGATTTTTTTCTGTTTTCTCATTTTTTTTTTGTATTGTAAGTTAAATTTGAATTCAGGTGGTTAAAGAATTTTGATTTGGAGTAAAATGCCTCTCTAATAAGGTACTAAAAACTAAAATCGGTTGAAAATCAGCCAAGTTATTAAAACTTCCCCAGGCATCTAACGTGTGGCAGACCACTTGAATACAATCCGAATCATGAAATTCATTGAAATTTTCTACTGTAATAACATTTTTTTATTCTTCAAGTTCAAAAGTAATAAGATGCCAAGTATTTTTCATATAGTATTTTGCTAACATGTTTTCAATTAATGCTAAAAATGCCTGTACTTTTCAACACTTGTTTGAAATCTGCATTTTTAACTCTTCAAAATCATGGAAACGAATTGTAATCCATTAAAATTTTAACGAGGGTCGTTTAAAATAAAGTAATTTTACAAATTTGTATACAGCATTTGGATAATCAAAACTTCAAAGTCAGCTTTGGGCTCTTCTGTAATGAAATTACCCATATAAATTCCAAATGTAATTGGTTTATGAAAACTACATATCTTACTCTACAAAATAATGGATACCGACTATTTGAGTCTCCGTCCAAATTTTAACGAGGGTCGTTTTAAATGAAGTCTCCACATAAATTTTAATTTTAACCGCCAAAAACACCACGATGTCTTAGACTTAGGCCAAAAATTTGTATGAAGGAAATGTTTGCTTTCTTATTCTGCAAAATAAAACTTATATAGTATTTTTTGGAAAAACGTATATTTTAAGAGTTATGGCTCTTAAAAGCTTTGCAGTGCTTTTAGGTCACTTTTGGGGTCAAAAGTTCAAATCGACTGGCCTGTATGCAACCGAGAGATCCAGTTCTTGCACAGATATTATTTTTTATGAACAATCTATCAGAAACTGCCGGTGGAGCGAACAAAAAAATACTTTTGCAAATTTGGGTGGTCTAATATACCCTCTATCACTAGAGTGGAGGGTATAAAAATATGTCATCCGATACATCATATTTATTAATTTTGACCCGCTTAACACGAATTTCGACATATCGCGATTTAAAATTTGCACAAAATCGCTCAAATTAATTTTATTTGAAATTTTGTCTCAAGCTCTATGAAATAGTCAAGACAAAAAATTTTGAGATTTTTTTTTAATTCTTGTGCGTAGGAAAAATCCACCATTTTGTGCAAATTTTAAGTAGCGATATCCCGGAAATCGTTCGACCGATTTTAAAATTTTTTTGATATTCGTATGCAGCCCTTGCAGGAAAAGTATGTCTCTCGAACCGAGACCACATATACCGTGACTGGCGAAAACGCGACATATTACTAAAATGCCTATCACGTGACAAATGACAATTCGACTTATCACTAACCAATTTTTACCAAGTCCCGAACAAAATTTAAAAATTTTCTAACAAGGGAAGTATCTCAACCCATATGAACCGATTTGCCTGAAACTTAAAATATAAATAAAAGAGACGATTTTAAGGTTGGGGTAACCCGGCTTATCGGCCTTATCAGTGTTTAAGAATTTCATTGTCCCCTTATGAAACAATTGGGACCTTCGGGAAAACTTCGATAACTCCCGAACTAGGTTAGGTTTAGGTTAGGTTGTAAGTGACTGCTGACGTTTTACGTCAACACACGTAGACTCTGAGGTCCATTGTGATACCACGGGACCGTAATAGGTTTCCCTACTAGTCCCTGTCGTTAAACCAGTTTGAGCTTCTTATGAAACTCCTTAGATGTTGAATTTTACATCCGACAAATCAGAAAAATCGTACAGCTCCCTAGATCCCAGTGAAGCAAGTCTCTGCCCAGAAAGTGCCGGACAATGGCAAATAAAGTGTTCGATAGTTTCCAACTCCTCTTCATCCATGCAACTTCGGCAAAAGTCATTCGACGGCACGTTTAACCGCTCTGCGTGCTTCCCTATAAGACAGTGTCCGGTAATTATAGAAACCACCGTCGAAATCTCTCCTCTTGGAAGCGATATCAGCTCACTTGTGCGCCCCTGATTAAGAGAAGGCCAAATCAGTCGTGTTGTCTCACACGTCCATCCATTTGCCCATCTTTGATTAGTCTCCGTCGCAGAACAAAGCCGTAGGTTTTGCTTGCAAGTTTCTAGAGACATACCAACACATTCCAATTCTGTTGGAACCTGTAAGGTAGTTCCTAGTCTTGCAAGCTCATCGGCTTTGCAATTCCCTGGAATGTCTCTGTGCCCTGGGACCCATATGAGTCGTATGGTTGCATTTCTGCCTAGTAAACCCCCGAACTAACTGGAATACCGTCTAAACAAAACATACGTGTCGACTTAAATTTAATAAAGATTATTTCGTATTTATATAGATATCGTAGGTCTATGTCTTCATATAAATACCCCCCAAAATTTACACATTTTCATGAAAAAAATATTTAACGAAGCCGAATTTTTATAAGGTGAGGCCCCCATTGGATAGGCATTAAAAAAACCTTTCTTCTCATATGTAAACATCACATAGTTTCTTAGAAATTAATAATAAAAATTCCAAAAAACGATTTTTCCCCATTTTTTGACCCATGTTTTGAACCCCTAAATCCCCGATATGGCCGATAAGCCGAGACACCCCAACCTTAGAATTGTCTCTTTTATATATATTTTAAGTTTCATGCAAATCGGTTCATAAGGGCTGAGATACTTCCCTTGTAAGTAACTTTTTGCGTTTTGTAGTAAAAAATTTCATCAAAAATTATGAAAAATTTTTCAAGTTTCGAAAATTTTTGAAAATTTTCTAACAAGGAAAGTATCTCAACCCTTATGAAGCGATTTGCCTGATCTAACAGAAATCTCGTCTACACTTAAAAAAAAAAACCTTGTAAAATTACAAGAAAAATTTGTAACCTTTTTTGCTACCTCCTATTTCACAAGAAATCCTGGTTATTTTACAAGCTCTTTACCAATAATTCTGTAATTTTACAAGCTTACAAGGAGGTTTCGTGATATTACTACATTTTTTGCAACCTCATATTTTACGAGAATTCGTAGTAAAAATTACGAACTTTTTCGTAATTTTACAAAATTTTTAACAATAAACTTGTAAATTTACAACTTTTTTGGCGAAATAAAACTAACAAGAAATTCTCGTAAATTTACAAGATTTTTTTTGTAAAAAAATCTTGGAAATATGTAAAATTACAAGAAAAACTGTAAAATTACAAAAAAAAAAAAAATTTAAATTTCGATCGAAAATAATTTGTTAAAAATCAAGGAAAACTGTCAAATATTGGCAATTATCTTTTTTATTTTCTTTTTTTGACATTTTGACTGCTAATTTTTGAAAACCCTAATACAATTTCAATAATTTTTTATATCAACACCTACGCTATTTTAAAACACGTGAATTTACGTAAAGTACTTTTTCGATCTTGTAAATGTTACGATTTATTTATATTTGAGTTGAAGCAAATAATTTTTGAAAATTAAACATTATTTTTTTTTTCGATACTACATTTATTTATTTTTTTTAATTTACTCAACAAAATGTAAACATTAATAAAATAAATACCGCACAATTTAAAATACAATTTACACTTTAAAGAAAAATAAATAAAAATATAACAAAATAGATTGAAATAAACGCAAATTCAAACAAGCTGTCATATGATTTAAAATATTTTTGGTTATTTTCCTATAATGTTTAAAATTTTAAAATAATTTATTTTGGTATTTCATTTATTTTTTTTTTTCTTTTGAAAATGTTGAAAATTTTTAAAAATAATGACTAATGATGAGGCAAAAGAAATATTACGTTAGTTTGTACCTTCAGTATACAATTAATATGACATACAGTGGTGAATAAAAGAAAATATGTCTTTTTTTGATGATTTACTGAAGATTTGACATTTGATAATTTTTATTTTTAACTCTAAAATCTCACTCTTATTACAATGAGAACAGTTTCAAATTTTAAATTTCGTAAACTTTAATTAAAAAATTTTAGTCAAAAGTGTAAAACAAATTTAGATTTCTTTGAAATTTACACTGTTTTTAGTAGAAAAGTGTAAACTTTAATTGAATATGGTTGAAATTTACACAATTTACAGTAGGAAATATTTTTTTATTTTAAAAGTGTAAAACTAACTGAACTTTGCTTAATTTTACACAATTTTTAGCAAAGTGTAAACTTTAAATACTGTTGAAATTTATACATTTTACAGTAGAACTTATTTTTTTTTAAGTTATTTTTTTTTTTTTGAGAGCTAGGTCCTGAGTTCAACTCCCTTGTTAGCCAACAATCTTTGCCAGGAGTATTGCTATTGTTTTGATCACTTGTGTAAATTATTGTCTTTTGTACTTTGTATGATTTTAAATATTTATGATTTGCTTTTTTTTAGTTTTCTTTCTATTTCAATTTATTTTTTTTTTGTCTTTCTCGAAACTTAAAAGAAATATGTATTAAGTATTTTTGTATTGTATTGTTGTTTAACCCTGGCATTTAAATTTATAAATAATTAAAACAGAAACAATAATAATAATTCTAAATAGAAATTATTTATGTAGAAAGAAAGGTACACACTGATAAATATATTAAGGAAATAGTTGTTTAAAATGGAAAATTTTGAAAAATATTTTTATAAAATCAAGAAGGAAACGTATAGTCTTGACCGACTAGATTGAATTTTGAAAAATTTCCTTTTTTACTTCTGTAAAATTTTGTGTTTATTAGGACTTAAGTTCGTAGTTTTAAAAAAAGTACCAAATCTCACCCTTTTTAACATTCTTTTTGTGCCATGAATCGAAATTTCCAAAAAACTACCTTTCTAATCGTTTCTTCTACTAGAAGAAACTTGATTGAGTTAATAATAGTTAATCGAAAAAGTACCAAAGTGCAATTTTTTATTATAGGACCATTATTTTTGGAAATCGAAAAAGTACCAGAGTACAATTTTTTTATCGAAACTTCCAAAAAATATTTTTTTCTAGAAATGTTTCAAATAACAAGTTCTTATGACCATTAACGAAGAAGTTCGAAAAAGTACCAAAGTACACTTTTCAGCACTCTTAGAGTCCAAACTTTTTTAAAAAATTTTCATTTCCAAAAGTATTTTTTTTAGAAGGTGTTCAGGAGATAAAAAAAGTAACAAAGTTCACGTTTTTACATTTTTCTCCCCGTTAGAATCGCAAGCGAAGGTTTTTTCCGCAGGAGTATTCTTTTTATAAAAAATTAATATCATTATTTCAGAAAAGAGAAAAGTACCAAAGTACTATTTTTACCAAAAAAAAAAATACTTTTTTTAATAGAGGACCCTAATTGTAAATATCTAGTTTTTATGACCATTATTTCAGGAAATAGAAAAAGTACCAAAATATTATTTAACCAAATTGCAACCACTAAGAATTTGATTTTGCAAAAAGTACTTTTTTCAGAATGATTTTTTTAGCTATAGTATTACAAATTTTAAGTTTCTAGAACTAAAGTGCTATTTTTTACCCCATTATAAGTAGAGTGAGTTTTTCACAGAAAGTTTTCAGAACAATTATTTCAATAAATAGAAGAAAAAAAAGTACCAAAGCACAATTTTTTACACTTTATAATCGTTAATTCTACTAGAAGAACCTGGATTGAGAATTAAAAGTGTATAGTACCATAATTTTAGGGAATCCAAAAAGTACCAAAGTGAAATTTTTTATTATAGGACCATAATTTTAGGGAATCGAAAAAGTACCAAAGTATAATTGTTGATCAAAACTTCCAAAAAGTTCTTATGACCATTAGTTAAGAAGTTCGGAAAAGTACCAAAGTACACTTTTCAGCACTCTTAGAATCCAAACTTTTTTTAAAAAATTTTCATTTTCAAAAGTACTTTTTTAGAAGGTGTTTCCTTTATTTAAAGTTTCTAGGACCATTATTTCAGGAGATAAAAAAAGTAACAAAGTTAACTTTTTTACCTTTTTCGCACCGTTGGAATCCCAAGGGAAGATTTTTTTTCGCAGGAGGATCCTTTTAAAATTTAATATCACTATTTCAGAAAAAAGTAATAAGGTACTATTTTTTTACCAAAAAAAAAAATCAAAAGGGTTTTTTATTCAAAATAGCGGACTCTAATTTTAAATATCTACTGGGCTATTCATAATGAGTAAATTAAATCTAATGTAGGTTTATTTGACTGATATTGCATGAATATTTGTCAAATAAACCTACTTTAAGTACACTTTAAGTATTATGATTAAAGGCCCTAATTTTTATGACAATTATTTCAGGAAATAGAAAAAGTACCAAATCTGATACCACTTAGAATCTGATTTTACAAAAAGTACTCTTTTAGAATGATTTTTGAGCTATTCTATCCTTAATTACAAATTTTAAGTTTCTAGGACCACAGTGCAATTTTTTATCACATTATAAGTAGAGTGGGTTTTTCACTGAAAGTTTTCAGAACAAATACTTCAATAGATAGAAAAAGTACCATAGCACAATTTTTTACACTTTCGAATCGTTTTTTCTAGTAGCTAGATTGAGAATTATAAGCTTATGGGTTAGGTAAGGTTAGGTCGAAAAAGTACAAAAGTGAAATTTTTTATTATAGGACCATAATTTTAGGGAAACTTCCGAAAGTATATTTTTCTAGAAATGTTTTTTTTTGGCGTACGATCCCTTCTTATGACCATTAATTAAGAAGTTCGAAAAAGTACCAAGTACACTTTTCAGCACTCTTAGAATCCAAACTTTAAAACAAAAATTTCATTATCAAAAGTACTTTTTTTAGAAGATGTTTCCTTTATTTACAGTTTCTATGACCATTATTTCAGAGATAAAAAAAGTAACAAAGTTCACTTGTTTTACCTTTTCACCCCGTTAGAATCCCAAGCGAAGGTTTTTTTCGCAGGGGGATTCTTTTTATTAAAATTTTGTATCACTATTTCAGAAAAGAAAAAGTACTATTTTTTCCAAAAAAAAAAAAACAAAAGGTACTTTTTTCAAAATAGAGGAACCTAATTTTTTATATGTATCTAGTTTTTATGACCATTATTTCAGGAGATAGAAAAAGTACTAAAATATTATTTTATCAAATTGCGCCCACTTAGAATCTGATTTTGCAAAAAGTTCTTTTTTCAGAATAATTTTTTAGTTAAAGTATACTTTAGCCCTGTTTTCGCATAACCGTATATATGCTAACATTAACCGTTTAGCCGAAAACGCATCCACGTTTAACAAAATGTACTTGGCATCACTGTTGGTGAATGTCAAAATTTATTAAGGCAAATAAGAAAAAAAGGTTTATGTCTGTGATATAACAAGAAAAAAGGGTTGTGTCTGTGCTATTTCATTAAAAATGTAAACTTGGCTTCACTTTTTATCGAAGCTAAAAATAAGCTCTAATAATTATATACGCGAAAAATAAGCGTGGATAATTTAAAATTTGTATGGGTAAGAGTATATACGGTTAAGCGAAAACAGGGTTTTTAATACAAATTTTAAGTTTCTAGGACCATTTTTTTCAAAAAGTACCAAAGTGCTATATTTTACCCCATTGTATGTAAAGTGGGTTTGTCACTGAAACTTTTCAGAACAATTATGTCCATAGATGAAAAAAGTACCAAAGTACAATTTTTTACAATTGTTACCCTATTGAAATTAAGATTTCCAAAAGGTACTTTTTTCAGAATGTGGTTTTAACTGGTTTTCACATTTGAAATTGGGTTTCACATTAGAAATTTCAAGTTTCTAGGACCATTATTTTAGGAGATAAAAAATTTATCAAAGTTGAATTTTTTAGCCTTTTAATACCATCGAAATAATATCCCCATGAAATAGAGGACCCTACATTAAAAATCTAGTTTTTATGACCATTATTTCAGGAGATAGAAAAAGTACCAAAGTATTCTTACCCAATTAGAATCAGATTTTTCAAAAAGTACTTTTTTCAAAATGTTATTTTTAAGCTATATTTAGTATCTTTTTTTTCAAATTTAAAGTTTCTAGTACAATTATTTCAGAAAAGAGAAAAGTACAAAAGCACTATTTTTTACCCCATTTTAAGTAGAATTTTTAAAATGTACTTTTTCAAAATGATTTTTTTCACTGGAAGTTTCCAGAACAATTATTTCAGAAGATAGGAAAAGTACAAAAGTACAATGTTTTTTTACTTTTTACCCAATTTTCCAAAAAGTACTTTTTTCAGAATGGGTATTTTCAACTGTAGGATCTTATATTTGAAATTTTAAGTTTCTCGGACCATTTTTGCAGGAGTTTACTAAAACTTTTTTCAAAAGGCACTTTTTTAAAAATAGAGGACCCTACATTGAAAATCTTTAATTTTTATGGCCATTATTTCAAAAGATAAAATAGTACCAAATTTACCCAATTAGAATTTGATTTTTCAAAAAGTACTTTTTTTCAAAATGTTTTTTTTTTGCTATAGCATCCTGTATTCTAAGCTATATCTATAGTATCCTTTTTTCCTGTTTCAATGACCTTTATTTCAGGAAATAGATGAAGTACCAAACTACACATACACTTTACCCATTGAAATAAGAATTTACAAAAGGGGTTTTTCATGGGATGATCCTTCATTTCAAATTTCCAGTAAGTGCAATTTTAACCTTTTGTACTCCATTAAAATTGAAATTTCTAAAAGAAAAATTTTTTAAGAAAAGTTTTTCCACTAGAGAGTCCTGCATTTAAAATATTAAGGGCCAATATTTTGGGAGACAGAAAAAGTACCAAAGTCTACTTTTTCAGAATCGGAATTACCAAATTCGAAAAATTATGTTTTTAAGAACGTTTTTTCCGCACTTTTAACGACCATTTGGAATAAAAGTTCTTCTGCGGAAAAAAAAAATTCTTAAAAAAACTTTCAATAAAAATGTGAATTTTGGTACTTTTTGTATCTGTTTAAATAATGGTCCTAAAACTTGAAATTTTTAAATGTAGGATCCTTCAGAAAAAAAATTAAATTGCACTTTGTAGTGCAAAAAAATTGCACTTTGGTACTTTTTCTTTTATCTGAAATAATGTTTCTAGAAACTTAAAAACTGGAATGTAGTATCATCTAGAAAAACAAAATATTCTGATAAAAGTTGTTTTTAAAAAGTTTGGTTTCCAAGAATGCAAAAAAGTGTACTTTTGTACTTTTTCGGTCCCTTGAATTAATGGACACAAGAACTTGATATTTAACACTAAAAAAATCATTTGAAAAAAAGTTTTTTGAAGTTGCAAGTATCATCACTCAAAATATTTTGTAGGCAAAAACAAATGAAAAACACATTTTAAACCAGTGAATAAACAATTAAAACCATCCCAGTATTTATTCATTTGTTTTAACAAACATCAACATTTATTTTTTGCTGTTGACAAAATTTTCTAAAATAAATAACATTAAACATTAAAAAATTGCGTTTTTTTTCATTAATTTTTACTAAAAAATTCGAAAAAATAACCTACGCAAACATTAAAAATTAATGATAGTTCTGTTATTTTTACCAACAAATTCCAAAAAAATAACTTACGAAAAAATTAAAAATTAATGATTTCGTAGGTTATTTTTTACAATTTTCTATTGAAATATTTTTTTAAAAATTTTTAATAAAATTTTGGGGAATCTGTCCCGCAATCAACTACATTCTGGCCAGACACTCTACCCATCGCACGTTGGGTTGAAATGGATCAAAAGTGGCGCTTTATTCAAAACTGAAAAAATTTTTTTTACAAAAATTATTAATTTAGGGTTAAAGTATATAAAATTACACTAAAAAATCTGTCACAACTATTATTCTGAGTTGTTTACTTTTCTTGCAATCCGCCGTCAAAATCAAATAAGTTTTTGTGTTTTTGAATATGGTGCTAAAAATTGAAAATCAACTTATTTCTAGAATTTTTTTTTGGTATTTATTCATTCAAAGGTAATTTTTTTATTATGGAACCATCATTTTTAGGCATTTTCAAATACATTTCTGTTTTTTGTTTTTTGAAAATTGTTGTAAAAATATTTTTGAAATTTTTTTGTAAAATGTTCCAAAATTGGAGTATTTTTAATACTTGATGGAATATAAAAAAAAATGTAAGAGGTTGTTATTGCTTATACATTGTGATAATAAAGCACATAGTATAAGCTTTAATTTAAAAAAAAAAAAAACGTCCGCGTTTAATGCCGTTATTTTTTTATTTAAGATTTTATGAAAAAAATATGGTGGCTTCAATAACACTTCATCACAAAAAAACAAAAAAGTTTCTGACCCAGAAACTAGACCCTTTTATCCTTATGTATTTTGACCTTCTGAAATCGATTCTGCTATCAGAATTGAATTCTATAGTTGGGGTTCCATATGATTTACAAGGAAAGTCCGCAAAGTGAACCCACCTAATTTCCTTGTGAATTTGACAAAGTTATAAAATTTTTTAATTTTATTTCTGTATGTAAGGTTTAAGTCTGATTTATCACGTAGAAAATAAGAGTATTTTAAATAAAATCCATAAAAAATTGCAGAAGTTACATGCATTTGAACAAAAACGCGTTATTTCAGTTTTATACAAAAACAGTTGTATTTATATTGTGAATTAATGCGTTTTCGTTCAAATGCAAGTAACCTCTGCAATTTTTGATGGATTTTATGACAAAACCTCTCATTTTCTTCGTAATAAATCAGACTTGAACATTACACACCGAAATAAAATTTAAAAAAATGTTAACTTATTGTTGGTCAAATTTACAAGGAAATCAGGTCGGTTCACTTTTGCGGACTTTCCTTGTAAATTGCAGAAAACCCCAAATGTAGAATTTAATTCTGATCTCGGAATTGAATTTAGAAGGTAAAAATACATAAGTATTAGTGGGTCGAGACCTTTTTTTGTGGGTCTTTGTAATCTATATATAAACAAGTAAGAGTTTAAAATTCGGCTGTGCCAAATCTTTGATACCCTCCAACAAGCAAAAATATAAAAATTACAGGGACGGTTTTTGTGGGGAGTGGGAAGGGGGGCGGGGTAAACAAGTGTCTCTGGGTGGTATAATATAATATCTGACAAAAAACATGCATGATGTTAACTTTATTTATTATGAATAACGCAGCTGATATTTTTTTTTTTTTTCAATTTCCAAGGCTTAAGTTAAAAAAGGTAAATTTAAACATTCAAGAATTTTTATGAAAAAATTAGGTTTCTTAATAAATTTAGTATTTATATGAGAGCATATAATTTTTGTTTTAACGTTTATAATAGCACTTTACGTATACTTTAATTTGCTATTTGTTTCAAAATATTGTGTTTTTTAATTTCACAGATACAGTAAAAATTGTGAATTTAGTTTTTTCCGAAATAGAGCATAACCACGCGCCTAATATGTTAATTTTTTTTCCAAAATGGTGGTAATTTACTTATTAATGATTAGATGCCAATAAAAAAAATTAATAGTTCAAAATTACAACTTTCCTGACTTTTTTATGGAAAATTTAAAAAAATTTAAAATTTGGTGAAACACAAAAATCCGATTTTAAACAAATTTTATGCAAGTATTAACACATATTTATTTTCTATTGTTTTAAATTTTTTTCATCGCATTAAAAATACTTTAATTTGCAACTGTATTCATTAAATTATCGCTTTTGGTTTAAAAGTTACAGCTTAAATTGTGAATCAAGTTCAATTTTCAAGAAACACTAAAAAAATTCTGACAGGTTAAAAATAAATAAAAAACACATGTTTTCTCTTTAAAAGGGTGCTTTCTAATGCATTATTCATCATTCATCAATCAAAAAATATTATATGTTAAAATTACTGCTTCCCTGAATAAAGCGCCACTTTGCCTCTCATTCAACCCAATGTGCATCGTGTCAAAGTCACTTGATACAAACATGTTTTTATATTTCTATAAATAATTTTTTGATTTTTTTTTTACAAAAAAATAACCTACTTGTGTTGGTAAAAACTAATGATATCTCATAGAAAAAATACCAACAATTTAAAAAAAAATATTTACACAAATCATTAAAAACTTAAAGAATAATCAGTAGTTTTTACTTACAGAACAAAAAAAAAAAATTACTACAAATTAAATGTTAATGAAAGTCTTTATATTTTAGTGTGTTATTTTTGAAACAAAGGACAGAAGTAGTCATTAATAAAAACTGAACATCAAACAAATGTTTTTTCTTTTAAAAACGACTAAACGTAAAACTTTTTAAATAAACTACAAACAGTTAATGACAAAATTTTTTGAATGATGTTAAATTCCAAATGTCATGTTTCTGAGGCTATTATTTCTGGAAATATAAAAAGTAAACCAATTTTTACCACTTAGAATTGGAATTTCAAAAAAACGATCGTCAATTTTTTAAATGTGCAGAAAAAAGTTACCCCCCTTTTGTTTTATATATAGTGAAATTATTTAGTTTCTAGCCCAAGCTATTAGTGCTTGTTTGTATAAAATAATTTTTACGCTAATTTTAAATTAAACGCATCTCATCCATTTGCGCAAATAATCACAAGTTCCACAATATTAAAGATATATAAATAAAAAAAAATATATTTCAATTTAAATATTTTTTCTAAACAATTTTTCATTATGTTTTTTTTTTAAGAATAATGTACAAAATATTTTATTAAATTTTCTTTGCCATTATTAAATAATGAATTGTCTCTGACGAATCGTCTGTCTTATGGCAGGCATCACCAGTACGTGTTGTGTAAATTTGTGTTTATGTTTTTTAAATTAATTTCACATAAAATTGAATTTTCAGTTTATCTTTGTGTCCTCAAATGATTTAGATAGTGAATTTTTAAATATTTATTTTGTCATTTGATTTGTATTTTGATTTATACTTTCGGTATGTGTTATGATTATTTTTTTTTATTATTTTTTATTTCGTTTTCTAATTAATTTTGACAAATTTTTAATTAGTTTAAGAAAAACATGCAAGTGTGTTGTAACTAGTTTTGATAAATATTTTGAAATGTTCAATTATTTTGTAATTTTTTTTTGATATTTTTTTAGATTTGTTAATGAATCATGGTGTGATTGGATATTATAATTGAAAGAATATTATTTTTACAAGGTGTTATGAAAATTTAGGATCTACCTACAATAAAAAATAAATATTTTTTATTTGAGTTTTCTAATTTTTAGCAAAAGATGTAAAAAAGTTTTAGGCACCCCAGTAGACTAGTTGGAAGTGTGTTAGCCTATCAGTGTGGGGGTCGTGGGTTCGATTTCCACAAAAACAAGTAAAAAATTTAAATTCGGCCTTGCCGAATGTAGTGATACCCTCCACAATTTCTAAAGGATTATTGCATAAAACTTTATTTAAAAGGAAATTATTTTTGAAAAAAAAATCCGCGAAAAAAAATTTGTTAAAAAAAAAATCCGAGATTTTTTTATTTTTTTTGTCAAAAAATATGTTCGTTAGGGCGGGTCGATTTTTTTTGTCAAAAATCGTATAGCAAAAACATAATCTACAAGAAATTCTAAGAACATTTCCCAAAGAAACCATGTTTCTAAAATCAAACCCTATACTGCGCCTAACGACATGAAGATTTGTCCGTCCGTCCTTTTTTTCATAAGCAAAACATAGAACTTGACTCTTTTTTGGTGTTTGTATTAATTTTTGGGCTTTGGTGTGCTCTGAGGTATATAGTAGAATTTTATTGGCAACATTTTTGTAGAACATTTCATCCCCACCCTCCCCCTTTTTCGGGGTGTTTTTTGCGATTTGTTAGAAGAGAGCCAAAAAATACCGTTATGGGAGGGAGTTAGAGGGTTAATATGTTCCACAAAAATATTTGCCATGATATTTTTTACAAAGTTTCTGAACATACCCTACACCTCAGATGTAAAGAAAACATAGTTTTATAAACCGATATGTTGCAACAACATATCCAGCGGCAATGTTTTACTAATTTCCACTGGATATAATTCGAGCAGTTTTTGGGATTATGACCGGCAAACTTATTAGACATAATCCCTGAAATGGAGAAATAAATAATTAGATTGATTTGTAATGAAAACGTCACAGACGAAAAATTATAATAAGAAATTTTAACAATAAATCCCTGTTTTTAGCGTTTATCCATGATACTTTTACTCCATTATTTATTTTATATTGCGCTGCAGTATATTAACATGTAGCGTGATAGTCTGAAAGTAAGTGCAGGGGTTGTGGGTTCGATTCCCTCCCAAGCCTTTGTATGCTAATTACAAAGGAAAGCTGGTGCAGCGGATTTTTCTTAGTAAATAATGGTTTGTAATTGAGGTTCATAATGATATCTCGTCAAAAAAAAATATATTTAGATTCTTTTGTGGGATGAAGTTGGAGAGTTGCATATCGGAGAGGAAAAAAGCTGTGTTCGATAAAAAATTTTGATAACTGAATATTTTTTTTTCATCAGTATTTTATTTATTTTGAGTAAATTTTTTTTTTTTTAATTTTTGTAAAAAAAAATTTCGAGTGTAAATTTTTTTGAGTGTATTTTTTTTCAGTGTAATATTCTCTTTTTTATTTTTTTTGAGTGACAAAAAAAGTTTCTAAAATATGTTTTTTTTGGCTTACCATTCCTTTCCAAAGCGTGTTTAGTGTTTTTTTTTTTCAACACGGGAGTTCGGGTTAAAACCCATCTGAAATTCCCCATTTTGCTAATAACTTATGAACCACTGGACAGATTTCCCTGAAATTTAGTAATAATCTGACCGGCAGTATAACAAATATATACGCCACACTTCAGCAGCTTGCCATATATATTGTTCATTCTTCCTCTAACATTTGAAAGAAAGCGTGTTTCACACAGACAGAAAGACAGACGGACGGACTGATTTTCATGTCGTTAGGTGCGGTATAGGGTTTGATTTTAGACCAATGGTTTCTTTGGAAAAGTTTCTTAGAATTTCTTGTAGATTTTGTTTTTGCTATACGATTTTTCAGTTTTTTTCGATCCATACAAATCGACCCGCCCTAATGTTCGTACTTGTTTAAATACCATTTAATGTTCAATTATATTGACATATGTAAACTAGCAGCCGAATTAAAGCATTTTGTATTTTTAGGTTATGTTGAATGTACTAAAATTTTTGAGGTGTCCTTACATTTTCGTTCATAACTTTTCAACCGCTGAACCAAAATAGCTCAAATGCAATACCAAAATTCTCGGGAGAATTTCCAATAAATATGTTAAGTTTCAGTCATCTCCGTGTAATATTTTGGCCGTGATCACCATTTCCACAGACAGACAGACGGACGGACGGACGGACGGACGATCGAATCAAATTGAAAACATGTTTAAGATTAAAAATAGCAGATATGGTAGTCAAGCTTTTTTTTATTTGGCGCGGGTAGTGATAAAATTTCCGCGGATTCCAAATAAAATGCGTTTTTCTACAATAATTAAGCAAATTTTTGAAAATTTGTGCTCTATCCCAGCAAAAACATGGTAATGAGTTGTGAAAAGTAAGCATTACCAAGTACATTATTTATAATGAGTACCCATTACCGTTAACATTATTTTAAGCCCAAAAGTAACTACTTCTCAGTAATATGTTATAAAAGCACCTCTAAGTAGTAACATCTCCTTGCACTTGCAGTTTTTAACCTTTACAATTCAATTAACTTTAAAAGTACTTAAAAACATAATAAAAATTACGCAATTTTTAAGTTTTAGTAAAAACAAGTTAAATTTTAAATGTTTTAATTAACTAATTATTTTACTTCTTATTGGTAATGGGTTTTTACTCCTTATTAGTAATCCGAGTCAGTAACTACTTATTTATCTCCATACTCTTCACTAGTTATTTTTGTCTCACGCCCTTGTTAAAATAACTAGTGTTTCATTCAATAAGTAACTACTTATTAACATCTGCTGCAGATTACAAAACCCATTACTAGTAATGCCAATTTTTGCTGGGATTGTGCGGATCGAAGTGTAAAACGTAAATTCTGTAACTTTTGAGAAATCGGATATATGCAGATATTTTGTATTATAGAAATGTATAACGTCTCAAATTTGTCATTTCACCTCAACGAAAAGGGGTTAAAGATGCCCGAATTCTCAAAAAATTTACAGAATTTATGTATTTCACTTCGTATAATACAATACAGAAAATTGTTTCCCATATTTGCTAAATTATTTTAGAAAAACTCATTTTCTTTGGAATCCGCGGAAATTATATCACTACCCACGCCAAATGAAAACAAAAGTTAGACTACCATATCTGTTAGTTTTTATCTATAACATGTATTTAATATAATTATAAAGTAAAATTTATTTTTTTTTATTTTTTTGCCTAAAAATTTTGAAAATTTTCAAATTTTGGCTTTAAAAACCATGCAATGGTCTGGGGCATGTATGCGTAAAATGATTATTTTTCATCCGATTTGAATTTCTTTAAGCTTTTTGAAAAGGTAATTTATTACCATTTTCATATTACTTAACAAAAAAATTAACAAAAAATAGCATATACCAATATTTTTCAAAAAACTAGAAAAAACGTGTTTTTTCATCAGATAAGAGTGTCCCAAAACTTCAATCCATTTTCGGCACGAGTTATTTTTATCCGATTGTCTCCAAATTTTGGCTCACTCATTTTTAGATACAAAAGTACAATTTAGGACCCTACCACGTATTAAAAAAGAAAAGATGAAAAATTGCCTTAGTCGTTAGGACACCTTTAATATACCCTCTTTCACTAGAGTGGAGGGTATAAAAAGAACCAAATTAAAATTTTGTACACCTTTTTACCTCCTTAGGAAAAAGTACCAAAGTACACTTTTGTACCCTCTTAGAATCGAAGTTTTCTAAAAAGTACGTTTGTCGAAATGCTATTTTTTCGCTGGATCCCACAATTCATATTTTCAATTTTTATAAGCGATATTTAAGGAGTTAGAAAAAGAACCAAAGTAAATTTTTCTCCATTTTTACCCCATTGAATTTGGAATTTAATAAGAGAACTTTTTTAAAACGTTTTTTCGCTGAAGGATATAAAATTTAAAAATTATAGTTTATAGAATCATTATTTCTGGTTATAAAACATGTACCAAAGTACACGTTTTATGCCTTATTACCCCTTAAGAATTGGTATTTGCAAAAAAGTACTTTTTTTAGTACTTTTTATACCCTCCACTTAGTGCTAGAGGGTATATATAAGTTTGTCATTCCGTTTGTAACTCATCGAAATATCGGTATAGGACCCCATAAAGTATATATATTATTGAAATATGCACTTAAAATATGCGCTAAAAAATCAAAATATGCACTAAAAACCTAAAAATATGCACTAAAAAAAATGTGTGCAATAAAAATCTTGTTTTCTTAGGAAAAACTGCTTAAAAAGTAAAAATAAAATAAAGAAACAGATAAATTTTAATATGGGTTTTTGCTAATTTATGCAAAAATATGCACTTAATAGTTAGAAATATGCACAAAGTATGCATTTAAAACCAAAATATGCAAAAATATGCAATTTCACCAAAATATGCAAAAATATGCAAAAACAAATCGATGCTATTTTAACTCAAATTCCTTGATTCGAAAAGATAATTGGTCCATATCGTTTGTAGACTATCGACAAAAAATATGCATTTGTATGGAAATCTCATCCCTATTGATCAATTTTAACATTCTAGCGATGTCCGTCTGTCTGTCTGTGGAATTGGTGATCACGGCCAAAGTATTGAACAGATATGACTACGACTTAGCATTTTTACTTTTTGTTGCCCTAAGCAATTTGATATTGAATTTTAGGTAAATCGGTTCAGTGCACTGTTGGCCAGCATCCCTGAATTTTGGCCATAAATAGACCGCTTAACCTATATGTCAAAAAAGTATTGCATATGGGTGTTAAAGGCTCGCTGATCACGATTCTGGAAAAAAAAAATTCAAAATTCAAAATGGCGTATCCAAAATGGCGGACATGATTTTTTAATTCTTTGTTTATTGTGTTTAATATAATCATTATCGATGTATTTGGGGTCGTTAATAACGAATATGAGCTCAGACTTTTAAAATTCAAAATGGCGGATCCAATATGGCGACAAATTTAAATTTAAGATTTTTTATATGTTGCCTGTTTTGGCCAAAATCTTCGATTTTAATGGTTTTTCGGATGTTAAAACTGATTTTGGAATTAAAGATTTGAAATTTTAAATGGCGGATCCAATATGGCGAATATGCTTTTGTAATTCTTAGCTAATTGAACTTAAATTAGTAATTTTTGATGTATTTAGGGTCAGTAATTACGAATATGAGCTCCGATTTTTTAAATTGAAAATGGCGGATCCAATATGGCGTCAAATAGAATATTAAGTTTTTTATCTATGTTGTCTGATTTTGATGGTTTTTGGAATGCCAAATCTGATTTAGAACCAAATATTCAAAATAGCGGATCCAATATGGCGGACAAGATATTTAAATTATTGATTAATGTTTCAAAATATCACTAGGAAATGATTGCACAACACGAATACGAAATCAGATTTTTTGAAATCAAAATGGCGGATCCAAAATTTAGGACATAGCTTTTTAAAAAAATGTACAATGTTTAAATTTTTAAGTTTTTATAAATCCCTCTTTTTGCTTTTATCAGAAGATTTTAATAAAATATTTCTCTTTTAAATGCGTCAAAAAGTTCATATATTCAGTAGCTCATTTAAGAGAGAACTTTTTATTTCCAATAAGCATTTGCCATCCTAAATGTAAAAATAATGCTACAAGCTTACGATTTCGTAAAAAATATTAAAAATGCTATTGCCAGAATATGCAAGCTTAAATGCGTTACCAGCTTCAATTTTTAGCACTACAGATGGACGCTGGTCACGTGAATTACTCGTGATCGAAAGTGAGCGTGATTAAAATTTTTTGTTAGTGAGTGAGACAATTTTTTCCGTGAGTGATTCGTAGTGAGTGCAATTTTTTTGCGTGATTCAAAACTATTTAATTGTATTGATTCAGTTTTTACAATTTTATTCGTGTTTTTAAGGTTTAGCGTGAGTTACGAGTGAGCGTGAGTCACACGTGAGTGGTGTTGTGTTTACTCACGTAAATAGTGAGTAAGTGTGAGAAAAAAAACGATTGATCAAATTATGTTTTTTTGCGTGAGCGTGAGTCAACGTGAGTCAAAATTCACGCACGTGACCATCACCAATTATCACGCCAATGTTGTCAAAGTGAGACATTTTTTATTAGAAACCAATAGAAACTAAAATATCAAAAAATTTTGAAGTTCTATTTTAGGGCATTTCTAAACGTCATATTTTGGTTTATTGCCTCTAGATCAAAAGTATATGAACGGTCGCACAGGGTCGCAAAAATGTGAATAGAATACATTGTCAGAGACAGATCGTAGTTCGAGGTTTGTCAATATCGTTTGGACTTTTTTGGACTTTGGTGTTGAAAAAGGCGAATTTCAACAAAAGTATGAATTTCCATTATTTATTTAAAAAAAAAATATGCTTCTATCTTACTTTTTGGCAGTTTTTATCATGTGTTCAACAAACATGTATGTCTTTAGGAGAACTTTACCGAAAATTTGAAAAAATATTGTGTTGAAGTATAAAAAAAAAATTATTTGTTTCATAAATAAAAAATATAAAAAAAATCACAAACTTTGACTTTAACCTCATGCAAAAAAAAACTTTAAGGTATAATAAGGTATAATAAAGATATTAAAGACGGACAAAATTCAAGATGTCGACATTCCGAAAAAATATTTTTAAATACTTGTTGCCTTACAGACCTTATTGGCCAAAAAATGGAAATCCTGGCCCACAGTGCAGTGGTTCAAAAGTTATGAAAGAAAATGTAAAGACTCCTCAAAAATTTTGGTACCTTCAACATAGCCTAATAATACAAAATGCTTTAATTCGGCTGCTGGTTGACACATGTGAACAGAATTGATCACCAAATTGTATTTAAACATGTACAAACAAATTTAAAAAAAAAAAAAATTTTAGCCAAAAATTTTTTTTTTTCACAAAAATTTTTTTCATTTGTTTTTTTTTTTTTGCAAATAAACTTTTTTACATTCGGCAAGGTCGAATTTAACTATTTTCGTGCCGGGGGATACTACATTCCAAATTTCAAATAACAAGGAAAAATATTTCAGGACTATATAAAAAAGTACCAAAGTACCCTTTTTTACCCACCCTGCCGCCTAACTTAAAATCATAACATTAAATCTCTTTAAGAAACTCTCTTAATCTATTAAAAAAAATATAGAAACACAAACAAACCATTTATGGCCATTTAAATATTGTTTAACTGAAAAATTTTTATAGATTGGCACGCGACCAAAAAGTTTGCCTTAGTATATAATGTACAAAAATTTGTTTTGTATACCATGTACAATATTTTTGTACATGTGCATATACTTACAATGACCTATATACTTGGATAATAGTATATATAGGTAAATGGAGGAAACTCCTTTACGAGTTGTACATAAGTATAGTACTAGTTAAATACATGTATGCACTTAAAAATTATTATGGTTTATATACGTATATAAAACTATTTATCGACATTTTCATTATATAAATGTGTACCTTTATATAGAAATGTATTACAAAACTAGAACAACTCCACCTCTAAATATGTAAAAAAAACAACAAACGCACACACAAATAGTACAATAACAAATTAATATAATTAATAATAAACTATTCAAATATATGTATAATAACACAGTGATACAAAATCAAAATTTTCGAATCGGAATGGCATTTAACCAAAAGCAAATGAAAGTTGACATTAAACGTAACAAAGCTCTTAAAACTTTTTGTAATTAACCGCTAGATTTTTTTTTACTCGCATTTAAAGTTTGTGATTTTAAAGCATTTAAAGTTTTTGTGTACTAAACATGTCCTACTTTAGGGGCCCCTGGTGGTGCCCTTATTGGACATGATGAGTCCAGCGATCAAACTTATGCTCGAAACTACGTTAGCTATAACCGGTATGAATTTCAATGCAATCGGTCCAGTACCTACTTACTAAATTGCGAAATTATTAAAAATAAAACACTGTGCATCGTTGCGTATGATTGTTATTTAAAGGCAATTACAAAATTAAGCATACGCCACTTGTACAGTTTTCAAGCATTGTTTTATACTAAAAGCTCACCAACTTCAAATGCATATACAAAAAAAAAATCTAGCGCTGAACTAAAAAAAAGCCTTGTGGAATTTGTTATGAAATATGCCCACTTTCATTTGCTTTTGGTTTCATCCCATTCCGATTTCAGTTGTTGCACTGTGTAATAAATAATTTATTATATTATATGTGAAAATTGATGTACGTACGTTTATGTCATTCAAATGCACAAGAAAAACTATAAATTTAACAAAAAAAAAAAAACTAAAACAAGTGGCAACTCCCTAAAGAATATGAAAATATAAAAAGTCACACGCAATGTCAGATGTTTTATTAATAAAACATAAAAATAAAATACATAAAAATAAATAAATACATATATTTATACATACATATTGATTCAAAATATGTGTGACACAATGTTTTTTAAAGAAAGTAAAAAAAAAAAATAAAGACTTAAACTAATACCGAACATAAAAATGTTAATGGGGGCTCGTTCACGTTGTGGGTGATATATTGTCACTCGCTACATTTGTATGGTTTGAACGGTAGTTTAACACTATTCAAATTCGTGTATCTATTTGTTAACAGAAAATTTACAGGTGTTTGCGGCTTTTATCACAGACAAGTACGGACACAACAGTAGAGTTTTATATACGAGGAAAAACTGAGAGATTTTGGAAGAAAACGGAGCGGTTTTAAGCTAGTTTTAAACAAATTTCCTTGTCCTCCCGTCCCCCCTTCACTCAAGAAAATTTTTTAAAATTTTTGTTTCTAATGAAATACTACTATTAATTCTTGTTTAGCAAAGCTTTTGTAAAATACCCAGTCTGCACAGTTTCGAGGCGACAATTTTTTCGAAGTTTTATCGAAGGTTTTCCACAAAAATGATTCGAAGTCGATATTATATACAGTCGATATTTTAATGTTTCTCGAACTCATATTTTTATTGAAAAATTAATCGATTTCGAAATGATTTCCGATCTACATTTTAGGAACTCTCGTATTTGTTGTTCCATCGAAAAAAAATCCTTTTTTTTCGATATAACATCGATTTTTAGTATTATTTAGTTTAACAAAAATTCCACAAATTTAAAAAAATTATATCTAACATCAGAACAATAAAAAAAAAATAAAAAAAAAATCCGCGACCGGGGTTTGAACCACGGCCATAAAACTACAAATCATAAGCTGCAGAACCTGCTAACCAACTAGGCCATATACAACTTGAAATTTGTTTGTACTAATATATATTTTGAAATAAAAGTATTTTTAAATTATGAGAAGTATGTCAATACAAAATAAAATGAATATAAAAACAGGGTAATTCAAATAATAATAAAAAATATAATTTAAGGGCAATTCAAATAATAATAAAAAATTCAAATTTTAGTAAAAGTAATTTTAAAAAAGTACTTTTATGATCAAACTTTGGCTGAAGGAGTAAGGCGTTCAACCAGTAAACTGGGAGTTCTGAGTTCAAATCTCAAGATAAAAATAGTAATTAGTAAAAATTAAATTTAAAGAATAAAAAAATTAAATTAGTAAAAATTAGTTAATTGTAAGTAAGTAGTAGTAAGTTATAAAATATTTTTTTTTGTAACTTTTACCGTTTTTAAAACAATTAACTAAATTATTAAAAAACAAATGTATCGAAATTCATGAAATTTTCGATTAAAAATCGAATCGAATCCTGTACCAAAACTCGATTCTATATCACCTTGCATGCCACATAGGAAAACACGCTTTATATCAACATTATATCGAACTCGATATCGATGAAATTCTTAGAGAAAACGATTCTTTTTCGAATCGATATCGACTCATTTTGCATACTGGGTAAGCATTTAAACTAAGTTTTTAGTAAAAATTTTAAACAATTAACAACATTTTTGTAGTTAATTTTGTTAAAAAAATAGTTCTTAGAGTTAATTTTACTAAAAATGTATTTGTTTAAGGTTCGTTGACTAAAAAAAAATCTTGAAAATTTGCTCGTTGCCCCCCAGGAACCTTCAAATTCACAACCCCCCCCCCCCCCCCCCCAGTAGGACGAGAATCAAAGGCTGGGAACCATTGTCCTAGATCGATATTATATCGATATAGAGATTAAAATAATTAATAGTGCGTTTACATTGGATTTCTTATCTAGTAAATTGCGATTTTAATCTACTTTGCAATCTGTACTGTTTACATTGGCATTTTTTACATTTGGGAAGATTAAGATTGGCATTTATAACAAGTTGGTAATAAATGTGTGTGACTGCGTCAAAAGACAGCGACGGTAATTAGTCGTCGTACGATTAACAAGGACAGTGACGGCGTTTACAAATAACAATGACGGCGGCATAAACATACGTCATCAAAACGGCAGGCTTTGTGTCGGTGTTTTTCAGTGTTGGAAAATGCAAATAATAGAAACACAGAGTTCTATCTAACATTACCAGATTACGTTTGCCGATTAGAGTCTAAACTACTAGATTGAACAAAAATAATTTTCTTGAAAATTGTGCTATGAGAATATCATGGTTTTAATAAGTAAGGAAAATAATGACCTCGAGCCAGAATAAACATCCTCAAAAAATAATATTTTAAAGGTCGAATAAAACAATTTTTATTGTTTAATAAAAATTAATCAGAATTTGAACATAATGGTTGGCACACCACACAGTGGATAATATGAGGTGAATGCATAATTGATTTTTGCAAATCTTTGAAATTAACCATAAAACAAGTTCTATCGTAAAGCTAAGATGTCAAGCAATAATTATTTTCATAAATCATAATTATTATGTCAATAGAAGTATTCGAAAATGGCGACAGAACACACAACTTTCGACTTTAAAGATTTGGGGAGGTAAAATAATACCATATTCAAGTGCTTATTTTTAATATTTATAATTATTATTTTTAGGATTGTAATACCTTGTTGGAAAGGATATCTTGTTCAGATTCTATTTCTGTTATGAGCTTTGTATATGAGGAGGTCCATAACAAAACGCGCCAATTCCACTTCTTGAGTTTTTTGTTTTTTTGACTGAATACAATTCTACGCATTTAAATCTATGTAACCATTACTAAAAAACATTCCAAAGCTCAATATTTGCACAGCAGTTCAGTACTGGCTTTAATTATGAAACATCCCAATGCTCAGTACTTACACTCATACTCAGTACTGACTTTGTTTACATTTATGCGTTTATCTAAAAAACTGTTAAAGTGGAATTGGTGCGTTTTGTTATGGACCTCCTCATATATTAGCTGTGTTTTGCAATCATTTGGATTAGGATTTACCATACAATATGTGGACTTAATAAATATTATTATTATTACAGATTAGCAAACATTTGACTCTCCCTGTTGTGGAATGTATTTTATACAGAGCTTTTGTAATATTCTTAAAGCATACTTTAAGGGCGCACAATAAATATTCCCATCAAATTATTCAGGAAGTAAAAGCTCTTTTGTTTAAAACTTTCATTATTTGAACTTTTTACCATTTTTAAAGCACACTTTTGGGGTAACATTAGAAAATGTACTTAATAAGTACAAATAATTGAAAAACACAACAATTGTTAACAAATTTGAAATTAGTTCATTTGAAATATATAATATTTTTTTGCTAACCTACGCAACTTTGACTAGGATTTTAACTGTTGGCGCCGTTTTCCGCAGATCTAGTTTTAACATAGAATTAAAGTTTAACTTATTATCTAAAAGATTTATCTAAAACTCGCTGCCTTTTAAACAAATGGCATCCAAAAATGTTAACGAACTCAGAAATTTAAAATAAATAATAATTTAATTATATATTTGATTGGCTTATTATGCCCTGCTCAATTTGCCATTCCACGTGTAATGCAAGAAAATATCGGTCTAGGACCTCATAAAAAATATATAATATTGATCCATGGCCAATTTTAAGATATTCTAGCGATGTCCGTCCGTCTGTCTGTGGAAGGCACGATATAATCCAAACCAAATAAATTAGTTTGTTGACAGGTATCGCAAAGGGGTAGGTGTCCACTGCCGACCCCCCGTACTCCATTCCAAAAAACGTTACTTTATTTTTTTTTTTTACTTTTTGGAGGGTTGTGGAAAGTAGAGACGCACACTCACTAAATACCATATAAGTATTTTCTACTTACACTCACTTACAATCACGTGAGTAAATTTAAGACAGCTCACGTGCACTCACACAAGCGTCACTCACACTCACGTTGACTCACACTCACAAAACTCTTATTTATACAAAAAAAAAAATTAACCTTTCACTCCCCTTATACACTACAGTGTATACTAGTGTGGCCCAACAACATATGGAAAAATACCAAGTATAACTCACAACTGAACGTACCTCAAAATATGATAGATGGCATCGTAATGAACAATTTCCGCCAAATTTCAGCACCCTACAACGATTGGAAGGGGATGCTAACTCATCATAAGTGTTTGCAACCTCCAAAGAAATCTTGAAATTTTTTTTATTGGAATCTTAAAAATAACCATATGAAATGCTAGCGTAACAAGAGCACATAATTCACATGTGGCCATTTTGTCCTAAGTTTGTCCTTAAACAAAAAAAAAATACATATTAAAAAGCGGAACCCTGCATTTCACTAAAACCGCTGTAACTCAAAAACTATGCGGACCATTAAGTTGCGATAAAGTTCATTTGAAAGGTAATACAAATATCTTTAATTTGAGTATAATATCCAAAAAATTTTTTTTGGTTTTTTTCCTAATCGAAACTAAAATGTACTTATTGTCCTTTGTAGGCAACTTTAGGGCAAAATGGCCATATGTGACTTATTTGCTCTTGTAGCGATACCATTCCATGTAGTAATTTTTAGGATTGCAAAAATTTTTTTTTTTAGATTTCTTCGGAGGTTGCAAACACATGTGATCAGTTAGCATCCCCTTCTAATCGTCGTAGGGTGCTGCAATTTGGCTCAAAATATTAGTTACGATACCATCTTTCAATTTTTAAGGTACGTTGACCAGTAGCGAAGCAAAAGGAATTTTGGGCCACCCTAGTGTATACATTAAATCATTAAAAATTAACCCTGCAACATTTTTGTGTTTTTTTTGGACAAGATTGATCATTGAAGGGTTATCTTTACGATAGATGTGTTCGGAAAAAAAATTTTCAATCCGGTATGTTCTACACGCAATATTTGTTGGCAAAATGGAAATTTTTCAAATAACGTAAAAAAATTGCAAAAACAAAATAAACGTTAAAAACGTTCTCAAAAATCGAATAATAATCGTACAAGCTTTCTTAAAAGCGGATTTTGTAGAAGTTTTCAATACAAAAAATACAAAATTTGAACTTTGGAAAAATGTTCACTAGTTCGGAAGATATTGCATATGAAAGCTTTAAGTTTGGTTGGATATATCTCCGCTAGAGGGCGCAGTTGACCAACGAAATAAACAAAAAATTTTACTTAGCATAGATCTACATTTTCACAAATTTTGGTCAAGAAATTCTTAGCCAAAAAAGTTGGTAGTGAAAGGGTAAAAAAATTAAAATTTTTAAAAATCTAACCAAATTATTAGAAAAATTTAAAGCTTAGCCAAATTTATTTTTTTTTTTTTCGGGACGAAATTTACTAAATTTGTTGGCTTAATTCGTGACGAACAGAAATATGAAACGAAAATAAATCACGCAAACTCCCGCAAAAAAATCGACTCACTCACACTCAGTCAAACAAAAACTTTCCTCACACATTTTTTTCACTCACAATCACGTGAATAAATCTCTAGTGGAAAGATTCGTCACAGCCGAATTTAACACTCACTTTTTTTTACCTTGGCAACTTATATACATACGATTTTTTCATTATAACTTTCCAATTTTTGTTTTATTACAACCAATATTAAATAAATATAAATTTGTAAATATAAATTTTACATTTGACACCAATTAAACTATAATTAAATTCCGGTATTTTTTTAAAAATTGCAACATTTGGCCCTTAAAAGTCTACGGGGCCAAAGGTTGGCCTATTCTGAAAAATGTCTAAAAAATCATTTGTAATATATATTGTTGCAAAATTCTATTGAAAATAATTAAAAAATTAAAAAATACCTCTTCAACTTGCTTTAATATTTCACTTTTATACTAAAATTCAACAAAAATATAGATTTTTTTTTTTAAACCTTCATAACTGTATTTCTTGTCGGTCGATTTTTATGATTTAAAGCACAAATTAAAGTCTAAAGTCTCACCTATTCAACAAAAAAAAAACGGCATACAAAAATATTAATCCATTCAAAAGTTACAGATTTTTGATCCGAAAATGACCCAAAATTTTCCACTGTGCACCATAGTGATGAATAACCTTAATGTGGTATTATTACATTCACAACAACAAATAACATATTGTTGTAGTCTAATGGACTATCATATGTGGAGCCGCAGAACAAAACGTACTTTTTCGCATTTTAAAATTGTTTGTAAAATTAAGGTTTGTATGTTTCGTCCGCTTAAAAAATGGCATGAAACTCGAATTAGTAAGAAGTTTTATACTTAATAATACTTGATTAATGAAAAATTCCTTACTTTTCCTTGGTTCGTGCTCATTTCTTAAGATACGGAATAAATAATGCTTATTAACCCAACAATTTGCGAAAAAGTACGTTTTGTTCTGCGGCTCCTCATATGTAAAAATGTTTTAAATATTTTTATTGGTTATTGACAACACAGTGATACAAAATCGAACTTTCGGAATCGGAATGGGATGAAACCAAAAGCAAATGAAAGCTGACGTTTTCCATAACAAAACCCTCAAGGCCTTTTTTTTAGGTCAGAGCTAGATTTTACGCATTTTTTTCACGCATTTTAAGTTGGTGATTTTAAAGCATTTAAAGTTTTTGTGTACTAAACCTGTCAAACTTTAAAGACCCCTGGTGGTGCCCTTATTGGACATGTAGGGTACAGTTTCCAAACTTAAGCTCAAAATTACTTCAGCTATGACTGGTATCAATTTTGCTGCAATCGGACCAGTACCTATTTACTGAATAGCCAAATTATTAAAATAAACCATGTACACCGTTGCGTATGATTGTTATTTAAAGGCAATTATTAATATAAATCACTGGACACCGTTGCGTATGATTGTTATTTAACCCATTTTGATCCTCTGTTCGATTTTTCGAACAGTAGAGAAAAAAAAATATTTATGTATGAAAGAGCTGGAATTTCGGGTAAATGTGGTTATGAGTGTTAAGTCTCATCTTTCTGCAATTAAAAAAAATATACCCGCTTGACCACCGCAATTTATATGCCCATTAAATACAATGCAAATCAGCACAGAAATTGTTTCAAGCAAAACCGAAAATTTCGACTTTCGGCTTTTAATTTTTTTGACTAATTTAAAATTTTTCTAGATTTAATTTATTATTAAATTCCAATAATTTGAATTATTTTGAAACTATTTACTTTAAAAATAATCAAATATATTAATAAAATAGCGAATAAATCCAAATATTAAAATTGCATAAAAAGTTGGAATGCAGGCTTTTCTGGGAAAACGGCACATTGAAAAATTTTTTTGACGGGATTTTTGAGATCAGCGGGTGCTAATTACCTTAAAAAAGTAACTTTTTCCAAAAAAGAAAAATAAAATTGAATCTTGGTCCAAAATGGGTTAAAGGCAATTACAATATTAATCATTCGCCACTAATACAGTTTTCAAGCATTTATTATTGTAATTATAATAAAAGTGCACTAACTTCAAATGCGTGTAAAACAAAATCTAGCTCTGAACTAGAAAAAAGCCTTGAGGGGTTTGTTATGGAATATGTCAACTTTCATTTGCTTTTGGTTTCATCCCATTCCGATTTTGGGTGTTACACTGTGCAATCGTTGCCTTACTAGTATAGTACAATTTCTTCGTCTTTCTAATTCACATTGTGGATAGAGTCGAATATGTATTAATACTTTAGTTTGTGCACAAACGATTTGTCATTAGACTCGTTTGCTACTTTGTAGTAAATCGTTTCTATTTTTGATAAATAATCTTGAAAATGGAATCTGACAAATTCCGAAACACGTGTCGATTAAGTCTTGCAAAAATGACCAACATAAATAAATTAAAAAAAAAAAAAAAATAATAATTTTCTTGAAAATTATGCTATGAGAATATCATGGTTTTAATTAGTAAAGAAAATAATGACCTCGAGCCAGAATAAACATCCTCAAAATATATTTTTTTTTTAATAAAATCATATTTTTACTAATAGTTCTTTCAAACAATGATATTCTTAACGAATTTATAGAAATTTAACTTCTTGACTATTGTGCCAACCCTCTTGGCGCATGTGCCCCATGAATGGGGCAGTTTCGCCGATTTGGGTTGCTTTAAAAATGTAAAAAAAATAATAGAATCCAAACAGGTAAAATCCATTTGGAGTATACATTTTAAAGCTAAAATATGTAGCTTCTTAAATAAAAAGAAATTTAGGAAAACAGTCTACTGGTTTAGGTTTTACAGCACTTAAAAAAAAGTGGCGAATGTGCCCCTCTATACCCTACTCCCTCAAAAACATGTAAAAAAATGTGTTTTTCTGGTATAGTTTTAGTTCTCAAGAGGGATCTTTTTTTTGCCGATTTTTCTCAATCAAGAACTTAGCGAGCCTATAAAAAAAGACATAGAGTAGAAACAGAACAAGCACGGCACGGGGGACGGTTGCCGTTGCCGGAGAATATAGGCCCAAAACAATGACGGGGGACGGCGACGGCAAAAAATATCATTTGCTTGTTCAGTGGTGTTAACTTTTAATAAAATTAGAGTAATTTTACGGAAAAAATCGCTTATCTCGTAGTTAATGTGATTAAGTTGGCACTACTGTACGTTTGTTACACCATTGTGAATGAAAAAATAAAAATTGTTGTGAAAATGCGGTAACACTGGAGTGTGAGAGGGAGGGAGATTGAGAGAACCCGGAGATAAAATAAAATAAGTTTTAATTTTTTGTCGTGCCGGTCACGGTTTTTAACTGTCAAATCGTATGGAAAAAGTCGTGCCGAGCTTGTTCTGTTCCTACCAATATTCGTGCCAAACTTCATGTTTCTAGCTCCTTTACTTTGGACTCTGTCGTGTCCTTCACAGACGGACAGATGGACGGACGGAAACACATAGAATGTCTTAGAATCGATCACTGATAAATAAAATATGTATACACATTAGGGGGTCCCCTAATACTGAAGTTGGAGGTTATAAAAAAGTCAAACAATACTCTATTCCACATGAATTTTGTGCTTTTTTTGGTATTGAGTGTTGTTGTTTGTAAAGTTGTTAACAACACAACATCACGTAAATAACATCAACAACAACAAAAATAACAACAAACAATAAAAATAGCATAAATTAAATTAGGTTACGTTGAGAGTATGCGAATAGAATAACAAACAAACAAAATAGCAAATACACAGGATTATGGGGGTGTTAAACACACTCTTCGTACAAATTCATTTTCTTCTCTTCTCGATTTTTTGCTATAAAAATAAAAAGTTTGTTGCTGTAAATTTTATTATTTTTAAATGCATTCGAAACGAAAAAATTCCTTTACATAAATTGTGTGAGTGTATCAAATCAACAGCAAATAAATAAAAGGGACTACAGTGCCCGAGTTAAAAATATGGCCAGAACCACTGAAAAACATAAATGATATTTCCAATTTTTTTTTAAGATCAAACAAAAAAACTTATAAATTTTCTTTCAAAAAAAAAATAATTAAATATTTCTGTAAAAGAGACAAAACAATCTGTTTTTTTTTTTTAATTTTAATAATTTTTAATTTTAGGATTTTAAATTTCACAAAAATTTTTAAAAAAATATTAAAAATACTTGGAACATTTTTTGAAAAAAAGTCAACAGATTTTTTCTGTAAAATATTTAAATAATCTGTCCAAAATCTGCAAAAAAATATTTTGAAATTCAGCAAACAGAATCTGTAAAATTGCAGAAAAATGTCTGCTATTTTCTAAAACTGAATGACGGAAAATTTAATTAAAATATCTATTTCTGCAGAAAAATCTGCTAAAAGTTTCCTAATTCAAATTGCAAGTTATTTTACAGATTTTTTAACAGAGCTTTTCTTGTGAGTGTAGCAGAACCTATTAATGGTACCACAATGTACCTCAGAGTCTCTGTGTGCTGACGTAAAACGTCAGCAGCTACTTACAACCTAACTTAAGCCGTACACTAAAAAAAATATGTCATTAACTGTTTGTAGTTTATTTAAAAAGTTTTACGTTTTGTTGTTTTTAAAGAAAGAAACATTTGTTTAATGCTCAGTTTTTTTAATAACTACTTTTGTGCGTTGTTTCAAAAACAACTATATTTTTTTAAATAAATGATTTTAAATACATTTTTAAAATTATTTATTTTTGTGCTGTAAGTAAAAATAAGTGATTCTTCTTTAATTTTTAATGGTTTGTGTTCGTTATTTTTTTTTTAATTATTGGCATTTTTTAAAGAGAACTCATTGGTTTTTACCTACCTGGGGTTATTTTTTTGTATGTGGGTTATTTTTTTGTAGAAAAAACAAAATCCAAAAATTATTTATAGAAATATAAAAACCTTTTTTGTATCAAGTGACTTTAGCACAATGGGTAGAGTGTCTGACCAGAATGTTGTTAATTGCGGGATTGATTCCCCAAAATTTTATTACATTTTTTTTTAAAAATAGTTCAATAGAAAAATTGCAAAAAATATCCTACGAAATCATTAATTTTTAATGTTTTTTTTTTTAGGTAATTTTTTTAGGTAATTTTTTTGAATTTGTTGGTTAAAATAACAGAACAAACATTAAATGTTTTCAAAGGTTATTTTTTCGAATTTGTTGGTAAAAAAAATTATTTTTTTTTTTAATGTTTAATGTTATTTATTTTAGAAAAATTTAGTAAAAGTAAAAAAGAAATGTTGTTTGTTAAAACACATGAAAAATTAAATGGGTGGTTTCCATTGTTTAATCACTTGTTTTTTAAAGTGTTTTTCCTTCGTTTTTACCTAAAAAATATTTTCAGTGCACTTGTATAAAAACTTAATTTCTGCATTTTTCTCAAATGCATGTAATTTTAACAATTTTCAAAGAATTATTTTAAAAACCCTCTTATTTTCTTCGTATTAGCTCAGACTTGAACAGCAAATTGAGAAATGAAATAAAAACAAGTAGAAAAGTTAAATTCGACTTGGCCGAATCTATGAATACCCTTCACTATGCATTTTTATAGTATTTTTTTTTAAGTATTTGTAGTTTTCAGAAATGTATTTGTATTGATATTTAAATAAATAAAGGACATATATATCGTCACCAAAAATGCAAAAGGCCCTAACTAACATTTTATTAATTTTACAGGAGAAGCAAAAAACAGTATAGAGTAAAATTATTAATTTGTTAATAACTTTGTTGGTTTTGATTGAATTGGGCTAAAATTTTGTGAGGACGTACGTTATGTGAATATGTATCAAAATTAATCACAAAATGATTAAAAAAAATATTTCTAGTTGCGTTCATTGGCGATTTCGTAATTCACATGTTTTTAATTTTTGGCTATAAAATCGCAAATTTTTATTATGTGACCCTATTTTTTTTTTGGGACGTGGAGGTTAATAAAATATACCAGAATCTATCAAAATACCGATTTTGAATTTTTTGTTAGTTAGGGCGTTTTGCATTTTAGGTGACGATATGCATTTTTTAAGTGATTGTTAGTTTTCTAACGTAAAAAAAAACATTTTTGATTAGATTTTATTTTATTTTGTGTAAAAAAACTTTTTTTTTGAAGTAATTTTTGAAAAAACACAAGAAATAATTTACTAATTTTTTTTTGAGTGTAAAAATTTTTTTTGAGTGTAAATTTTTTTTTGAGTGTATTTTTTTTTTAGTGTAAAATATTTTTGAGTGACAAAAATACGTTGTAAAATATTTTTGTGACTTACTAATGTTTTTAAAACATGTTTAACGGGTTTTCAACACATGAATTTAAGGTGAAGCTAATCTGAAATTCACGGTTTTGCTAATAACTTTTGAACCACTGAACCGATTTAGCTAAAATTCGATACGAACCAGGTCAGGGGAACGACAAATTTATATGTCAAGCTTCAGCATCCTCAGAATTGCTTTTCGAAAGTTAACGTGTTTTTTATCTCGAATTCACAAAAAACCCTTGCCGAAATTCTGTATTTTGCTCATAACTATTGAACCACTGGACCGATATCGCTGGATTGCAATAAAAACCTGACCAGGTAAATGCCCAACATATATGCCAAATTTAAGGAGCCTCCGTAAAGTCTTTCAAAAGTTAGCGTGTTTTCAAAAGACAGACGGACGGACGGACATTGCTAGATCGTCTTGGAATCGAACGAGGGTCATGAATATGTATGGGGCATTCCATGTCAAATCGGATACTTTGAAAAATTTTTTTTTTAGATTTTCCCAATTTGTTTACAGTTTTTAGTACCCTTCGAAAACTCTTTCGTAGTAAATTTTCAGATTTTTTTGATGACCCGTTCAAAAGATATCGAATTTTTAAAAATTGGTAGTTTGTTCCTTTACTCAAACTTCTTTTACTCATAACTTCTTCAATAATGGTCCAAATTTCAAATTTTTTTTTTCAAAAATTTTGTTTTTTTTCGTACTTTCTAAAAAAAAATCCTAAAAAATTCTTAAAAGCGTTCTAGTATGCGATTTTTAAGTTTTTAAATTTAAATCTCATTTTTGAAAATGTTTGTACTCTTCGATTTTTTTGAAATTTTTTTGTGTAAAACTTCTGTTGATTCTACAAATTTTTTGCTCAGGAGCATCGTGGGATAACGATTATTACTATTTTTTTAAATTTTTCGAAAAAAATTTATTGTAATTTTCCAATCTTAAAATCATTTCTACTGCTCCAATGGTGCGTCATAGGGGGGTCCTTTACAGGACCGACCCCCATTAATTTTTACGTCTTAACATTTCTTTGGAACAAACTAATACCCTATCTCCAATTTCTAAGGGGGCTCCCACACAAAACGACATTTTTTAAAATTTGTTCCAACCGCTCTAACTGCCCTAATAGTGCCCTTAGAGCAACAAAATTTATGACCGACCCACAATATTTTTTTAGTCCAAACATTTTCTCGGAACACACCTACCCTCTATCTTTAACTGTTAAGGCGGTCCCCATACAATTTTTTTTATTTTTTGTAAATTTGTTTTATTTAATCAGCTTCTATCGGTCCAATGGTGCGTCCGAGTGGGGTCATTAGTGAGACCGACCCCCATTTATTTTGACGCTACAACATTTTTTTAAAATATACCTACGCCCTATCTCCACTCCCTAAGTAGGCTCCCATACAAAATTACATTTTTATAAAATTTGCTCCAACTGTTATTTGTATGGGAGCCTACTTAGGGAGAGGAGATAGGGCGTAGGTATGTTTTGAAAAAATGTTGTGGGGTAAAAATAAATGGTGGTCGATCTCACTAATGACCCCTCTCGGACGCACCATTGGACCGGTAGAAGCGGATTAAATAAAACAAATTTACAAAAAATAAAAAAAATTGTATGGGGACCGCCTTAACAGTTAAAGATAGAGGGTAGGTGTGTTCAGAGAAAATGTTTGGACTAAAAAAATATTGTGGGTCGGTCATACATTTTGTTGCTCTAAGGGCACTATTAGGGCAGTTAGAGCGGTTGGAACAAATTTTAAAAAATGTCGTTTTGTGTGGGAGCCCCCTTAGAAATTGGAGATAGGGTATTAGTTTGTTCCAAAGAAATGTTAAGACATAAAAATTAATGGGGGTCGGTCTTATAAAGGACCCCTCTATGACGCACCATTCGAGCAGTAGAAATGATTTTAGGATAGAAAAATTACAATAAAATTTTATCAAAAAATTTAAAAAAATTGTAATAATCGTTATCCCAGATCCGCCTGGGCAAAAAATTTGTTGAATCGATTGATGTTTTACACAAAAAAAAAATCAAAAAATCGAAGAGTACAAACATTTTCAAAAATGAGATTTAAATTTTAAAATAAAATAATAAAAAATTTTAAATTTAAAACTTTTTTGAATTTTTTTTTAAAAAGTGCGTAAAAAAACAAAAATTTTGAAAAAAAAAATTTGAAATTTCGACCATAATTGAAGAAGTTATGATTAAAAGAAGTTTGAGTAAAGGAACAAACTAACAATTTTTCAAAATTCGATATCTTTTGAACGGGTCATCAAAAAAATCTGAAAATTTACCACGAAGGAGTTTTCGAAGGGAACTTAAAACTGTAAACAAATTGGGAAAATCTAAAAAAAAAGTTTTTCAAAGTGTCCGATTTCACATGGAATGCCCCATATATACTTTATGGTGTCTTATACCTAATTCACACCTGAAGGGAAATCTCGTTCGAACGAGATAGGCCCTTAGACCAATATTTCGAGGTGGTACAAACGGTATGACAAACTTATATATACTTGGGTGTTCAATCGATTAACCGTTAATCGGTTAACCGATTAATTTTGGTCGATTAATTGTTCGAATAATTTGAAATTGCCAGTTTTCAAATAACAAATAAATCGGTTAATTTGAGGCGATTAACCGATTAACCGAAATTTATTTATTTTAGTATTTTTACCTATTTTTTGTGTAATAATTTTGCAGTATTAATTCAAATCCTGCTAAAAATGTTCAGGCCTCAAAGGTATTACCCATTATTTAAGGCATACGGCATTCTAGTATGACCCTATCAATGTGTTAAAACGTCCTCAAACAAACATTTCATGCACTCAAAATAATCACTCTGTTAAATTACAGATACTCTGCTGAGCCAGCAGAAAATACCATAGATTTCCAACCAGCAAGATTTATTTTGTTTTACGAAGAAAACTCTGTAAAATGATTTCGATAAAAAAAACTGTAAATTTACAGAATTATCTGTAAAATATGGATAAAACCGAAAAGAATTTTACAAAAAAAAAATTCAGTAAATTTACAAAGTTTTAGTTAAATCCATTTTATGAGTAAAACTTCTCTGCTTCAAAACATTAATTAAAATTAAGTTAATTAAAATTAGGATTTTGTTAAATTTGCCCGCTTTATGCTTCCAAATTGTAAATTTACTTTTTTATTTTTGTAAAAATTACGAGTTTTTAACGAGTAACTCCAATTTTACAAAATTTTGTTTTTCGGTCACAAGAAAATACAAAGTATTTTTTTTTTTAAATCTGTATTTCGACAGATAACTTTGTCAAATATCTGTCGAATTGAGATTACAGTCATTTTACAGAGTATTTAACAGAATAATAATTTTGAGTGTGGAGGTCCTAAAAAGATATTTCGGTAAAAATGACTCTGGTAACCCTGTCAACCACTATAAATTTGTCTGATAACTTTTTATGCGATAAATTCGAATCTGACTTTAGAATTAATCTATCTCATCGAATTCTTGATGTTTAGGGTTTTCGATTTAAACTAAATTTTTCGATGTGCTTGAAAACATATGAAACCGCAGTTTCTTTTACCCTCAAAACTTTTCAGCACATTTGAAAATCATCATTTTTCTCTTAAGAGTGATTTTGGAATCTTTCAGATTTTTTATTATCGATCAAAGAAACTATTGCAATTTCTGCCCTGAATATATTTCAATAAGACACTTTTGAGTTGAGCTCATCTACCATTATTTTCAAGCAATGCCACCACAATTTTTTTAAATAACATTTTGGAGGGCATTTTAAATAACAAAATACATAAATTTCAATTTGAACATAACATTTATTTTATTCGGTTAATCGAATAATTTAAATTTAACCGATTAATAACCGATTAAATCTGAGCCCCGATTAATTATTTGCTCAATTAATCGATTAAGCCAGAACCTCGATTAATTGAATACCCTAAAACTTATATATACCCTCTATCACTAGAGTGGAGGGTATATAAAAAAAACTTCCCCTCTACCCCCAAAATCAAGACCAGGATACACCCAGCAAAAGGGTTTAGTTAATTTTCAAATTGTTTGGCGATAAAATTTCGTTTACACTTTATTTCATGTTTACTTTTTAATTTTGTTTTTACTGGGCGATTTTTCCTGCCACTCACTGTATATACGTACTATAAGTGTTTCGTTGTTGTTATTTTTGTTGTGTGTGTGTTTTTGTTTATTTTTTTTCTTTAAATATTGTATGGGTTAGTATGTTAGTGGAGTAAGTTGAGTGTAAAGTTGGATAAATGCATTCCAAATTTAACAAATGATAAAAATATCAACAACCAACAGCAATATACAAATATAAATGATATAATGGTCGTCATACGTAGCGTATGCGCAATAACATTTGGTCTATCACAAAAAATACACTCACTCACTTTTACTCACATTAACTTGAAGTAACTCACGAAACATTAACATTTTATTTGATTCTGTTTTTTGTTGTTGTTGTTGTTTTTGTTGCATAGTAAAACTAATACTTATACAAACTCTCACTCTCGCGCAAAAAAAAGGAAAACAACAACAATATGTATTTTCACTACTAAATTTCATTTGACATTTCACTTTCTGTTTTTTTTTCTGTTTGTGTGTGTGTGTTGGAGTGAGAGTGTGGGTGTTTACAGAAGTGTCTGTGTGTGTTTATTTAACAGTCAAATGTTAACATTATTTTTTTTAAAGTGCATTACTTTATGTTAAAGGATACATTATGTTATTTTAATTTAACATATTATGTTATTACTGTTGAAGATGTTACTTTAACAGAGTTTTTAATACAAAAATTATTATGTTTTTTGTGGTGGTATGTTTATTTAACAGTTCTTTAGAAATGTTGTCCCAGATTTTATTGATTTTCTGGCCGTTGATTTTTTGTTATTTTTTTTCCAAAACAAATAATAAATTTCTTGTTAACGTTATAAAATTTATATATATAACTCCCACAATAGTATAAAACATCAAAAAACAATAATCTAAAGAAGAAGAAATATTTAATACTAAAAATGTTCTAAATGTCAAACATTCAAAAAACTTTTTTTGTTATTGGTATTTTTATAACTTGTATGTATGTATATTGAAATTCATGACGATAGTAGATTTTAGGTTTTTTTCTTTTTAATTTTTAAATTTAAATTTGTTGTTTTTTTTAATATTTACCCGTGTTCTTTATTTAGAATTCATTTAGAATAAATTTTATTTTCATTAGTTCATCAAAAATAAAAAAGGTCTCTGTATTAGCAGGTGTTTTGGTTTTTATTTGTGTATTTTTAGTGGTATTTTAAATTATCTCCCAGTGTTCTAGTTTTTATTTTATACCCTTTACATAAAATTGAAGGGTATATATAAATTTGTCATTACGTTTGTAACACATAGGAATAATTGAAATATTGGGAATTGTTGGATTTTATATCAATCAAGCGCTGTTTGTCTGTTAAAATCAATTTTCTAGCAAAACTACTTTGTCTTTCGGGCTGTTTTTAATTTTTAAATATTTCTTATGAACCTAAATTTGTTGTATATAAACTTGGGCATAATCGGTCTATTGGATCAAAGTTGAACTTATCAATAGGTTATGTTGTAAGTGGCTTCTAACGTTTTACGTCAGCACACATAGATTCTGAGGTCAGTTGTTATACCATGGGACGGTAATGAGGTTCCCCTACTACACTCAAAAAAACCTTGTAAAAATTACAAGAAAAGTTTGTAACTTTTTTTTTTGCTACCTCCTTTTTGACAAGAATTCCGTGTTATTTTACAAGCTTTTTACCAAAAATTTTGTAATTTTACAAGCTTTTTACCAAAAAAATTTTAAATTTACATTTTTTTGACGCGATAAAACTTACACTCAAAAAATACGTTAGTAGATTTACTAATTTTTTTTGCTAACGCTAGTTAGCTAACTTTTAGCAAATTTTTAGTTGAGATTTGCATGTTAGCAAAAAATTCTTGTAAACTTCATTTAGCACATTATCAATTTTAAACAAACTTTGAACTAATTTCTTTTGCTAAATTTGAAATTGAGTTGACAACATTTTTACAAGATTTTTTGCTAATATTAGCAAAATAAATGGTAATTTTTTTTTTATTTTCAGAAAACTTAAAATGGCGCTATCTCGGAAACTAAGCCAGATAGAGCAAAATGGAGGCCATTTTTGGTTCTCGCCGGTCCTCTTCACATATGTGGACCCTAATGGGCCCTAACTTTGGATCCAAAAAAGTTAGCATTTCCGAAAATTTTAAAATGCTCATATCTCGGTAAATATTGCCGACACAACAAAAAGTCCAAAAGCATTTTTGTATCTCTCAACACGTAGAACAAGCTCTCCGAGTAATATTTTTGAAGTTATAAAGTTCTTTAATTCTCAAGACCCCAGTGGTCCCCTATAATCACGTATCTCAAAAACTAAGCAAGGTAGAGCGAAACGGACACAAATTTTGGATCAAAAACTATGACAATTTTAAAGGAACCCAACTAGGGCTAGGCCCATCGGGGTCTGGACCTATCGGGTCCGAACCCCATGGGGTTCTCAGATGTGTACAAACTAAGTTCAAAAAAAAAAATTTAGTAAACTAATTATTGGCAAAACATTTTTGCTAACTTTAGCAAAAAATTGTGGGTTCAAAATCAGCAAATTTTCTTGTAGGTTTACAAGCTTTTTTTGCTAACATTACAGTTTTTTTTTTGAGTGTACAAGGAAATTTCGTGATTTTACTAGATTTTTTGCTACCTACTATTTTACGAGAATTCCTAGTAAAAATAACAAGCTTTTATGTAGTTTTACAAGATTTTTACCAACTTTTTTGGCTCAATAAAATTTACAAGAAATTCTCGTAAATTTACTAGATTTTTTTTGTAAAAAATCTTGGAAATTTGTAAAATTACAAGAAAAACTGTAAAATTAACCAAAAAAAAAAAATAATTTTGATCGAAAATTATTTGTTAAAAAACAAGGAAAACTGTCAAATATTGGTAAAATGGGATTACGAGACTTTCTACACTCAAAATAATAACTCTGTTAAATTACAGAAAAACTCTGCTAATTTAACAGAGTACACCATACTTTTCCAGCTAACAACATTTCTTAGTAATTTTACTAAAAAACTCTGTAAAATGATTTTGACAGAAAAAAACTGTTAATTTACAGAATTTATAGTAAAATATTGGTTAAATATGAAAGCTTTTTTACAGAGAAAACTCTGTAATTTTACTATAAAACTCTGTAAAATGATTTGGACAAAAAAAACTGTTAATTTACAGAGTTTCTAGTAAAATATTGGTTAAATAAACCACCATTTAGCAAAGAAAACTATGTAAATTTTCATATATTTGTAAAATACATTTGATGCAAAAAAAAAATTACAGAAAAAACTCTGTAAATTTACAGAGTTTAGTTATATGCATGTTATTTTGTAAAATTTTTATAAGATTTCTGAAAAAAAAAAAATTGATAACTTTTTTGCTATTTTTTCAACTTTTTCTCAAAAAAAAAAATATACAGATAAAATTTTGATGCTTTGTAACAAAAACTACTCAAAACAGAAAACTTTTTTGGTTATAAAAAAATACGAAGTATTTTGCTTAGATCTGTATTTTAGCAGAAAACTCTGTTAATTATCTGTAAAATAAAGATTACAAAGTAAAAAGTAATATAACAGAGGAAACTTTGTTTTTTTGTCACAACAAAATACAAAGTATTTTCTTTAAATCTGTATTTTGACAGAAAACTCTGTCAAATATCTGTTGAATTGAGATTACAGTCATTTTACAGAGTATTTTACAGAGTTATTATTTTGAGTGTAGTAACTTGACAAGGTTTTTTTTTTGAGTGTAGTGAGCTCCTTATGAAACTTCTAAGATATCGAATTTTCACATCCGACAATTGAAAAACATTTTTCTTACCCTCATTCATTGCAGTTGAATCCTAAAAAATTTCACAGTTGAAAAATTTCACAGTTGCAGTTGAATCCTAAAAAATGAAGGATTCATTTTGTAAAATATTTTTGAAATATTTGTAATTGTCCTAGGATGACACTGGTGACGGCTATCCTCCTATGATAGAGGAGGATCTCTCCTAATTTTTCTATTTTGCCATATCAGGCAAAGAGGGTGTGAATAAAGTCATTTGAAAACTTTTGCAAAATATTTGGTTGAAAATATTGAATGATATTGAAGGACACATTTTTGAATGGACGTAACTTACCTCCTTTTTCCTGATATGTAAAAACTATAAAATAAGAAAATTAGGGGAGATCATCCTCTTTTATATAATTTATTTTATAAAATTTATAAAGTCAACAGATTCTGAGGACTTTTAATAACTCTTCCTTTTAGAAAACTTCCTAGATAATAAGCATGTCTTTTTTAAATAGACCTGATATTCTGAGCGCTTTTTCCAATAAATTCGTATGACATTACCTTATCGAGCATCTAAGAATCATTTTATTCATCCAATTACATTATCATTCTAAAAAAATATAAAAATTCCATCATCCCGTAAACTTTTCGTTTTAGTAAACCTCAGAGATTCTATGCGCCTTTTCATATAAATTTATGAAAATAACCTCACGATCAGATATATTTTTGAGTTAAGGAACCTCTTGATTTTCGAATTCTAAGCTTTTTAGAATTCATTATAATTATCTTATTGTCAGAATTAAGTCATTAAAATCTACCTTGAAGACTTATTTTATGAAAACTCAAGTTTTTGTATAGAATTTTCGAATAAAATAATTTTTAAAAAATCAGTACAATCAGTACATATTCCAAAAAATCAGTACAAATCAGTACAACGTTTTTTGATCAGTACACGTGATCAAAAATCAGTACATGTACTGATCAAATCACTACGAATGGTCAGCCTATCTATGAAATTCATAAAGTATATAAATTATTGATCTATGACCGCTTTTAATAGATTCTAGTGATTTCCGACTGTCCTTCCACCCGCCTGTGGAAGACACGAAGCAGTCCAAACCAAAAGAGCTAGACCCTGCAGTGGGGTTGTTCATAAAAACAAAAGTTGGATTTTTGTACGGTCCACCTGGAATATATATTAAGCATTATGAGAAAATAACACGTGTTTTTTTCAGAATTTTTCATTAAGGTTTATGGGTTGCTACCGGGCCCTAAACATTGGGTCAAACAAAAAAAGTTCACACAACGAAAAAAAAAAATTTAGATTTTTATTTTTTTTTATTTTTATTATAATTTAGATTGATTAGCTTATGAATGACAAAAAGTTTCATTTTGGCCCTACTAGTATTTCAGTTCCAACCATGAAAAAAAAATTAGGCTTACTTACTCTAAAAATTTAAAATTTTTTTTTTTTTTAGTTTAGATAGGCTTACGTAAGAGAATTTTAGTTGCTCTTGATAACGTATTGTCCAGAAGATTAGAAGATTGGTGTCCCCCATCGAATTTTAATCGATCTAGTGAGAAAAAAGTTCCCACTCGAACTAAATCAACCTCTCAAAATTTTAATTTTCTTATAGGTGGTTTTTGTACTTTTAATCTGTTCCTAAAACTCAAGAACCACCGGATCGATTGACACCAAACTTGGACAATACATATATCAGTTTAGTCTGGGGTAAGCTTTCTCTAAAGTTTAATTCCGATAGGTGGCACTGCTGTCGTAATATTTCAATTTTTTGTATTAATGGAACGATATGGCTAAAATTCACAAAATATTTTTATTAAACAAAATTAGGTTCCCTGAAAAAAATTGGACGCGGTAGATGGCGCTGGGGTGAAGTTAGTAAAAAAAAAATTCTCCATTTTTTCTTCAATTTAGGGAGGTTACTGCATAATGCGGTTTGATAGGAAAATAATATTGAATACAAGTCTCTTTTTGCAAATAATTTAAAAGAAAATAAGTTTGCTGATTAAATTTTGAACCGGTAGATGGCGCTGGGATGAAGTTTATAATGAAATTTTTCATTTCAGTGCAAATATATGTATTTTTTGATATGACAAAGTTGTATGAATGAGTGGACCTGATAGGTGGCGCTGCAGTGAATATATTTAGTTATTTCCGGGTAAAACAACGTTTGCGGGTTCAAGCTAGTAAATATATAAAAAAAGTTAAAAACCTCCCAAAAAACTTTTTCTAAAAATAGAGAATTTTAGAAAAATTATGAAAAATTCTATTTAAAATTAAAAAGTGCAAAAAACTACAAAACCATTTTTTTTATTTTTCACTATGTAGGTCATATATTGATTCGTCACTGCTGACTATTGTAGTCTCGTTTTTTGTTTAGTTTTAATTTAAACAAAAACTTAAAGCTTTTTTTCTAAAAAAATCCTTGTTTTTATTCCCCAAGCACTCTCTCTCTTTTATTTTGTGTATGATTGTACCACATTTCATATGTTTTGTATTTTTTTTTATAACGTTTATCGTCGGTTGTTTTTAACCTTTTTCAATGTTGTTGTTCATTGACGTAAGAGCGCCATCTCCGCTCATTATATTAGTATTACACACAAACACATGCACATACATGTAGTATTGAAATTTATATTTGAATAAGAACCAGACTTTGAAAAGGCTTTTATACTATAAAAAATAATTTTTCCATTACCACCATTAATAAAGATGTTGTAGTAGTTGTTGTTTTATCAATCTACGTAATTGTTTGATTTTTTTTTTTGAATAGAAAACATTTTTTTCTAAAATTAATTAAGATTATGTTACATGGTTTTAGCAGTTTAATGGTAACATATGTGTTAATCGATTTCGTAAAATTTTTGTCTTTTAAAAGATTATTTACATTTGTAATGGATTACACTGGTTAACAATCCTTTAAACTGATACTGCAATACATTGGTAACGGTTCCCAACCTTGAAATAAAGTTGAATTTCCTTACAATTCAAATAATTTCGTTATATGGGTTAATGTTGAAAAATTTAGAAGAAAATGTTATTTATAAACATTTTATAGACATTACTCGTATTCTCATACCGGTATCAAACACTCCAGTTAAAGTGTTATCATCAGTAGAATTAAATATGTCGGCTTGTTATACCCTCCACTTACAATTAGTGATAGAGGTCAAATGGTGCTTCCAAGAGGGATCATTAGTGAGACCGAACCCCATTTATTTTTACCCTACAACATTTTTTTTAAAACATACCTACGCCCTATCTCCACTCCCTAAGTGGGTTTTCATTCAAAATTACATTTTTATAAAATTTGATCCAACTGTAATTTGTATGGGAGCCTACTGAGGGAGTGGAGATAGGGCGTAAGTATGTTTTAAAAAAATGTTAAAAATTATTGGGGGTCGATCTCACTAATGACCCCTCTAGGAAGCACCATTTGACCGGTAGAAGCTGGTTAAATAAAACAAAGTTACAAAAAAAAAAGAAAATTATGGGGACCGCCTTAATAGTTTAAGATAGCGGGTAAGTGTGTTCAGAGAAAATGCTTGGACTAAAAAAATATTTTGGGTCGGTCATACATTTTATTGCTCTAAGGGCACTCTTAGTGCAGTTCGAGCGGTTGGAGCAAATTTTAAAAAATTTAATTTTGTGTGGGAGCCCCCTTACACTCAAAAAAAAAAAAAACTGTAATGTTAGCAAAAAAAGCTTGTAAATCTACAAGAAAATTTGCTAATTTTGAACCCACAACTTTTTTGCTAAAGTTAGCAAAAATGTTTTGCCAATAATAAGTTAACTAAATTTTTTTTTTTTTTGACTTGGCTCATACACATTTAGGTCCAGACCCCGATGGGCTTAGGCCTAGTTGGGTTCCTTACACTCAAAAAAATAAAACTGTAAAGTTAACAAATTTTTTTTTGTTAACTCAATTTTACTGGCTTTTTAGCAAATTTTTAGTTAAAATCAGCGTTTTAACTACTTTTTATACCCTCCAACCACAGTATGGGGGTATACTCACTTTGTCATTCCGTGTGTAACGCATCGAAATATCGGTCTAGGACCCCATAAAGTATATATATTATTGATCAGTGATCCATTCTAAGACATTCTAGCGATGTCCGTCTGTCCGTCCGTCCGTCCGTCCGTCCGTCCGTCCGTCTGTGGAAGACACGATACAGTCCAAAGTTAAAGAGCTAGACTCCTGAAATTTGGCACGAATATATCTTATGGTATTGGGCTGGTTAAGTTCGAACATGGGCAAAATCGGATGAGGGGGAAAAAAGTTCCCCTCTTAAGAACTAAACAAACCTCTAAAAAAACCCATTTTTTATAGGTTTTTTGTACTTTTGCTTAGCAAACGAAACATTTTTATGTCAAAAGAAGTTCAAAGTCTTGCAGTTGGATCCAGGAAGGTTGTCTCCCACCGACGTTACCCCCCCCCCCCAAAAAAAAAAAAGACGCCCCTGTTTTTTTTTTTTTTTTTTTTTAACGTGTTGGAGGGTATAAAAGATTCGGCACAGCCGAATTTAACACTCTCACTTGTTTTAGTTAAGTTCAATTTACGAAAATACTAGTTTTGAACAAATTTTGAATTAATTTTTTTTTGTTGACTTCAAAACTGAGTTTACGAATTTTTACTAATTAATTTGCCGATTTTTCGTAACAAATTTGTTAAGTGAAATTTCTTGTGAAGCCTCCTATGCAAATCTCATAAGTTCTACTTAAGCTGATGAAAAAACAGAAAAAATAAACTTAAAATTTTTTACAAAATATTTTGTTAATTTTACTTAGTTTACGAAAAGTAACAAAAAGTTTAGCTGAATTTAACAATTTTTTTTGTTAATATATGTACATAAAAACGTTACGAAATTTCAGCTAAATTTTTAGTTAAAGTTAAGGTTTTTTTTGCTACATTCATTCTACGAAAAGTTAGCTAAATATTTTTAGTTAAATTAACTAAAAATTTAGTAGGCCCAAAATCAGGTGCTTTTTTAGTTAAATTTAACTAAATTTTTTGCTAACTTTACAGTTTTTTTTTTGAGTGTAAAAATCGTCATAGTTTTTGATCCAAAATTTGTGTCCGTTTCGCTCTACTTTGCTTAGTTTTTGAGATACGTGATTATAGGGGACCACTGGGGTCTTGAGAATTAAAAAACTCGATAACTTCAAAAATATTACTCGGAGAGCTTTTGACTATTTTGCGGTCTTGTTCTACGTATTGAGAGCTACAAAAATGCTTTTGGACTTTTTGTTGTGTCGGCAATATTTACCGAGATATAAGCATTTTAAAATTTTCGGGAATGCTAACTTTTTTGGATCCAAAGTTAGGGTCCATTAGGGTCCACACATGTGAAGAGGACCCGCGAAAGTATGGAGATTCTAAGAACCAAAAATGCCCTCCATTTTGCTCTATCTGGCTTAGTTTCCGAGATAGCGCCATTTTAAGTTTTCTGAAAATAAAAAAAAATTTACCATTTATTTTTGCTAATGTTAGCAAAAAATCTTGTAAAAATGTTGTCAACTCAATTTAAAATTTAGCAAAAGAAATTAGTTCAAAGTTTGTTTAAAATTGCTAATGTGCTAAATGAAGTTTACAAGAACTTTTTGCTAACATGCTAATCTCAACTAAAAATTTGCTAAAAGTTAGCTAACTAGCATTAGTGTAGAAATTTTGAGTGTAGAAATTGAAGATAGGGTATTATTTTGTTTCCAAGAATTGTTAAGACGTAAGAATTAATGGGGTCGGTCTTGGAAATGACCCCTCTATAACGAAAAGTTCAATGGGCCGATAGATTTTTTATATTTTTAGAAAGATGATGTAAATTGCATGAATCATCAGAGCTTAATCGAAAAAGCGCTCAGAAAATCAGGGCCTTTAAAAAAACACGTGATTATTAGCTGTGAAGTTTTCTTACAGGAAAAGTTGTAAAAACTTACGGAAAAATCTTCAAAATCTGAGGGATTTTTTTATTCTCAAAACCTATGGAATTTTGTTATATTTTCTGCACGGAAACTATTAAAACATTTAAATGAAGTCGTTTAAAGTCAACTAAATTTTCTGCAAAATGCAACCTTTGTTTTTTGCAGTTGTTTTTTAACAGTTGTTTTTTGCAGTTGTTTTTAACAGTTGTTTTTACTCAAAATACTTGGGGTCAAGTTAGTTTAACCAAAATTTTTTGAGTGTTGAAAAAACAACAGTGTTTTCTCATAGAAAACAATTTTAGAGAGTTATTTCTAGAAAAAAAACATAAAAACTTGGGCGTACTGATTTAAGCTCAGAAAAAAATGGTCACCCTATCTATGACCCCATAAAGTATATATATTCATGATCTTCGATCGATTTTAGGACGATCTAGCGATGTCCGTCCGTCTGTTGAAAACACGCTTACTTTTGAAAGACTTTACGGAGGATCCTGAAGTTTGGCATATATGTTGGGCATTTACCTCGTCAGGTTGGTATTGCAATCCAGCGAAATCGATCCAGTGCTTCAAAAGTTATGTGTAAAATACTGAATTTCGGCAAGAGATTTTCATGAATTTATGAGATAAAAAACACTATAACTTTCGAAAGGCAATTCTGAGGATGCTGAAGCTTAGCATGTATATTTGTAGTTCCTCTGGCCTGGTTCGTATTGAATTTTAGCCAAATCGGTTTAGTGATTCAAGAGTTATTAGCAAAACCGTGAATTTCAGATTGGTTTCACTTTAAATTCACGTGTTGAAAACCCGTTAAACGTGTTTTAAAACATTATTGGTAAGTCACAAAAATATTTTACAACGTATGTTTGTCACTCAAAAATATTTTTACAAAAAAAAAAATACACTCGAAAAAAATTTTACACTCGAAAAAAATTTTACACTCGAAAAAAATTTTACAGTCAAAAAAAATTTTACAGTCAAAAAAAATTTTACACCAAAAAAAAAATAAAAAATTAGTAAATTATTTTTTTTTTCTTCAAAAATTACTGAAAAAATGTTGTTTTACACAAAATAAAATATTTCTAATACAAACTGTTATTTTTTTCACGTTAGAAAATTTACTATCACTTAAAAAGGGCATTGTGGAGGGCATTTATAGATTCGGCCAAGTCGAATTTAACTTTTATACTTATTTAGAATTGCATTTGGAACAAATTTAATTTTTAAATAATCATGTGAGACCCGAAAAAAATTAATTAAAGTTTAAAAGGAGATCATTTGAAATTCGAAAAATAATGTTTTCTTAATTTTAGTTCTTGACCGTAGCAAAAACTGCCATTTTTGGCAACATTTTAATGGCGATATCTCAAAAACCTTTTTTGATTGTTTTTAAATTCATTAATTTTGTCGTGCAGTGTTATAATTCGAGTTGTTTTCGGCTATTACTATATCAAATTTCAATTAAGTTTTTATTACCAACTTAGATAAAAACAGAAAAATGGTAAATTCGGCCTTGCCGAATAAATTGATACCCTCCACAATATAAAAACATTATTGCAAAAAACTTTATTTAAAAAAAAATTTTAAAAAAATTTGTTAACAAATTGGTAAAAAATTGGTAAAAACTATTTGAAAAAAAATTTCCGCGAAAAAAAATTTTGGTGAAAAAACATTTTGCGAAAAAGTTATTTTTTTGTAAAAAAAATTTTTTGTATTTGTTTAAATACTATTTGATATCCAATTCAGTTCACGTGTGTCAACCAGCACTCAAATTAAATCATTTTGTATTTTTATGTTAGGTGGAATGCACCAACATTTTCAAGGTGTCCTTACATTTTCGTTTATAGCTTTTAAAGCTGTGAACCGATATCGCTCAAATGCAATACCAAACTTCTCGGTTTGACACCGATATTTCGATGAGTTACAAACGGAATGAAAATATTTCAAATATCCTCTACAACTGAAAATAAGTGTAGGGCATAAGAACCATATTGTTTGTACAAAAAAAAAAACTATTTTTATCGTAGTTTTAGTTATCATTACCAGGTATTGTGTTGTTTTAGTTGTTGTTTTAGTTAAAATAATATTATTTCTTTTTCTAAAGGGCCTCCAAATATAATTTGCTTATGTAATTTTATATTCATACATTCGTTGATATTATTCTCTAAATATTTATTGTACTCAATTTAATTTTATAAATTCACGTGATTGTACTTACAAGGGAGGATACTGCTGTGGCACTCTCCAAATATCATGAAATTTTTTAATAGAGGTGGAAGCAAAATTTAAAATTTCAGACGGTTTAAAAATTATTTAAATTTTTCTCCACCTTCACATTTGTTTTTAAATATTCTTGTACCACAAAGAAGACATCCCTTGTTAAATTTTTATATGCTTGATGGACTTAAGACAACACCATTTACAGATGAAATTCGATAAAGATCAATTGTAATTCGAAATAGATTAATTGTAATTCGAAAAACATCAATTGTAATTCGAAAAAGATCCATTGCAATTTAAAACATATCAATTGTAATTTGAAAACGATCAATTGTAATTCGAAATATATCAATTATATTTCGAAAAAGATGAATTGTAATTCGAAGATTTCAATTGTAATTCGAAAAAGATCAATTTTAATTCGAACAAGTAAGAGTGTTAAATTCGGCTTATACCCTCCAACATGCAAAAAAAAAAAAAATGCAGGGACGTTTTCTTTTTTTTTGGGAAGGGGGGGGGGTCGGAAGTGGTAATTGGGGGGGGGCAAATTTCCTCTCGAATATGTGTTTAAAAATTCATTCTTATGCACTAAAGAAATACAAGTTTATCATTATTTAAAAAAAATGTATTCCACGCCCATAAAAGGGGGGCGGACCAAAGAAACGACATTATCTAATTCTCTTGGTCCAAATGCCGGACTTTGAACTTACTGTAGCATAAAAATGTTGCATTTGCTTAACAAAAACACAAAAAATCATGTAAAAAAGTGGTATTTTTCATGGGTTGGTTTAGTTCTCTAAGGGGGAACTTTTTCCCCCTTGGTCCGATTTTGCCCATTTCCAAACTTAACCTGCCTAGGAATATAATACATATTCGTGCCAAACTTTGGAAGTCTAGCTCTTTTATTTTGGACTGTATCGTGTCCTCTACAGACGGACGGATGGACATCGCTAGAATGTCTTAGAATTGATCACTGATCAATAAAATATATACTTTATAGGGTCCTAGACCGATATTTCAATGCGTTACACACGGATTGACAAAGTGAGTATACCCCCATACTGTGGTTGGAGGGTATAAAAAGATCAATTGTAAATCAATCAAGATCAATTGCTATTCGAAAAATCAATTGTTATTCGAGAAAGATCAATTTTAAATCGAAAAAGATCAAGTTAAATTCGATAATTCTAATTGCAATTCGATAAAGATCTATATAAATTCAGTTTATATTTTTCGAATAAATATCGGAATCTTCGAATTGCAATTGATCTTTTTAGATTTGTAATTGTCCAACCGTACTTTTGTATTAAAATTTTTTACTTCAAAATTTTTATTTGATAAAAAAATAGTTTTCAAATCATTTTTGTAAAAAAATTATATTTTTGCACATTTTTTTGAGCGACAAAAAACTCTGTGGAAAATATTTTCGTGGCCTACCAATGACTTTTGTGGCATGTTTAGAGTATTTTGTAATATGAAACTTAACCCCTGGACCGATTTGGCTGAAGTTCATTACCCACCAACCAGACCAGGAAGGTTCAGTAGCCTCCAAAACTTTCGAATTCATATTTTCAACAGACTTAAAAATCTTCATACAATTTTTCAAAATGTCCCCAATCACATGTCAGCAGTTGGTAAGCGGTTGCTTAAACAACTTTTTGGTGGCCACGGATGTCAGCAATTTCATAAATGAAAAGCCAGTGGTGATTTTATTTTGCCAACTGCGTACATATGGGCGGGCATTCCATGTCAAATCGGACACTTTGAATTTTTTTTTTTAGATTTTCCCAATTTTTTTACAGTTTTTTGAACTCTTTGAAAACTTCTTCGTGGTAAATTTTCCGATTTTTTCGATGACCCATTCAAAAGATATCGAATTTTTAAAAATTGGTAGTTTGCTCCTTTACTCATACTTCTTTTACTCATAACTTCTTCAATAATGGTCCAAATTGCAATTTTTTTTTCTTCAAAATTTTTGATTTTTTACGCACTTTTAAAAAAAAATCCAGAAATATTCTTAAAAGTGCTCTAAAATGCGATTTTTAATTTTTAAAATTTAAATCTTTTTTTTGAAAATGTATGTGCTCTTTTATTTTTTTAAAGTTTTTTTGTGTAAAACTTCTCTCGATTCTACAAATTTTTTGCCTAGTAGGATCGTGGGATAACGATTATTACTATTTTTTAAAATTTTTTAAAAAAATTTGATTATAATTTTCCAGTCTTAAAATCATTTCTACTGCTCCAATGGTGTATCGTACACTCAAAGAACTGTAAAACAATTTGTCATAAAAGTTTGTCCAATGAAACTTTTTAATGAAGTTTTCATAAATATTATAAAAATTTTCATAAATATAATGAAATGTTTTATAAACACTATGTAACATTTCATAAATATAATGAAACAGTTACATTGGACGAACTTTTATGATGAGTTCCATTATATTAATGAAGCTTTTTCTTTGTGTGTAGAGGGGTCAATCGCAAGACCGACCTTCCTTAATTTTTACTCCTTAACATTTTTTCAAAACAATTTAATACTCTATCTCCAATTTTTAAAGGGGTTCCCATACAAAATGACCTTTTTAAAATTTGCTCCAACTGCTCTAACTGCCCTAATAGTTCCCCTAGAGCAGTCAAATGCATGACCGACCCACAATATATTTTTTTAGTCCAAACATTTTCTCTGAACACACCTACCCTCTATCTTTAACTGTTAGGGCGGTCCCCATACAATTTTTTTAATATTGTTTTATTTAATCAGCTTCTGCCGGTCCAATGGTGCGTCCTACCCTCAAATATTTTTTCAAAACATACCTATGCCCCATCTCCACTCCCTAAGTTGGCTCCCATACAAATTACAGTTGGAGCAAATTTTATGAAAATGTAATTTTGAATGGGAGCCTACTTAGGGAGTGGAGATGGGGCATGTTTTGAAAAAATGTCGGAGGGTAAAAATAAATGGCGGTCGGTCTCACTTATGACCACTCTGAACTCATCTTTGGACCGGTAGAAGCTGATTAATAGAGAAAACAAATTTAAAAAAATAACAAAATTGTTTGGGGACCGCCTTAAGAGTAAAAGATAGAGGGTAGGTGTGTTCAGAGAAAATGTTTGAACTTAAAAATATTGTGGGTCGGTCATACATTTGACTGCTCTAGGGGCACTATTAGGGCAGTTAGAGCGGTTGGAGCAAATTTTAAAAAAAGTCATTTTGTGTGGGAACCCTCTTAAAAATTGGAGAAGTCTGAAAATTTACCACGAAGGAGTTTTCAAAGAGTACTAAAAACTGTAAAAAAATTTCGAAAATCTAAAAAAAAATTTCAAAGTATCCGATTTGACATGGAATATATATAGGGTGACCATTTTTTTCTGAACTCAAATCAGTACTCCCAAGTTTTTATGATTTTTTTTCTAGAAATAACGGAAAACTCTTTTCTATGGAAAAACACTAATGATTATCGGTAAAACTAACAAACTTGGTGTCAATTAGTATTTCAGTAAAAACAACTGTTTGAAAACAACTGCCATGAACTGTTGTCGTTATTTTACAAAAAATTAAGTTAACTTTAAACAACTTCATTTAAATGTTTAGATCGTTTTAGTGCAAAATTTTTTTTTTTGAAAATAAGAAAATCCCGCAGATTCGGACGACTTTTTTCCTTTGGACTTATGCAATTACATTATTTTTCTAAAAATGTAGAAAATCGATCATTCCGTGAACTTTTCGTGAATCAAGAGGTTCCAATAGGATTAATTCATTTTAAATTATCTCATTGTCAGACTTAAGTTAACTACTCTGACGACTTATTTTATGAAAATTTAAGCTTTTGTATAGAATTTTTGATTAAAATTATTTTTTTATATTGAAATGTTTAAAAATCAGTACAATCAGTACATATTTCAAAAAATCAGTACAAATCAGTACAACGCTTTTTGATCAGTACACGTGATCAAAAATCAGTACATGTACTGATCAAATCAGTACGAATGGCCAGCCTAAATATATACCCTCTTTCATTGAGGGGAGTATATAAAACACAAAGTACTTAATTTAAATTAACATGTTATTCTCATTTATCGAGGTTTACCTATACGCTATATAACAGTATTATTTTTGCTATTATTCCATTATTTATATTTAGTTTCTAAGTAGTTAAGCATTAGTTTTTCTTTTTTTTTTGTCAATGCAGATATCATTCATAATTTTTGTATTTTTTTTTCGTCAGGGTTGAAGGCTAAGTGCGTTTAGATATGAATGAGTGACTGTATATTTGTTGGTTATTATGACAATTTATATTTTTTTAGAAGGTTTTTTTCATAGAGAAACATAGAGGCGAAGGCGTCAAAAATTGAGTTGTCAAAGTACAACTTGTATACATGTATTTGTTGACAAAGTACGACTTGTAAACATGTATTGTGTGGTGAATTCGCATCGACAACGTACGTGTGAGAAATTAGAAAAAGATAGTGATATTATTTTTTCTTTCACCTTCGCCTCTATGTTTCTCTATGGTTTTTTTGTTTATAATAATATTTATGATAAATTACCGTTTGACAATGAATGTTTCAGATATTTTAAAATAAGAAATAAATAAAATTTGAAGAATGTTGAATAAGAATAAAAAAAAAATATTTAAAATTTTTTGAGAAAAAAAAATTATTGCTGTTTTTTAAAATGATAAACTTAAATTTATTCACAAACCCTTAAAAACTGCAATTTTAATTTGAAAATATTTTTTAATTAAAGTAAATTAAAGTAAATAATGTAAAATATACCGATTACGGATAAATAAGACAATTAAATTGAAAAAAAATCGCTCCAACAGAAATTTTTTTAATTTTTTTAAAGACAACACTGGTAGTCCAATGGTTTTGTTTTTCTCACACTTTTCGACTTGTTAGAATTTAGTTTATATTCAGACTTAAATTTAAAAATCTTCCCGTTTAAATTGTTTAATTATATTAATGATCCATATGCCCTTATTCGCGTGATGCATTTACATATATAATTGTATTTTTCATTTTTTTAATTAAAATCTTTTGTAAATTATTTCGTAATAAAATTTCAATTACTATAAAATTTTCCGTGTTTTTTTACGTTATTTGTATAACAATTGCTTAAATTACGGCGCGACATTTATTTACCCTAGACTTTTTGATAAATAATATAAATAATTTAAACAGAATGCAAAAAATAAATTGCACATGCAATACTAAAAATATATAAATTATGTAATTATAGGGAGAATTATTAGTTTGTATTTTCATATGTTTATTATTAAGTAATATCAAAAGAGCAAAGTACCAAAATTATTTTACATAGCGTTTTTGATACTCAAAAAAACATTTTTTTACAAAAAAAAAAAATTCATTAAAAACAAGTAGTAAACTAAAACTTGGCTTGGCCGTATCAATGAACACCATCCACTAGGAAGTTTTTAGCCTTTTGACGACCATTCATTTTCTGCCGAAATGTTTTTCATTTTCTGTTTACTGTCATAATCTGTGACCTAATAATAGTTTTAAAACAAAAAAACCTCTGTCCTTCCCCCTTATTTTTCTTATTAAAAAAAATTTCTTCTGACGATTACGCAGTTCTGGCCAAAACTATTGGCTATTCGCTGTAATTTTAAAGATCTGCAACTAAATAATAGTTACTCTACATGAATTTGGTGATTTAAACCCCCATCTTGCCCCTGATTTTGCTCGACAAGTTAGAGACTTACTGAAAACTATACAACTCTACACTTCATCTATTAGCACATTTACCCTATATTTTACCACAACAAAAATAATCGCGTTTAGCTCTATCTTGGTTAGTTTTTTTTTGATTTTATATGCAATAAATGAATAAGCCAATCGATTTTTCAAATTGAATGAAAAGAAAATCGATTGCATTCGCAATGGAATGCATTTGAGTCGAATGAAAAAAAAATCGAATTCATTCGATCTTTGAAAGTTGAATGAAGAATAAATCATATGCAGTCGATATTTATACATCGAATGAGTCTAAAGTGAATTCATTCAATTCGCTAAAATGTGATTGGGCAATGCAATCACCAACTTTCGTTCAGAATATTAAAATGAATGAAGGAATGAAATCTTCGCAGGCCATAAGGCCCATTGTGATTTCCTTAATTGATTTCCCTACTCCCCTCTGATACAAAAACTGTTTACTTCTTGAACCACCCCGATTCTCTAAGATAGAGATGTCAATGAGACACCATTTAGGCAATCTAGGTCATCGAAAAAATCTTTGCCCCAAATGCTTAAGGCGGCTTCTTATCAGACCCGGACATTCACATAACAAGTGCTTTACTGACTCCTCCTTCTCCTTTACTTCCCCATAACTTCTACAATAGTCTCTATCAGAAATTCCCATATGCACGGCCATTTGGCCAATTATACAGTGTCCTGTATGTACTCCCACTAAAAGGCTAACCATCCGTTTGCCAAAAGTAAGAATATTTTTTGTCTTCTAAGGATTTGGCATTGGCCACAGGTTCGCGATATCCTGCACGTAGTCAGTGATGTCCACCTATTCTTCATTCTATTCTCAGATATGTTATCAATTTCATTCATCAATTCTACTATAGGAACAGAGATATCAGGTTCTACACATTCACATAAAAAATTATTGGCCCCAAATTTTCAATTAAATCTCTTGATAAACAAAATTTAAATGAGTCAATCAATGTTTTGATTAAAATTATTGTTATTTTCTTTAACTGTCGAATTACAAATTTTCAAAATACCAGATTTTTTTCGCTTTAATTTATTTGAATAGATTAATTCAAAAATATACAAAATAATCGGATTTTACTTTTTTTTTATTGCTGGCAACATATTGGAAATCAAAACATACATATGAATTTTTTGATAATTGTGTCATAAGCTTACAATTCATTCGTTAAATCAATCATTATTTTCTTTGACTATAAATAAAAAATTTATCAAATTTTTTATCAAAATCGAAAAAATGTTTGATTGAAAAAATTTTCATTCAATCACTTACAATTTGATGATTGATATAACAATTTTCTTAATTGGAGGAATTTTAATCAAAAAATTGATTGCATCCGCGTTTTTGTTGATTCGTTTCAAGTTTTTTCTGTGTTCCCCACCGATTCCGAGCCATTTTTCGCACATCAGTTTTTCGCAAATATATTTTTCAAAGAATTTTTGTCACTCAAAAATATTTTTACACTAAAAAAAATATACTCGAAAAAAATTTTACACCAAAAGAAAAATTTTTAATTTTTTTTTGCAAAAAAGGGTTTTTTACTCAAACTAAAATATTTCTTTTACCATTGCATGGGTTTTAAAGCCAAAATTTTCAAAATTTTTAGGCAAAAAAATGTAAAAAATTAAATTTTACTTTATAATCTTATTAAATACATGTTATAGATAAAAACTAACAGATATGGTTAGATTAGATTAAAGAGGCCCTATGCACTGCGACCAGAAATATCTATTGTGCAGCCTAAAAAGGGTGCCCTAAATATTCAGGCTTTTAAAAATGCCAAGAATCCTATTTGGCAGAGAGTTACACACGTCGGTCGGAGATATTAAGTGTCCCCCTAGGTGTTGAAGTCTTCTACCAGTCAGTCTTGGGCATGTACAAAGTATATCGTCACCTAAAATGCAAAAGGCCCTTACTAACATTTTAAAAATTTTACAGGAGACGCAAAAAACAGTATAGAGTAAAATTTTGAATTTGTTAATAACTTTGTTGGTTTTGATTGAATTGGGCTAACATTTTGTGAGGATGTACGTTTTGTTAATATGTATCAAAATTAATCACAAAATGATAAAAAATTTATTTATAGTTGCGTTCATTGGCGATTTCGCAATTTACAGGTTTTTAATTTTGGGCTGTAAAATCGCTAATTTTTATTATGTGACCCTAATTTTTTCTAGGGACGTGTAGGTTAATAAAATGCACCAGAATCAATCAAAATACCGATTTTGAATTTCTTGTTAGTTAGGGCGTTTTGCATTTTAGGTGACGATATGTTCTGCTGTCTCCTCCTCTATCTCGCAGAATATGCACGTGTCCGTGTCAGATAAATTTTTCTTTCTAAGTTGCTAACGTAGGTTACAATGTCTAGTTAGGTAGGACGTTAGGATTCGAAGATCTTTTTTGTATAAAGACAGTAATCGTTTAGATACAGTGTCGGATAGAATTATGAATCTTTTTGCCAGCCGCTATAGTTCCAGTGTTCCATGAACTTAGATTCACTCCATATTTTGAGTTTTTCCCTAAAATGTACCGATGAAACCAAAGAATGGTTTAGGGCCAATAAAGGGTCGCCCCTCATGTCCCGGAATCCATACGAGTGTCAGGTCGTTATGTCGTCCTAGTGACTCAATGCAGTTCATGATCAGTCCAGATGTCACCACATAAGCTATGAGAGCTTTTAGTGCAGCCTGACTGTCAGATATGGTAGTCTAGCTTTTTTTCATTTGGCATGAGTAGTGATATTATTTCCGCGAATTCCAAAGAAAATGTGTTCTTCTATAATAATTTGGCAAATATGGGAAAAATGTCTCTGTATTGTACGATACCCTTTAACCCCTTTTTGTCGAGTTAAAATGACAAATTTGGGACATTATACATGTCTTTAATACAAATTATGTGCAGATATTCGATTTCTCAAAAGTTACAGAATTTACGTTTTACACTTCGTTCCGTACAATAGAAAACAAATTTCCCCATATTTGCTTAATTACTGTAGAAAAAAGCATTTTATTTGGAATCCGCGGAAATCTTAAACATGTTTTCAATGTAATCATAAAGTACAAATAATTTATTTTTTATTTTTTTGCCTAAAAATTTTGAAAATTTTGGAATTCTGGCTTCGAAAACAATACAATGGTCAGGGGCATGTACGCTTTATTACCATTTTATATTATTTCACAAAAAAATTTAACAAAAAACTGCAAATACCAATATTTTGCAAAAACTAGATAAAAGGGGTTTTCTTTCATATAAGAATGTCCTATAACTTCAATCCATTTTCGGCACGAGTTATTTTTGTGCGATTTCCCCTAGAGAACAATTTAGGACCCTACCAGGTATAAAACGGTGATTTCGTTTTAAGGACACCTCTATTGGACATTCGAGGTCCAGCGTCTATAACCTATATGAATTTCGCTGCAATCGGTATAGGACCTTCTACTGCAATGGTTCTCAAATGGTGGGTCGCGACCCCCTAAGGGGCCGCGGAAGAGTTTCAGGTGGGTCGCGAACAATTTTGTTAAAACTTAAATTTTGGTAAATTTAAAACACATTTTTTTTTATTGTTGTGTTATAAAAATATACAAATACTTTTATTAAAGAAATAAATTATTTCCATCACTTAAGGTCCCTCCGTAATCACTGTGCAGTTGTAAATTTCCCGTGATGCCCAACACTTATATGTGAAGTTTTTTGGCTGAGTCTGGGACCTGACAGTACGTTTTCTATTAACTTTTCGATGCTGATTCCAAATCTGGGTTTCAAATTTTTCTAGTACGTTAGGTTTTTTGAAAAAATTAAAGCCAAAGTTCACAAAAACGTATTCTTGTGCATTTTTAAGAGCTTTGTTTGTGATATTTTTGGATGCATCTGGGATCTGACTAATTTTTTCGATTCACTTTTTAATGCTGATTCCAAATCTGGATCTAAATATCGGATCTAGGTTCGTTCGTGCATAATTTTGAAAAAAAACACAATCATTCCTCAAAATTGGACTTTAATGCCCTGATTCAGTATGTCGTACAAAGCGAGTGACTAGAAATTTTTTACGTATAAATTTTATAGTCACTCACTTCGACCGAGATTGCGAATCGCACAGTAAATGCTTTCTTGGTAAACATTTCTTCATTTCTGACAGGTTAAACTGGTATTTTTCATTTATTTTCGGAATTAAAAATAAATGACGATAGTAAGTTTCGATATAAAATGCCGTAGTTCGGGACCTGTTTTCCAAATTTTTGAGGAAATTGAGGTCATAGTTCACCAAAATTGTGTTTTTTTTTATTTTTTAGAAGTTTTTTACCTAAAATTTTTGGTATGCGTCTGCGATCTGACCACACGGTTTCGATTAATCTTTCAATGCTGCTTCTGAATTTGTCTTCCAAATTTTTCCATTACTTCAGGTTTTTAAAAAAACTGAGGGCAAAGTTCAAGTTAATAATTTATTTTTTTTTATGTGGGGGGTCGCGAAAAATTTTAAATATTGAAAAGGGGTCGCAAAGCAAAAGTTAGTGAGAAGCTCTGTTCTACTGAATATCAAATTATTAAAAATATACCACCGTGCACCATTGCACCATTGTTATTAAAAGGAAATTAAAAAATTAAGCATACGCAACCTATACAACTTTAAAGCAATTATTATTATAATTATTATAAAAGTTCACCAACTTCAAATGCGTGTAAAACAAAGTATAGCGCTGGACCGTCAAGGTTTTGTTATGGAATATGTCAACTTTCATTTGCTTTCATCCCATTCCAGTTTTGGTTTTTGCACTATGTAATTTTTATCCAATGATCAATAATTTCAACCTAACCGAGAACTGGTAACAATGACCGTAGTCTTGTTGTAGCGAAAGCTGTGTGCCCTCTGAAAGACCCCTTATAAGGGTTTTGTTGGCAGTCGAACTTACGACCCCCTGTTTCATAGGCAAGCACGCTACCAACTAACCTGCAGAGGCCTCCTCCCTACCAAAATATAAAAACTGTTTACACTCCAAAAAACTTTACACTCAAAAAAATTTATACAATAATTTTTTTTCCAATTTTTTTTTTTACAAAAATTACAAACATTTTTTTTTGTTCGAAATTCGTATCGGTTGGGCAAAAAAAAATTAGTTTCGAATTTAGTTTTTCACTTTTATTTATACTAGAAATATATATTTTTTTTAAATTTTATTATTATTATAATTTATTAATAATAAATTTTGTTTTGTTTCTTAATATATTTTTTTATTACTTATTAAGAAATTGAATTAATTTTATAGTTTTTTTTTCTTTTATTCTTTAGAAATTTAATTAATTTTATAGTTTTTTTTTTGTGTTGAAGATTTTTATTTGTTTGTTTTTATTTTATAATATACTTTCAAGTGCTTTTGTTTAATTTATATTTGTAATTTACGTAATTGTTTTTCAACAAAAACGAAGGAAGAAAAAAAAAAAAAAACTACACACAAAAAACATTAAAGATATTAAAAAAAAAAAATTTTAAATTCTTTTGAACACAAACCTTTTTTCCGTATAACTGTTAGATTTTTTAATTCATATGGGACCTCTAGACGTATGAGTGATTTTTTGTGTTTTTATTTTTTTTGTTTATTTAAAGGAATATATATTTATTTTTTGTTGTTTCTTTAATTTCTTTTTTTGTTTAATATGACACTAAAGAATTTTTTTGTTTTACACTTAATTTTTTTTTTGTTAAATTAAAGTTTTATATTATTATTTTTTTTTTTAAATTTTAAACTTTAAAATTATTGTAAAAAAGAACTAAAATATTTTATTAATTTTTTTATTAAATTATATTATTTATTTTTTATTAGATAATATTTTTTTGCTTAGATTTTCTTTAAATTATATTTTTTTTGTTATAAAAAAAATTTTTAATTTTTTTTTTCTTTCTTGGGTATAAAAAAAATATGTAATAAAACTTGAACAGCTGACTTTTGTATATCTTATTTTTTTTTTTTTTTAATTTTTTTATTCTTTAAATTTTAGCTTTTTTTTGCTTGACACAATACAAAATATTTTTTTTTACTCTTCTTCACCGTGTATTAATTTATTTTTTTTACATGTGTTGATGAGCAACGTACCACGACAACTGTTAACTACGACAGACGACAGCAGAATACTATGCCAGAGTAGAGCACTTGCTAAGTAGAGCAAACGACTACGACGACGACAAAAACAACAATAATAACAACGAATACATTTTGTTGTGCTCACACGAAATGTATTTCTTCACTTTTTTTAGTTTACTACTACTAAACTCGTGAATGGTAAATGTGTTGTTAATTTTTGTTGAGTGTAAGTGCACGAGAAAAATAGCAACAACAATAACAAAATGAAAAGAAAATTTTTAAACTCACTTGTACGTACGTATTCGTTGTAGAAACACACAACAAAAAAAAAGCCCCGTAGCCAAAATAACAAACGGAGACTACAATGACGACGACAAACAGAAACAACAACAACAAAAACACTAACGATAAAAAATAAAAACAACAAAAAAAGTGTTCTGTTGTTCTATTAGATACTAGGTTATTGACAGACCTTTTAAGTAATGCATTTATTTTATATTTTTTTAAAAATTCGAATTTAAAATCTGAATGATCCAAACCAAATTCGAAAGAAAAAAGCAGTAAAAAAAAATACAGAAAAAGAAAAGGAACAATCTATAGCAAACATTTTTGGAATCTTAAAATTTTTCTATAGGAAAAAAATTTTTGGAATCTAACAATTTTTCTATAGAAAAAATCTGCAAATGTTTCTTTCGTAAAAGAAAGTAACGGAATGACCATTTTTCTATACCAATTTTTCTATCAGATTTTTTTTTATAAAAATCTAAGAATGATGGACGAAATGACTAAGGTTCTTGGAAACTTAGAATTTTTCTATAGGGAAAAAGTCTCAAAATCTCTGCGTTTCCTATAAAAAAATTTAAAAATTTTTTTACAATAAAACTCTGAGAATCTTTCTACACTGAAAAAAAAGACATAACTAAAATTTAGGAAAAGTTTCTTTAAAAATTTTTCATGAAATTTCCTAACATTTAGTTAAATTTAACTAAAAAATGGGAATTCCTAACTATGAGGAAAAAATTTTAGTTCATGTACTTATAAATAGTTCATAGTTTTCCTAAAGTGGACTTCTTAAATATAAGGACAAAAATTCTAACTGCCAACGAAATTTTTCCCAAATCTAGGAAACATATATGAGGGGGTTAGAGCACAAGGGGTTCAAGTGCCTTATATTTGATAATGAGAAAAAAGAGGTTAAAGTTAAAGTTAAATATTTTTTTATAGAATTTAATTAAAACTTCTTAAAATTTAGTTAAAATTCTTACAGCGGTATTCATAAGTAAAAGTTAGCAGTTGCTTATACATCGCAGGCAACGAGCTGCTTACTAGAATGTGTTTTTTCCTTAGCAAAATGTTAGCATAGAGTTTATTCATAATGATTTTTAAAAGCTGTTGAATAAGAACAACCCTGTTTTTGAATATCAACTTGTTTTGGTGTTTCTTCACAATACAGCGGCAAGCAGCAGCCAGTAGGCAGCATTTAATTGTAATTATAAAATTAATTATAATTACAATTAAATGCCGTATTTTATATTTCATTAAATTGAAATAGCATACATCATGCTGCAAATACAAAATATACTGCTTTTTATTACAATTAAAAATAAATACAGTACTTTTTACTATTTTTGCAGTCAGCTGCTTGCTGCTGCATTGCGAAGAAACACATAATTGTCGTGAGAGAACTTTACTCAATTGAGAAAATTAATGAGAGAACTTTAGTCAAGAGTTAACAAACATCTGTTTTTACTTGTTAGCAAGGGTTTTAAAATTAATTATGAATGAACCACTTGTCAAATCCATGCTAACTTTTCGTTTTGAATACGGCTGTTAGAATTTAGTTAAAAATTTGAACATGGCGAAATCTTAAGACCCTCAACCCCCTTTTAGACCCCAAATTCCCGTATCTCAAAAAATTAGCAAGGTAGAGCAAAACGGAAAAAAATTTTGAACCAAAATCTAACAGGTCCGAACCCTTCTTAGAATTTAGTCAAATACTCAAATGTATACATTTTCTTAGAATTTAGTTAAAAAATTTTTGTAAAAACTTCTTAAAATTTAGTTAAAACTTCTCTGAATTTTTTTATTTTTTTTAGTCAAAATAGTTTTCCCTATTTTTAAGAAAAATATGAACTAAAAAAAATAAAAAAAAAATTTTGGAGCCATATCATTCCCTCTTTTTCTCAAAATTAAGGTAATGCTCCCAGTTTTTAGTTAACTTTATTTTGAGTCTATAGAAAAAGTCTGAGAATTTTTCAACAAGTAAAAAACTGATTGTTTTCTTTAGGAAAAAATTGAGAATTGGGGCAAATGACTTCCCATATCCACTCCATAAGGGGGCTCCTATAAAAAATGGAATTTTTATGAAATTAACTCACATCGCCCTAACTGGATGGATGTCCCTAGAGGACTCAAATGTATGACCGATATTTTTTTAACACCAACATATTTTTAAACTGTTTGTTTGGATTGTTGGAAAAATAATTTAATCACTGAATAAAAACTATTGGGCCCTTTTTTAAATTTTTAATGTTTGAAATTGGAAAAAAATGGACTTGGATATATTTAAAAAAAAAATTATCTAAAAAATGTCTATGAATAATTTCATTTTCCAGATCGACCCTCGTAGCACATTTATTTTTTACTCAATTTGGACGCCATTAAGCTTAAATTAAAGCTTTATAAATTACCTACATAACATTTTTTATAACAATACTCGTTTGATAATAATAACGTTTAATATTGTTAACTTTGTCTTTAACAAATTGCATCTACTATTAAAAAAGTTTCCAATGTTATGTCGCCCACTGTATATAGAATGACTTAGAATCGATCATGCATCAATAATATATACACTTTATGGGTTCCCCAAACGATATTTCGATGCGTTACAAACGAAATATTAAATATAAATATTATATCCCCGTATTTGATTTCAGTATTTTCTAAAAAAAGTTTGAGATTACGAAAAAGTTTACCCGCAACACAGAAAAATTTTGAAACCAATTTCAATCAACAAAATCGCGGATTCAATAAATTTTTTGATTGAAATTTCTAAAATTAAGAAAATTGTGATACCAATTATCAAATTGTAGATGATTAATTCAATATTTTTCCAATCAAACACTTTTTCGATTTTGATCAAAAATTTGATAATTTTTTTATTTATAGTCAATCAAAATAATGATTGATTTAACGAATAAATTGTAAATTGAAAAAAAATTCATATTTTTTGCTTTCCACTATGTTGCCAACAATAAAAGAAGTAAAACCCGATTATTTGGAATATTTTTTAACTAATGTATTCAACTAAATTTGTAACATTGAGTGACTCATTTAAATTTTGTTTAATCAATAAATTTAATTAAACATTTTTAGCCAATAATTTTTTGTGTGTAACTGATTTTTTAACACACTCAAAAAAAAAAGTGAACTAAAAACTGGGAAAATAAACAAAATTTTGAAAAAAGAGGGAATGATATGGTTCCAAAAATTTTTTCATTTGTTTAAGTTCATATTTTTCTTAAAAATTGGGAAAACACGTTTAACTAAAAAATAGAAAAATTCCGAGAAGTTTTAACCAAATTTTAAGAAGTTTTTACAAAATTTTTTAATTAAATTCTAAGAAAATGTATACGAGTTTTTAACTAAATTCTAAGAAGTTTTTTCTAAATTCTAAGAAGTTTTTAACTTAATTCTAAGAAGATAAATATAAGTATTTAACTAAATTGTAAGAGGTTTTAACTTAATTCTATGAAGTTTGGGATCTGACCTCATGGGTCCAGACCCCATGGGTCCAGAACCCATTGAGTTTGGACCCAATGGATCGTTAAGGGTCGCCAGAGATTTTGATCAACAATTTTTGTCCGTTTTGCTCTACCTTGCTTAGTTTTTGAGAATTTCTTTGGCAGTAAGAATTTTTTTCCTTATATATAGTATAAGAAGTCCACTTTAGGAAACCTATAAACTATTTATAAGTACATGAACTAAAATTTGTTCCTCATAGTTAGAAAAATTTCCAATTTTTTAGTTAAATTTAACTAAACTTTAGGAAATTTCATAAAAAATTTTCAAGGAAATTTTTTCCTAAATTTTAGTTATTTCTTTTTTTTCAGTACACTCGCTTGACAGACAAATATGTACTTAGCGGGGTGTTCGTTGAAGAACTCTAGTGTAAATGGGAGCTTCAAAAAAGTTTAGCATTAAAAGAATGCATTCCTTAATATTTCTTGTACTTTTGTAGGTATAAATGTAAGTTTTCTATTATGCATGTACTCAAAAGATAGAACAAAATTGCGATGTTGTATGTGAGTAGTACAACAACAAAAAAAATCTGACAAAAAGGGGGCGGGGGAGTTAAAATGTGCGCGCACAATACCATTGCTGTTTTTATTTATTTTTTCATTTTTTTATTTTTGCTACACAAACATCGTTTTACCGTACTTTAGGCCAAACGGCAAACAACTGCCGAATTAACAACATACTAAAAATTCGAACACTTGCCAGTCAGTCAGTAGTGACAAAAAAGCAAAATCTAAAAAAAAAAAATATTTGGGGAAAAATACGTAAAAAAAGGCATATTTACGTTTGCTATTGTTGTTGCTTTTTAGTATTTGTTGTTGTCTTTTTTATAAAAAAAAAGATAAAAAATATGTTGTTGTTTAAATTTGTTTTTGCTCGTATTGTTTTTAGTGTTTAATGAGTTAGTTACAAATGAGGGTTTTTGTATTTTTTTTTTATTATTTTAGTTTTTATTTCTCTAGTATTAGTGAGATGTAGTGATATAAAAATTTGTTTGTTTCGTATTGTCAATTAGTTTAAAAAAACGACATTTTAAAAAATGTTTTTTTTTTGTTTTGTGGTGTACAATAAATAGTCAAGGGTTAGTTTAGTTGTTAATTGGGGGAGGTTCTCTATTTGTTTTTCTATGTCAATTAAAATTTTATTTTTAGTTAAATATATCGATATTTTAATAAAACAAAAACAAATTCTTTAGATATGACATCCTCAAAAAACATGAGATTTTATAAATTTAATTAGTGCTAAAGAAAATTATATTTATTAAGAAAAATATTTGTGTTTTCCCGAGTGAAAAAGTTTATATATGTATAATAAAGGTGTCCTAACGACTAAGGTAATTTTTCAAAATCACTTTTTAATACGTGGTAGGGTCCTAAATTATAGTTTTGTATCTAAAAATGAGTGAGCCAAAATTTGGAGACAATCGGATAAAAATAACTCGTGCCGAAAATGGATTGAAGTTTTGGGACACTCTTATCTGATGAAAAAACACGTTTTTTCTAGTTTTTTGAAAAATATTGGTATATGCTATTTTTTGTTAATTTTTTTGTTAAGTAATATGAAAATGGTAATAAATTACCTTTCCAAAAAGCTTAAAGAAATTCATATCGGATGAAAAATAAGCATTTTACGCATACATGCCCCAGACCATTCATTGTATGGGTTTTAAAGCCAAAATTTGAAAATTTTCAAAATTTTTAGGCAAAAAAATAAAAAAAATTAAATTTTACTTTATAATTATATTAAATACATGTTATAGATAAAAACTAACAGATATGGTAGTCTAACTTTTTTTTTTCATTTGGCGTGGGTAGTGATATAATTTCCGCGGATTCCAAAGAAAATGAGTTTTTCTAAAATAATTTAGCAAATATGGGAAACAATTTTCTGTATTGTATTATACGAAGTGAAATACATAAATTCTGTAAATTTTTTGAGAATTCGGGCATCTTTAACCCCTTTTCGTCGAGGTGAAATGACAAATTTGAGACGTTATACATTTCTATAATACAAAATATCTGCATATATCCGATTTCTCAAAAGTTACAGAATTTACGTTTTACACTTCGATCCGCACAATAGAGCACAAATTTTCAAAAATTTGCTTAATTATTGTAGAAAAACGCATTTTATTTGGAATCCGCGGAAATTTTATCACTACCCGCGCCAAATAAAAAAAAAAAGCTTGACTACCATATCTGCTATTTTTAATCTTAAACATGTTTTCAATTTGATCATAAAGTAAAATTAAATTTTTACTATTTTTTTGCCTAAAAATTTTGAAAATTTTGAAATTCTGGCTCTAAAAACCATACAATGGTCTGGGGCATGTATGCGTAAAATGCTTATTTTTCATCCGATTTTAATTTTATTAGTCGTTTTGAAAACGTAATTTAGTACCATTTTCATATTATTTCACAAAAAATTTAACAAAAAATGTCAAATACCAATGTTTTTCCAAAAACTAGAAAAAACGAGTTTTTCGTTCTTATAAGAATGTCCCAAAACTTCAATCCATTTTCGGCACGAGTTATTTTTAGCCGATTGTCCCCAAATTTTGGCTCACTCATTTTTAGATACTAAAGAACAATATAGGACCCTACCAGGTATAAAAAGGTGATTTTCGTTTTTAAGGACACCTCTAATGTATAATTATATATAATTTGATAAAATTATATATAATTATATAAAATTGTATGGACAGTAGTGTGGCCCATCAACATATGGAGAAATACAAAGTGTAACTCACAACTGAACGTACCTCAAAATATGATAGATGGCATCGTAACGAACAATTTGCGCCAAATTTCAGCACCCTACAACGATTGGAAGGGGATGCTAACTTATCATAAGTGTTTGCAACCTCCAAAGAAATCTTAAAATTTTTTTTATTAGAATCTTAAAAATAACCATATGGAATGCTAGCGTAACAAGAGCACATAATTCACATGTGGCCATTTTGTTCTAAGATTGTCCTTAAACAAAAAAAAATACATATTAAAAAAGCGGAACCCTGCAATTCACTTAAACCGCTGTAACTCAAAAACTATGCGGACCATTAAGTTGCGATAAAATTCATTTGAAAGGTAATACAAATATCTTTAATTTGAGTATAATATCAAAAAAAAAAGTTTTTTGTTTTTTTCCTAATCGAAACTAAAATGTCCTTATTGTCCTTTGTAGGCAACCTTAGGGAAAAATGGCCATATGTGACTTATTTGCTCTTGTAGCGATACCATTCCATGTAGTAATTTTTAGGATTGTAAAATTTTTTTTTTTTAGATTTCTTCGGAGGTTGCAAGCACATGTGATCAGTTAGCATCCCCTTCTAATCGTCGTAGGGTGCTGCAATTTGGCTCAAAATATTAGTTACGGTACCATCTTTCATTTTTTAAGGTACGTTGACCTGTAGCGAAGCAAAAGGAATTTTGGGCCACCCTAATGGACAGGTTAAATCTTTCAAACAATTGTATAAAATTAGATCAAATTTTATATAAATTGATAAAATTATATATAATCCTGGATATGATTTGAAGGATATAATTTTATAAAATTAGATCAAATTGTATAAAATTTGATAAAATTTAAATAAATGGAGTAAAAAAAGTTAAATACGAAAAATTTGAGTAAAAAGTATCATTCCGTATTGTTCCCTGCTCTATTCCATTTCGTTCCCCGTTCTAAAATTTAAAATTTTAAAAATATGTCCCTAGTAATTAGTATAGGAACAAAAAAGTACCAAAAGTACACTTTCTTACCCCCGTTAGAAACGGAATTTCCAAAAAGTACCTCTTCCAGAATGTTTTTTTCTTCACCGAAAAATCCAACACTCCATATTTTAATTTTCTAGGACCATTGTTTCAGCAAATATTAAAAGTATAAAAAGGGTTTTTCGTTCCTAATTTTAAGTTTCTAGAACTATTACGTCCAAAATATCAAAAGTATCGAAAATACACTTTTTAGCCATTCTACCCCAAAACCTATTTTTTCCAGAATGTTTTTTTTTCTAATTCTCCTACATTACAAACTTTAAGATTCTAGGACCATTTTTTCAGGAAATATAAAAAGTTTCTATGATTTTTATTTTAGGAAATAAAAAAAGTACCAAAAAGTTAACTTTCGGTACTTTTTATAAAAGGTACTTTATGTTAAAGGTATTTTTTATAAAAGGTACTTTTTATAAAAGGTACTTTTATAAAAAAGTTTATAAAAGGTACTTTTTATAAGAGGTACTTTTTATAAAAGGTACTTTATATTAAAGGTACTTTTTATAAAAGGTACTTTTTATAAAGGTACTTTTTATAAAAGGTACTTTTTATAAAGATACTTTTTATAAAAGATACTTTTTATAAAAGATACTTTTTATAAAAGGTACTTTTTATAAAAGGTATTTTTATAAAAGGTACTTTTTATTATAGGTACTTTTTATAAAAGGTACTTTTTATAAAAGGTACTTTTTATAAAAGGTACTTTTTATAAAAGGTACTTTTTATAAAAGGTACTTTTTATAAAAGGTACTTTTTATAAAAGGTACTTTTTATAAAAGGTACTTTTTATAAAAGGTACTTTTTTTAAAAGGTACTTTTTAAAAAAGGTACTTTTTATAAAAGGTACTTTTCATAAAAGGTACTTTTATAAAAAAGTTTATAAATGGTTTTATAAAAGGTACTTTTTATTAAAGGTACTTTTAAAAAACGTACTTTTTATAAAGTACTTTTATAAAAGTTACTTTTTATAAAGATACTTTTTAAAAAAATATACTTTTTATAAAAGGTGCTTTTTATAAAAGATACTTTTTATAAAAGGTACTTTTTATTAAAGGTACGTTTTATAAAAGGTACTTTTTATAACAGGTACTTTTTATAAAAGGTACTTTTTATAAAAGGTACTTTTTATAAAAGGTATTTTAGTGAAAGGTACTTTTAGTGAAAATTACTTTTTATGAAAGGTACTTTTTATTAATGGTACTTTTTCAAAAAATTTATTTTTTATAAAAGGTACTTCTTATCAAAGGTACTTCTTATTAAAGGTACTTTTTAAAAAGGTACTTTTCATAAAAGGTACTTTTATAAAAGGTATTTTTTTTATGAAAGGTACTTTTTATTTTTAAAAAATATTATTTTACAAAAGCTAACTTTTTTTTACCCTTTTTACGATTCTTAGAAACAGAGTTTTTTGAAAGTACTTGCTTCAGAATGTTTTATTTCACTAAAGGATCCTTCATTTCAAATATCAAGTGCCTAAGATCATTATTTTAGTATATAAAAAAGGTACCAATAGTACAATTTTTTACCTCTTTTAACCCCCCTATGAAACGCAATTTCCAAAAAGTACTATTTCCAGAATGTTTTTTTCACTAAAGGATTCTACATTCCAAATTTCAAGTTTCTATGCCCAGTATTTTAAGAAATAACAAAAGGTTCTTAAAGTAAAAAAAAAATACCAAAAGTACGAATTTTTACCCATTTTACCCCCGTAGAGTCAACATTGACAAAAACCCAGCATTAGTAAATCTTTTTCTGGGAGATGAATCTACATTGCAAATTTCAAGTTTCTAGTACCAATATTTAAGGAAATATAGAAGGTATCAAAAGTACAGTTGTTTACACCTTTTACCCCCTTAGAATCATCATTGGCAAAAATCCAGCCTTAGTGGATCTATATTCCGGGAGGTTAACATACAGTCCAAGTTTTAAGTCTTTGTGACCATTTTTAAAGGAAATATAAAAGGTACCAAAATTACAGTTTTCTACCGTTTTTACCCCCTTAGAATCAACATAGGCAAAAGTCCAGCCTTACTGGATCTATATTCCGGGAGGTGAACATACATTCTAAATTTCAAGCCTTGACCATTATTTCAGGAGATATAAAAAAAGTACCAAAAGTAAAGTTTTTTACTGTTTTTAACCCTTATAATCATAATCAACATTGGAAAAAGTCCAGCCTTACTGGATCTATATTCCGGGAGGTAAACATACATTCCAAATTTCAAGTCTTGACCATTATTTAAGGTGATATAAAAAGTACCAAAAGTAAGGTTTTTTACTGTTTTTAACCCCTTATAATCAACATTGGCAAAAATCTAGCCTTTGTGGATCTATATTCCGGGAGGTGAACCTACAGTCCAAATTTCAAGTCTCAAGCTTCAGCAGTTTGGGCTGGGGTTGCAACATTTTATTTTAAAATAGATTTAATAATTAATTTCTATTTGAAATTTCATGTTTAAGTTTACGGTTTTTAATTGCACCAATCTTGATTAAAATGAAAAAGCTTTTTTCTATCCAGGAAAAGCTTTAACCCAGGTCAATTTTTTAAAAAGTTTCTCAATCACAACCGATAATTTTTTGAATTTCTACTGGTATTTTTTTTCAATTGAACATTTTTGAAGTAATATTTTTTGTCTGTTTCTTTTTAAGTTACTTATGATTAATAAATTACTTATGATTAAAACGTATGATTAATAATAAATTCGTTTAATATGCAATATCAATTATACGTCATGGTGATCCTTTGTATGAGGCATTACACCATAAGCGAATCGGCGGCGCGTCGCCAAAACAAAAGACAATTTCTAGTCCTCTGGCTCCATCTGCAGGACTTTCAATTTCTTCTAACATAAAAATGTTTCATTGCTAAGCAAAAGTACAAAAAATCTGCAAAAAAAAAAATCATTTTACAGATTTGTTGACTCCTCTAGGGGCATCTTGGAGCAGTTAGAGCGGTAGAAGCAGATTCACACAAATGTAATGTTTGTATTAGAACCCATTTAGGGAGAGGAGGCAGTGCCGAGGTATGTTTGGAAAAAATGTTTGGGGGAAATTAATGGCAGTCGATCTTGCATTTTATCCCTCTAGGGGCGATTGCTGGGCAGTTGTGGGATAATTTTGTATTATTTTTAGTCAAAATCGAAACTTTTTAAAGTACACAATGGCCTTCATTAGCCATTTAGTGTGCCTCAATGCGTTCATATTGTGTTGGTACCCTGCAGGAAAATGGAAATCGCTCGATCCCTTATCAAAAACTCATTTAAAATGCTTTTAGATAAAACTACATTTGAAATAAGTATATTTTTCGAAATAAGTCTATTTTTTTTGCCGCATTTTATTTATTTTTTTTTGAGTTTTGGAGTATAGAATTTCATTAAAAATTCTTTTTTAATTTTTTTTTTTTGATAAGTTTAAAAAAAACTGTATAAGTCCCAAAAATAACCTGTGACGTGTTCTGTGACATTTGTCACTATTGAACCGGTACTTCTTGTGTTCTTAAGGGACCTATCCAGTTATTTTGGTAGTATTTAATTACATTTATTATAAGTTTGAAGCACTTGATTGGGAAGTGGTAATGGTTTTTTTTTGCAGGGTAGTTTAATTTTAATAGATTTTTTTTGGAATTTTCTTTAAAAATATGTGTATCAGAAAAAGTGTAACGTATGATCAATAAATACATTTTAATTTACAAGAAGTATACGTTTGGGTGTATTTTGATTGTAATTTCCTTATATTCAAATATTTTGTATTTTTTGCCTTAAAAATTCATTTATTTTTCTCTTTTCAGGTAAGTCCCATAAAAAATATGAACGAAGTGTAAGTAGTCTTTAAACGTGAATAATCACTATTAAATTTTGGCATAAATGATTTGTGGGTTAAACGCTTTTCAACTGATCATCAATATTTAGTTAACCCTCTAACCGGCAGCCCCGCCTCTAGACGGGGTAAACGAAATTGACCCAAAATGCATCAACTAACCTTTTAGACCAATTAAGGGTTAATAGGGACTTTTGTTAGACTTCACTTGATCCGTACATGTTTTCACTGTTGCGATCAGACATATAGTTAAAAAGTTATTTTCAATCAAAGTGCAAGATTTAGGGAATTTGCCAAAATTAAATATTTTGCAAAATCGCGATTTTATAAAAATTAAAAAAATATATTTTCATTAGACCAAGAGCTTTGAAAAAAAAAACAGGTGAATAGGCCTCTAGAATGATTTTGCCAGTTCGGTCAATGGCTTATTACAAGGAAACTCCAGGAGATGCCAAAAAGAATATTCCTTGCCCATTAGAGGATGCATTTTTCGAGTTATTACTGATACTTTTTTATTTTTATTTTTTTTTTATTTAAAAACGATTTCTTAAATTATCCTTTTTTTAATATTAAAACAAAAAATGCACTCAAAAAAATTTTTTAACAAAAATTGGTAAAAAATAACAAAATTTGTAAAGTAATTTTTATATATTTTTTATCCATTTCTTGGGAGGATCGCATCTAGGCGGGGTACCAACAATTTCACGTGGTCGGGAAACCGCCGTTTTTTTTATATTTCTGAGTACAGAAATGGACTTTCCGTGCCCAAATTACCCTAGAAATATTTTTCTTATTGAAAAACAAAAATGACCGGTTAGAGGATTAAATTAGGAGTTCAGATTATAAGGGTATAACATTCTTTAGGGGGGTTGGTACTAAAAAAAACCTTTATATTAACAACTTTTAAACTGTTTTTTTTTTTTATTATTTTATACTATCGTTATATATTTTAAATTTTATACACAAAATTTGGTCAACTAGAATTACCAGAGTTGCCACTCAATTTGGGTTATGTTTTTTTAACACTTTCGGGGCGGTGGTATGAAAACCATACCACTTATTCGTTATTTGGCATATGTTAAGATTAGGGCCTTGGATCCTAATTTAATAAAATTTTGTGGTTTGGTAGAGGGGTCAAAGATACATCGAGTGGCACCAATTTCAAAGAGCGGACACGCCCTCTTTCGAGTGGGCGGGCCTTCAAAGTTAAAACGTTTTTCTTAAATATCTTAAAAAGTACTTATCCCATTTGAATGAAATTGGTATCATTCGAAAGCTTGAAGAAATTTCTTTCGAACATTTCTTTACATGAAAAAGTTTCATTAACCCGTTAAGCACCAAAACGCGATTTTAATTTTTTTTTAATTTTCAAATATCTCACAAATGTAACGTATATGAATAAGGTCATACAAGGAACACATAGGTGTGTAGCCAAGTTCCTAAGCTTTTATTTGTCTTTTATTCGAATCTCTAACTCTTCTAACACCAGAGATATAAAGGGTTAAAATTTTGGTCGCTACGCAGAAAAACTTTATTTAGCGAAGCCGTTTGGGCTGAACCTATGGAGTTTGTACGCAGAAAAGCTTTCTTTAGCGAAGCCGCTAAAGGAATCTATGGTGTTTGTAACCCTAAGCCCGGCCGAAGGCCGCTACGCAGAAAAACTTTATTAGGCGGTGCCGTTTGGGCTTAACCTATGAAGTTTGTACGCTTTCTTTAAAATAAAAAAAAATAAATCGCAATTTCTGTATTCTGGTTTAGTTCCTTCAAGCATTTAAGGGTTAAGGTCTGTTCTCACTTAAGTTTTAAAACATGTTTTAAGAAATTTATTTATGCTATTACAGTATATTGTCAGATTAAAACGAAAAATGTAGTTAAAACCGTTTTCAGCGAAAAAAAATGGAAGCAATGCCGGTAGAATGGAGTAGTGTACAATCAATTCTTAACATAACAAAAAAAAAAAAATTAACTTTGACCTGAACAAAATAAGAAAAGTAAATTTTTAAATTTTTAAAGTTAAAATTAGCTCAACTACAACAAAAGTCAATATTTTTCATTAAATGGCTACGATAAGTACTACACTCAAAATAATTACTCTGTTAAATACTCTGCAAAATGACTGTAATCTCAATTCGACAGATATTTGACAAAGTTATCTGCCGAAATACAGATTTTAAGAAAAAACTTTGTATTTTCTTGTGACCGAAAAATAAAATGTTATCTCTAATTTTACTTTTAACTTGTAATCTCTATTTTACAAATAATAATTATGTGTTTTTTTTTTGTTAAAATACAGATTAAAAAAAATAATACTTCAATTTTTCTCGTAACCAAAATACTAAATTTCATCTGTAATTTTACTTATTGCTCTGTAATACAGTTTTCAAATAAAAATCTCGTCACAAAACTTCCAAATATTGAAACCCCTCTTTAAAAAGCGTATTAAGTTACAATAAAAGCTGGTAAATTTTACGAGGATGTCGTGTAAAATTAGAGGTATTCGTATGAAACTCATAATTTTCACAAAAACAAAATTTACATTTTAGAGGCACTAAAGCGGGCAAATTTACACGATAATATTTCCCAATTGTCAACACTACTTGCACATTAAGGAAGGATAAATTGATCAGAAATAAAATAGTGACTGTCGTGTTAAAGCCATATCAAGCATATTAAAGAAATATATATGTAAGAAAGTCACGGCATTCATTAAAGAAATATATAAGAAAGTCAAGGCATTCTTAAAAGATTTCCTTCCTTTTAATTTTATAAAAGTGTTTATTAGAATGATCCCGTTCAATTGTGGGACTGAAAATAAGAAGTTTATGAAAAATAATCCGTAAGAACATCTAGCGAGTTTTAATTTCTACAAAGTTAAACATTCGCGTGCGAAAATTTTAAGCGGGCGCATTTAAATGATGGCAATTGCCTTTTTTGTGTCAAGTTATTACCTATCCATGCTTCTTGCACATTACAGTCGAAGAAAATTAATAAAAATGCTTATAGTTGCCACTTAAAAAGTGAACTTAAACAAGAAATTAAAATATAACGTTTCCCGTTCGCACCATTAAAGTGGGAAACGCATTTAATCAGGCTTATTTAAATCATGAAAGTACTAATAGGAAACACAATTAAAAATAGCCCCTGCTCAAATCGTCATTTATTAATTTATAAAAACCTCGGTAAACATCTACTGCTTAAATGCGTCACTAAATACATATGTGAGCTTTAATAATTTAAAATATTTGTAACCCGCAAAGAATAATTTTATTGGCTTGTCAGACTGTTAATGTTTTTAAAGCAGGGAAGTTCTGGAGTTCATTTTGTTCCCAACTATTTCATGTGTTCCAGTTTAAAATCAAATAAATTTAACGAAAACTTTGTAAATTTTCAGAAGTTTTTGAAAAACATCTGATCACATACCAACATTTTACAGATATTTCTGTAAATTTACAGTTTTTTTTTACGAAATAATTTTACAAAGTATTAACAAATATATGTAAAATTACAGAGTATTTCTCTGTAAAATTGTGATCCCATTTAACTAATATTTTACCAGAAACTATATAATTTTACAGTTTTTTTTCTGTCCCAACCATTTTACAGAGTTTTCTTCGTAAAATAACAAAAAATCTTGCTGGTTGGAAATCTATGGTATTTTCTGCTGGCTCAGCAGAGTATCTCTGTAATTTAACAGAGTGATTATTTTGAGTGTACATACAAAGAAAAACTTTGTTAAATTACTAGGGAAAGTCTCGTTATCCCATTTTACAAATATTTGACAGTTTTCCTGGTTTTTTTAACAAATCCAAATTTACATTTTTTTTTTGTAATTTTACATATTTTTTGTAATTTTACAAAATTTCAAGATAATCGGACAAGTAGTTTTTAAGAAAAAAAAATTTTCGAAAGGAGGAGGACCGCTCCTTAAAATTGGTACCACTCGATGCATTTTTGACCCCTCCACCAACCCACAACATTTTATCAAATTTAGGGTCAAGGCCGCCATCTTAACAAGTTCCTTACATTTTTTTTGTAATTTTACAATTTTTTTTGTAATTTTTCAATTTTTTTTTGTAATTTTACAAATTTACAAGCCAATTTTACAAAAAAATCTAGTAAATTCACGAGAATTCCTAGTAAGTTTTATTTTGCCAAAAGAGTTCTAAATTTACGACGTGTAAAATTCTAAAAAGCTCGAAATTTTTGCTAGTAATTCTCGTAAAATAGGAGATAGAAAAAAAATATAGTAAAGTCACGAGAATTGCTGGTAAATTTACAATTTTATTGGTAAAAAGCTTGTAAAATTACAAAATTTTGGTAAACAAATTTAAGGAGTTAGCAAAAAATAAAAATAACAATTATTTTTATTATAATCATTTTACAAGTTTTTTGAGTATACAGAACCGATTTTGATGATTTTTTTTCGAATTGTAGATTAATAAATTCTCTAGTACTTATCGTGGCCATTTTGTTGACATTTTTACCTAATTATATTCTGAACAAAAGAGAAAAGTAAATTTTTAAATTTTTAAAGTTAAAATTAGCAACAAAAGTCAATATTTTTCAATAAATGGCTACGATAAGTACTACACACAAAAAAAAATTCTGTCAAATTACTAGGAAAAGTCTCGTATTCCCATTTTACCAATATTTGACAGTTTTCCTGGTTTTTTTAACAAATCCAAATTTACATTTTTTTTTTGTAATTTTACATATTTTTTGTAATTTTACAAAATTTCAAGATAATTTTACAAAAAAAAAATCTAGTAAGTTCACGAGAATTCCTTGTAACTTTAATTGCGCCAAAAAACTGTAAATTTACAATTTTATTGGTAAAAAGCTTGTAAAATAACAAAATTATTGGCAAAAAGCTTGTAAAATTACTAGGAATTCTCGTAAAATAGCAGGTTGCAAATAATCTAGTAAAATTACGAAACCTCTTTCTAAATTTTATCATCTCAAAAAATTTTAAAATTTACAATTTTATTGGTAAAAAAATTTGTAAAATTAAAAAATTATTGGTAAAAATCTTGTAAAATTTCAAGGAATTTTTGTCAAACAGGAGGTAACAAACAGAAAAAAGTTACATGTTTTTCTTGTAATTTTATAAGTTTTTTTTTTTGAGTGTAGAGAAATTAATAACCTAGAAATAAAAAAAAAAACATCAAAATCGGTTAAGTAGTTTTTTCTGTACAACTGCAGCTGATTTTGTCCTAGAAAAAAAGTATCCCATATAATTCAATTTTTTGCACCCTTCAAGTATACACAAAACGAGTTAAAATTTAAGTATTTATTGATCCAAATCCTTTAATTTTAACTCTTCACATTCTATGAAAAAAATGTTTAAGTTTGATTTTTTTTTTTTAATTTTGAGAAAGAAATGAAAATTTTTTAAATAAACTAAACTTTTTAAATTGAACCAGAATTTTTGAAAACTTTCAGTAAATAAATTTATAAGTAAAAAAATTTATAAGTAATACAGAAACATTTCAAATATATTAATATTTTTCAATTATTTTAAAATTTATTTGAGGAGTGTTAAATAATTATCATAATTAATAATTTATAAACACAAACAAAAAAAAAAAAAAAAAAAAACGAGCAGGTTTAAAATGGTTTAATCTAGTTGGTTTTAAATGCATTTTAAAATAAATATGATAATTCGCAAAAAAGAAATAAGTTCAGTATTTAAATGCTCTAATTTATTAATTAAATGTCTGACAAGTATTTAAATGTTTACTTTAAATGTTCAACAAATAAAATAATTAAGTTCCACTTGGCCGAATCTGTGAATACCCTTCAATCATATTAATACAAATGAATTTAATAAAAAAACACTTTTTTAGTGATTGTAAGTTTCAATAGTTTACAAAATAAAAAAATAATTCTGCGCGTAAAAGACCAACTTAACAAAATTATCAAAAAAACTTTTCAGTAATTTAAAAATATTTTTTAAGCATTTTTTCCTCCAAAAAAATACTTATATCTTGTGTTGTATACATGAGGCATTCCACACCAAATGTCCAGCGAAAAAAGCCCTATATGGAACTTAGAAAATTGCGTTTTTGGATTTTCAATATTTCAAAAACTGGGCTTAGGAGGCGTGGTCAAATATTGGAAAAATGGTCAAATTTGTGGCGAGTTGCCTTGATTAAATATTTATCACATCAAAACGGAATGCACCACAATCTTAAAAATTTACATTCTTATAAAGTTTTGTATGGGCTATCGATTAAAATTTTTTTTTTTGAAAAATTTCAGAACCCGTTCTGAAATTTTCCATTTTTTAAAAAAGTTAATTTATAAAAAATCCTTCCACTTTTTTTATACCCTCCACTCTAGTGATAGAGGGTATATATAAGTTTGTCATTCCGTATGTAACACATTGAAATATTGGTTTAGGATCCCATAAAGTATATATATTAATGATCCTTGATCGATTCTAAGTCGATCTAGCGATGTCCGTCTGTCTGTCTGTCTGTCTGTCCGTCTGTCTGTCTGTTGAAATCACGTTTTTGGCTATAATCCAGAACCGATTTAAACACCTGGGGTACCAAAAGTTGCGTAATTCTCCTAGGCAGAATCTAATGTTTTTTTTTTTAAATCGGTTAAGTATTTTAAAAGTTATGAGTGAAAATGTAAATTTTGATGAGTGAAAATGTGAATTTTACACAAAATAAATGCTATAACTTGACACCTGTTGAATGAATGTAAACGAAACTTTGAATTTAATGTAATTTTATCATTCCTAACACTCACAAAAAATTTGGGCCGAATCGCACAATGGGGCGTGGCACCAGCCATTTAACCCAAAATTTTAAAATGATTTATCTTGGCTCATAGTTGACATATTCAAATAAAATTTTAAATAGGTTCTTATTTTATTGTTCTCAACGTTCTTCTGGTTATTTTGGTACCAATTATGGCAAAATCGGTTCAGGGGTTAAGAAGCTATGAGCAATTGAGATGAGTTTCAATATAAACCTCTATGATATGGCGTGGCAGCGCGTTTTTGTAGTTGTTGATGGTTGTTTGGCTTGTTGTTATTTGTATCAAAAGAAGTTAAAAATACGTAGTATGTGTCATACACGTGCCACGTGGTTGCTTTTATATAATTTTTATATAATTTTCATACATACATATTTATAAAATATTTTTTTTTGTTTTTTAAATATTTGCATTGCACTATAGTTCCGATTATCACTTTTCTTGGCCAAAATTACAAAAATGGAAAAAATTTTGGTTTTAAATAGGTTTTGTGGTAAAAATTGTTATAATTTTTTTGTTTTCCATGTATAATATTATAAAAAATTTTTTGTATTTAAACTCAAAAAATTAATTGAAAAAATTTAAAAAAATACTTTTTTTTTTATTTTTAGCTAAATTTGTTTTTGAACAATAAATGAGTTTGTACAAAAATAAAATATGTTTTCTGTTGTTTGTAAGTGTTTACGACTTTCTATAAAATCCATTTTGAGAAAATTGAATTTTGGCCAACAAAGGTCGTCCGCGAAACCATAGTGCATTGGTTAACATTGTGGAGGGTATTTAAAGATTCGGCACAGCCGAATATAGCTTTCTTACTTGTTCTTTTTTTTAATTTTTTTTTAAGCTTAGATGTTTGTCCATCCACACAAAAAAAAAAACAGAAAAACATTTTTCGTTTTTTTTTTCGAGAAAATCGCATTTGAATTTTAAATTTCATAACAATTTAGGCTTAGGAGGCGTGGTCAAATATTGGAAAAATGGTAAAATTTATGGCGAGTTGCCTTGATTAAATATTTATCACATTAAAACGGAATGCACCACAATCTCAAAAATTTACATTCTTATATAGTTCTGTATGGGCTATCAATTAAATTTTTTTTTTTTTTGGAAAATTTTCAGAACCCGTTCTGAAATTTTCCATTTTTTTTTTAATTTTTTTTAAAGTTTAGATGCTTGTCCATCCACACAAAAAAATTCAAAAACGCGTGCTTCGTTTTTTTTCGAGAAAATCGCATTTGAATTTTAAATTTCATAACAAATTGTAATTTGCTTGTATTTTCTTGTTTTTACGTTGCGAATGAGTATTATTAATTGCATAAATATTACTCATACGCTCTGTTGAAACAAGAAAATACAAGCAAATTACAAAATTGTTATGAAATTTAAAATTCAAATGTGATTTTCTCGATAAAAACGAAGAAAGCGTTTCTGAATTTTTTTGTGTGGATGGACAAATATCTAAAGTTAAAAAAAAAATAAAAAAAGTGGCCGGATTTTTGATAAATTGACTTTTTTAAAAAATGAAAAAATTTCAGAACAGGTTCTGAAAATTATCCAAAAAAAAAAAAAATAATCGATAGCCCATACAAAACTGTATAAGAATGTAAATTTTTAAGATTGTGGTGCATTCCGTTTTAATGTGATAAATTCTTAATCAAGGCCACAAATTTGACCATTTTTTCAATATTTGACCATGCCTCCTAAACACAGTTTTTGAAAAATTGAAAAACCAAAAACGCAATTTTCTAAGTTCCATATAGGGCTATCCATACAACCTATTCAGAAATTTACAGCACACGTGTTTTTTTTCGCTGGACATTTTGTGTGGAATGCCTCATATGTGTAATTAATAGAGACTGGAACTTCATGCAAATTCATGTTTTTTCTGCTTATTGTTAGTCCAAGAACTTTTTAAATAAAATATCTTTTCGAATCAACAAATTTGAATTTAAGTGGCATTGATTTGTTAGTGTATATTTTTACATATTTTGGTAAAAATGCATATTTTTGCATTTATGGAATTCTTTTAATCATATTTTGTAATATTTAAGAAAAAGTTCAAGTTTTTCAAATTTTTTTGTTATATTTTTTCGCATTATTTTTTACATAGCACTTTTTTCGTATTTCTTATTTATTAATGCTGCCATTTTAACGCTTTTCTGGTATTTATTGTACACTCAAAAAAATAAACTGGTAAAACGCCTGGTAAAATGCCTTGTAATCCCGTTCTACCAATATTTAACAGTTTTCCTTATTTTTTTAACAAAAAATCTTGTACTTTGCTTAAACGAGAACTACAGTTTTATTGGTAATTTTACAAGTTTATTTTCGTAATTGTATTCTACCATTTTGAAAGGTTATTTTACAAAAAAAACTGCAATTTTACAACAAAGTTTTTATTACGAGGATTCTAGTTGAATTACAAAAAAAACTGTTATTTTACAAAAATTATGTCCCGAGTAAAAATAAACATATATAACAATATATAACTTGATACAAACATAATCTATATATATAAAAGAGTAATGTGACTGACTGACTGACTGACTGACTCATCATCGCCCAGCCCAAACCGCTGAAGCTAGAGACTTGAAATTTGGACTGTAGGTTCACCTCCCGGAATATAGATCCACTAAGGCTGGATTTTTGCCAGTGTTGATTCTAAGGGGGTAAAAAGGGTAAAAAACTGTACTTTTGGTACTTTATATATCTCCTGAAATAATGGTCATAGAGACATGAAATTTTGACTGTATGTTCACCTCCCGGAATGTAGATCCTGTAAGGCTGGATTTTTGCCAGTGTTGATTCTAAGGGGGTAAAACGGGTAAAAAACTGTACTTTTGTTACTTTTTATATCTCCTGAAATAATGGTCATAGAGATTTGAAATTTGGACTGTATGTTCATCTCCTGGAACATAGATACACTAAGGCCGGATTTTTGCCAGTGTTGATTCTTAGGGGGTAAAAAGGGTAAAAAACTGTACTTTTGGTACTTTTTTATATCTCATGAAATAATGGTCATGGAGACTTGAAATTTGGACAGTATGTTCACTAGGGTGGGTCGATGAAATGCATATTTGCGAATCTCGTGTACTAATAGCAAAAACTCGACGCGCATTTTCGAGCTGATAACGGGAAAAATCATGAAAAAATTTTAGGAGGGTACTTTTAGGCCTCTACAAGCGGTTTTAGTTCGCGGTTTTTGGAAAAAAAATATTTTTTTTGATTTTTTAAAAATATTTTAAAATTTAGGTAAAATAATGCTTATTACAAAACAATATCCAAACAAAATTTATCTCGCCAATTTTAGCCCGTGGATGCGTTTTTATACCCAGAAAAGTTCGATTTATATATAGAAAAAAAAAAATTTTTATTTCATAATAGCACTCAAATGGTGCATAAGGCCAATTTAAGAACATGAATGATAAAAATTAAAAAATTGCGGGTATTTATAGCAATCCACAAGTGCAAAAAATTCGCAAATTCAAAAAAAATTAAAAATGGGTATCAAAATTTTGGTAAAATAAAGCGTTTTAAGATAATGATAAAAAAACAAAACAAATTGGCGGCTATTTATAACAATTCGAAAGCGCAAAAAATTCGCAAGTACCAAAAAAAATTAAAAAATTGTTTTGTTTTTTTTCTGAAATCGCTTTATTTTACCAAAAATTTGATACCCATTTTTCCATTTTTTAATTTTTTTTGGTACTTGCGAATTTTTTGCGCTTGCGAATTGTTATAAATAGCCGCCAATTTGTTTTGTTTTTTTATCATTATCTTAAAACGCTTTATTTTACCAAAATTTTGATACCCATTTTTAATTTTTTGCACTTGTGGATTGCTATAAATACCCGCAATTTTTTAATTTTTATCATTCATGTTCTTAAATTGGCCTTATGCACCATTTGAGTGCTATTATGAAATAAAAAATATTTTTTTTTCTATATATAAATCGAACTTTTCTGGGTATAAAAACGCATCCACGGGCTAAAATTGGCGAGATAAATTTTGTTTGGATATTGTTTTGTAATAAGCATTATTTTACTTAATTTTTAAAATATTTTTAAAAAATCAAAAAAAATATTTTTTTTCCAAAAACCGCGAACTAAAACCGCTTGTAGAGGCCTAAAAGTACCCCCCTAAAATTTTTTCATGATTTTTCCCGTTATCAGCTCGAAAATGCGCGTCGAGTTTTTGCTATTAGTACACGAGATTCGCAAATATGCATTTCATCGACCCACCCTAATGTTCACCTCCCGGAATGTAGATCCTGTAAGGCTGGATTTTTGCCAGTGTTGATTCTAAGGGGGTAAAAAGGGTAAAAAACTGTACTTTTGGTACCTTTTATATTTTCTTAAATAATTGTCACAGAGACTTGAAATTTGGACTGTATGTTCATCTCCCGGAATATAGATTCACTAAGGCTGGATTTTCGCCAATGATGATTCCAAGGGGGTAAAAACGGTAAAAAATTGTACTTTTGGTACCTTTTTTATTTTCTTAAATAATGGTATTAGAAACTTGAAATTTGCAATGTAGGTTTACCTCCCGGAAAAAAAAATCACTAAGGCTGGGTTTTTGCCAATGTTGATTCTACGGGGGTAAAATGGGTAAAAAGTGTACTTTTGGTACTTTTTATATCTCCTGAAATAATAGTCATAGAGACTTGAAAATTGGACTGTATGTTGACCTCTCGGAATAAAGATCCATTTAGGCTGGATTTTTGCCAATGATGATTCTAAGGGGGTAAAAAGGGTAAAAACTGTACTTTTGGTACCTTTTACATTTACTTAAATAATGGTACTAGAAACTTGAAATTTGTAATGTAGGTTCACCTTCCGGAAAAAAGATTCAATAAGGTTGGGTTTTTGCCAATGTTGATTCTACGGGGGTAAAAAGGGTAAAAAAGTACCTTTTACAAAAAGTACCTTTTATAAAAAGTACCTTTTATAAAAAGTACCTTTTATAAAAAGTACCTTTTATAAAAAGTACCTTTTATAAAAAGTACCTTTTATAAAAAGTACCTTTTATAAAAAGTACCTTTTATAAAAAGTACCTTTTATAAAAAGTACCTTTTATAAAAAGTACCTTTTATAAAAAGTACCTTTTATAAAAAGTACCTTTTATAAAAATACCTTTTATAAAAAGTACCTTTTATAAAAAGTACCTTTTATTAAAAGTACCTTTTATAAAAAGTACCTTTTATAAAAAGTACCTTTTATAAAAAGTACCTTTTATAAAAAGTACCTTTTATAAAAAGTACCTTTTATAAAAAGTACCTTTTATAAAAAGTACCTTTTATAAAAGTACCGTTTATAAAAAGTACCTTTTATAAAAAGTACCTTTTATAAAAATTACCTTTTATAAAAAGTACCTTTTATAAAAAGTACCTTTTATAAAAAGTACCTTTTATAAAAAGTACCTTTTATAAAAAGTACCTTTTATAAAAAGTACCTTTTATAAAAAGTACCTTTTATAAAAAGTAACTTTTATAAAAAGTACTTTTTATAAAAAGTACCTTTTAAAAAAAGGACCTTTTATAAAAAGTACCTTTTATAAAAAGTTCCTTTTGTAAAAAGTAGCTTTTGTAAAAAGTACCTTTTATAAAAAGTACCTTTTAAAAAAAGTACATTTTAAAAAAAGTACCTTTTATAAAAAATACCATTTATAAAAAGTACCTTCTATAAAAAGTACCTTTTATAAAAAGAACCTTTTATAAAAAGGAATGTAGGATTTTTCGCTGAAGAAAAAACCTACTGGAAGAGGTACTTTTTGGAAATTTCGTTTCTAACGGGGGTAAGAATGTGTACTTAATAATATAATAATGACCGTTGAAGCTTGAATTTTGGAATGTAGGGGACTTCGGTGAAGAAAACATTCTGCTAAAGTATTTTCCAAAAATTCTGTTTCTAGAGCTGTAAAAAAGTGTTTTTTGATACTTTTTATATTTCATGAAGTAATTATCCTAGGCACTGAATTTTTGAATGCTTTAAAAAGTTATTTTTGGAAATTCTGTTTCTAAGGGTCGCGACCGATCGTAAAGGGGATAAAAAGTGCAAATTTGGTTATTCTTATATTTCTTGAAATAATGGTTCAGAAACTTGATGTTTTAAATAAAGGATCACCTAGCACAAAAAAACAGTTTTTGGAAAATATAATTTTACAGTGAAAGGGGGCAAATGGTTATTTTGATATATCTAACTATTAAACTAAAAGCCGCAGAAATAACACCCAAGACAAGGACATATTTTAAAATTCTAGGGTAAAAAGGGGTACCTGGTAACAGTGGTGTAAAATGTTACTTTTCATATCTACAATATAAAGACAATAGAACTTTTTATTTTTATATACGGAGAGGAATGAAACTTACATGGAACGAAAGGAGATGGACTTGGAAGTGAAATGGAATAGAACGGGGAACGAAGTGGAATAGAGCTGGGAACAATATGGAATGATACTTTTTACTTAAATTTTACGTATTTAACTTTTTTGACTCCATATTTGTTCTGTGTATATGTTTTTCCACTCAAACTTATTTTTATTCCATTTTTTTTTTTTCACTGAAATATTTATTCACTCAAAATCTTTAAACCCGATATAAGGGCTCGAAAATTGTCAATATTTTTTTTCACCGAAATGAGCATGATGACGTACCAGCGAAGTTATTCAAATTTTATTGTTTAAATTATTCATTAAAATATTATTTTATGAAAGACATAAACGTCCTCAAGTAAATAAAACAAAAACTATGTAGAGGATTTTTTTTAAATCGATAGAGTAAGTAATCCTGATCCTTATATTATCCGGTATTCAATACAACCGGTAACGAAGTACCGGGATGGTAAGCTAGTAAATCATATATGATTATAATTCCCGTGAGGTATTTTAAATTTTTTTTTAATGCAGTCATATCTTGTAATATATAATTTAATCATGATTCCGATTAAAAGGTATACGGTTGATATAAATATATGAAATAATATTAGGGCCAATACAAAATGTGTTTTTCTGTATAATTTAATATAAAATTATATATAGCTTATTATGTTCCATATATAAACGTTTCCAATTAAATGTTTCCAATTAACCGAAAATGTTCTAAGTTTTTTAAGCAAAGTATAAAACTTTTAAAATGTTCCTAAACATTTCCTTGTTAGGGTTATGTATATCACCTATCTGGTTCGAAGCGTACCCAAACATTTTTTTGTTTTAGAAAATTATATGTTTGGTGAATGTATCGTTGACTTGTGGTGTAACTCACCCAAACCAAAACACACCAAAATTTTTTATGTTTTTATGCAATTAGATCTAATTGGATCCAATGAAATATGGCAATGTCTGGTCAAAACTCGGATGAAATCGAATCATATTTTATACAAGTTGATCTTTTTTAATCCAAAAACATCCACCATTATTCGGATTAAATTGCGTATAAATATATATTGTGTTATATATCATTATGTATTGCATCATATAAAATTTTTTACTCGGGGTTATAGAAGGATTTATGCCCCGGACAATTTTTTTTTTTTTTTATTGAAAAATATTTAAAAAAAAGTTGAAAAAATTTTGAAAAATTTATTACGAGTATTCTAGTTAATTTACAAAAAAAAAAAAGTTATTTTACAAAAATGATTTTATTACGAGGATTTATGTTGTTTAACAAACAAAAATTTTTTTTTTGTAAATTTACCATTTTTGTTTGTAAATTTACCATTTTTTTTAATATATTTACCATTTTTTCTTGTAAGTTTACCATTTTTTTTTATTTTCCGGTGTTAAAACAATATTTTTACCAATAAAATTGGTTATTTTACCAATTTTTGGCGCATTCAAAATTACGAGGAAATCCTCGTAATTTTACGAGAATTTTACCTACCTCCTATTTTACGAGAATAGCCTCGTAAAATCACGAGATTTCTTGGTAACTTTACAAGGTTTTTTTTTTGAGTGTAGCTTTTTTCAACAGCGTACCTAGAAGTGTTACAAAATGGTTAAAATTTTTGGCAAAAAGTTAAAATTTTTTTAAATTTTACTCATTTTTGTCTATTGTTGACGCATATCTTTTTTTAATATTTGCCATCACTGAACTAACACTCCAAAAGTCGAAATATAGGTTGGAGTCCAAATAAAGTGTATATATTAATCATAGTAAGATATTCTATGAATGTCCGTCCGTCTGTAGTAAGCACAATGAAGTCCAAAATAAAAGAGCTAGACTCCTGAAATTTGATACAAATATGTCTTATGGTTCCCCCATAAAAAAAAACTAAAAAAGTTCCGAAAAAACACATTTTTTTACTATTTTTTTGTATAAGGCTAACAAATGACACACTTTTAAGTCATATGAAGTTTATTGACCTGCACCAAGGGGATTAGGAAATGCAACTTTTTAGGAACGTCCTATTTGGGGGCCTGGTTATTATAAAATAATGGTAAAATTGTATTATTTAAGCGTATTTATTTGTAAGCATTTATGTCAAGAGGGGAAATGTGTCCCAATGCTCCTAACCGATCTTTCTCCACCAAAACGCCCCTGCCAAATTTTAAAATCTAAAATTTTTAAAATTTTGATGGCATATTTGTGGATTTTTTATGCATATTATAAGCGCTTAAAACTAGGTTTTTAGATGCATGAAGTTCAAGTCTCTGGTAGTTATTAGGGTTTCTAAATTCCCAGACTTTTTTAATTCCCGGGAAATCGTTTAAAAAAAATCGTATTCCCGGGAATTTCCGGGAATTTTTTAATTAAAACAAATTTGGAACTTTACCATATAAAAATTGTTATATTACAAATTATGGTCGTATTTTCCAATTTAAAACCTTTTTAGATGTATTCTTTTGTATAATAGTTTAACTAACCTCTAAAATATACGTAGAAAGTTCATAAAATTTATTTTTTGTAGAAATATTGGACCTTATCATAGTTTTAGTATTTGCATTGACGTATTTCCACTCCATGCAAAATTGTTCACAATTCGGAAATACCCGATTTTGCATCAAATGCGGTTTAAATAATTTTTTGGAAAATTTTTCTAATTTTGACTACGCCAACCGTAAGAAAATTATATCGAATTATTAAAATTAATTGGTTTAAGGCATTCTGGCCAAAATGAGAACAAAGCCATTGTAACGACGTATTTTCACTGGTGGCTGGGATAGAACTCGCGGCGGCCAAGTTTCGTTACAAAATATTTTTTTTTCACGACCGATAGATATCAGGCTAATACTTCATATATGAAATTTTAAGCTGAAAACCAGGTTTGTTATATATTTTTTAAAATATTAATATTTTTGTTTAAGCACTATAAAGATTGCTGTTCTGAATATGAAATACTAAATTTCGTAAAAAAGAAATCATTGCAATTTTATATTAAGAAAGCTTTTGCCAATTTGCAACCAACATTTGAAGTGAAATTTAGTTTGATTAAAGAATACTAATTATTAGGCCTCAATAAAATGCAAGCTCTTGCATCCTCTCTAGTCTTTCTTTAAAAATTTTAATTTCATATTTTTAATGTAATTTTTTAATAAATCATTTAAGATTGTGTTAAAAATGTGTAAATTAAATATATTTTTTTTAAAAATTAGCGACGAATTCCCGAAATTTCCCGAAGAAAAAATCCCGGGATTTTAAGAAAAATAAAAAAAAAATTTTCCCGAATAGAATCCCTAGTAGTTACATATAAGGTGGCAATACTGGTATTTTTAAATTTTTTACGTTAAAAAATTAAAAAGACTTAAAAGTGTTTTGGGCATTGTGGAGGGTATTCATGCACACAAAAAAAATTCCAATGAACGACTTTCATAGTATTTATGAAAAAATTCATACAATTTATTAATTTTTTCATAATACTTATAAATTTTTTAAGAATAATGTTAAATAGTAGTTCTTAAATTTCACATATTATGATTTATTCATAAATATTATGAAAAAGTTTATAAGTATTATGAAAAAGTTAATAAATGGTATGAATTTGTTCATAAATACTATGAAAGTCGTTCATTGGATTTTTTTTTGTGTGTGGTATCTGGCCAAGTTTAATGTAACTTTTTTATTTGTTTTTCATTGTATAGAGTTTTAATAATCTTTTGACTTTTTAAAGTTTCACTATTTACTTTATGTCTCAATTAGAGTTTTTCACGGGAATTCCCGGGACGGGATTTCCCGGGAATTCCCGTAAATTTTCGATCCAGAAATCCCGGGAAATAGAGCGGGAATTCCCGGGAATTTTAGTTTCTTTGAAATTGTTGATTTTTCGACTTCTATTGATTATTTTGTATGTGATTTTTTAGAGATTTTATTAAAATTCTTGATAATTGATGACAAAAACGTACGCAGAGACCAGGAGGGCCCAAAAAGAATTCCAAGAGAGACCTTCTAACTAAAAAATGTCATAAAATCTGATACTTGCGAAATGAAAAAAAGTCTCACAATATCTAAATCTCCGATAGGATATAATCACACAGTGATACAAAATCGAACTTTCCAAATCGGAATGGGATGAAACCAAAAGCAAATAAAAGTTTACATTTTACATAACAAAACCCTCAAATAATTTTTCTAGATTAGATTATTTTTTATGCGCATTTAAAGTTGGTGATTTTGTCCTACATTAAGGACCCCTGGTGGTGCGCTTATTGGACATGTGGGGTCCAGCGTCTAAACTTAAGCTCAAAATTACATTAGCTATTACCGGTATGAATTTCGCTGCAATCGGTCCCGTGCCTACTTACTGAATAGCCAAATTAATAAAAATAATCCACTGTTCACCGTTGCGTATGATTGTTATTTAAAGGCAATTACATAATTAATCATACGCCTTATACAATGTTTAAGCAGTTATTATTATAATTATAATAAAAATTCACCAACTTCAAATGCGTGCAAAAAAAAAAAAATCTAGCGCTGAACCAAAAAATAAATCTCGAAGTTTTGGTTTGCTTTGCTTTCATTTGCTTTTGGTTTCATCCCATTCAGATTTTGGTTGTTGCACTGTATTCACTCATAAAATTATGTCATTAACTGTTTGTAGTTTATTTAAAAAGTTTTCCGTTTAGTCGTTTTTAAAAGAAAAAACATTTGTTTGATGTTCAGTTTTTATTAATGACTACTTCAGTCCTTTGTTTCAAAAATAACACACTAAAAAATAAAGGCTTTCATTAACATTTAATTTATAAAGTCATTTATTTTTGTTCTGTAAGTAAAAACTACTGATTACACAGCTCAACAAGAAAATGCGTATTGGATTCTGTTTAGTGATTTGGATAGTGTCTGTTGCGCTGATTCCAAATCCGGAGCCCAAATTTGTCTATCACATCAGGATTTTGAGTAATTCGCGGTTAAAGTGCCGAAAAAGGGCATTTTTGACCATTTTTAAAAGCATATAAAATTTCATCCTGACATGCAAATGACTTGGTATCAGGCTTGTTCGAAAGCTTGTCATTTTCTCTTAAAGATAAGATAAAATGTTATAAAAATTTAATTTTCTAAAATGGTAAAAAATCATAAGCAAAAATCCTTCCATTTTTTTAATATTTAGTTTATTTACACAGTGTTTTTGAACAAATTTCCATACAAATTAATATGTAAATTTAAGATTTAAAGCACTTGTGACTAATGATTTTTTTACCACTTTAGAAAATTAAATTCCACGAAGATTTGATCTTGTCTGGAAGAGAAAATTACACACTTTCGAATGAGCTTGATACCAAATCATTTGCATGTCAGGATCTTATTTTATAGGCGTTCAAAAATGGTCAAAATGGGAATTTTTTGAGACTTTAACCGCGATTTTCTAAAAATTGTGACGTGATAGAAAAATTTGAGTGACCGTTTTGGAATCGGGGCACCAAACCCTATCAACTTTTTTTTGGTTTCATCCAAAACGCAGCGACAAACCTCAGATTTGTAGAGCGGTGTTATTCTTTAAATTTTTAATGATTTTTGTAAGTAATTTTTTTTTAAATTGTTGGTATTTTTTAATGATATATCATTAGTTTTTACCTACACAAGTAGGTTATTTGTTAGTAGAAAAAAAAATTAAAAAAATTATTTATAGAAATATAAAAACATATTTGTATCAAGTGGCTTTGGCACGATGGGTAGAGTGTCTGGCCAGAATGTAGTTGATTGCGGGATCGATTCCCCAAAATTTTATTAAAAATTTTTAAAAAAATATTTCAATAGAAAATTGTATAAAATGACCTACGAAATCATTAATTTTTATTGTTTTCGTAGGTTATTTTTTTGTAATTTGTTGGTAAAAATAACACAGCTATCATTAATTTTTAATGTTTTCGTTGGTTATTTTTTTTGAATTTGTTGGTAAAAAAGAGTGAAAAAAACGTAATTTTTTAATATTTAATGTTATTTATTTTAGAATATTTTGTCAACAGTAAAAAATAAATGTTGATGTTTGTTAAAACAAATGCATAATTACTGGTATGGTTTTCAATTGTTTAATCACTGGTTTTAAGTGTGTTTTTCATTTGTTTTTGCCTACAAAATATTTTGAGTGTACAATATATTAAGCCAATTTCTTATTTACTCAATAAGAAAATATTTTTAATTTAATTTTTTTGATGATTTTTTGTTGTAATTAAATTCTCACTTTGTTTTGTTTAATTTTTGTTGTTTATCACACGTAAAATTTTTTTTCTTTAAATTTTACTCTCTTTTTTGGTGTTTTACTTTTTTTATAATTAATATTACTTATGTTTTTTTAAAAATTTGACCCGTAACTGTTTTAACCGTAAATTGTTGTGTGAAGGTTTTAAAGGCGTACAAGTAACTGAAATATCAAAAATAAATTATTTAACCAAAAACACTGGCAAGTCAGTCTCATTTGTTTCAAACATTAACATCATCATCATAAAAAGTTTGTTCAATATAGAGAATAAATATCATCACATACATAAAAACAACAACAAACCAAGAAAAAAAATGTATCATCGTCATTGCTTTTTTTGGGAAACAACAACAACAACAACATAAAAGTATGTCGTTGCAATATTGTAAAATTTTATTTATATCCTTTTTTTTGACAAGAAAACAAACTAAAGTAAGATTGTGAACTCAAAATATGAAAAATCTAGTTCTCATTATTACTATTAGTATAAAAAGCTTTTTTTTTTTGAAGCTCCCACTCTCTGTCTCATTTTATAAAAAAAAAAAAATACGAATGCAAGTTTTATTGCATTGTTAGTGTTGTTGTTAAAAATATATAGCACACACACTCAACAAATTATAATTCCTTTACATACTCACCACCAACACCACCACCACCACCACCACGAACACCAACCATCATTACACAAAAACATATTATCCTTGTTTGACTGATACACAATTTCCACTTTAGGGTTTTTGTGTCTGTGGTTCAATGTGTTAGTAGCACAAGTGATTTTACGCTACGCTGTCTGTTGTTGTTGTTATTTTTGTATACACTTGCACTATATTTGTTTTGTTGTTTTTGGTAACACATTTATGATGAGAGTGAGAGTGTTTTTTTTTTTGAAAGTATGTTAAAAGAGAGTGTGATAAAAATATCTCATCTAGAGAAGATATTTTGTTTAAATGTCTACTAAAATCTCTCTCTGCTTCTTTTCTTGATTTGTTTACTCCTCATCAAGAGTGTTTCTCATTCTCTTGTTATATTTTCTGTAGGTGTTGTGTTTTTTTTTGTTCAATTTATTTTATGGTGTGGGTTGTATGTATTTGTAGTGAGCGCCTCAATAAATTTTTTGTATTCCTTGTTATTTTTTTTTGTTGTTTTTCTATATCATCTGTTTTTTTGTTTTTCAACGTATATTTGCTCTGCATGTGTTTGTAGGGAATCCTGTAAAGCATACTTTAAAAATGTATTAAAATACAATGAAGACAAAAATCACTGCTCTATATACAACAAATTTATTTTCCCAATAACCTTAATTTTTTTTTTTACTCTTTCCCTAGAATTTCCCCTTAAAAAAAAAATAAAAAAATAATGTAGTAAATAAAAAATAACACTGTCAATTAAGCTCAATTTATTTTTATATTTTAAAATTCGATAGAAAACAGGACAATAAGCCAATTATGTATGTATATTTAAAGAAATTCATATCGATTGTCAAGCATTGACGGCACTTAACTTATTCTTTAGAATTTTTTTTTTTTTTGAAAACGAGATAATAAAATAAAAATATCAAGGAAAACTTGGCCGTATCCATTAGTACCCTGTGGGTAAGGAGACCTGTCCAGGACCGCTCCCAGATTGGTACTTTTGTATAAAGGGGACTTGCCACTTTTACATGGCGATGTCCTAGGACGGGGTTGATTAAAATCTTGTGACATGTTACAGGACCAGTCGCGAACAGGTGTTTTAAATCAAATGACCCCGTTTCAATATGATAATGTTTTTAGGCTGTTGTCGAATTTTAAATGTAACACAGGACACCACCTCAGTTGGCTATATAAGACAAAAAAATGAAAATAAGTATTACGTTTTTCATATTTCTAAAACCAAAAAGGTTTGCAACATTAATAATAATTCACCTACTGGGGAATTAAAATGTTTTTCACCAGCTGGTGAATAAAACTTTACATACTTTTTTTCAGTAACAAAAAAATCAAAAAAGTTTTATAAATTTTTTTTTTTTAATTTTTTTTGCAACACCTTGAAATATTTGTTTAGGACCTCATAAAGTATAGGGGGCATTCCATGTGAAAGCGGACACTTTGAAAAATTTTTTTTTTTAGATTTTCCCAATTTGTTCACAGTTTTAGTACCCTTCGAAAACTCCTTCGTGGTAAATTTTCAGATTTTTTTGATGACCCGTTCAAAAGATATCGAATTTTTAAAAATTGGTAGGTTGTTCCTTTACTCAAACTTCTTTTAATCATAACTTCTTCAATAATGGTCTAAATTTCAAATTTTTTTTTTTCAAAATTTTTGTTTTTTACGTACTTTCTAAAAAAAAATCCCAAAAAATTCTCAAAAGCGCTCTAGTATGGTATTTTTAAGTTTTAAAATTTAAATCTCATTTTTGAAAATGTTTGTACTCTTCGTTTTTTTTGAATTTTTTTTGTGTAAAACTTCTATCAATTCTACACATTTTTTGCCCAGGAAGATCGTGGGATAACGATTATTACTATTTTTTAAAAATTTTATTGTAATTTTCCAATCTTAAAATCATTTCTACTGCTCCAATGGTGCGTCATAGAGGGGTCCTTTATAAGACCGACCCCCATTAATTTTTACGTCTTAACATTTCTTTGGAACAAACTAATACCCTATCTCCAATTTCTAAGGGGGCTCCCACACAAAACGACATTGTTTAAAATTTGTTCCAATTGCTCTAACTGCCCTAATAGTGCTCTTAGAGCAACAAAATGTATGACCGACCCACAATATTTTTTTAGTCCAACCATTTTCTCTGAACACACCTACCCTCTATCTTTAACTGTTAAGGCGGTCCCCATACATTTTTTTTTATTTTTTGTAAATTTGTTTTATTTAATTAGCTTCTACCGGTCCAATGGTGTGTCTGAGAGGGGTCATTAGTGAGACCGACCCCCATTTATTTTTACCCTACAACATTTTTTCAAAACATACCTAGGCCCTATCTCCACTCCCTAAGTAGGCTCCCATACAAATAACAGTTGGAGCAAATTTTATAAAAATGTAATTTTGTATGGGAGCCTACTTAGGGAGTGGAGATAGGGCGTAGGTATGTTTTGAAAAAATTTTGTAGGGTAAAAATAAATGGGGGTCGGTCTCACTAATGACCCCTCTCGGACGCACCATTGGACCGGTAGAAGCTGATTAAATAAAACAAATTTACAAAAAATAAAAAAAAAATTGTATGGGGACCGCCTTAACAGTTAAAGATAGAGGGTAAGTGTGTTCAGTAGTGTTTGGGAATTCCCGGACTTTTCAATTTACCGGGAAACGGGAAAAAAATAATTTATTTCCCGGGATTCCCATTATTAATTTTCATTATTAATGTAAATCATAAAAAACATTAAAATTTGATTATCTTTTTATTAAAAACAGTTTTATTAGAGATAAACAATTAATTAAAACATAAAAAATAAAAACATAAAAGTTAAAAATCCTGAAATACAATAAAACAAACCAAAAAAAATATTGCAACTTTTTCCTTCACAAAAAATCGCAAAAAATAGGTAAAAATCGCCAAAAAAAATAAAACTGCGTTATTCGAGAAAAAACTAATATAGTTGGCAGCACTTTTAATATTTATTCTGGAAATGTTAATTCTAGGTTCAAAATTTTTATATTTTTTTGACAGCCTTAGCAAAATTATCATTAACCGACGTATATTTTTTGACTTTTAAGTTTTTTCATGATATTAACATACTTTTTATACTTGGTCAGTTTTCCTATGAATATATATTTGTACTGTTCTTCCAAATACAAAAAATACAAAAAATATCAATTTAATTATACCTGTATGTAAAAAAAAAATGGTAAAAATTAAAGTAAAATAAACGTTTTTATGTAAAAAGTTTATTTTACAAAATTCCCGGATTTCCCGGGAAAAATTAAAAAAATTCCCGGGAATTCCCGTCAGTGTTTTCCCGGGAATTCCCGGGAAATCCGACCCGGGAATTCCCGGACCCCAAACACTAGTGTTCAGAGAAAATGTTTGGACTAAAAAAATATTGTGGGTCGGTCATACATTTTGTTGCTCTAAGAGCACTATTAGGGCAGTTAGAGCGGTTGGAACAAATTTTAAAAAATGTCGTTAGAAATTGGAGATAGGGTATTAGTTTGTTCCAAAGAAATGTTAAGACGTAAAAATTAATGGGGGTAGGTCTTATAAAGGACCCCTCTATGACACACCATTGGAGCAGTAGAAATGATTTTAAGATTGAAAAATTACAATAAAATTTTTTCAAAAAATTTAAAAAAATAGTAATAATCGTTATCCCACGATCTTCCTGGGCAAAAAATTTGTAGAATTGATAGAAGTTTTACACAAAAAAATTTCAAAAAAATCGAAGAGTACAAACATTTTCAAAAATGAGATTTAAATTTTAAAACTTAAAAATCGCATACTAGAGCGCTCTTAAGAATTTTTTGGGATTTTTTTTTAGAAAGTACGTAAAAAAACAAAAATTTTGAAAAAAAAATTTTGAAATTTGGACCATTATTGAAGAAGTTATGATTAAAAGAAGTTTGAGTAAAGGAACAAACTACCAATTTTTAAAAATTTGATATCTTTTGAACGGGTCATCAAAAAAATCTGAAAATTTACCACGAAGGAGTTTTCGAAGGGTACTAAAAACTGTAAACAAATTGGGAAAATCTAAAAAAAAAAGTTTTTCAAAGTGTCCGACTTCACGTGGAATGCCCCATATATATTCATGATCCTCTTTTGATTTAAAGTCGATCTAGCGATGTCCGTACGTCTGTTCGTATATCTGTCAGTTGAAAACACGTTAACTTTTGAAAGACTATACGAAGGCTCCTGAAGTTTGGCATATATGTTGGTCATTCATCTGGTCAGGGGGTTTTTTTCGCAAATTTCCGAGATAAAAAACATGCTAACTTTCGAAAGACAATTCTGATAGTGTTGAAGCTTGGCATATATATTTGTTGTTCCCCTAGTCTGGATCGTATTAAATTTCGGCCAAAGCGGTCCAGTGATTTAAAAGTTATTAGCAAAATCGTGTAAATCAGATTGGATTCACATTAAATTCAAGTGGTGAAAAAACTGAGCTTTAAAAAAACAAGCTTTAAAAACATTGATGGGCCACCAAATTACTTTACAAAGTAATTTTGTCACTCAAAAATATTAAAAAAAATCACTCTAAAAAAATTTAACACTAAAAAAAAAATTGGTCAAAATTATAGTAAATTCGGCCAAGTCGAATTTAAATTTTTACTTGTTTTTTCATAAATATAGTTTTCATTAAAATTTGTTTTTATCATTTTACCAAGTTTGTTTTTCATCAAAGATTTTTTTTCATCAAATTGTTTTTCTATTCATCGAAATTTTTTTTTCTATCAAAAAAAAAAAAATTGTAAGCAAAAATTAAATCGCTTTGGCCAGAACTGCGTAATCGTCAAAGGGCAGATTTTTTCACCAAGAAAAATAAGGAGGAACGAAAGGGGTTAGGAATCCAATTTTTTGTTTTATAATTAAAAAAGGCGAAAAGTTTTTTCTTAGGATAATAAAGATAAATTATAAAGGAAAATGGATGAAAGTAAAAACTATTTTTTTTTGTATTTTCGTACGACCTATATCAAGTACGACCTATATCAGACAATTCCCCAAAAAATTACATGTCCCCAGAAAGTCAGTATGACTGACTACTTCTGACTTTGAGTGAGGACATTTTGAAAATTATATGAAACTTTCCTCAATTCACAAGGAGAGTCTCCCTGGTGTCACCCTCCGATCTTCATGAAATTTGGATATGTTGTTCAGAACGAAAATTTATTCGACACGTATTTTTTTTAGCGGCCCAAATTCATTTTTAGGTGTGGCCGATTTGTGTTGGTATAGGCATATTTGGTATCAGATTAAAGGTATTTAAAATACCTATCTCATGCTGATAACAACGTGCCAAAAAAGTAAATATTTTACGACTTATAACCAAAAATGTCCTAAAATTTTGGCATTTTACTCAATATGACGAAAAGTTAAGCATGCTTGGACACGTTCTTTGCACAGAAAGATAGGTTTTCGGAAGACCTTTCATTTGATATGTAACATGACATGAGGTGTCTTTGTATAATATACGAGATAAACGCAAAAAACTGAAAAATTACCGTTTCTTCCCCCCTCATTTTCACCCCCTAAATATAAATTTGGGCTGCTAAAAAAAATAGGTGTTCCTTTATTTTTTCTGCTCTGCAAAATAAAACCAATTCCATAAAGATCGGCGGGTGACACCAGGGAGATCTTCCTTGTCAGTACATAGAGTTGTTTTGTGGATGTCAGCAGTGAATTTGACATGTGACCGCGCCGGCACCGAGGCTCGAGGACGTTGCCAACTGGGTAGGTGATTCCTGGTGCGGGTTCACGAGGGTAAAGGATATTTACCATTCTTAAACCGAATTTCGAATTCAAAAAAGAAAAAAAGGTAAAAGAAAAAAAGAAAGAAAGAAAAAAAAAAGAAAGGAATAGGAAAATTAAAGAGAGGGGATGTGGGGGGTGGGGGTAAAGACTGATGAAAAAGAAGACGAAATTCTATAAGTTGTTTCAAGGAGAAAATGTTAAGATTCTTAAATTTCATATTTTGAGGATGTTTATTCTGGCTCGAGGTCATTATTTCTTTACTAATTAAAACCATGATATTCTCATAGCATAATTTTCAAGAAAATAATATATTTTTTTTTAAATTTATTAAAAATAGAAACGATTTACTACAAATGACAAATCGCTTGTGCACAAACTAAAGTTTTAATACATATTCGACTCTATCCACAATGTGAATTAAAAAGACGAAGAAATTGTACTATACTAGTAAGGCAACGATTTTCAATAACCAACGAAAATATTTAAAACTCGTTTACTACTTTGTAGTAAATCGTTTCTATTTTTTGCTAAATAATCTTGACAATGGAAGTTGACAAATTCCGAAACATGTGTCGATTAAGTCTTGCAAAAGTGACCAACATAAATAAATTTAAAACAAAAAAATAATTTTCTTGAAAATTATGCTATGAGAATATCATGGAATAAACATCCTCAAAATATAGTATTTTAAAGGTCGAATAAAACAATTTTTATTTTTAATAAAAATTAATCAGAATTCTTAAATTTCTTTATAGGAAATATGTCTCGGAATCTTGAAAAAGTTTCGTAATCAAGAGACAATGTAAAGAAAATTATCTCAAAATTTGTTTTAACAAGAAATGGCTAAGAGTTAAAAAATTTGTCTATAAGACAACTGTCTCCGAATCTTTAAAATTTTCTAAATGAAAACATGTCTCGCCTCTTAGAATCGAGAATTTCTTAAAGTACTTTTGGCAGTATGTTATTTTTTATGAGTGATTGCACTTTCTCCATTTCAAGTATACTCTTTAAATTTTGGAAAATAGAAAAAGTACCAAAGCACAATTTTTTTACTCTTTTTAACTGATGAATATGTAAATTTCCACAAAAGTATAATTTTCAGAAAGTTTTTTTTTGCGGCTGGCGTATCCCACATTTTAAATTTGAAGTTTCTATGACCATTATTTTAGGAGAAAAAAAAAAGTATTATTTGCAATTAAGATTTGTGGCTTTTTTCTGAATGTTTAACTTTCTTAGTATTTTAAATATCCACGTTTTTCACCGACTTAACCTAAAAGCCTTTTTGTTTAATATCAGAACAACATTCCCTACATGGTACTGGAGTGGTATTTTCTATTAAAAACAAGTAGAAAAGTTAAATTCGACTTTGCCGAATCTATGACTACCCTCCACAATGCATTTTTTAAAGAATAAGTAGTAAATTTTTTAACGTGAAAAAATTAACAATTTTGATTAGAAATATTTTATTTTGAGTAAAAAACTCTTTTTTTGTCCTTTAAAAAAACAAAAAATAAAAAATAAAATTACTAATTTTTTTTTGAGTGTAAAATTTTTTTCGAGTGTAATGTTTTTTTTTACTGTTAAAATATTTCTGAGTGAATGGACGTACGTATGTACTAGGGATGCCAAACGGGAAATCCCGAATCCCGAAATCCCGGGATTTTTCGGGATTGACAAATCCCGAATCCCGGGATTTATTTTTTTCAATCCCGGGATTTTTCGGGATTTTCCGGGATTGAGAAATCCCGAAAAATCCCGGGATTTCGGGATTTTTTTTGTCAAATTTTGTAATCAAAATTGACTATTTCTTCAGTGTTTGTTGTCCGATCGTAACAAAATGGATATCGTTTGAAAGTTGTTTGAAATATCTTTCAAATAAGGCATGTTGGGCTTAAATTCTCTTTCTCTTTTGGAGTACAATTTAATTTTCAGGTCGTATTGCTTAATATACAGATGGGTGAAGCATATCTTCCTTTTTTCGAATAAATATTGACCCTAACTTCTGACCCCGACGATTTTAAAATTCGAAAAAAAAATTTGCGTCACCCTAATATGCATTTAGCTGCCGATTTATGCAAATGTTAACATTTTTAAGAAACAGTTAAATTTTGCCGAGATTTTAATTATATAGTTTATTTTTAACAGTTTTAGTTCGTAAATGAGTCAAAGCGGATGAGGGGACAATTTCCCCCTTGAAGCACCAAAACAGCCTCTGAAAACCAAAATTTGTTTACCAAATTGTACTTTTGTTAAGCAAATGACACATTTTTAAGTTTCACCTAGCCAAAAAATGAAATTTTTTTCGTCCCGCCCCTTTTTATGGTCGTAAATATAAAAAATAATATAAATAATGATAAAATTGTGTTACTTAGGCGTAATAAATGTATTTGTAAACATTTATTGCAAAAGGGAAGAAAACCGTTAAAATGCGATTCGACTACCAATAAGACAATTAATACAAATTTTGTATTGGCTCGCGAAGAATTGTAACAAATTTATTAACACAATTTTGTCATTATTTAAACAAATATTTTATATCCACGTCTACAAAAGAGGCCGTATGAAAATAAAAGTATTTTCTAATCTTTTGAATTCAACTGCATCGCGTCTTTCACAGACGCACATCGTTCGAGTCTATTCAAATCGGTCGTAGCTGTTCCTAAATTTTCGGTTTTTCTGTGCTAAATATGTGAAACTAGGGTGTTCAGTCGATTAATTCTTGTTCGATTAATCGAACAATATTAGACAAATAATTGTTCGATTAATTTAAAACTGCTAATTTCGATTAAAGGATTAATCGAAGAATTTATGCCGATTAATCGAATAAAAATAATATGTGTTTTTTCTGGAAATATGTATAATTTTTTAAAAAATTTAAGTCCGATAAGCAAACCAAATGTATGTTACCGTTGGAATTACAAAAAGAAAACACAGTCATGTTTACTTGACTGGTCGTTATTATACCCTACACCACACTGTGGTACAGGGTATAATGAGTTTGTGCTGATGTTTGTAACTACCCGAAATATTGGTCCTAGACCCACTTTTAAGTATACCGATCGACTTAGAATCACTTTTTGAGTCGGTTTAGCGATGTCCGTCCGTCCGTCCGTCTGTCCGTCCGTCCGTCTGTCTGTCCATGTAAACGGTGTAAACACGATACAGGTCGCAATTCTTAATCAATTGACTTGAAATTTGAAATTTAAGCCTCTTTTGGCCCAAGGACGAAGCCTATTGAAATGGGAAAAAATCGGTCCATATTTAGACCTAGCCCCCATACAAAGGTCCTCTTTAGTTTTGGCTCAAATGACTCTAATAGCCGCATTTTAATAGGTATCTTTTCGAAATTTGGCAGGTAATCATGTTTTATCCACACAAATCACCATTCCGAATTTTAAAGAAATCGGACCAGTTCTTCTTGTAGCCCCCATACAAACCACCTTCCCGATTTTCACATAAATCTCTCAAATTTCATGAAAATAGAAAATATTTAATTAAAATTCTGTTTGTGTATGTTAAACGCGTACTTTAATAACCTTATCAAATCTTATTATCAACGGACCATTTTTGGACTTAGGTCCCATATGGAAATTTCGCCCGATATTCAGTTGAAGCGATTTATTGTCAACAAAAAGAAGCCTATTCCACTCAAATTTGATTTATGAGTGCTTTTTACACTTATTAAAGATTTGACAAAATATAGATCTAATCAGTCCATGTTTGAACTTGGGACCCATTTTTCGGGAAACTCTGGTGTAGGGTATTATATGGTCGGTCTTGACCGACTATAATTTTCTTACTTGTTCTACTTGTTTTAAATTTGTTTTCTGATTTTCGCTGCTCCTGAAGCTTATATTTGTTAAACGCATTAAATAAGTGCCTGATAAAATTTTGGGTCAAATCGGTCAACAGTATCACCGCGCTGAAATCGGCCAAAGTTTCGAGTTTTCGGCAAAAACGCACTAATTTATAAAAAAAAATAAAATAAAAAACAAAATAAAAAACCATAAATATAATTTTTCTTGTGATATCGGCAATCCAATAAATTTGTCAAAAAAAATAGTTTTTGAATTCTACACAAATCACCAAAAAATATTTTTTTTTTAATTTTCTCAAACAATTTAGCAGAAAACTTAAATTTTGATAAATTTTGAAATGATTTTAATTTTGTTTTTTTGTTGTTAAAAAAATGTTGATATACTTGTAATTCCTGTTGTTTATTTACTCAAGTACCAATTTTTTCTGAAATTGTCGAAAAAAATCTTATAATTTAGAAAATTTCTGAATTTGTAATTATTCGATTAATCGAACAATTTTAAAATTTTATTCGTTTAATCGAATAATTTAAAAATGGCAAATATCGATTAATCGTTTAATCGAACAATTAAAAAACCCGATTAATTGAACACCCTATGTGAAACTTTACGAAAAATATTCAATGGTTATGAATTAATTGAATATTTAATTATAAAAAAAATATTTAAAATGTTACATAAAAAACGGTAATTTTAATAAATCCCGAAATCCCGAAAAATCCCGAAATCCCGAAAAATCCCGGGATCCCGAAAAATCCCGGGATCCCGAAAAATCCCGAAATCCCGAAAAATCCCGGGATCCCGGGATTAGAATTTTAAAATCCCGAATTCCGGGATTTGTAAATGTCAATCCCGTTTGGCATCCCTAGTATGTACACAAAATATTGTCATTTTTGTAAAAAAAAACTAAATTTTTTATTGAGTGTAAATTTTTTTTGAGTGTAAAATTTTTTTTGAGTGGAAAATTTTTTTCGAGTGTAATTTTTAAAATACCAATGCTTTTATAACTAAACAAGTTTTAAAAACTTTTAAAACTTGTTAAGCACGTGGCATTTAAGATGAAACTGATCTGAAATTCAGGGTTTTGCATATAACTTTTGAACCAATGAACCGATTGAGCTGAAATTTAATATCAAACAGACCTGGGGAACGGCAAAGATACATGTCAAGCTTCAGCACTCTCATTATTGTCTTTCGAAAGTTATCGTGTTTTTTATCTCGTAAATTCGCGAAACACCCTTGCCGAAATTTACTCTTTTGCTCATAACTTTTGAGCCACTGGACCGATTTGGCTGGATTGCAATACTAACCTGACCAGGTATATGACCAACATATATTTCAAACTTCAGCAGACAGACGGACGGACGGACGGACATCGCTAGATCGACTTAAAATCTATCGAGGATCATGAATATATATACTTAATAGGGCCCTAGACCAATATTTCGATGTGTTACAAACGGAATGACAAACTTATATATACCCTCTCTCACTAGAGTGGAGGGTATAAAAATATAACACTAATGCAATTTCCTCTATTTTACCCCTCTTTGCCCCCTTAGAAACGGAAAACTACTTTTTTCATACAGATGTACTGAAGCGTATGATTAATATTAAATTAAAGGAATTACTTAATATCAATGTCACTCATACGCCCACGAATTTTATTTATTTGATTGGTTTCTGAAAGTGCGTATGTGAGCGTATAATTAATATTAAACTAAAGGAATTAGTTTATTAATATCACTCATACGCCTACGAACTATATTTATTTGATAGGTTACTGAAAGCGCTTTCCTGAGCATTTAATTATAATTTGGAACAAGGTCTTTAAAATTAAATGTCGCAAGGGGAACTTGTGATAAATGTTTACAAAATTTTTTTTAATGACTTTTGCCTTTAAGTAATACAATTTTATTAGTATTTTAATAATCCGTATGTCGATTTGACCATGTTTTTTATTGATTTAATTTTTATAATAACTTTTTCGACCTTAACCAATCACATTTAAATAAACAAAAAAAAAAAACTTTATCAGCTCACTCTAATACAAAGACACATTAAAAAAATTACAATTGTTGGTTTATAAATTATGAAAAACTCAACAGATACGAGTATTAAACATCATTAAAACTGGAGTTTGACAAATGGTAGCTAACAAAAAAAAAGAGTTAATGCTAGAAGGTAAAACTTAAATGTTAACAATACATATCTGTATTTATGTGAACGCTAACTAGGGTGGCTATATTATCAACTTTATTCTAACAAGGATAGTATCGCAAAGGATCTATCCCGATTTTCAGGTTTTTCTATAAAGCGGCCCAAAGTCATTTTTAGAAAAAATAATTTAGCCACAATTGAATATAGCGAAAACCTGAATTTTTTAAACTTCATGTTAAGATATCTCATAGAAGAAACAAGATATTACAGAGGTAAAACATTTATTTTAAAAGTATTAAGTAGGATTTTCAGACTACATATCAGGTTTTATAAATAAAGGTGAATTCGCGAAGTTATTACGTCTCAAAAATGGCGAAAAACAGGATTTTTCAGACTTTAAGCTAAGATATCTCGAAAATTGAATAAGTTTATTAAGTAATTGATATTCTCATCTTTTTTGTTTTTTTTTTCTCGTTATGCCATTAAATATTTGGACTAGCTCACTAATCATTTAAGAAATTGTTTTCCAACTGATCTCACTCACAAATGACTGAGAATGAGTAATTTAAATTTTGGTCACCCTCAAATTTTATTCACGAAAATTACTGCATTTTAAAAATATGTTTCAGATCCGGTGGCATTTTAAATTGCCAGATATATAATTAAAAATTAAATGAAAATCCGCTTTATTAAATAAACTCCAGTCTAATGTACACGAACATTACATTATATGCATTAAATGTATGAATATGAAACTACATACATATCGCCACAAAAAAATTAAAAAGCTTTAACTTATTTATAAAAATCGATTTTTAAAATCGTGTTGAAAAAAGAGAAAAAGAGATTACGCCAAGCGACTTTGCTTTATTTTTTTCAATTATAAAAAAAAAGTAAGACTGTTACATTTAGCTATGCTGAATCTAGTATAACCTCCAACATATTAAAAAAATGCAACAGGGGTGTTTTGGCGAGGGCTGTGGAAGACACCTCCTGCTCGTGAAAAATGAAATTCAAACGTGACGTGGCATAGTATTGGTTGTAGATCTCGAGTAAATCACAAAAAAAGCCCATTAAACTTTCCAGATACCCTCAAATTTTAGAGTTATTGTCAAAAAAAAAGTATTTTTGGGACTTTTCGCACTAAATCTCGTCTAATTCAGAAACTTTTTAATCGATTTAAATTTTTTAACTGTTTTAGATAGATAAAGAATACAATTTTCCATACGTGTGAATTGGTACCCGAGTAAAAATTTTGATATGATGCAATATATAATGATATGTAACACAATATATATTTATACGCAATTTGATCCGAATAATGGTGGATGTTTTTGCATTAAAAAAGATCAACTTGTGTAAAATATGATTTGATTTCATCCGAGTTTTGACCAGACATTGCCATATATTGGTGGATCTAATTAGATCTAATTGCATAAAGACATATAAAATCCTGGTGTTTTTTGGCTTGGGTTGAGATACACCACAGGTCAACGATACATTCACCAAACATTTAATTTTCTAAAACAAAAAAAATGTTTGGGTACGCTTCGAACCAGATAGGTGATATACATAACCCTAACAGGAAATGTTTAGGAACATTTTGAAAAGTTTTTTATATTCGCCTAAAAAGCTTAGAAAATTTTTGGTTAATTGGAAACATATATAGTTTTATATGGAACAGCAGAAGCTATATATAATTTTATGTTAAATTATACAGAAAAACAAATTTTGTATTGACCCTCATATAATTTTATATAATTATATCAAACGTACACCTTTTAATCCGAATCATGATTAAATTATATATAACTACATATGACTGCATTTAAAAAATTTTGAAAATATCTCACGCGATGTATAATCATATATGATTAAATATGTTTGTATCAAGTTATATATTGTTATATATGTTTATTTTTACTCGGGTACATATAAAAAAATTATCGATTAATTTTTCCAATACATAATATATTTTTTTTTGAAAATTTTTCGAGATTATCGATTTTTTTTCTGTTCGTTCAATAACCATTATATTTATAAACGTACACTGCGAATCACATCAATAAGGAATCGAGTTTTTCACTTTTTATTCTAATATATCCTTGTAACGAATAAGCGGAAAAATATAAAAAAAATGCACTGATAAAGACCATTATCTAGCCAATAATGTCGAATAATAACAATAATCAAAAGACTGAAAAAAGTGCGTTAAAAAATCACTAGTTTTTTTTGCATCACTTGAATAAAGAATTTTGGAATACAGACCAAGTAGGACCTGAATTCAATTTGTAATGAATAGCAATCCCTCAAACATTAAAAACAAAACAGTTTTATTTCGAATTTCAATAAAAATGGGGCTCACAAAGCTCTTAGCTCTGCCGAAAAGGAAAAAGTACTGATAAAGTGTTAAAGGCCGTTGAAATCGCGGAAATAATAGAGAGAAAAAACACTGCTGTGTGCAATTATCTAAATAACATTCAGAACTACTGAAAAAACATGAATGGGCGAACTAAAATGGCAACAACAGAACGATATCGACAAAAATTTTAAGTATTCCCCCAAATTCTACGCCGACATCTTTCAAAATTCTCAAAGAAAGTGTCGTTAATGGGGATATTTGTACAGTCCGTCGCGTTTAAAGGTCAAGTGAGATCAGTGCTCGTCGAAAATTATGCAAAAATTAATAGCTGAAAGCCAGACGTAGTTAGCAGCGCCTTAATCTCGCCAGGAATACAATGACACGGTCTAAGAAATTTTTTAAAGTAATTAATTCCGACGAAAACAAAATTAATACCATTGCATTAGACGGATACAATTGTTTTCGGTGATTTGAGACAATAAAAACAGTTTTTGCATAGCAGACAGATCATAGAAGGTGTGTTTATGGTATGGGGTGCGATATTCTACTGTAGCATAATCACTGTTCATTATGTTACCATCGATGCTTCTTAAGTTTGGAATAAAGGGGTGGAGTTTTTTTTTTGCAATTTTCAACGCACTATAAACTCATTTTATTTTAAATCGTGATGGACTATACAAACACCCCCAAAATCACCACTTTCTTTGAGAAATTTGGAACCTGTCAACGTGGAATTCGAGGGAATTCTTGTTGTTGCCATTTAAGTTCGCCCATTCATGTTTTTTCCATAGTTAAAGAATGTACTTTTTTCTTTTCGGAAGAGCTAAAAGCTGTTGTGAGTCTCATTTTTATTACAATTCGAAACAAAACTGTTATGTTTCTATTGTTTTAGGAATTGCTGTCCATAACAAATTAGATTCAGGTGCTACTTGGTCTGTATTCCAAAATTCCTTATTCAAGTGATTCATAAAAAACTAGTAATTTTTTAACAAGTTGCCAAAAAATATTTTTTTAAAGGACTTCCTTCAGTCTTTTGATTATTGTTATTATTTGGCATTATTAGCTAGATAATGGTATCTATCAGTGCATTTTTGTATATTTTTCCGCTAATTTGTTACAAAGATATATTCGATTAAAAAGTGAAAAACTCGATTCCTTATTGATGTGATTCGCAGTGTATTTTTAAAGAAAATTTAATTCTGAATACGATGAGCTTTATCCTGAAAAAATCGATATTTAACATATCTTGTTAAATCAAAAACTTTTGCGATATGATGTTCTTTTATATTTTTTTTTGCCTGTGCGATTTCATGAAAAAATTTAATTTTCTTTTTTAGAAAAATTACCGCAGCTCTGTCAATTGTTATCCGATTCTAAGGATAAAGCTTATTATTCGTTTTCATAATTTAATTTTCTCGAAGAACACGTTTATAAATATAAAGGTTGTTGAACGAAAAAATAGCAGAAAAAATCGATAAATTCGAAAAATTTTAAAAATTAAAAATAATATTAGATATTATTGAAAAAATCAATACATGTCTTTCTTATATGGACAGACCAATTCACACACATTAAAAGTCCGATATTTCTTCGATATACAACTTTTCAAAAATTTAAAATCGGTTAAAAAGTTTCTGAGTTACACGTGGTTTAGTAAGAAAAGTTACAAAAAAACGTTTTTTGACCATACACTCAAAATATTTTGTAGGCAAAAACAAATGAAAAACACACTTAAAACCAGTGAATAAACAATTGAAAACCATCCCAGTAATTATTCATTTGTTTTAACAAACATCAACATTTATTTTTTACTGTTGACAAAATTTTCTAAAATAAATAACATTAAACATTAAAAAATTACGTTTTTTTCACTCTTTTTTACCAACAAATTCGAAAAAATAACCAACGAAAACATTAAAAATTAATGATAGTTCTATTATTTTTACCAACAAATTTCAAAAAAATAACCTACGAACACAATAAAAATTAATGATTTTGTAGGTAATTTTTTACAATTTTTTATTGAAATATTTTTTTAAAAACTTTTAATAAAATTTTTGGGGAATCGATCCCGCAATCAACTACATTCTGGCCAGACACTCTACCCATCGTGCCAAAGTCACTTGATACAAACATGTTTTTATATTTCTATAAATATTTTTTTGATATTTTTTGATTTTTTTTTTTTCTACAAAAAAATAACTGACTTGTGTAGGTAAAAACTAATGATATTTCATTAAAAAATACCAACAATTTAAAAAAAAAATACTAACACAAATCATTTAAAATTTAAAGAATAATCAGTAGTTTTTACTTACAGAACAAAAATAAATGACTTTAGAAATTAAATGTTAATGAAAGTCTTTATTTTTTAGTGTGTTATTTTTTAAACAAAGGACTGAAGTAGTCATTAATAAAAACTGAACATCAAACAAATGTTTTTTCTTTTAAAAACGACTAAACGGAAAACATTTTAAATAAACTACAAACAGTTAATGACATAATTTTTTAAGTGTATCTTTAAAGTTTGAAGGTGTCTGGAAAGTTAGATGGGCATTTTTGTGACATTTTCGACGAGACCCACAACCTTGACTAGCTCATTTAAAAAGTATATCCGATTTTGTTGTTTTGTAGCACAGTGTTATTGTTTTATGAATTTCCTTTATTAAGACAATAGGGTAGTTTCGGTCTTCTGCTTTTTAGATGAAGATGTATGAATCTGAATACGGTAACAAAAGGTCAAAATCCTTTACAATCAATCCAAATCAAAAGTCTATCATGGCTGGCTATAAAAAATTAACTGAAATTATTAGTTCTTAGATTTTCCCATTAAAAAATTCAAGAAAAGCATAATGAAAAGCTTGATTTAGATAATTTTTCTAGTAAGGCCCATTCATATTGCAGCTGACGATAATAGGTTTGTTTTTCATCATATGTAAATCAGGTGGTGTAAAAATTATAACAAACAACCCTCAAGTTATAACCTGGATAAATTCAAACACGTCTTCCTGACATGAATTAAAGCAAAATGTTAGAAATAGTGTCTGTGTGTGTGTGTGAAAACCAAGCCTGATGACAACAAGAGTGATGATGAGCCTGGTGTTGATGCAATGTGGTTTCAATGTTATTTTTGGGGTTATAATTAATTTTATTGCTATTGTTGTAGTACACTGGATACACTCAAAAAATTATGTGTGTAAATTCCAGTGAATATTCACTTAAAACAAATGAAATTTTATTTAAAAACCATTCCACTATTTTTTTCATTTAAAATAAAAACATATTACAGTAATTTTTTAATGTTAATTTAATGACTATCCAAAACATTAAAAAACTAGTGAATATTCACTTATTTTGTATTGAAAAACAGTAAAATTATAGAAGAAATTTTTTACTGCTGAAATTGAATGTAACAGAAAATTTAGTTTTAAGACAGTAAATTATTTTTTTTAACTACAGAAACAGTAGAAAACAAGAAATCCATAATAAAATTAATGAATTTTCTTTTAAAATAACTTTACTGATTAATTTTTAAAATAACCTACAAACAGTTAATGATATAATTTTCTTAGTGTATCATTATATATTCAAGATCTTGATTTTTACACTCAAAATATATTGTAGGCAAAAACAAATGAAAAACACACTTAAAACTAGTGAATAAACAATTGAAAACCATTCCAGTAATTATTCATTAGTTTTAACTAACATCGACATTTATTTTTTACTGTTGACAAAATTTTCTAAAATAAATAACATTAAACATTAAAAAATTATGGTTTCTTCATTCTTTTTTACCAACAAATTCGAAAAAATAACCTACAAAAACATTAAAAATTAATGGTAGTTCAGTTTTTTTTACCAACAAATTTCAAAAAAAAAAATAACCTACGAAAACATTAAAAATTAATGATTTCGTAGGTTATTTTTTACAATTTTCTTTTGAAATATTTTTTAAAAAATTTTTAATAAAATTTTGGGGAATCGATCCCGCAATCAACTACATTCTGGCCAGACACTCTACCCATCGTGCCAAAGTCACTTGATACAAACATGTTTTTATATTTCTATAAATAATTTTTTGATTTTTTTTTCTACAAAAAAATAACCTACATGTGTAGGTAAAAACTAATGACATACCTTTAGAAAATACCAACAATTTAAAAAAAGTTACTTACACAAGTCATTAAAAATTTAAAGAATAATCAGTAGTTTTTACTTACAGAACAAAAATAAATGACTTTAAAAATTAAATGTTAATGAAAGTCTTTATTGTGTCTTTTAGTGTGTTATTTTTGAAACAATGGACAGAAGTAGTCATTAATAAAAATTGAACATCAAACAAATGTTTTTTCTTTTAAAAATGACTAAACGTTAAATTTTTTAAATAAACTACAAACAGTTAATGACATAATTTTTTTAGGTTATGAATTTTTAGAGCTTTTTTTTTAATATGAAAGTATTTTTTATAAATAATCTGGTTTTAAGCCCTACTTAATTAAAAAGGAACATTAAACTTATAAGTTAACTAACTGCACAGTGGCTTACACTTTCATCCGTGAGTAGATAGAACAATTCGTTAAAGATAAAGTTAAATATATAAAATCGAAGGAGTGTTATTAAAAAATGTTGTGTAGGTAATTTACCAAGCTTTAGTTAAAGCTTGATAGCGTCTAGATTGAGGAAATAATAAATGTGCTAAGAGGGTCGACATTAAAAATTAATTTAGCTAAAGGGTTAATTTGGTTAATGAAAAGAATCATCATAAAATTTTATAAAACACATCAGAGCAAAATTTTTAACTCAGAAGTATATTTACACTGTTTTTTTAACTCTGCTTTGTTAAAAAATATAACAAACATTATTTTTTTATATTTGCCCATTTTTAAGCATTTTTTGCATGTCGCATAAACTTTCAACATTTGACAACCCCTAGTGAAATTTAACGAGGAAAATATTTGTGGAACATTTGAACCCTTTAAATGGACGTTTTTTTACGTCTGTGTTTAGTTTTTGAAAAATGACAAAAATGCCCCCTTAAAATGGCAGTTTGAGGGTTAATATGTTCTAAAAACAGGAACAGCCATACAATTTCACTAAAGACATCACAACATTTTTTTAAAGCTCATATGTGTTTTTATTATAATATTTTTGACGATTTACAAACGCCTTTGAAAAAACAAAAAATTAAAACTTCAGAGGGCCATAAAAATGAAATCTAAACAGACTTCGCAAAACCCTTTGGTGGTTTTGTCTATTCAATGGGGTACTTTCGTATGGCGTTGAAGCCATTGAGGCTCCAAGCGATCACCCAAAATTTGTTGCACAGTATTATTTATTTAAAAAATATTTAAGAATTCTTAGGTTTGGATTCTCATGTCCGTTGTTATATATAATTCTTTAATTTTTCAGTTGAATTTTAAACCAAAATCATCTTCGACGAATTTAAAAATTTACTTAGAATCTGTTTTTCCAACCACTGTTTGATGAAAATTTCTAAAAAATAGCAAAATATGCCATGTATTTTAGTTTTTAGTATATAAAACAGACAAGTCAACTGTTGTAGTGTTTTTTCTAACATTTAAATTTTTAAATTGGGCCACAGATACACACAAACAAAAAAAAACTGCTTTATTCATACATATGCGACATTACTATTGTCATACATACTTATCATTTATACATGCCATCATACAGGCACACATGTTGACAAGGATATAAAAATAGCACTAGGTAATTTAAGAAATCTGATTTGCAATGATAGTTGTTAAAAAAGATGTTATGTACTAACGTCTTGTTTAGTGCAGTAGATAGCAAAACATATTTTGATAAAACGAGAATTATTTAAACAAGTCAAAAAGTTAAGTTTAGCCTTGCAGAATGTTTTGATACCCTACAAAATGTAAAAGAGCTTATTGAAAAACAACTTTAAAAAATTTTTTTTTTGAAAAAAATGTGAAAAAAGTTTGTTACAAAAATTGGCAAAAAGTTAATTTTGGGGTACTTTTTATAAAATGTACTTTTTATAAAAGGTACTTTTAATAAAAGATACCTTTTATAAATGGTACTTTTTATAAAATGTTCTTTTTATAAAAGGTAATTTTTATAAAAGGTACTTTTTATAAAAGGTACTTTTTATAAACGGTACTTTTTATAAAAGGTACTTTTTATAAAAGGTACTTTTTATAAAAGGTACTTTTTATAAAAGGTACTTTTTATAAAAGGTACTTTTTATAAAAGGTACTTTTTATAAAAGGTACTTTTTATAAAAGGTACTTTTTATAAAAGGTACTTTTTATAAAAGGTACTTTTTATAAAAGGTACTTTTTATAAAAGGTACTTTTTATAAAAGGTACTTTTTATAAAAGGTACTTTTTATAAAAGGTACTTTTTATAAAAGGTACTTTTTATAAAAGGTACTTTTTATAAATGGTACTTTTTATAAAAGGTACTTTTTATAAAAGGTACTTTTTATAAAAGGTACTTTTTATAAAAGGTACTTTTTATAAAAGGTACTTTTTATAAAAGGTACTTTTTAAAAAAGGTACTTTTTATAAAAGGTACTTTTTATAAAAGGTACTTTTTGTAACAGGTACTTTTTATAAAAGGTACTTTTTATAAAAGTTACTTTTTATAAAAGGTACTTTTTATAAAAGGTACTTTTTATAAAAGGTACTTTTTAAAAAAGGTACTTTTTATAAAAGGTACTTTTTATAAAAGGTACTTTTTGTAACAGGTACTTTTTATAAAAGGTACTTTTTATAAAAGGTACTTTTTATAAAAGGTACTTTTTATAAAAGGTACTTTTTATAAAAGGTACTTTTTATAAAAGGTACTTTTTATAAAAGGTACTTTTTATAAAAGGTACTTTTTATAAAAGGTACTTTTTATAAAAGGTACTTTTTATAAAAGGTACTTTTTATAAAAGGTACTTTTTATAAAAGGTACTTTTTATAAAATGTACTTTTTATAAAAGGTACTTTTTATAAAAGGTACTTTTTATAAAAGGTACTTTTTATAAAAGGTACTTTTTATAAAAGGTACTTTTTATAAAAGGTACGTTTTACAAAAGGTACTTTTTAAAAAAGGTACTTTTTATAAAAGGTACTTTTTATAAAAGGTACTTTTAATAAAAGGTACTTTTTATAAAATGTACTTTTTATAAAAGGCACTTTTTATAAAAGGTACTTTTTATAAAAGGTAATTTTTATAAAAGGTACTTTTTATAAAAGGTACTTTTTATAAAAGGTACTTTTTATAAAAGGTACTTTTTATAAAAGGTACTTTTTATAAATGGTACTTTTTATAAAAGGTTCTTTTTATAAAAGGTACATTTTACAAAAGGTACATTTTATAAAAGGTACTTTTTGTAAAAGATACTTTTTATAAAAGGTACTTTTTATAAACGGTACTTTTTATAAAAGGTACTTTTTGTAAAAGGTACTTTTTATAAAAGACAATTTTTATAAAAGGTACTTTTTATAAAAGGTACTTTTTATAAAAGTTACTTTTTATAAAAGGTACTTTTTATAAAAGGTACTCTTTATAAAAGGTATTTTTTATAAAAGGTACTTTTTATAAAAGGTACTTTTTATAAAATATACTTTTTATAAAAGGTACTTTTTATAAAAGGTACTATTTATTTAAAAGGTACTTTTTATAAAAGGTACTTTTTATAAAAGGTACTTTTTATAAAAGGTACTTTTTATAAAAGGTACTTTTTATAAAAGGTACTTTTTATAAAAGGTACTTTTTATAAAAGGTACTTTTTATAAAAGGTAGTTTTTATAAAAGGTAGTTTTTATAAAAGGTACTTTTTATAAAAGGTACTTTTTATAAAAGGTACTTTTTATAAAAGGCACTTTTTATAAAAGGTATTTTTTATAAAGAGTACTTTTTATAAACGGTACAGAATTTTCAGAAAGTCTTTGTTCCAGAATGTTTTATTTCACTAAAGGATCCTGCATTCTAAATTTCAAGTTTGAATGAGCATTATTTCAGTAAATAAAAAAAGTAACAAAAGTACACTTTTTTACCCATTTTAACCCCGTAGAATCAACATTGGCAAAAACCCAGCCTTAATGAATCTTTTTTCCGGAAAGTGAACCGACATTGCAAATTTCAAATTTCTAGTAGCATAATTTAAGGAAATATGAAATGCGCCAAAAGTACAGATTTTTACACTGTTTACCCCTTTAGAATCATCATTGGCAAAAATCCAGCATTAGGGGATATATATTCCGGGAGGTGAACATACAGTCCAAATTTCAAGTCTCTATGACAATTTTTTAAGGAAATTTAAGTGGTACCAAAAGTACAGACTTTTACCCATTTTACCCCCTTAGAATCAACCCTGCAAAAAATCCAGCCTTAGTGGATCTATATTCCAGAAGGTGAATATACAGTCCAAATTTCAAATCTCTATGACCATTATTTCAGAAGATAAAAAAAAGTACCAAAAGTACAGTTTTTTTACCCTTTTTACTCCCTTAGAATCAACACTGGCAAAAATCCAGCCTTACTGGATGTATATTCCAAGATGTGAACATACAGTCCAAATTTCAAGTCTGTATGACCATTATTTCAGGAGATATAAAAAGTACCAAATGTACAGTTTTTTACCCTTTTTATCCCTAGAATCAACATTGGCAAAATCCAGATTTAGTGGATCTATATTCCGGGAGGTGAACCTACAGTCCAAATTTCAAGTCTCTAGCTTCAGCGGTTTGGGCTGGGCGCTGATGAATCAGTCAATAAGTCAGTCAGACGACAGTCACAATACTCTTTTGTATATATAGAAGATTGATGAGTAATGAGTAATTAGGCACCAAATTCCTTTAATGCACTTGCTACAGAAAATGTATATTTGACAGTTTATATGTATATATGAGAATATTGAAAGAAAAACCAACCACTGTGCTTCCCCTTACTATTTATATGACCACTTCTGTATGTTTTTACCAAAAACCGAAAAGTGTTTGCACTTTTTTTTCCGAGTTACTACTACTGACAGGTACAGGTGTAATTACAAAAATATAAACAGCCCCCAACAACAGATGTTGCCTACACATAATAATAACAACATAACAAAAACAACAACATCCACTGCCACCAACGATGACAATGAAAGCTTTTTTTTTTTTTAACAAAAGAACACAATTAAAATAATAATAAAAAGAAGAAGGCTGCAGCAAATGCTTTTGGGGCTGTTGGGTAACTACTTACTTTACTCACTAACTCATACGGAGACTTTAAGAATTTTTCGTATACGAACAAACAACCACAAATAATATACTAACATTAACCCTTTGAAGACCGAAAGCAAAACAAACGAGAAAATAAAACAGCTGCAGCCGGACAAAAAAAGGTTGTGACCCAGAATCTACACCCACTAATCCCTATGTATTTTGGACTCCTGAATTCAATGTCTCCATTAAATTGAATTCTGTCGTGTGGTTTTCTTGTAATCTTACAAGAAAAGCCCGCAAAGAGAACATTTGGTGGAAAAAATGTAAAATAATACAGCCCCACAAATAAGGTTGTGACCCAAAAACTCTACCCACCAATCTCTATGTATTTTGGACTCCTGGATTCAATTCCGCCATTAGAATTGAATTATATCGTTTGGTTTTATTGTAATCTGACAAGGAAAGTCCGCAAATTGAACATTTGGAACATTGAAAAATAAAAGCTGCATACCAGAGTTTGTGCCTAAAAATTCCATTTAAAATGAAACCGATCTGGTATACGTGGCATCAATATAAACTACCTTAACGTCAAAATAACTGAAAACTGGTAATTTTTGACCCCCCGTTTAACCCTTAAAAAGGGTATTAAGGCCAATAAGCTCAGCCAGGTCTATCTTAGATTTTTCTTCTCTATAATCTGTATAAATTTCAAAGAAATCAGGACTTTCTTTGGAAGATTACAAGAAAACCCAGATTAGTGGGTATAGTTTCTGGTACAAAATCTGTTTTCTGTGCGGCTGTGTAATTGTTCTCTTGAAAGATTTCTACCAGATCTCCAAACAAATGAACTCCGCTCCGAGTTATGAAAGTGCCTGACATAGTCAAAGATTATAATCGGACATATTTCCATAATGACTTTTCTTTTCTTATAATAATTAAATCTTTTGATATTCTGTATAATATTTTTGTTAAAAATTCCAATCGGCTGTTTATCCACTATTACATCCAGAGCTGCAATTTAAAATACCTCAAATTCAAAAGTCCTGCAAATACTAAAAATTGTGCGTAATAAAGCGAAAGATCTTATGTGGAGGGAATTGACAACCTTGATTTTAAACGAAACTACATGCTGGGCCCCTTTGTGGGCGCTTTTTGTGGGTTCAAGGAAATGACGGTTAGATAAGGCATAGAGATTAACTCAAGGTCCACGATACCAGATTCAGATCCAAAGTGATACTCCCAGAAGGGGGGGGGGGGTGTGTTGTGCTGGGCTGATTTTCATATTAATTCGAATTCTTCTGTCTTCCTATCTAATAGCATGACGAAAGTGCATCATCAAATTTAGCCTTATATATTTTAGCATCCTCTACGGGTTTAGTCCTCTAAATTCCTCCACAGTCTGAAAGATGTAAGTGCCAAAATAATTAAATCGTGTGCGAGATAGTGCGGCACTGGCAAAGATAGTGTAATGAATCTTCCACTACATCTTCGTCCCCACATCATCTGCACAAGTCATCTCTAATTAATTTCAACATATTCAAATAATTTTTTAAGCCAGTATAGCCTGTTATTATACCTACATACATCCCTTGATCTGATTTTGTCATATGAAGAAGCATTTTTTAAACACTGTTCTTACCGCGAGTCCACAAACCCTTCTTTAAGATACAGTCTGCATTCCCATTTTCAATCTTGTTCGTTTTCAACATTTTTATTTTGATTTCCATATAAATTTCATCCAGGCTTTTGATGGCAAAATTCCGCACATACGAGCTAGCTCGTCCGCTTTTTCATTTCCGGAAATATTTTGATGACCCGAAACCCACCACAGTCTTAAAGAGTGTTGTTTGATGATATACTGAAGATCTTGGCGACAGCGGCTAACTACCTTTGATCGTACATTCCTATTTTCCAGTGCCTTTAAAATTTTGGATTTTGTCCCAGTCTTTGACCGTAGTGCATATTTCTGGATTTAAAGGTCTAAAGTTGGCAAACCCAGAATCCTACAAATACCATGAGTGGAAGTCGTTCGGCGTGCTCCAAATATTATATACGCAGTATGAGTTCCCGTTTTTACAAAAGGCCACCACACTGGTGCATCATTTTTTTTAAAGAAATAACACTCAGGCAATTCTTTACCGTGGTACTTCTTTTGGAGAGAGATAGAAGAGAAATGAAAGATTTAAAAGAGTGAAGGGCTTCAGTATGGCAACACTGTTATTGATCGTGTTGGTATTTGTTTTTGCAGCGACATCTGATGTTGATCTGGCGAACTTCTTCACACCCTCTTTTAGATTCCCGAGCCAATTTAATTGCCTGTCAAAGATTATGCCCAGGAACTTTTCACTGTCCGACAGTGTTAGACATGTTTACCCAATGTGCGTTAGTTGAAATTCATGTATTTTTATTCTTTTTGTGAAGAGAACCGTTTTCCATAGTCCACTTATGGAGTAGACTTCACGCTTCATAATGCGTTATATAGTATGAATTGATATCTTCCTCGCCAAAAGCACCAGGTCATCAACATAAGCTATTTTCTACCTTAGGTCCGTGCCTTCTTAGTTCCAGTAAAGCCTCATTTAGTATCAGAATCCGCAGGGTCGGTAAGATGACACCCCCTTAGTTAGTGCCTCTAGTTGCCATAGCTCTCTGATTCACCACCGGTTTAAGCCCTAAGAAGAAGGGCTCTTAAGAACTTTCATTATCCAATGATTCTCCATTGGGTCATTAACATTATGTGCTAGCGCATTCCCTATTGCCCGAGATTGTATATTATTACACGCCCCTTCAATAACCAGAAAGCATGCCATAGTATATTCGCCATAATTTATGGTTTCCTCAATATTTACTGCTAGCTCGTGAAGGGCTGATTCCTTAGCAATACTATCCTAGCAAAATTTTCTGTTGCAAATAATCTGTTCCAGAATACATCATTTTACCCTGCAACCGATTCTACTTAAGATTCCAGAATCAATGATTTTTGGTTAAAATTGTTCCAAAAGCAATCGTTTTTTAGAGCAAGTGTTTTTTTGAAAAATAACTTTACATGGAAAATTTTGTTGTGATTACCGTAGAATATATTCAAGTATCGATTGAACTAGGAAATTGTTCCAAAAAATTTTCCTGGGATGTTGTATCTTTGCCACCTTGGGGATGAAAATAACTTTAACTTCCTTTCAGATCCAACATATGGTACCCAAACGCAGGATGTACAAATCTGTTTCAGAAGTGATATGCATCATTATAAGATAAATACCAGCCACCCCTGGAGATTTATAAGGTCTAAAATAACCGATTGCGCATTAAAATTTCTCCTCTGTTAGTTACAAAGTCCACATTCCGCAATTGGCAAATAAGTATTAACTCATCTTGTCTATCCAGTTGACCAGGATCCTGATAACATTCCGGAAAATATGTCCGGAATAATGTTTCAAAAGTGTCCTTCGTAGACGCTCTCCTGGTACCATCTGTAGATTTTAAACTTCCTGGTACATTTTCCTGCTTCGACCTCAAATAACTGTAATAACCGTATTATAATAGATGTCTTTTCGAAATTTGGCAGATAAACGTGTTTTGTATTTAGCAATCACCATTTCAAATTTTAAAGGAATCGAACCAGGTCTTCTTGTAGCCCCCATACAAACCACCTTCCCGATATTACATAAATCTCTCAAATTTCATGAAAATAGAAAATATTTTATTAAAATTTTGTTTGTGTGTGTTTAACGCATACTTTAATAACCTAAGCAAATCTGATTATAATCAGACCATTTTTGAATCACATATGAAAATGTCGCCCCATATTCAGTTAAAGCGGTTTATTGGCAACAAAGAGAAGCCTATTTCACTCAGATTTGCTTTGTGAGTGTTTTTTACACTTAATGAAGATTTTACAACAGATACATCCAATCGGTCCATGTTTGAACTTGGGACCCATTTTCCGGGAAACGCTGTTGTAGGATATCATATGGTCGGCCTTGACCGTCTACAATTTTCTTACTTTTCAGAGCTTTTCTCTTGGATTTCCGTATTTGTTTCTTGAATTCTTTTCTAATTGTCTTTTATTCTGTTCATAGTTCGTCGGTATCGTGTTTTCTTGCATCATTTAATACCTTCATAGTAATTTTCATCCGTGTTTAAAGGCAGTTGTTTCACCATAACTGCCTTTTTTCCTCGGTTTCTGCTCTTGGGGCAAGATTTTGTGGGTTCTTTGGCAATTTTAATGATTGTCTTAATTCAGCTGCCCTTATATGAGCGCCCGGTACCTCAAACAGGTTAAACTACAACAATAAGCAATAAATAATATGTATGAAAAAAAAACAACAGAAACTTGAACATATTAAAAAATACCCTGCGGGATATAAATATTCATATTAATACACATTTATACTTTTATTATACATGTATGTTTAATGAGAATTCATTATAACCATAAAGGATATGAAAATTATAAATATACAAAATATTTTTTTTTTCCTTTTTTTTTTTTTGTTTTGTTTAACATTTCACAAGGTCATTTTGAAAAACATGTGTATGAAGATGTTTTTCTTTTAGGATTCCATAATATTTATGAATTAATTGCTTTTGTTAACGAAAACAAAAAAGAAACAGCAAACAAAATCGTACAGATGATAAAAGTATTAAAAGATTTTGAACAGTTTTCTTTTGTAAGTTTTCGAAATGGATTTAACTTCGTGGTGTAACATGAATGAGAATTGGAACAGTAGACTGTCATTAATGAGCTTTATCGACTCCAAAAAAAACATGGATTTAACTTCGATGTATAATATACATGAGACTGGTCATTAATGAGCTTCACCGACTCATTAAAACACCGCACAGTGCCACATTTGGCCAATCTAGGACGACAAAAATCCAATTTTAATTATATTGACTTGAAATTCTGTGTAAATGTTCGCTTTGACTTCAAAAATAACATTATGAAAAATGTGGGAGGCCAGTTAAGGGCCACGCCCACTTTTTTAAAAATTTGTAATTTTGGTTATAATTTCTTTAAATTTGGTATTTATACTCTCAATGACTGTAGAAATAATATCACAAAAAAAGAGGGCGGTCAGACAACTGCCACGCCCACTTTTTTAAAATATGTTTAAAAAATATGTAAAAACAAGGTTTACATATCGCCCCACTGTAGTCAGCGTCGCAGACGGTCGCAAAAGTTAGCCGTTGAAATAAGTACTATGGATATTGGTCAATATATCTGAAAAAGTGCGGCGACCAATATGGACCAAACACAAAAGTTCTATTCCATCAAAAAAAATAAATATATAATTTTCTTTTCAAAAATTTGTATTTTGTTAAAAATTTAATAAAAAATATAAAAATTTGTTTAAAGAAAAAAGAAAAGATATGACTTAAAGCATTTAAATATCCTTTAAAATTACCAAAAGAGAGTGGATAAATATCTCTTTTTGTTCAAAAGTTACAACAGTTTAAACTCGACTTAATTTATGCGAAATAATGTACACTAGTTGCAGGATTTTACAAGATGCAACTTTATGCACCCACCTGTTAGTAACGAACAGAATTATCGATCTTATATGATTATTTCCGTGCTATTAGAAATGTTCCATAATACATACAAACATATCATGAAAATTGGGTAACTTGTTTTTTTGATTTTTGTCGTGCTAGATTGGCCAAATGTGGCACTGTGCACCGACTGCAAAAAGAGGTCTAACAATTTTACTCAAACTCTGTTACATATTTCTTATAAACATTTGAACTAAGAATGGAGAAGAAGATTTATATACTCAAAAGTAAATAATTCCCTGTCTAACAATAACAACCATCTTCTGATCCTACAATTTTCATCGCATTCGCACAATATGTGTTGCGTTTTTTCTTCTTCCTCCAGACAAACTCGACACGACGACGATGTACAACGGTTTAAATTATGCAAGCGATAATTTACTGTACAATGTTCAGTAAGAAAACCTGTTAGTAACCGAATGTACCTTTTGGTATGATTAGGAATTAGTGGGCGCCCCTCTCCCGAGTTCATCAACAAGTTATGGAAGTCTGTCCTATCAAAACCCCTAATCATGGTAGAGAAGATGGACCAATTCACCTCACTATAGAGTTCGAATCGGTTCATAGGAGTAGCAGAGGTATTCCTAGCAGGCTCATTACCCTCGATCAGAGATCCAAAATAGGGTAATTTTGTTTCGCCCGTGCAGCTGTTGGAGGGTATCAAAACACTTCGGTGTTAGTTTTGATTTAAATTCCCAAGAACATAGCGCTTGAACTGTTGTATGGATTAGAGTGATTTTGGACTCACACTCACTCACGCTCACGTCAGGAATTTTTGAATCACGCACACTCACTCACGAGCATATTTTTTCTACTTACACTCACTCACAATCACGTGAGTAAATTTAATACAACTCACACTCACGTGCACTCACGCAAGCTTTACTTACACTCACTTTGACTCACGCTCACGAAACTCTTATTTACACAAAGAAAATTTCAAAAACTAAAATTTTAAAAATCTTTCAAAATTTTCAGCAAAATTTACAGTTGATTGAAATTTGAAATTTTGTTTGCTTTTTTTTCGGAACGAAATCGTAAGTTAAGCCAAGTTTTACATTTTTTTTTGTTTTTTTGGTACCAAAGGAAATATGAAGAGAAAATAAATCACGCAAACTCACGCAAAAAAATCGACTCACGCACACTCACTCACGCAAAAATCTCACTCACTCACTCACGCAATTTTTTTCCCCACTCACTCACAATCACGTGAGTAAAATTGAATTACGTCACACTCACGCGTGATCACGCGTGAATCACGTGAATCACGCTCTAATCTGCTCATGTGCCCATCTCTAGTATGGATATCCCCGATGATTGAAATATGAGTTCTTTTATACTCACATTCTTTGCACTGCGCCGTCTTGGGGTATAGCGGGGTCTTAGGCACACAAGAGCATGTAGCCCCGCTGGAAAGTAAAGTCGCATGACGCTGGAATGTATGAAGTAGAGATGGGCGCGTTAGTGAATTTTAACTCACGCACGCTTACGAAATAAAAATTATTGCTCACGCACGATCTCGCACGAAATTATTTTTTCTGTTCACGTTCACGCACGCTCACGTGAATAACTAACAATTTTTTTTTCTAAATCAATTTTTTAAAAAATTTTAATTGTTGGACAGGTTTCTAGCAATAATTTGTCTTTTACAGATTGAAAAAAAATATCAATTAGTCGACGAGTTATAGCCAAAAAACCATATGCTGAAAATCGGCATTTGACTGCAAAGTTCGAAGGCCGATTAAAAAAAAAATTCGAACTAACATAAACAAACGCCGCGATAGGGGTCTTCTAATTTAGCATCTATTTTCCCCCTCACACTCAGAATCGACCAAACTTTTGCTAACCTGAATTTGTTCCACAGTGTTATCCAACTTTTCCTCAATTCCTATTAATAAAAAGGATATTACTTAGAGTGGCCGCTAAAGTTGCGAGGGTTATAGGAATTGATGTCACAGTGCAACACACAAAATCGGAATGGGGTGAAACCAATGCAAATGAAAGTTGACATTTTCCATAACAAACCCCTCATGGCTTTTTTTCTAGTTCAGAGCTAGATTTTTTTTTACACGCATTTGAAGTTAGTGAACTTTTTTTATAATTATAATAATTAATGCTTGAAAACTGTATTAGTGGCGTATGATTAATAGTGTAATTGCCTTTAAATAACAATCATATTAATATTAATAATTGCCTTTAAATAACAATCATACGCAACGGCGTACAGTGGTTTATTTTAATAATTTGGCTATTCAGTAAATAGGTACTGTACCGATTGCAGAAAAATTCATACCAGTTATAGCTAAAGTAATTTTGAGCTTAAGTTTGGATACTGGACCCTACATGTTCAATAAGGGCACCACCAGAGGCCCTTAAAGTAGGACATGTTAAGTACACAAAAACTTTAAATGCTTTAAAATCACCAACTTTAAATGCGTGTAAAAAAAACTAACTCTGACCTAAAAATAAGGCCTTGAGGGTTTTGTTATGAAAAACGTCAGCTTTCATTTGCTTTTGGTTTCATCCCATTCCGATTCCGAAAGTTCGATTTTGTATCACTGTGTATTCATTCACCAGCTCCGATTGTTGCCGCATATGTGATGTCGATAGCTGTGAGACCTTAAATGGCTTCTTGGGCCAATGTTTGGCAGGTTTTCAAAGCACCCATGAACTGTTTCGTATTCCAATTGATATTGTACAAATTAAAATTCGTCTTTTGCGATTTAAAATTGCAGTCTTCGAATTACAATTTTCGAATTACAAATGGAATATTGGTAGTACAAGTAGAATCTTCGAATTACAATTGATCTTATTCGAAATACATTTATAAATGGTGTAGACAGGATGCTAAGAAGCTTTCGTTCCGAAAAAAAAATTGTGTTGTTGGCACATTTTCAATTAAAACGTTGTTGTGTTAACAAACAATTTACTTATATTGGCAATAAAAATACTTGATTTTTAATTTACCAACACAATTTGTCAATACAAATAAATTGTTTGTTACTTCTTACCTAACCTTAAAACACTTTATTTGCTATATTATAATTAACACAAAATTTATTATTCATTCCAGTAAGATTTCTTAATCTTGAAGTAAATATACACATTCCTACCAATTAGTAAAAAAATTATTTTAAATTTAATTTGTTAAAACAAAAGAATACATAATCAAGCCTCTTACACACTGACATTTATAAAAATTTACTAAATATCTTAGGAATTCTTTTCGTTTTTTTCTTTCTTTTTTTTAAATTATACTCTGAAGGTAAATAACTAAAATACCAGAAAATCTCAAAATTTTCTATGTTACAAAGAACAAGAATAAGAATTATAAGTGAAAATCTTATTTGCACTGTTAAAGGAAATGAAAACAAAAAGTTAAATTTATTTAAATTTCAATTACTTTCACACTAATACACACGCAATGGTAAAGATAACATAATATTAACACTATGTTGGAAAAGTGTTGTAAAATTGGATAGGAGTTTAGAAAACAATATGTCTCAGAATCTGAGATTTTTTTCTATAAGGAAAAATGTCTCAGATTCTGAGAATTTTTTTTAAAAGAAAAATATCTCAGAATCTAAGACTTTTTTTCTATAAGGAAAAATGTCTCAGAATCTGAGACTTTTTTCTATAAGGAAAAATGTCTCAGAATCTGAGACTTTTTTCTATAAGGAAAAATGTCTCAGAATCTGAGACTTTTTTCTATAAGGAAAAATGTCTCAGAATCTGAAACTTTTTTCTATAAGGAAAAATGTCTCAGAATCTGAGACTTTTTTCTATAAGGAAAAATGTCTCAGAATCTGAGACTTTTTTCTATAAGGAAAAATGTCTCAGAATCTGAGACTTTTTTCTATAAGGAAAAATGTCTCAGAATCTGAGACTTTTTTCTATAAGGAAAAATGTCTCAGAATCTGAGACTTTTTTCTATAAGGAAAAATGTCTCAGAATCTGAAACTTTTTTCTATAAGGAAAAATGTCTCAGAATCTGAGACTTTTTTCTATAAGGAAAAATGTCTCAGAATCTGAGACTTTTTTCTATAAGGAAAAATGTCTCAGAATCTGAGACTTTTTTCTATAAGGGAAGATATTTCAGAATCTGAGATTTTTTTCTATAAGGAAAAATGTCTTAGAATCTGAGACATTTTTTTATAAGGCTCACTTGTAATGAATTTTTCATAGATTGTATGAACATTTTCATAACTTTTTCATTATAGTTATGAAAATGTTCATACAATCTATGAAAAATTCATTTGAAGTGAGCCTTATAGAAAAACGTCTCAGACTTTGAGACATTTTTCCTCCAATTGTTCTTTAAAAAATTTAATGAGTTTTTCAGAATTTTTTTAAATATACGTGCACAATTTGAACATTGTATTCTCATTTTTGCCGCTGTCTGTCTAACTGCGTATTATCGTTTGGGTACGTTTGTTTTTTATGGATTTTGTTTTAGCAAAACATTTATAAGAAGACAAGAATGTATTATTAAATAAACTCAACTTTTTAATTTACATGCAACAACAATGAAAACGTAGCCTGAATAGAATACCAACTTTAACTTTGAAGACGAAATATAAAAAAAAATAAAGTTAGCTGATGTCTTTAAATGAATTTACTTTGTAATGAATGTTAAAATTAACATGTATTTCAAAATTCAATTTCAAATACGAGAGTAAATAAAGCTCAACCGACCGTTAAAGCGTACTACGGTTTAAAAAGGATTCACATTTGGTGTCTCACAATCGGTTTTTAACTATGGATAAGAAAGTTAAGAATTTTTAGGGAATTCAGGTTTTGTTTGGTGGAAGGTGGTTTTCGAGCTTTCATAAAAGCTTTCTCGTAATCAGTTTTAAATTTTGGAGAAGAAAGTGATATTTTTTTTTTACGAAATTCAGTTTATTTTCTAGGCGTTTTTCGAGCTTTTATCAAAGCTTTTGAGATAAGGTTTTATGACTTCAATTACTTTAAAGTTTTCCAATTGGTGCTTTTGAATTTCTGCTTGATTTTAGGACATTGATTACACCTTTTATAAATTCAATGCCTTTTTTTCTGCCTTTCCATCGGGAATAAAAACTCCATTGCATTTTTTCTATTTTTTAATTGAGCTTTTATTAATTTCAATATGGCTTTTATGGTTATAGATAAAGCTTTTGTTTTTGAATTTCAATTGAGCTTTTTTAAATTGTAATTAACCGCTTTAAATATGCTGAATTTCTACTGTGCTATAGTGAAATCCTACTGGGCTTTAATAACTTTCAATTGAGCTTTTATTTTTATGAAGCTTTTCTAAATTTCAAGTTATGTTTTCTAAAAGATTTTTAATTGTGATTTTATAAATTTGAATTTGATTTTTTGGAACATACATAAAACTTTTCTGAAATTATAATGGACTTTGTTTCGATTTTCAAGTGAGATTTTTTAAATTGTTAATATTTTCTTGAGTTTTAAATTAAGCTGTATTTGTACTGAGCTTAAGTAAATTTTAGTTGCCAATTGGGTCTTTTATACCCTCAAAAAGGTATGGAGTATTAGACTGACATTTTGTTGTGTGGGAAAAGAGGCTTTCTTGTGAGTTTGAACGTCCGGGAAATGTTGATTCTTCTAGGCTTAAAACTTATGTGGTACAAATTTGAGACCAATCGGATTAAATTTTTGAAAATTCAAATAAAAAATTTATTTTTGCTAAATAATCTTGACAATAGGATCTGACAAATTCCGAAACACGTGTCGATAAAGTCTTGCAATAAATTACCAACATAAATAAATTTAAAATAGTTTTTTTGAAAATTATTCTATGAGAATATCATAGTTTTAATTAGTAAAGGAAATAATGACCTCGAGCTAGAATAATCCTACTCAAAATATAAAATAAAAAATTAAAATAAAACAGCTGTATTTACTGGGTTTTATATGTGCCTTTTTTGTATTTCAATTAAGCTTTTTAAAATTTTAATTAAGCTTTTTCTGAATATAATTTTATTACGTACCGGTTTCACTCCTTTAAATTTAAATTATTTTTTTTTTCTGTGTTTAAAAAAAGGATTGTCAATCAAGATTATATTATTTTTTATTATATTATAAAGAAAAAGAATTTTGTTATGAAAAAATATTTACCTTTTTAAACCTTTTTTTTGATTATGTAGGGTATAAAAATAATGCAGACACAGCTAAAGTCTTAAGAGAAATTTTTTGGATATTTTCGCAAAAAAAAATTTAAAACAACAACAAAAAATTATTTCGCAGGACACGTACACAGACAAACACTTATAAAAAAAGTAAATTTGTTTTTTTTTTAGCAAAACCTTGGCGTAAAGTAAAACTTGACAGGACAAGGCCAAAGTAAAAATTAATTTAATTTACATAAAATAGAAATTCTTTCTTACTATGTTATGTCAGTTACAAACATGCTACTTATATATTTATACAAGGGATTTCTTTGTATAACAAAGTAAATTTTTTTTTGTTTGGTTCGTCTTATTTTGGTAAATTTATATACTAAAAATAAAACTTTAATTTATACAAAAAAAAAAAAATATTGTGCCATTATGAAAATAAAGTTAAATTTTCTTATAAATTTTATCTCCCGTTTTATATAATTACACTACTCTACGCGGATTTTGCACAGACATTTTGAATTTATTTTCTAAAGTATTTTGGCCTCCGTAACACGAATCTGTTAGCAGAAAAGTTGTGTCACATCGCCTTCTCGAAATATAGGCATTTTTATTTTTTGTGGACCAAACCCTTACGTGTGTTGACGTAAAACATCAGCAGCCACTTATAACCTAACCTATAACCCAATGGTTCCCAACCTTTTTTACGCCACGCCCCACTTTACAGTTAAAAAAATTGTCTTGTCCCCCCTACAATAAGGAAAATTTTTTTAGTTTTTCTAATTTATGTATCTAATAAAAAATTACTACATTTTTATCAAAGTTTTTGTAGAATAAGCATTTAAACTAAGTTTTTAGTAAAAATATTAAGATATTAACAAGGTTTTTGTAGTTAATTTTGCAAAAAAAATAGTTTTTGTAGTTAATTTGAGCGATATCGGTTCAGCGGTTCAAAAGTTATGAACGAAAATGTAAACACACCTCAAAAATTTTAGTACATTCAACATAACCTAAGAATACAAAATGCTTTAATTCGGCTTCTGGTTGACATATGTGAACATAATTGAACATCAAATGGTATTTAAACAAGTACAAACATATTTTTTGACAAAAAAAGAAAAAAATCGCGGATTTTTTTTACCAAAATTTTTTCGCGGAAATTTTTTTTTTTCAAAAGTAATTTTCTTTTAAATAAAGTTTTTAGCAATAATCTTTTTGAAATTGTGGAGGGTATCACTACATTCGGCAAGGCCGAATTTAACTTTTTTACTTGATTAATATTGAAAATGTGCAGTTAAAGTCATTCAAATTTTTTTTTATTAGAATTTCCAATAAAATTACCTAACTTTTGCAAGAAATCTGGACTCGATACGATCAAGGATACCATCAGGACATTATAAGAAAGTTCAAAATGTCCTTTATTTGGTTATGTCCTTATATGTATCCGAATTTTGTAAGAAACTTCCTGTTCAAAGCAGATATGTAAAGTAGACACTCCAATAAAGAGAACCTGAGGCTGAAATCCAAAATCCGATAAGTATGTCCAGAAATATATAAAAAAAAATTTTTAACCAAATTTGCATATTTTTGTTCATACATTTTTTCATACCAAATTTAAGATTTTTTATTGAAATTAAAAAAAAAAATTATAACACATTTACTTAAGTCTTTTTGCCTCTTAAACACGAATCAGACATAAGAAAAATAGTATCAAATCGCCCTTTCAAAATATAGGTATTTTCAATTTTTGTGGACCAAGCTCTCAAAACCGACAATTGTTTAATTTTGAAAAAGCGCATGTTAAAATTATTCATATTTTTTATTGGAATTTCCAATAAAATTGCCTAACTTTTACAAAAAATCCATACTCGATACAATCAAGGATACTATCAGGACATAATAAGGAATTTTAAAATGTACTGTTTAGTTTTATCCTTATAAGTAGGGATAATATTTTCATGCACTAAAAAAATTTAAATTATGCGCTTAAAATATGCGCTAAAAACAAATTCAAAATATGCACTAAAACCCTAAAAATATGCACTTAAAAAATAAAATGTGTACAAAAAAAATCTAAAGAGGACATTCCAATGAAGAGAGCCTGGGGCTAAAATCCCAAATCCAATAAGTATATCCAGAAATGAGGCGTGGATCACGGGGGGAAAGGAATTCCTCCTCCCCAACCCCCCCAAACCGAATTCAAAAGTCGAATAAAAGGAAAAAGGGGTAAAAAAGGAAAAGAAAGAAAAGAAGAGAAAGGGAGAAGGAAAGAGGAAAGTGAAACAAAAAAATTTATAATTTTTCATTAGGAAAACTTTGAGAATTTTCCTATAAGTAGGAATAATTTTTTGATTTTTCTATAGGAAAAACATAAGAGAAAAGAAATGAAATTATGTGAACAAAATTTTTTAGATTCTAAGACTTTTGAATAGGAAATAGGTATCAGAAAATGTTTGAGAGTCTTAGATTTTTTCTCAGGAAAAGAGTCTCAGAAAAATGTCTTAGAATCTAGGAAATTGACATGAAAAATGTTTAAAGGCGTTAAGGTATTTAATTTTTCTAATCTCAGGTACTTTCTAGTTTTTAGTTTTTCAAAACATGAAAATGTTGGTGTAGAAAGAGCCTTTCGGTTGCAAAATTGAATAGAAAAAAATATTTCACTAAATATGAAAATTTTTCTACTTAAACGAAGAATTTTTCTTACTATAGGAATTTTTTGTTGGGAAAATTGCCTAAGTTTCTGAAAATTTTCTATGTGTATCAGAATCTTAAAATTTTTCTATATCAACAATTTTTTAAATTCTTAAAGGTTTTCTGTAGCAAAATGGCTCAGAACCCCAGAATTTTTCTATTGGGATAATGTCTCAAAACCTCCAACCACAGTATGGGGGTGTATACTCACTTTGTCATTCCGTTTTTAACGCCTCGAAATATCGGTCGGGGACCACATAAAGTATATATATTATTGATCCATGATCGATTCTAAGGCATTCTGTGTCCGTCTGTCCGTCCGTCCGTCTGTCTGTATAATACAATTCAGTCCAAAACAAAACAGCTAGACTCCTGAAGTTTGGCACAAATATGTCTCATGTTCATAGGCAGGTTAAGTTCGTGAATGAGCAAAATCGGGTCTGGGGGAAAAAAGTTCCTCCTTGAAGAACTGAACCAACCTTTGAAAAAATACACTTTTTTACATGTTTTTTTCTATTTTTGTTAAATAAATGAAACATTTGGTATATTTATCGCGATGGGATGGTGCTCTCAAAGTTCCCCACTGACCCCCATAACCCCCCCCCCCAAAAAAAAAACAATGCCCTTACAATTTTTTTACATTTTGGAGGGTATAAAAGATTCGGCACAGCCGAATTTAACACTTTCAATTGTTTTTTTTATAAAATATGCAAAAAAATCATAAATATTATGAGAATTTCAAAATTTAAGAAGCAAACGAAATAAAAAGCCTACTTTTCTATGAACAAAGACATTTTTTATGCAATAATTAAAAAAAAAATGTTTTTTATAAAATCTATGCTAGTCTTTTTTTAAAGTATGAAAGTTTTCTCAGATCTTATGAACGCGTTCATAAATTTACTATTATGGCAAACTATGAACTTATTCTTAAATATTATGAATATGTGCACTGGTAAATTTATTATTTACTTTTACATAATTTTCGAGTACATTTTCATAATTATAATGAATTGTTTCTTAAGCTTTTGCATATGAACTCAACGAGAAAACCAAATGAGTGTCCACCATAAAATTTGGATACAAATGTTGGGGAAGCCTTAATTATTAACATATATTTTTTTCAGAATGTGTTTTAATTTTTATTAAATAATAAAAATTAGTTATTTATTCGACCTTTTAATTGTGCAATGAAAAAGAGTTTATTCTGATAATGGGGAACATGAAAAGGCCTCGAATCAGAATAAACTCTCATTATTTTTTTTCAGAATTTTAAAAAATATGGATTTAGCGATATGGGTCTTAGAACATTAAACTTAAAACAAAGGCCTTTGACCTTTTAATACATAAAAAAAAGACGCCATTTTGAAGGTAATGTTCTCACCTTAAAAATGGTACCAATGTTGCATACATTAAAAGTTATGAGTGACTTTGTATGGTCACTTTTTTGAATTTTTTACGTTTTTTTTTAAAAATTTTCAAGACGTCATATTTCGAAAACCGAAAAGTTTCGGAAAGTCGGAGGATTAAAGATTTAATGCACACTACCCATTTACAATATTTTTTTGGCGAATTCCATTAAAATCGGAAATGACAAATCCGAATGCTGTGTGGTTTGACCTGGATTTGCACATATAAAACCTTTACGGTTAAGTATGCAAATTTGTTTTTGTTGCCGCGATATTCGAAAAATATTTTCACTACTTATATAAATTTGTTCACGTTTATGATATCTATAAGTTATACACTTTTTATTGATGTACAGAATTTATATAAAAACTTAGGGGTTGAGTATGCGAATTTGATTTTTTACGATTTGCGAAAAATATTTGCATTACGAAAATATCTCTTTATACGATTTTTTATATCTAGAAGTAATCATCTTTTCAACCATGTCCATAACTTGTATAAGAACTTAGCGATTTAGTTGATGCCGCAAAATGTACTAGGCCCACACTACTGTGCATTGGTTAAAAATGAATGTAAAATTTCATCAAATTAATTTAACTTTTCATTAATATGAAAAAGCATTTTCATTAAGGGTAGTTGTTGAACTCCTTCTCGACTTAATCAAATCGATGATAAACTTTTAAACATTCATGCTCCGTAAGCTTCATCATTCCTTAAAAGCTCTGCTTTCACAAATACCCGGATATTTCCACAAATACATACATTATTTGATGAATCCTTCTGGTGCTAGTGAGAGTGTATGTAATATTTTAAACTGAAATAAAAAGAATAAAGCCTGCTTAACAACATGATTAAAATTTTTGTTCCCTTCCTAATTTATTTATTTTGTTTTCGTATTCATTGTTATTTTTAGTGATTTTTGAAATTCTGTTATTGTGGAGTATAAATTACACTAAGACATGCCGCGTGTCGCGTCATGGTGTCTGAGTTGTGTTTTTTTTTTCTTCTTTTATTTGTAACCACCCAACCTCCAACACTAACGACACCAAAGTAAGAAACATGATATTTTTTTTTATTTTTTTTCAGAAAAATTATTGTTTTAATTTTAGAACTTTCTGTTTTTCTTTCATTTTAGTTGGTTTTATTTTTTAAAATGAAACAAACAAAATGTAATTAGAACACAAAGAAACTTAAGCAAAAGAATAATAATACTTGCACATAAAACAATTAGAGTTTTTTTTTTGAATATTATTAAATTTAATTATACTTCAAGATTTTATGTAGAAAAAAAAAAATTTTTTTTGGTACTCCCACATTTTTTTTTTTTGCTTTGAAGAAAACAATTGAAATTTTTAATTATTAGGGGCTGTTTGGAACAAAATACTTCCGTTGCATGTCAAAAAGTTCGGTATAGAGGAATAAATTTAATTCTTTAATGGCTTACCGCGTTTTGGCAGGCATTTTAAAGTTATAATTCAATTTTTAACCAGTGAATTTTAAGATATGAACTTTTCTTGGATATAAATTCTGCTGGAGAATCCTAAGAGGGAATTTCGACTTTCTGAGGTTTTGGTATTTTTACCTTTTACCCCCTCAGGATCGAAATATCAAATAACTCTTTTTGCAGAATGTTTTTTTTTTTGTTGGATGATCCTGGCTAGATTTAAAATTTCAAGTTTATAGGACCGTTATTTTGGGAAATTGAAAAAGTTCCAAAGTTTAACACTTTTAGAACGATAATGTTTTGTTCCAATCAATGGATCATACATTTCAAAAATTAAGTTTTTATGAACAGTATTTTAGAAAATCGAAAAAGGTACCAAAGTACAGTTTTTACCCAATTTTGCCATCTTAGAATTAAAAATTCCTAATAGTTTTTTTTCAGATTTTCTTTAGATGAAGGATACTTCATTTCAAAAATAAAGTTTTTATAATCATTATATTAGGAAATCGAAAAAAGTACCAAAGTAAAGTTTTTTACCCCACTTTACCATCTTACGAAAAGAAATTCCTAATAAAATAAATATTTAGGACATCGAAAAAGTACCAAAGTACAGTCTAAAAATCAGAAATTCTTAAGTCTATTTTTAAGAAGGTTTTGTTCCGATGAATGATCCAACATGTCAAAATCAGGTTTATATGAAGAGTATTTTTAAAAATCGAAAAAGTACCAAAGTTCAGTTTTTACCCCATTTTTAGAATCAGATATTCCTAATACAATCAACAATTCCTGATTGGTTTCATACGATGGGGGATACTATAATTCAATAAAAATTTTTTAATATCCATAATATCCATTATATATCTTAAACCAGGGTTTAAAAGCTTGGACATATCTTTTCTTTGTTGTCTGATGGCTATTCCAAAAATATACCAAGCCATTTTTTTATAACATTATGCTAAATGAAAATAGCAAACTATTTTAGCAGCTTAAGTGTTCGTTTGGACAACAAAAGGCTTTTTTTATTTTATGTATATCCAAAAAAAGCAAAACAAAGTCTATTTTTTTTTAAGTCTAAATATATTTAGCATGTGTGTTTATTCTGCTTTGGACGCTGCGCGCTGCTTTTGGATTCTGCTTTTGGATTCTGCTTTTGGACGCTATTTTTGGATTCTGCTTTTAGACGATATTTTTGGATGCTGCTGTTAGACAAATATTTAGATTATTTTATATAAAATGGAATGAAGAATAAATAACTCAGCATTGAAAATCTTTTTTAATGATTTGTGTATTTTTAAGTGTAAATGAATTTGTTAATACAAATGTAATGAAATTTGTAAATATTATTAGAAGTTACGATTTGTTTGTATTTAATTTAATACAAAATTAAAGTTAATTAAAATAAGACAATTGATTTTGTAAATTTAAGTATGTACATTTTTTTTGGTGGTAGGGGCGGGGGTGGTTTTACTAAACTGTATAATATTTCGTTAAATACTTTAAACATAACTATTGTTGAGAAAGAAAATTAACAGTTAACATTGAAATGTATTTATGATGTACACCAAAACCTCAATATGCGGCCTTTTGTTTTAATTAGAACACCGTAGTTCGTTCAAGTAAAACTGAAGTTGTGCAAATATTGTATTTACGTTTTTTTTATTTAATTTTTTTATGCGCTAACGAAAAATCGAAACAAATAAAATCAATCTATAATTGTGGTTTAAAGTGAATCTATAACTTTTTGCTATCAAAAAATTTTTATATAACCAAATTTCTATAGATAAAATTTCTAAGAATCTCAGATTTTTTCTATTAAAAAAATGCCCCAGATTCTTAGACACTTTAACTACAGAAAACGTCTCAGATTCTAAGGTATTGTTTTTTTTTTTCATTAGAGAAAGTATCATCAATTGAAAAAATTATTAAATTTAAAATCAATTGATAAATAGCAGACAAGGAAAAACTATAAAAATTAAAATTCATTATTGATTAAATTCAATTTTGAATTTTTCCAAAAATTCAAGAAAGAATTTTAAATAAAATTCAAGAAAGAATTTTAAATAAAATTCTAAAAAGAATTTTAAATAAAATTCTAAAAACAAGTAAATATTTTTAAAATGTTTTAAAATTTATTTTTGAAAAAATAAAATTCTATTTTTTTTGAGAATTTTATTTTTGGAAATAATAAAATTCAAATGTTTTTGAGAAATTTATTGAAACAAAAATTTTATTTCAAATGAATTTTAAATAAAATTTGAATTTTTCCCTTGTCTGATAAAAGTGAGGAACGAACTTTGTTAAATATTTTTGTTACATACTAATGTTTATCAAAGATTATTCAGCGTGTTTTTACCATTAAATTCAAATTGAAACCAATAAGAAATTCACGGTTTTGTTCACAACTTTTGAACAACTGAAATTGCTGCTTAATGTTACTGCTGCCTAAAACTAGGGTTGCCATCCGTCCTCTTTTCCCCGGACACCGTCCTCTTTTTTAGGGCGTCCGGGGCAGTCCTACTTCTTTTTTAGAAAGTGTCCGGGGTTGTCCTACTTTTTGCACTTTTCCCCATAAATTTTTGTTATTACTTCTTAACCTTTGAGTTATTGCATTGTTGTATTTTTGCTTATTAGAAGTAATGTCAACTTTTTGAGAACAAAACTCGCATATAATAAAAAAAAACACTTAAAAACTCGTATATTTCGCGTAAAAAAGCACTTTGTGTAGAGCGAAAATAACTACGTTGACATCACTTATTACACCGTCCGACAAAAATGAAAAAAGTCATTGAACGCGAATTGGATAATATACGTTTGAAACTACAGACTAAATGTAGTAAAACAGCATTTACAGTTTTTAAATTCGTGATCCTGTTTTCTTTTAAAAGGACTTCAAAGTTTTAGAGGATTAAATTTTATAAAATATTTGTTTAATATTTTTACTTGTCCTAGGATGCCACTATTGACAGCAAATGAAAGAGGAGGATCTCCCTTAATTTGCCTATTTTATTATTTTTACATATCAGGAAAAAGGAGGTAAGTTACGTCCTTTCAAAAATGTATCCTTTAATATCATTCAACATTTTTAATAAAATATTTTGATAAAGTTTTCAAATGACTATATTCACATCCTTTTATCCTGATATGGCAAAATAGAAAAGTGGATAAATTTAAAAAAAAAAAAAAAAAATATTTCAAAAATATTTTACAAAATGTATCCTTTAAAACTTTGAAGTCCTTTTAAAAAGAAACAGGATCACGAAATGAAAAACTGTAAATACAGTTTTACTCCATTTCATCTCTACTTTCAGACGTATATCATCCAGTTCATGTTTAATATTTATTGGCTGTCGGGTGGTGTTATCAGCTGTTGTCTATCTTAAAGTTTGCTCTCCGAAAAACGATTTGTCTATCGAAAATTTCCATTTAAAAATTTTCTAAATGATTTAAAGCAAATTCCTTTTGAATTTCCAGAAATTGTATATCCGAAATTCGCAATTGTAATTCAAAAGTTTCCATTTGTATTTTAAAATTTTCTAAATGTTTTTTAAAAATTCCATTTTATAAATTTCCAATTGTATTTCAAAAATTTCCATTTATATTTCAAAATATTCTAAATGCTTTTCAAAAAATTCCAATTAAGTATATATCAAAAATTTCCATATGTATTTCAAAATTTTTCAAATGCTTTTCAGAAGATTTTGATACACAAATGAAATTTTTTGAAACGCATTTATGTAATTTTTAAATCAAAATGGAAGTTTTTTAAATACAATTAAAATATCTGAATTTATTTAAATTGAAAAGTAATTTTCTTAAAATTATTTAAAACATTTGGATATGAATATGGACATCCCAGCAAAACTTTGGTAATGGGTAGTGATTATATAACACATTACCAGGTAATGTATATACCTTATTTGTAGCATTATTTTAGGATGTCTTACCAAACATTTGTTCCACAACGTATTATTTTCAAGTAAAAAATAATGCATTACTAATAATTTGCTACGTAATGCATGATTATTGGAAAAAATTTATTTCATATTTATTATTTCTAAACATTAAATCATGGATGACTTATATTTGGTTACATTATGTATTATTTGAAAGTTTGAAATAATGCATTATTTATAATTGGATGCATAATGCAATACAATAACATAAAAAATAATTATTTTATAAAAAAATGCATAAGTTTAAAATAGAGATGGGCTCACGACAGGAAATTTCTAACGACACACACTCACGAGCATATTTTATCTACTTACACTCACTTACAATCACGTGAGTTAATTTAATACAAAATTACTTTTTCGCTACTCGTAACACCTTATATATTATCTTCTGGTATGCTATATTATTTCATTTCTCGTTACCTATAAAATATCATATATTTTACACCTTACTCGTATTCTTCGTTATAAATTTATGACTTATTTTATACCTTACTGGTATTCTTTGTGATAATGTGGATGCATTACTTTGAGTATCATCGCCTGTTAAAATCATCAATGCTGCAATGTGTAAAATAAGAGATCCTATACCTTATTTTATACCTTATTTGGTAATCTAAGTTTTGCTGGGATTTTTGAAAAACAAATAAAATTTTCTGAAATGCATTTAGAAAATTTTGAAATACCCAGCAAAAAAAGGGCAGAGTACTTCTATTTGGAGTGCTTTAAAACTACAACAAATGTAATGAAATACAACAAAAATAACAAAAAACACAAGAAAAAAATGCAAAGGCATTCTTTTCTACTCCATAAAAAGTTGTTACTCCCATACAAAAGTAAGTAGATATTCAGTAGATAAGAAGTACTTCGAGCTTTCAAACAACTTCCAACTACTTCCCTGAAGTAGTTCTTATCTACTGAATATCTACTTACATTTGTATGAAGGTGTCGCGATAGGTAATGAGTTAAGAGCTGAATATCTATGTAGAAAAAAATGTTTGTGTGTTTTTTGTTATCTTTGTTGTATTTCATTACATTTGTTATAGTTTTAAAGCACTCCACTGGGAAGTGGTAATGACTTTTTTTGCAGGGTACAAATAGAAAACTCTGATATACATTGAACATTTTTGACTTATATTTAGATTTTTTTTTAAATATAACTAAAAATTTTTTAATTATAAATAGATATTTCCAAAATATAATTGAATTGATATTTCCAAAATATTGAAACATAATTGGAAATATATTTTTCTTAGTGAAAAAAAAAATTTTTATTCTTAATAAAAACGATTTTTTTTTTGCATATTGTATCGCGTTGTTAACTTTTTTAAATTAATTTATAAAAAAAACTGTCCTCTTTTTTGGGTTAAATGTCCTCCTTTTTTGAGGCTGACGTCCTCTTTTTCTCAAAATGCAAATGGCAACCCTACCTAAAACTATTGCGTTTTAAATTAGTTTTGGATTTACCGCTAGCCTAAGAATTCTCAAAATTTCCATGTTGCACTTGTTTTTTTTAGATTTTTATTTATTAATAGGGTTTTTTATTTTTTTTTTTAATAAATGATTTAAATGTGGGATAAAATTTGTCTTTTTTCAATTTAAACCATAAAAGAGAAATATGACCCTAAAAAGTTGTGACTCAGTTATCGCAACTGCGCAAATTTCTATTAGTTGCGTTAAGCGATGTTGTACTATATATATAAATATAGTTGTTTTTTTACTCCTACAATGAGCATAGGGCCGTAAAATGCAATACCAACTTCAAAATTATAAATATATATGACAAACCTCACGAGCATCCAAGCTGTCTTTCAATAGTTGGATTGTTTTCTACAGACTGACAGACGGACATTGCGAGATCGACTTGAAATCCATCGAGGATCATGAATATATATGGGGCATTCCATGTCAAATCGGACACTTTGAATAGTTTTTTTTTAGATTTTCCAAGTTCTTCACAGTTTTTAGTACCCTTTGAAAACTCCTTCGTGTAAATTTTCAGTTTTTTTTTGATGACCGTTCAAAAGATATCGAGTTTTTAAAAATTGGTAGTTTGTTTCTTTATTCAGACTTATTTTACTCATAACTTCTTTAATAATGGTCCAAATTGCAATTTTTTTTTTTTTAAATTTTTGTTTTTTTACGTACTTTTAAAAAAAAATCCAGAAATATTCTTAAAGATAGAGGGTAGGTGTGTTCAGATAAAATGTTTGGACTAAAAAAATATTGTGGTTCGTAAAGCAGTTAGAGCGGTTGGAGCAAATTTTAAAAAAAATGTCATTTTGTGTTTGAGCTCCCTTAGGAATTGGAGGGCATTAGTTTGTTCCAAAGAAATGTTAAGTCATAAAAATTAATGGGAGTCGGTCTTGGAAATGACCCCTCTATGACGCACCATTGGAGCAGTAGAAATAATTTTAAGATTGGAAAATTATAATAACATTTTTTCAAAAAATTTTTAAAAATAGTAATAATCGTTATCCCACGATCCAATTGGGCAAACAATTTGTAGAATCGATAGAAGTTTTATACAAAAATATTTCAAAAAAATCAAAGAGTACATACATACATTTTCAAAAATGAGATTTAAATTTAAAAACTTAAAAATCGCATACTAGAGCACTTTTAAGAATATTTCTGGATTTTTTTTTAAAAAGTACGTAAAAAAACAAAAATTTTGAAAAAAAAAATTGCAATTATTACCATTATTAAAGAAGTTATGTGTAAAATAAGTCTGAGCAAAGAAACAAATTACCAATTTTTAAAAATTCGATATCTTTTGAACGGGTCATCAAAAAAAAACCGAAAATTTACACGAAGGAGTTTTCGAAGGGTACTAAAAACTGTCAAGAACTTGGAAAATCTAAAAAGAACTATTCAAAGTGTCCGATTTGACATGGAATGCCCCATATATATTCATGATCCTCGATGGATTTCAAGTCGATCTTGCAATGTCCGTCTGTCAGTCTGTAGAAAACAATCCAACTATTGAAAGACAGCTTGGATGCTCGTGAGGTTTGTCATATATATTTATAATTTTGAAGTTGGTATTGCATTTTACGGCCCTATGCTCATTGTACACAGAAAAAAATAAAAAAATTAAAAAACTATAAACTAAACGAGAATTCAAAAAAATATGACAGGTTAAATTATTTACTTAAATTGTTTTTAAAATTTTTAAGTAAATTTTTAATTGCGTCAATTAAAAAGTTACTCAATTTTTGTTTTTAAATTTAAACAAGTGATTACTCAAATTCGATTCCTTCATATTTTTTTCTGTGGAGGAGTAAAAAAAAAAACTATATTTATATATATAGTACATCCTCGCTTAACGCAACTAATAGAAATTTGCGCAGTTGCAATAACTGAGTCACAATTTTTTAGGGTCATATTTCTCTTTTATGGTTTAAATTGAAAAAAGACAAATTTTATCCCACATTTAAATCATTTATTAAAAAAAAAAAAATAAAAAACCCTATTAATAAATAAAAATCTAAAAAAAACAAGTGCAACATGGAAATTTTGAGAATTCTTAGGCTAGCGGTAAATCCAAAACTAATTTAAAACGCAATAGTTTTAGGCAGCAGTAACATTAAGCAGCAATTTCAGTTGTTCAAAAGTTGTGAACAAAACCGTGAATTTCTTATTGGTTTCAATTTGAATTTAATGGTAAAAACACGCTGAATAATCTTTGATAAACATTAGTATGTAACAAAAATATTTAACAAAGTTCGTTCCTCACTTTTATCAGACAAGGGAAAAATTCAAATTTTATTTAAAATTCATTTGAAATAAAATTTTTGTTTCAATAAATTTCTCAAAAACATTTGAATTTTATTATTTCCAAAAATAAAATTCTCAAAAAAAATAGAATTTTATTTTTTCAAAAATAAATTTTAAAACATTTTAAAAATATTTACTTGTTTTTAGAATTTTATTTAAAATTCTTTTTAGAATTTTATTTAAAATTCTTTCTTGAATTTTATTTAAAATTCTTTCTTGAATTTTTGGAAAAATTCAAAATTGAATTTAATCAATAATGAATTTTAATTTTTATAGTTTTTCCTTGTCTGCTATTTATCAATTGATTTTAAATTTAATAATTTTTTCAATTGATGATACTTTCTCTAATGAAAAAAAAAAAACAATACCTTAGAATCTGAGACGTTTTCTGTAGTTAAAGTGTCTAAGAATCTGGGGCATTTTTTTAATAGAAAAAATCTGAGATTCTTAGAAATTTTATCTATAGAAATTTGGTTATATAAAAATTTTTTGATAGCAAAAAGTTATAGATTCACTTTAAACCACAATTATAGATTGATTTTATTTGTTTCGATTTTTCGTTAGCGCATAAAAAAATTAAATAAAAAAAACGTAAATACAATATTTGCACAACTTCAGTTTTACTTGAACGAACTACGGTGTTCTAATTAAAACAAAAGGCCGCATATTGAGGTTTTGGTGTACATCATAAATACATTTCAATGTTAACTGTTAATTTTCTTTCTCAACAATAGTTATGTTTAAAGTATTTAACGAAATATTATACAGTTTAGTAAAACCACCCCCGCCCCTACCACCAAAAAAAATGTACATACTTAAATTTACAAAATCAATTGTCTTATTTTAATTAACTTTAATTTTGTATTAAATTAAATACAAACAAATCGTAACTTCTAATAATATTTACAAATTTCATTACATTTGTATTAACAAATTCATTTACACTTAAAAATACACAAATCATTAAAAAAGATTTTCAATGCTGAGTTATTTATTCTTCATTCCATTTTATATAAAATAATCTAAATATTTGTCTAACAGCAGCATCCAAAAATATCGTCTAAAAGCAGAATCCAAAAATAGCGTCCAAAAGCAGAATCCAAAAGCAGCGTCCAAAGCAGAATAAACACACAAGCTAAATATATTTAGACATAAAAAAAAATAGATTTTGTTTTGCTTTTTTTGGATATACATAAAATAAAAAAAGCCTTTCGTTGTCCAAACATTCATCAGAGCTACTATTGGACAAGATAATGTGTACAGCCGGCTGCTGTTAGAAAGCTTGTTGTTGAATATTAAAGTGTGATGACTATTTTTAGATATCATTAATGAAAATTATGAAATATTTGTCTGTTTTTGGATAATATTAGCAGCTTTTTTAAACCCTGTCTTAAACCAAAGTTCACTTTTTTTTTGGCATTGAAACTTTTTAAAAGGTACTTTTATCAGAATTAGAGATGGGCGCGTGAGTGAATTTTGACTCACGCACACTAACGCTCACGAAATAAAAATATTGCTCACACACTATCAACCACGATTTTTTTTCTGCTCACGTTCACGCACGCTCACATGAGTAACTAAAATTTTTAGTTACGAAATAATCAACCTTACGAAGACTCACGAAATAAACAAATTTTAATTTTACTTTTAACATGATAATGTTTTCAGGCTGGTGTCTAATTTTAAAAAAAGTTGCAGGACGCCACCTCAGTTTGACTATATAAGCTAACAACTAAAGAAAAAGAAAACAAGAATTACTATTTTAATTTTCTTAAAACCAAAAATTTTAATAACTTGGGTTTGTAACTTGGATAATAATTCACCTCGTGGTGACTAAACCCGTTTTTCACCAGCTGGTGAATAAAAAGTAACATAATTATTTTTCAACAACAAAAATTTTTTTTTCATCAAAATTGTTTTTTTTCATCAATTTTTTTTTTTGTTCATCAAACTTTTTTTTCATTAAATTTTTTTTTCATAAAATTTTTTTTTCATCAAACTTTTTTTTTATCAATTTTTTTTTTATCAAATCTTTTTTTATCAGTTTTTTTTTCATAAAATTTTTTTTTTTCATCAATTTTTTTTTTCATTAATTTTTTTTTCATCAATTTTTTTTTCATCAAAAATTTTTTTTTTCATCAAAATTTTCTTTTCATAAATTTTTTTGTTTTTTCATCAAATTTTTTTTCATCAATTGTTTTTTCATATTTTTTTTTTTCATCAAATTTTTTTTTCATAATTTTTTTTTATCATATTTTTTTTTTCATCAATTTTTTTTTTATAAAATTTTCTCACCAAAATTTTTTTTTTTCATATTTTTTCATCAATTTTTTTTACATCAAAAATTTTTTCTTTTCATCAAAATCTTTTTTTCACCAAAATTTTTTTCACCAAAAATTTTGGGTTCATTAAATTTTTTTAACATAATTTAGTTTTTCGTGAAAAAAAATATTTTTTTTTTTTTACCAAAACTACTTTTTCGGCAAGTCTAAGCTTTTCGCATAAAAATGTTCCATTTGTTTATCAAATGTACATAAAACAAGTGAGAGTGTTATATTCTTTGGATCCGAATCTTTTATACTCTCCAAAATGTAAAAACACTTTTTTGCACTTATTTTTGCACTCACTTACGAAATGTAAAGCTCTTTTGGTTTTTTAATGGGTTCCTCAACTGATATTTCAATTCGTTTTGCATGGAATAGCAAAGTAATATAATATTATTTTTTCTAAAAAAACTTTGCCTTCGCAAGTACACCCAAAGCTTCCGCAAAACATTATCATGATTTAATGTTTTGGGCAAGAGTACACAATTCGCAGGCATTTTTTTTAATTTCTTGCACAAAAAGTATATAATTTCCCAAAACCAAGCATAAAAATTTATTTAAATCACAATTTTGTATTAATTACCCTCTAAATTCAATATTTTGACGATTTTCTTACTTGTATTCTGTTTCAGACAGCACAAAACAATCACGCAAAATCACGAACAAAAATTACTCACTCACGAAACTATTTTTACTAATCACGCGCACTCACGATCACGTGAGTAAAAATAAATTTCACTTACGATCACGCTTGATTCACGCGTGAATCACGAAAAATCGTGTCACGCGCGCATATCTAATCAGAATATTTTTTTCGAAGGATTATCCTATATTTCACATTTTAAGTTTCTATAACCATTATTATGACGCAATATTTTATTATACTACTAGCAGGCCCGCCCGGAACTTTGTCACCGGTAATAATAAATACCGTATTAAAGAAGGATCAGAATTACACTCCCCATTTCTAAAATTCTCCACTGCAGAATCTTAATTTTATTAAATTTTTATCGTTGAAGTCTTTCATAAAAACTATTTAGAATAAACAATAAAATCAAAATAGCCCCGTTTAGCCCGGAATCATGTTCGCTCGTGTAAAAAATTTTCGATTATTGAAATCATTTCATTCCCCGTATCATTCCATTTCGTTCCCCGTTCTATTCCATTTCGTTCCCAGTTCCATTCATAACAATTCATTGAATGCCAATTCATTTCGTTCCATGTTTGCTTCATTCCTTTCTGTATAACATGTTTTAAAGAAATAAACACATTTTAGGGTCGTTATCTCAATTGATATAAAAAGTACCATACCTTAACCAATTGAATAGTTCATGCGAATAAAGACGAATAGACCATTTGTAGAATTTTACAGGGGACGATAAAAACGCAGGAAACGGTTAAAAAATAATATTTTTGTCAACTTTTTGGTATAAGCTTAAAGATTTAAGTCACATCTACCTATATACAAAATTTTAGTAAGGTATTCGAAAGAGAACTTGCCAAAAATTGGACTTCAATTTTTTGCTTAAATGGAAAAAGGGCGAATATCCAAAAAAATGTATTGAAATTTGAATAAAAATGTGTTATTTTGCAGCAGATTTTGACTACATTTTCATGAGACTTGCAAAACTTGACGAACTATGGTTGGTATTTGTTTGTAACACTTTAAGGACTTCAAGGATACACATTTTAAGGATTGCAAGGATATGCAAAAAAAAATTTTTTGTGTTAATTTTTTTTTAATATTCCTGCCACTTGATGCAGTAGTAATTCTTTATGACACTAAATACATTTTTAGGAATTATAATATTAACCCTTGACTGCATATTACGACGTAACATAAAAGGACATGAAAAAATTTTGTTTTTTATTCCTGACATTGGATGCAGTATTAACACCAAATGTTTGTATGTGCTAAGATTGTTTTTTTTTTTGTGTACAATTCAAATTTTAGCTAATATCAATTTTAAACTCGCAGCTAAATAATTTTTATATAATATTTTGTTAAGGATGGATATTCGCCCTTTTTGCTTTCCACACTTTAAAGTCTTATAACTCAAGAACGGTAAAATTTTTTGCCAATATAATAAGTGTGGTTTGTTCCTCGTAATGTTCTTTTAACACATTGTTACCGAAAGTAAAATTTTTTTATGTTTTTGTATTGTATTTAATCAAAATTGTGCGTTAGTTCACTCCCAATTTAAACAAAAATATAAAAATATACGAATTATTGCACTTTCAAAGTCATTTTTTTAGCCTTAAAAGTCAAAATTTTCCCAAAATTTCTGCATAGGGTTGTAGGGCTCTGCTAATAAAATGCATTTATGCAAAAAAACGTGTTTGCAAAAAAGTGGTCTATTCGTCCTTATTCGCATGAACTATTCAATTGTTTACTCCTTTTAACCCTTAAAAATTTTAATTTCAAAATATTTCCTTCACTTCATTGTTAATTCTGCTCGATTTCAGGGGATAGTAAAAGTAACACGGTACAATAATTTACCTTTAACCCCATTAATCCTATTAAAATCTAATTTTTCAGAAGATACCTTTTCAGAACGATTTTTTGGGCTGGATGACCCCACATTTCAAGTTTCTATGACCAATATTTTATTACTTTGCACATATTTGCTCCATTAAAATCGGAACTTCCAAAAAAGGACATTTTTCAGAATGTTTTGAAATCTGATGAGTAGTTTCGGAGGTTTTTAAATTTGAAGTCTTTTGAACCAAAGTGATTTTTAAAATGGGTGCGGTCAATGAAACCAACCCTAACTAACCCTGCAGGAGAATTCTAAACATTGTTGAAATAATTTTTGAAACCTCATAAAAAGTTTGGTATAAACTGGGCGTGTGGTCGATGAAAGCTAGCCCATGTAAAACCTGAAGGACCACTCTTAGTATATATTGGTGCAAAAACTTTTGAAATCGGATAAGTAGTTTCATCATATTTAAATTTTACGTTTTTCTTGCCAAAAGTAGGCGCAGAATAGGCGTGGTCAATGAAAGCCAGCATATTTCCACTCTGAATAACCATTCCAAGCATTGGTGGAAAAATTTTGGAAAGTCGATGAGTAAATTTGGAGATTTTTAAATTTAAGTTTTTTTTGGCCAAAAAGTGGGCGTACACAAAAAAAAACTTTGTCAAATTACTAGGAAAAGTCTTGTAATCCCATTTTACCAATATTTTACATTTTTTTTTGGAAATATTACAAAAAAAAATCTAGTAAATTCAAAAGAATTCCTTGTAATTTAATTGTGCAAAAAAACTGTAAATTTACAATTTTATTGGTAAAAAGCTTGTAAAATTACAAAATTATTGGTAAAAAGCTTGTAAAATTACTAGCAATTCTCGTAAAATAGGAGGTAGCAAAAAATATAGTAAAATTACGAAACCTCTTTGTAAATTTTATCGTATCAACAAATTTGTAAATTTACAATTTAATTGGTAAAAACCTTGTAAAATAACAAAATTATTGGTAAAAATCTTGTAAAATTACTAGGAATTTTTATCAAATAGGAGGTAGCAAAAAAAAAGTTACAAGTTTTTCTTGTAATTTTACAAGGTTTTTTTTTGAGTGAAGTTATTTTATAAAAATATCTTTAAAAATTTAAAATTTGCGTGCATTTGAGTAAAAATGCAGAAATTCAGTTTTTATACAAATACAGTTATATTGAGTGTTTTTACATTGCAATGAATTGAAATTTTGCATTTTTTTTTAAATGTATGCATGTAACCACTACAATTTTAACAGATTTTATTAAAGCCCCTTTTTTCTTTGTAAAAAATCAGACTTCAACTTTACATTCAGAAATAAAATTTACAAATTTTTTAACTGAGAAAAATTTACAATAGAATTTAGTGAGAATCGGTTCTAAACAATTTTCTTGGAATGTGTAATATTTTGACGGACAGACGAACATCGCTAGAATGTCTTGTCTTTGAGTCGATCACTGATCAATTATTTACGATTAAATAATTTTTTTTTGTTCTTAACAACACTTCGGAATTTTAGGAAAGTTGCTGTGTGTCGATTTAAAGCAGTGGTCGGCAGAAAGAGGCATATGAAAGTATTAGTGTTTTAATAAAAATATGCATGTGTTGGTGTATTTTTTCAACAAAGCGACATCAACTTGCTTTGAAGAAAGTAAGCTTGCTGCTGAATAAAATATTTGTTTTTTTATGCTCTTTGTTGATTTTTTGTTGACATTCGTGTTGTATATATGTGAATTACCGATTGTGTTCGGCTCCAGCGTGCAATGGGTGCCGACCACTGATTTAAAGACACCCCTTGTAAGTAAAGGTTATGAAAATCGTAAAAAAAATCTTTGTATACTGGTGCTATAATCAATTTTAAATAATTTTTTCCTCAAAACAAATTAAAAAATCATACAAATCCCATAAAATTAATGGAGACATATAAAAACAAATAATTTTAATTAATTAAATTAACAACTCTTAAAAAATAAATACTACTAATACTTAAAGCATATTAATTGATTGTTTAAAATAATATTTATGCGTACATAAAAAAAAACACACAAAAATATTAATGTGTTAACACGTAGAAACATAATAAAATTTAATAGATTCTTTATAAAACTAGACCTCTATTCAAACATTTAAAATATGTTGTACACTCAAAATAAAAATTGGTTAAAACAAAAACTTTATCGCTAAAAGTTAATGTGTTTGTTAAAAAATAACAAAAAAAATGTAAATTTCAAATTTTTTTTATTAAAAAAACAAGGAAAACTGTCAAATATTGTTAAAATGGGATTACGGGACTTTTTTTAGTAATTTAAATGCAAAAAACCTATTATTTGAATTCTTGCAGAATTTTATTATATTTAATTTTTACTAACAAGGGAAGTCTCCCTGGTGTCATTCTCCGATCTTCATGAAATTTGGATATGTTGTTAAGAACGAAAAAAAATCCAAACCCGTATTTTTTTTTAGCGTCCCAAACTCATTTTTAGGGGGGGTCGATTTGTGTGGGGGGGAAATTGACCTTTTTCAGTTTTTTTACGATTTACGCCTATTTAAGCAAAATTAATATAGGCATGTGTGGTATCAGATTAAAGGTATTAAAAATACCTATCTCGTGGTGCTAACAACGGGCCAAAGAAGTTAATATTTTTCGACTTATTAACAAAAATGTCCTAAAATTTTGGTATTTTACTCAATATGACCAAAAGTTGTGCATGTTTGGACACGTTCTTAGCACACGTAGATAGGTTTCAAGACCCAAGACCTTTCATTTAGTATGTAACATGACTAGGTTTCTTTGCATAATATAGGAGATAAACGAAAAAACTGAAAAATGGCCTTGTCTTCCCCTCTCCTTTTTACCCCCTAAATATGAATTTGGGCCGCTAAAAAAAATACGTGTCCTTTTATTTTTTCTGCTCTACAAAATAAAACCAACTCCATAAAGATCCGCGGGTGACACTAGGGATACTTCCCTTGTAAGTATCTCTACTCTGTTCGTATCGAGTGTGCACAGAAAAAAATATGGAGGAGACAAATTTGAGTAATCACTTGTTTAAATTTAAAAACTAAAATTGAGTAATTTTTTAACTGACGCCATCAAAAATTTACTTAAAAATTTTAAAAACAATTTAAGTAAATAATTTAATAAAAATTTAATAGTTTTTTTAATTTATTTTTAAACTCTCATAGTTTTTGAATTCTCGTTTAGTTTATAGTTTTTTGTGTATGTATATGAAAATTGGTAATCGTCTTATAATATTTTCCTATGTTTTTGAGACATAAATATATTTGGCAAAGTTTGAAAAAACAAGTTTTTTGTTTTTTTTTATAAAAAGATTTAAAACTTTTTTAAACTTTTAAAAAAAATAAATAGATACATTTTGAGTAAATTTTTAATTGTGGCGATTAAAAATTTACTCAATTTTTTTTCAAACATTTAATAAATTCTTATTAAAAATTTACTCAATACTATTAAATCGTTTACTGGTGCAAAATTGAGTAATTTTTTACTCAATAGTATTAAAAATTTACTCAAACATTTTTTTCTGTGTGATTTTTCTTTTAGAAATGTGTTAATAAAATTATTAAAAAAATTGAGAAAGGTTATTAAATTTTTTTTTTTTAAATATATTTTTATGGTTCGCAAGCATTAAATGTATACTTTCATTTTGTATTGTATTTTTACACACAAAATGTTTAAAAACGGAACGTTGCTTAACTTTTCCTACACATTTTGTGTGTATTCCCTTTACACACAATGTGTAAAATTACACACTTGTGTGTATTTTCGCGAGCATAATGGTAGGAAAACAGTTTCCTACCATTTTTTTCGAAATGAAACCACTTTTATTCAATTCAATTCCAGTTTGATTATTGAAAGTGATTTCATTCCTAAAAAAATAATGTTCGTTTTGCGTTTAACGAGTAAACCACTTTTCAAATCCGAACGGAATTAAGTCTGTGACAAGCATCTTATATACTTTTTCTATATATAAAATAATTCTAACATTCCGAGACATTTTTGGTTTAGAAAAAATTACTTTGATTATTTACTTTTCTTTTTTACTTTCCTTTTTTCCTCTCCTTTTTTTCCTCTCCTTGCCTCTTCTTTCCTTTTTTGTCTTTTCTCCATTTTTTTTCTTTCGAATTTGGTTTTGGGGGGGAATTTCCATCCCCCCCCGTGGATCCGCGCCTGGCTGTTTGTATGTTGGTGGACTTAATTTGACTCGATTAAGTTAATTTATTTCTTTTTTTCATTATCACTGCAGTATACGGTGCGTATTGTTAACAATAACATATAATCTCTGCATTAATAATATGCACCCTTTCACTGAAGAAACTTATTGAAATTTTAAAAAATTCAAATCGTCCGATTTTTTGCGGAAATATTTTTATTTTATAATTAACAAAGGCAGGCGCGGATCCAGGGGGGGGAGAATGGGATTTCTCCCCCCCCCCCCCCCCCCAAAACGATTTCAAAAAGGGGAAAAAAGGAAAAAAGAAAAAAAACGAAAGAAAGAAAGGGAAAGGAAAAAAGGAAGGGAAAGAAGAAAAGATAGAAAGAAAATGACCAGGACCAAAAACCCCTAATAAGAGTTATCCTAGGAATTTTTTACATGCTTAGGATAAAATGTTTCACAATTTATGAAATTTCATATAAGAAACTTAAATGTCAATAGAGTCGTGGACATTTTTTAACCGAATAACTTTCCTTATCATTTTCTGAGGAAAAAGTATTATCTTAAATATTTTCAATAGAAAACTGTCTAAGAATTCAAGACTTAACCATTAGAAAATATCTTGATACTTATGTATTTGACTCTGAATGTTTTTAGAAAAATGTTTTAGAATCTGACAAGAATTTTTCTACAAATTAATTTTTTAGAATCGGGCAAATTTTTAAGAATGTGTAAATTTCTTTGTTTGAAAAATCTTTTAGAATCTACGAATTTTTCTATACGACAATTTTACCAGAAATCTATGATTTTCTTATAGGAAAAATGTGTTTTTCTATAAAAAAAAAAACTAAATTAAATTTTCTTGTGCATGATTCTGAGAATTTTTCTGTAGGAAATGTGTCTCTGAATATGGAATTTTCACTTTTGAAATTGTGTCCAACAATAATAAATTTTCTATATCAAAAATTTTTATATCAAAAATTTTTAAAATTGCCTTGAAAAACATTAAATGGCCTAAAAACCGTAAATTTTTTCTATATTAAAATACAGTCAAACCCAGTTATAACGAACTCCGAGGGACCAGTAAAAACAGTTCGTTATAAGCGAAGTTCGCTATAAGCGGGGTATATTTTATATCAACCTAATTTTATTTCCAAAAAAAAAAAAAAAGATCCAATTTTATTTTATTTCACGTTTTTTTGTAAGTACACTACTTATTTAGAAGAAAACATTAAAAACATAAATAAATTTTATCAAAATTATAATATTAACCAAAAATGTCTAACCTTGGCTTGAGTTTGGTCAGCATAATGCCGCAAATTTCAAAATATTTATGAGAGTTCGTTATAAAAAGGTAAATTTACCTAAAATTGTATTTCGTGTGACCATAATACAGTCGAACTCGGTTACAACGAACTCGGTTATAACGAATTCTCGGTTATAACGAACTAATTTCAAAGTCCCGACGCTTTGGCATCAATTTTCACACAAAATACTTCCTTTATAACGAACTCGGTTATAACGAATCCTCGGTTAAAACGAACTGCTTATTATGGTCCCATGAACAGTATTTCATGTGTATTTACCTTTTTGTAACGAACTCCCATAAATATTTTGTAAAGTGTGGAAATCATGTTTATCAAACTCACAAAAGGTTGGACATTTTTGGTTTATGTTATATATTTTTTTGGAACTATTTTTACTGGTCCCTCAGAGTTCGTTATAACCGGGTTTAACTGTAAGTGGTTCGTTTTAACCGAGGATTCGCTATAACCGAGTTCGTTATAAAAGAAGTATTTTGTGTGAAAATTGTTGCCAAAACGTCCGGATTTTAGAATTAGTTCGTTATAACCGAGAATTCGTTATAACCGAGTTCGTTATAACCGAGTTTGACTGTACTATAAAATTTAAGATTTTATTTTTGGAAAAGTGTATCAAAACTTCTTCATAAAATATTTTAGAAACTGATACTTTCTTACACAGAAAAAAATATGGAGGAAACTAATTTGAGTAATCACTTGTTTAAATTTAAAAACAAAAATTGAGTAATTTTTTAATTGACGCAATTAAAAATTTACTCAAAAATTTTAAAAACAATTTAAGTAAAGAATTTAATAAAAATTTAATAGTTTTTTTATTTTTTTTTTTAACTCTCATAGTTTTTTGAATTCTCGTTTAGTTTATAGTTTTTTGTGTATGTATATGAAAGTTTGTAATCGTCTTTAAAAAATTTTCCTATGTTTTTGAGACATAAATATGTTTGGTATAGTTTGAAAAAACAAGTTTTTTGTTTTTTTTTTGTAAAAAAATTTAAAACTTTTTTAAACTTAAAAAAAAAAATAAATAGATAAATTTTGAGTAAATGTTTAATTGTGTCCATTAAAAATTTACTCAAATTTTTTTTTAAATATTTAATAAATTTTTATTAAAAATTTACTCAATACTATTAAATCGTTTACTGGTGCAAAATTGAGTAATTTTTTACTCAATAGTATTAAAAATTTACTCAAATATTTTTTTTATTTTTTTCTGTGTAGTATGTGATAATTTTCTTTTATGAAAAATATGTTTCAGAATCTAAGAATTTTTGTATACAAAAAATATAAGAATTATTTCAGAGATTTTTAAAAGAAAGTACATATATCAGCATTTAATATTTTTTTTATAGAAAGAATATCTCAGAATCTCAGACTATTTCTATTAAATAAAGTTTAAAAATTTGAGACATTTTCTATGCGAAAAATGTTTTATTATCAAAAAAAAAAATTTGAAAAATAAAATTTTTTGTACATATAAAAGTTTACGGATCTATTGACAGTTGTGAAAAAAAAAAACTTTTTTGTTTCCAATTTGCTACTTAATATTAAAAATGTTTTCGTTAACACAAACCCCACCCCCCCCGCTTCTAACCAAACTATTATATATTTTTGGTAAAAAAAAATCACCCCCCCAAAATGAAATTCCTTGATCCGCGCCTGAACAAACGTTTACATTTTATTTTTTTGCTAATTTCAGGAAACTAATTTTTAAAGTTTTTATTTTATTATTTATTATTTATTATTTTATTTTATTTTATTTTATTTTATTTTATTTTATTTTATTTTATTTTATTTTATTTTATTTTATTTTATTTTATTTCATTTTATAAAATCGATACTGTTGTACGTAGGACTTCGTATAACAAGGCTAAAATGTACTTTTATCATAAATATTTTGTAAAAGTGTGTTGGGCGGTTCATAAATGAAAATAAAATAATAATCCACATAATAATTATTTTAAATATGCTAATGCTTAAGTTCTAAAGAGTAAAAAATCATGCAAAATAAACTGAGTTTTTTATAAAAAAAAACTTTATATAAAAAGTTTTTATTTTTAAAAAATAAACTTCTTTCCGCCCACTCAACTTGTGCGATTATATATATTTTTTTTTTTTTTAAATATCGTTCCTGTTTAATTTGACTATGAAATTTTATATAAAAAAAATTTACACATCCACATGAAAGTAGTATTTTGTCGTCTGGGAGGCTTTTTCATTAAATAGTGATGATGCTGCTGCTGCTGTTTCTAGTTGATTTAGTAGCTGTAGTAAATCAACGGCATCCGTTGCTCACATATTTTTTTTTTGTTGGTCGTTCATTATGATGCAATTTTAATGGATTTATTTATTGTTTAAACAAAACGAAATCTCTTATATTTTGTTTATTTTTTTTTGTTGTATACGAAGGGGCAAAAACGACCGCGAAAAAACAAAATGTGATTTGAAAAATAATTTATGACATTGAATGCTGTCAACATGAGGGCTGTAATGTAATCATCATCGTCATCATAATAGTTAGTTGGTTGGTTAGTTGGTTGGACGGATGAATGAGTGTTGTGTTTTTTTACTTTACTGACATTTAAAGTACCCCAACTGTTATAGACCGATTTGACTGAAACTTGAAATATATATAAAATAGACGATTTTAAGGATGCGGTCTCTCGGCTTAACTTATCTCGGCTTATCACGTATTACACCGTCCAACAGCCAATATTAAAGAGGAACCGGATGATTAACGTCTGAAAGTAGAGATCAAATTAAATAAAACTGAATTTATAGTTTTTTTATTTTGTGATCCTGTTTTCTTTTAAAAGGACCTCAAAGTTTTAAAGGATACATTTTGTAAAATATTTTTGAAATATTTGTACTTGTCCTAGGACGACACTGGTGATAACAAATAAAAGAGGAGGATCTCCCCTAATTTTTCTATTTCCTATTTTACCATATCAGATTAAAAAGATGTGAATAAAGTTATTTTAAAACTTTATCAACATATTTTGTTGAAAATTTTGAATGATATTGAAGGATAAATTTTTGAAAGGACGTAACTGACCTCATTTTTTTCCGGATATGTAAAAATAATAAAATGGGAAAATTAGGGCAGATCCCTTTCTTTCATTGGCTTTCGCTACACTGAAAGAATTATTGTTCATAATATCTATGAACAATTTTAATAAAACCAAATTCATAGAATCTATGAAACTATTCATTGGCTGAATGAATATTCATTATTATGGATGTGATTTCCGTGCAAATGCATGTTTTTTTTGTCAATAGTCTAAAAACGATAACGACCAATTATAATTATCTATCCAAATCAAGAAATTTGAGTTAAAATGGCATCAATTTGTTTTTGCATATTTTTGTGAAAATGCATATGTTGCATATTTTGATTTTAAATGCATATTTTGTGCATATTTCCAACTTTTAAGTGCATATTTTTGCATATTTTGGCATAAATTAGCCAAAATACAAATTTAAATTTATTTGTTTCAAAAACTGTTTGAAATTTTAAAAATTTATTTTGAAACTAAAAAAATGTTTTTTTCTTATTAATTTTTTCTTAAAGATTGTCTTAATTTCTTAAAAAGTCTTGCTTACATAAAGTTATAAATGTTACTATTTAAACCCGACATTATTTTTGGCTTTTTTAGATGTTTTTCGTATGAAAACAAGATTTTTATTGCACACATTTTATTTTTAAGTGCATATTTTTAGGGGGTTTAGTGCATATTTTGGATGTTTTAGCGCATATTTTAGATTTTTTAGTGCATGAAAATCTCATCCCGATTTATTAGTATTGTGAAATATTTCATAGAATTTTATTCATAGATTTTATTTAATTCATAAAAAAATTCATAGAATTAATGAATGTCATTCGTAGAAGAAAATGTCATTAATATCCCAGCAAAAATAAATCTAGATTTTGGCGACACAGCATCTATTTATAGCATACCGAAGCGCATCCAAAGAGCGCTCTTGAGGATGCAGTAAAAGTAAGGAGAACAAATTTTAATTTTTTGTTAACATTTTTTTATATAAAACTTATTATATAAAATTATTTTGTGATAAAATTTCATACTTGCTTGCCTTTTTCATATATTTAACACTTTTTGAATGAAAAATATTGAGTTTTGCACAAAGACACATGATTTGACTGCATCATTATTGCGCATTAATCGTCGCTGCAAAGAGTGCTTCAATCATGATACCTTTAACACATTTTGAATGATGATAAATAGGCCAGATTGTAAAATATTTTTTGGTATTTTAAAAAAAATTTAAATTTTTCTTAACTCCATTTTCAGTTGTATTTCAGAAATAGTCAATTAATTTTTAGAATTAGTCAATTGAATTCAGGATTTTCCACTTGTATTTCAGAAGTAATCATTTGTTTTCCAGATTATCCAATTGTATTTCAGAAATAGTCAAATGTGTTTCATCTTTATTCTGCTTAAATCAGCTCTAAAACGGTACATGAATTAACTGCACCTTTATAGCGCTTTTATCAGCGCTCTGAAGAGACGTGATTTCAGAGCATCTAAGAGCGCTTTTTCGGTGTATCCAACTAGTGCTCTAAAGTATGACATCGCCTTAGAGAAAATTGCATGAATTCAGCAGGTTTGGATGCACCCCTTGACTCGAGTTTCCTTTCCAAAAGCTGCTGCCAGTTCAGAAAAATTTCTGCTGGGATGCCTTTAAGTTTTTTTAATAGTTAAAATAATGTTAAAAGAATTAAAATTGTTGAATAAATATATTAAAAAAAATTAAAAAAAAAAAAAAAACATACAAAACATTTTTTTTTTTTTGTTGAGTATGTTTATTCTGGCTCGAGGTCATTATTTTCTTTACTAATTAAAACCATGATCATAGCATAATTTTCAAGAAAATTATTTTTTTGTTTTAAATTTATTTATGTTTGTCATTTTTGCAAGACTTAATCGTGTTTCGGAATTTGTCAGATTCCATTGTCAAGATTATTTAGCAAAATTAGAAACGATTTACTACAAAGTAGCAAACGAGTCTAATGACAAATCATTTGTGCACAAAATAAAATATTAATACATATTCGACTCTATCCACAATGGGAATTAGAAAGACGAAGAACTGGTAGTATACTAGTAAGGCAACGATTGTCAATAATCAACAAAAATAAAAAATAATGACCTCGAGCCAGAATAAACATCCTCAAAATATTATATTTTAAAGGTCGAATAAAACAATTTTTATTTTTTAATAAAAATTAATCTGAATTTAAACATAAAAAACTTTTAAAAAAATTTTTGCTGCCCTAGCCGCGGCTCGAACCCAAGACCTACCGGCTGAAGTGATTATTGTCGTCGCCTTAGCTATCAGCGCCACTTAAGAAGGAAAATCTCGCCAACTTACACTTAGTTTTGTAACGTTCTCTAATTTTTTGTTTTCTACAAACACGCACACAACTTTTGGCAGAGCATTGTGACAGAGAATAGATACAAACTCAATATGTTAAAGCAGAATGGATTTTAAGTGTTATTATTAAATAAAAATAGAAATTTGTAAGTAAATAAAAAAATAAAAATAGAATTGAATAATAATTTTTTTTTTCATAGCCTATGAACTTTTTCATAGGTTTCTGGTTTCTATGAATTTGTTTCATAGATTCTATGAAGGGCAACATTGGCTGACTTCTAATGATTTTTTTAATAGAATCAATGAACGTTTTCCTAGCCATAGTGAACAAAATTCTTTTAGTGTAGTGGCATCCTAGGACAAGTACAAATATTAAAAAAATATTTTATAAAATTTTATCTCCTAAAACTTTGAAATCCTTTTAAAAGATAACAGAATCACGGAAAGAAAAACTGTAAATGCAGTTTTACTCTATTTGATCTCTTCTTTCAGACATATACAATCCGGTTTGTGTTTAATATTGGCTGTCGGAAGGTGTTGTCAAACGAGTATAATTTTAAAAAAATTTTTAATTCTAAAAAAATTCTATAAATACCAAGGTTGGTTACCGAAACGAATAACGGTAAGGGTAACGGTAACGGTATCTAATTTTTATTTATTTCGGTAAAGGTAACGGTAAGTGTTTTCAAATCGTTTCGGTAACGGTATGTACCGGTACCGAACCAACCAAACCGGTACGTACCGGTATTATTAATTTAGTTAAAAATTTGAAAAAAGATAGAACTGAAAGCTAAAAATATTTTATAGACCCAAAAACCAGTATAGATTTGATATGATTATTATTTTTGTCATTTATTTTATGATAATTTGCAAATTATAAATTTAAAATTATGTTAGCAATTTGATTTTATTTTTTTGTTCGTTAAAATCCCTTAAAACAGGTAAAATTTTGAATACCGGTACAATACCGGTAACTTCTAATAATTATAACGGTAACGGTAAGGGTAACGGTATTTTAAAAATATTTTTAGCGGTATCGGTAACGGTAACGGTATTCGATTTGAAAGGGTTTTGAATCGGTAACGGTATAATAAGGGTAACGGTAACCAACCATGATAAATACTTCATTTTTCAGATCGACCCTTGAAGCACATTTATTCTTTACTTAATCTGGACGCTATCAAGCTTAAAGTAAATCTTCTTAAATTGCCTACATAACCTCTTTTTAAATTATTCTCGTTTGATATTAATAACGTTGAATGCCTTTAAATTCACTTCACAAAATCGCCCACCCCCCAAAAAATAATTATACATTTTCGTGAAATTATACATTTTCGTGAAAAACTTTTCCGAGGTACACCTACCGTTGGATAGGTGTTAAAAAATTCTTTCTTTCTAAATCAAAACATTTTGCAGTTTTTTTTAAATAAATAGCTCAAATATCAAAAAAACTTAAAAATCGCTATATTTTTACCCATTTTTTGAATCCCTAAGCGCCCGATATTGCCGATAAGCCGAATTACCCCAACCTTAAACTCATCTGTTTTATATATATTTTAAGTTTCAGGCAAATTGGTGTATTAAGGTTGGAATACTTCCCTTGTCAGTTAAGTTTTTACTAAATAATAGTATAAATTATAATTATTATTTATTATCCACAGGAAAGAAAAGAAATTTTAACGGATACGTTTTTTTTTTTTAAATTTTATTTTGACTTTTAGCACTTTATTTTACAAAATATAATTGTAGTTGATCTCATTAAAAATTAAATATTACTAAAATTTTAATTAAACCAAATCTTAAAAACTTGTAGTACTTTGGTACTTTTTATATATCCTAAAATAAAGGTCCTAAATACTTCGAATGTCGGTTTCTCCTGCGGGAAAAAAAATTCTGGGAAATTATCTTTTTGGAAATTTAGATTCTAAGGGTACAAAAAGGAGGAAAAAATCTTGTTTGGTACTTTTTTATCAGCTGAAATAATGGTCATGAAAATTAAAAAAAAAAAAACAATCTGGAAAATTTACTTTTTAGAAAATTAAATTCTAAGGGGACAAAAAGGAGGAAAAAATCTTGTTTGGTATTTTTTTTTTTATCATTTGTACTAATGGTCATGAAAATTTGAAGTTTAAAATATCGTACGTTTCCGCAGACAAAAACATTCGAATAAAATACCTTTTAGAATTTCCGATTTAAAAGGGTAAAAAATTGAATTTTGGTACTCTTTCTCTTGAGAGAAAAAACTTTTTTTAAAAAAGTACTTTTTGGAAATTCCAATTCTAAGGGTAAAAGGTCTTCGGTCTTAAAGATTTAAAATATTGCATTTGGTATCGAGTATTCTTGAAAAAAAAACATCCTGAAAAGGTACCATTTGGAAGTTCCGGAAAAAAGTGGGTAAATATTTGTTATTTACTTAGTACGTTTCTGTCGTTATGGAAATTTAAATTCTAAGGGATCAAAAAGGGCGAAAAAGTGTTGTTTGGTACTTTTTTTATCAGCTAAAATAATGGTCATGAAAATTTTTTAAGTTTCAATATCGTACACTCAAAATATTTTGTAGGCAAAAACAAGTGAAAAACACATTTAAAACCAGTGAATAAACAATTGAAAACCATCCCACTAATTATTCATTTGTTTTAACAAACATCGACATTATCTTTTTACTGTTGACAAAATTTTCTTAAATAAATAACATTTAACATTAAAAAATTATGTTTTTTTTTATTAATTTTTACCAACAAATTCGAAAAAATAACCTACGAAAACATTAAAAATTAATGATAGTTCTGTTATTTTTACCAACAAATTCCAAAAAAATAACCTACAAAAACAATAAAAATTAATGATGTCGTAGGTAATTTTTTACAATTTTTTATTGATATATTTTTTTAAAAATTTTTAATAAAATTTTGGGGAATCGATCCCGCAATCAACTACATTCTGGCCAGACACTCTACCCATCGTACCAAAATCAGTTGTCTACAAAAAAATAACTTACACAAGTAGGTAAAACTAATGACTTCTCTTTAAAAACAAAAATAAATGACTTTAAAAATTAAATGTTAATGAAAGTCTTTATTTTTTAGTGTGTTTTTTTTTTTTGAAACAAAGAACAGAAGTAGTCATTAATAAAAACTGAACATCAAACAAATGTTTTTTCTTTAAAAAACGACTAAACGTAAAACTTTTTAAATAAATTACAAACAGTTAATGATATAATTTTTTAAGTGCTAAATTTCAGTTGGCATTTATGAACTTCAATCCGTGTGTTTTTTGAGTTTGGAAGGACCAAATTTGAGTAACGCTCAAAATATTTTGTAGACAAAAAGAAATGAAAAACACGTTTAAACAAGTGATAAAACATTTAAAAACCATCTCAGTAATTATTCATTTGTTATAACAAACATCAACATTTATTTTTTACTGTTAATAAAATTTTCTAAAATAAATAACATTGAACATTAAAAAAATAACGTCACTTTAATTTTTTTACCAACATATTCGAAAAAAATAACCTAAGAAAACATTAAAAATAACCTACGAAAACATTAAAAATGATAATTTTGTTATTTTTACCAACAAATTCCAAAAAAATAACCTACGAAAACATTAAAAATTAATGATTTCGTAGGTTATTTTTTAAAATTTTCTATTAAAATATTTTTTTTAAAAATTTTTAATAAAATTTTGGGGAATCGATCTTGCAATCAACTACATTCTGGCCACACACTCTACCCGTCGCACAGTGCCACATTTGGCCAATCTAGCACGACAAAAATAAAAAAAAAAAGTTCCCCGATTTTCATGATATGTTTATATGTATTATAGAACATTCCTAATAGCACGGAAATAATCATATAATATCTATAATTCTGTTCGTTACCAACTGGTGGGTGCATAAAGTTGCATCTTGTAAAATCCTGTAACTAGTGTGCATTATTTCGCATAAATTAAGTCGAGTTTAAACTGTTGTAACTTTTGAACAAAAAGAGATATTTATCCACTCTTTTTTGGTAATTTTAAAGGATATTTAAATGCTTTAAGTCATATCTTTTCTTTTTTTTTAAAACACATTTTTCTATTTTTTATTAAATTTTTAACAAAATACAAATTTTTGAAAATAATATTATATATTTATTTTTTTTTTGATGGAATAGAACTTTTGTGTTTGGTCCGTATTGGTCGCCGGACTTTTTCAGATATATTGACCAATATCCATAGTACTTATTTCAACGGCTAACTTTTGCGACCGTCTGCGACGCCGACTACAGTGGGGCGATATGTAAGCCTTGTTTTTACATATTTCTTAAACATATTTTAAAAAAAGTGGGCGTGGCAGTTGTCTGACCGCCCCCTTTTTTTGTGATATTATTTCTACAGTTATTGAGAGTATATATACCAAATTTAAAAAAATTATAACCAAAATTACAAGTTTTAAAAAAAGTGGGCGTGGCCCTTAAACGGCCTCCCACATTTTTCATAATGTTATTTTCGGAGTCAAAACGAACATTTATACCGAATTTCAAGTCAATATAATTAAAATTGGATTTTTGTCGTCCTAGATTGGCCAAATGTGGCACTGTGCGTCGTGCCAAAGTCACTTGATACAAACATGTTTTTATATTTCTACACTCAAAAAATTATGTCATTAACTGTTTGTAGTTTATTTAAAAAGTTTTACGTTTAGTCGTTTTAAAAGAAAAAACATTTGTTTGATGTTCAGTTTTTATTAATGACTACTTCTGGCCTTTGTTAAAAAAATAAAACACTAAAAAATAAAGACTTTCATTAACATTTAATTTTTAAAGTCATTTATTTTTGTTCTGTAAGTAAAAACTTCTGATTATTCTTTAAATTTTTAATGATTTGTGTAAGTATTTTTTTTTTAAATTGGTGGTATTTTTTAATGAGATATCATTAGTTTTTACCTACACAAGTAGGTTATATTTTGTAGAAAAAAAAATTCAAAAAATTATTTATACACTCAAAATATTTTGAAGGCAAAACCAAATGAAAAACACACTTAAAACCAGTGAATAAATAATTGAAAACCATCCCAGTAATTATTCATTTGTTTTACCAAACATCAACATTTATTTTTTAATGTTGACAAAATTTTCTAAAATAAATAACATTAAACATTAAAAAATTACTTTCCTTTAATTAAATGTTAAGGAAAGTCTTTATTTTTAAGTGTGTTATTTTTGAAGCAAAGGACAGAAGTAGTCATAAATAAAAACTAAACATCAAAAAAATGTTTTTTCTTTAAAAAACCACTAAACGTAAAACTTTTTAAATAAACTACAAACAGTTAATGACATAATTTGTTGAGTGAAGTCTTATGTGGGCTTTTCTGAGTTTCTATTACGCTTATCTGAATTTAAATTTAAATTTCTAAATTTCAATTAGTCATTGTACCTCAGAATCGATTGTTTAAACTTCCGCTTAAATTTTTACATATTTTTTTTACAATTTTTAAAACTAATTCCAATTAATCAATACATTTTGTTAACGTGTTTGCATGTTAAACTTATAACAATTACTTACTTAATAGTTGTTTTGTGCTTAATATTTGTTTTAAAATTGTTTTAACAATTTTTATGTATTATTTAAATTGTTCCAACAATTTTTATGTATTATTTAAGTAATTGTTATTTGTTTGCATTTACTAATTTTTTTTTACCCTCCACTTATTGTTAGTGATAGAGGGTATATATAAGTTTGTCATTCCGTTTGTACCTCATCGAAATATCGGTCTGGGACCCCATAAAGTATATATATTCATGATGCCCGATCGATTTTAAGACACTCTAGCGATGTCCATCTGTCTGTCTGTCTGTCTGTGGAAAATGTGATCACGACCAAAATACAACACGGATATGACTGAAACTGAACATATTCATTGGAAGTTCTCCCGAGAAGTTTGGTATTGCATTTGAGCGATATCGGTTCAGCGGTTCAAAAGTTATGAATGAAAGTGCGAGGACACCTCAAAAATTTTAGAACATTCAACATAACCTTAAAATACAAAAAGCTTTAATTCGGCTGCTGGTTGACATATGTGAACATAATTGAACACCAAATGGTATTTAAACAAGTACAAACATATTTTTTGACAAAAAAAGAAAAAAATCGCGGATTTTTTTTTTTCAAAATTTTTTTTTTCGCGGAAATTTTTTTCAAAGTAATTTCCTTTTAAAAAAATTTTTTTTAATAATCTTTTTGAAATTGTGGAGGGTATCACTACATTCGGCAAGGACGAATTTACCTTATTTACTTGTTTTTATTATTTTCTACTACTGAATTATGTGACATTACAAACTTAAGTTAATTTTCAAAATTTAAGTTTATTATCGAATATTCCAATGATGATTCAATTTAAGGGGGACTTTTTTTTAAACAATTGATAACAAATATATTAATAAATAAAAGAAATTTAATTATAAAAGCATTTAAAGAACTTAGGCGCTTATTTTACTGTCTATTAAAGAATAATGTACAAAAAAATCACATAAATGACGTACAATATAAGTTTAAAGTGAGTAATAAAATTTTAATTGATTTATTTTGAGTAGGTTTATTCTAGCTCGAGATCATTATTTCCTTTTTTAATTAAATTTTGATATTTACATAGAATAATTTTTAAGATAATGTTTTTTCCGTTTTACATTTATTCATGTTCGTAAATTTTGCCAGGCTTAATCGACACGTGTTTCGGAATTTGACAGATTCCATTGTCAAGATTATTTAGCAAATTTAAATGACAAATCGCTATGTGCAAACTAAAAAATTATTACATATTCGACTCTACTCCCATTGATAATTTGAAGACGAAAATTTATCATCGTACACAGAAAAAAAAACGAATTGTTATATTGACTCTCATATTTGTGAATGCAATTAATTTTTTCACTGAAAATGCTCCTATACGGAAATTTGTAATATCAACAAACGTTTTTAAGTTTTGATTGTTGAAAAAAGAATTGATAAATGAGATTGTAATAGTTCTCTTTAATTATTATTTGTATTGACAAACCTACAAAATCCTTTTTTTGTCAACAAAGAAATTCAACAAACACAAACACAATTTGTTGATCTGACAAACGTAAAAAATCTTATTTTTGTTTTCAACAAAGAAATTCAACAAACACAAAAAAATATTTGTTGATATAATAAAATAATTTTGAAATAAAATTACTTGACTGAGTTTGTTGAAAACAAAATCGAAGTTTTGTATTATAGACTAACAGGCGGCCGTTTTTACTAAATGTTTGGTAAATATCATGTTTGGTTGATTTACAATTGATGTTTGTTGATTTAAATTTGACGATTTTATTTTCTGTGTAGTAAGATCACGATCGCCAAATAACCAGCAAAAAAATATTAAAAAGATAATATACTTTAGAATCTAAGCATTTTTTTAAGAAGTTCTTAACCCTTTAACGACCACAGGCAAGTATACTTGTCAAGGGGTTTTTGGCGATTATTTTTTTCTTTAATTTCTAAAAATTATAGACATTTCTGATATTCCCATACCGGTTTCAAACACTCCAGTTAGTGTTATCATCAGTAGGATTTTAAATGTCGGTTTGTCTTGTTAATGGAAATTGTTTTTTATATATGTGAATATTTATAGTTTCTACAGAATAACAGATCATGTTGGTAACCCTTGCGAAATAATGTGAGAGACAAAAAGTTGAAAGAAAGTATGAAGTGAGGTTGAGATTTCTAGAAATAGAATTGTAGTGTTGGAAACGGTTAAAATTTATTCTGTAGAAACTATAAATATTCATATATAAAAAAACAATTTTTATTAACAAGACAAACCGACATTTAAAATCCTACTGATGATAATACTGGAGTGTTTGAAAGAAGTATGGGAATACCAGAAATGTCTATAATTTTTAGAAATTCAATTTTTCTTTTAAAATTTTTTAACTGAACCCTTATTAAAAATTTTTCTGTTCTTTAATTTAATAAACATCATATATAACACCGTCCGACAAAAATCAAAAAAAGTCGTTAAACACTGGATAATATATAATATACTAGAGACTAAATTTAGCAAAACTGCATTTACAGTTATTCTTTTCTTGAACCTGTTTCCTTTCAAAAGGACTTCAAAATTTTAGTGGATTAAATTTGATAAAATATTTGTTTTAATATTTGTACTTGTCCTAGAATATCACTAGTGATAGCAAATAAAAGAGGAGGGTCTTCCCTAATTTTCCTATGTTAATTTTTACATACCAGGAAAAAGGAGCTTAGTTACGTCCTTTCAAAAATGTATCCTTCAATATCATTTAAAATGTACAATAAAATATGTTGATAAAGATTTTAAATGACTTTATTCACATCGTTGTATCCTGATATGACAAAATAATAATAAATGGAAAAATTAGAAGAGATCCTCCTCTTTCATTTGCCATCACTAGTGTCATTTTAGGACAAGTAGAAATATTTCAAAAATATTTTACAAAATGTAATTTAAAAATCATTATGTATTTTGGGATTTTTTTTTTAATTTTCTAAGTTCCGAAAAAAATGTTTTAAAATTTTTTAAGTACCAGAACCTAAAATTTTTGGCAATTTTTTTGCGTTTTGAAGATAAAACAAGTAGAAAAGTTAAATTCGGCTCGGCCGAATCTATGAATACCCTCCACAATGCCCTTTTTAAGTGATAGTAAATTTTCTAACGTGAAAAAAATAAAATTTTTGGATAGAAATATTTTATTTTTTGTAAAAAAAACTTTTTTTTTATTATTTTTGTAAAAAAAAAAATAATTTACTAATTTTTTTTTGAGTGTAATATTTTTTTGAGTGTAAAATTTTTTTTGAGTGTATTTTTTTTTTGTTTTAGTGTATGAACATTTTTGAGTGACAAAAATACCTTGTAAAATATTTTTTTGACTTACAAATGTTTTTAAAACATGTTTGACGGGTGGGTTTTCAACACGTGAATTTAAGGTGAAACTAATCTGAAATTCAAGGTTTTGCTAATAACTTTTGAACTACTGGACTGATTTGGCTGAAATTTAAAAAGAAGCGGACCAGAGGAACGGCAATCAGAATTGCCGTTCGAAAGTTACCGTGTGTTTTATCTCGTAAATTCCATAAAAAACCTTGCCGAAATTCACTCATTTGCTTATAACTTTGGAACCACTGGACCGATTTCGCTGGATTGCAATACCAACCTGACCAGGTAAATGCCCAAGATATATGCCAAACTTCAGGAGCCTCCGTAAAGTCTTTCAAAAGTTAGCATGTTTTCAACAGACAGACGGACATCGCTAGATCGTTTTAAAATCGATCGAGGATCATGAATATATATACTTTATGGGGTCCTAGACCAATATTTCGAGGTGTTACAAACGGAATGACAAACTTATATATACCCTCTATCACTAGAGTGGAGGGTATAAAAAATAACCTTAAAAAATGATTTAAAAAAAAAACGACAAATTTTTAAAGTCCCGAAAAAAAAAATTCCGAAAAATTAAATAAAAACTCTTCTATATTGATAACACCGCTCAACAAATCCAAGGTTTCGGTTTAAAGTTTCTTATAAAATTTTAAAAGATTTTGACTCGCTGATTCCAAATCTGTTTAAAGTTTCTTATAAAATTTTAAAAGAGTTTGACTCGCTGATTCCAAATTTTTCCAGCACGTCTAGAATTTTAATTATTCGCGGTTGAAAATGCAAAAAAAACGCGATTTTTGCCTTTTTGCCTCCACAGCAGCCACTGGATGGAATAAAAATCTGGTATAAAGCGTTAGAGTCGAATTGAACTATGATCTCAAATATATGATCATCAAAATTTGTTGCACTATTATTGGCTAAACATGTATTTTAAAAAAAAATACTGTGAAAAAAATTAGAAAAAGCACCATTTTTAAAAGACTCTAAAACAAAAACCAAATGATCAATCTTTACTGTGATGAGCTCAAAATTTAGTCAAAAGTTTAGTTTTTCTTATAGACTTTTAAACCCATTAAAGATATCTTCCGGTTTATACGAACATGACACAGAAAACTTAAATTTGTAAAATATTTATTTTTTTGTAATTTTTCTTTGAAAAATATCAAAAAACGAAGAAATCTACACAAAAAAACTTTGTCAAATTACTTGCAAAAGTCTCGTAATCCCATTTTACCAACATTTGACAGTTTTCCTTGTTTTTTAACAAACCGACATTTACATTTTTTTGGTAATTTTGCAATTTTTTTTTTTGTAATTTTACAAATTTCCAAGATAATTTTACAAAAAAAAATCTACACTCAAAATAATCACTCTGTTAAATTACAGAGATACTCTGCTGAGCCAGCAGAAAATACCATAGATTTCCAACCAGCAAGATTTTTTGTTATTTTACAAAGAAAACTCTGTAAAATGATTTCGATAAAAAAAAAAACTGTAAAATTTATAGAATTATCTGTAAAATATTGATAAAACCGAGAAGAATTTTACCAAAAAAACTCTGTAAATTTACAAAGTTTCAGTTAAATGGCTTTTATGAGTTCAAAATTTTACAAAAAAACTCTGTAAATTTACAAAGTTTTAGTTAAATCCATTTTATGAGTAAAACTTCTCTGCATCAAAAACATTAATTAAAAAAATTAAAAGTAAAATTTTTGCCCGCTTAAATGCTTCCAAATTGTAAATTTACTTTTTTATTTTTGTGAATATTACGAGTTTTTAACAAGTAACTCCAAATTTTACACGTCGTAATTTTAGACACTTTTTAAAGAGGGGTTTATCGGTCATATTTGGAAGTTTTTTGAAGTGATTTTTATTTTTACAGAGCAATAAGTAAAATTACAAATGAAATTTAGTATTTTGGTTGCGAGAAAAAAACAAAATTTTTTTTCTAAAATACGTATTTTAACAAAAAAAACTGTTTATTATCTGTAAAATAGAGATTACAAAGAAAAAAGTAAAATTACAGATAAAATTTTGTTTTTCGGTCACAAGAAAATACAAAGTATTTTCTTAAAATCTGTATTTCGACAGATAACTTTGTCAAATATCTGTCGAATTGAGATTACAGTAATTTTACAGAGTATTTAACAGAGTAATTATTTTGAGTGTAGTAAATTCACGAGAATTCCTTGTAATTTTAATTTAGCCAAAAAAACTGTAAATTTACAATTTTATTGGTAAAAAGCTTGTAAAATTACAAAATTATTGGTTAAAAGCTTGTAAAACTACTACACTTAAAAAATTATATCATTAACTGTTTGTAGTTTATTTAAAAAAATTTTACGTTTAGTCGTTAAAAAAAAAAAAACATTTGTTTGATGTTCAGTTTTTATTAATGACTACTTCTGTCCTTTGTTTCAAAAATAACATACTAAAAAATAAAGACTTTCATTAACATTTAATTTTTAAAGTCATTTATTTTTGTTCTGTAAGTAAAAACTACTGATTATTCTTAAAATTTTTAATGATTTGTGTAAGTATTTTTTTTTAAATTGTTGGTATTTTTTAATGAGATATCATTATTTTTTACCTACACAAGTCAGTTATTTTTTTGTAGAAAAAAAAAATCAAAAAATTATTTATAGAAATATAAAAACATGTTTGTATCAAGTGACTTTGGCACGATGGGTAGAGTGTCTGGCCAGAATGTAGTTGATTGCGGGATCGATTCCCCAAAATTTTATTAAAAATTTTTAAAAAAATATTTCAATAGAAAATTGTAAAAAATAACCTACGAAATCATAAATTTTTATTGATTTCGTAGGTTATTTTTTTTTTTGGAATTTGTTGGTAAAAATAACAGAACTACCATTAATTTTTAATGTTTTCGTAGGTTAATTTTTTCGATTTTGTTGGTAAAAAAGAATGAAAAAACCGTAATTTTTTTAATGTTTAATGTCATTTATTTTAGAAAATTTTGTCAACAGTAAAAAATAAATATTGATGTTTGTTAAAACAAAAGAATAATTACTGGGATGGTTTTCAATTGTTTATTCACTGGTTTTAAGTGTGTTTTTCATTAGTTTTTGCCTACAAAATATTTTGAGTGTATAGACTTTTAAACCTATTAAAGATATCTTCCGGTTTATACAAACATGGCACAGAAAACTTAAATTTGTTAAATATTTATTTTTTTGTAGTTTTTCTTTGAAAAATATCACAAAAACCAAGATATCTACACACAAAAAAAAAACTTTGTCAAATTACTTGCTAAAGTCTCGTAATCCCATTTTACCAATATTTGACAGTTTTCCTTGTTTTTTAACAAACCGACATTTACATTTTTTTTTGGTAAGTTTACAATTTTTTTTTTGTAATTTTACAAATTTCCAATATAATTTTACAAAAAAAAATCTAGTAAATTCACGAGAATTCCTTGTAATTTTAATTTAGCCAAAAAAACTGTAAATTTACAATTTTATTGGTAAAAAGCTTGTAAAATTACAAAATTATTGGTTATAAGCTTGTAAAACTACTAGGAATTCTCGTAAATAATACCCACTTTACACTATTATACATTTCCATTATACAAGCGTAATTTCACCAAGTGATCAATCAAAAAGGAATTGAAAAATTTTTTAGAAGTTGGCAAATTTCGATGTTTATAATGGAAAAGTGTGTGGATAAGGAGGTAGCAAAAAATTTAGTAAAATTACGAAACCTCTTTGTAAATTTTATCGTGTCAAAAAATTTGTAAATTTACATTTTTATTGGTTAAAACCTTGTAAAATTACAAAATTATTGGTAAAAATTTTGTGAAATTACTAGGAATTTTTGTCAAATAGGAGGTAGTAAACAAAAAAAAGTTACAAGTTTTTCTTGTAATTTTACAAGGTTTTTTTTTTGAGTGTATGTCCAAATTCTTGTAGAGTAACTATTATTGAGTTGCAGATCTTAAAAATTGCAGCGAAAAGTTAATAGCTTTGGCCAGAACTGCGTAATCGTCAAAGGTAAAAATTTTTCACCACGAAAAATAAGGGGAAGGAGATGGGTTATGGGTCCAATTTTTTGTTTCATACTTACTTATTATTAGGTTCTACAAATAATTTCATCATAAAATTTCACTAGAGGTTGTCAAAGTGTGAAAGTTTGTGCAAGTTATCGCCGAATTTATCTTTTTTACTAGTTTGTAATAAAATTCTTTACTCCAAAGCGCAAAACAAAAATTGTGTCTGGAAAAAAATTTATTATTACTTACTTATCATTGAAATTTCTCTACTACACCTTAGTAAAAAAAAAAAAATTATATATAAATATTTCCATCAACTAAAAACTTCCTACAATTAATTTAATCTCTCCATTTATATTTTTATCTAAACAAATAAATTTTGTTACAAAATTTCACGTGTATTTAATTTTGTTTTTCCAGTTAGTTAGTTTTATTTATTTTTTTTTTTGTTCAAACTTATAAAAAGTTACAAGATCATTTGCTTACAAATATTTGTAAATTATATCTAATTTCTTAAACAATTATGACATTTAGTGGGTCTGTTGTTTGTGTAGTTTATTATACGTTTATTAGATTTGCGTGCGATGTGATATATTTTGATATTATAAAGTGTAAATATAAGTTTTTCATTGTGTTTATATGATCAAATCTATTATATACAAAATTTCTCTGGCCCCTGTAAGTTAGTTAGTAGCGTGCTAGCTTATGAACGTAATGGTTGTGGGTTCGATTCCCACCAGAATACTAGCATTTTTCTCAATGGATAAAGATTTAGCAGTTACAATTTTGATATAGAAAAATTGTCTCAGAATCTGAGACTTTTTCTATAGAAAAATTGTCTCAGAATCTGAGACTTTTTCTATAGAAAAATTGTCTCAGAATCTGAGACTTTTTCTATAGAAAAATTGTCTCAGAATCTGAGACTTTTTCTATAGAAAATTGTCTCAGAATCTGAGACTTTTTCTATAGAAAAATTGTCTCAGAATCTGAGACTTTTTCTTTAGAAAAATTGTCTCAGAATCTGAGACTTTTTCTTTAGAAAAATTGTCTCAGAATCTGAGACTTTTTCTTTAGAAAAATTGTCTCAGAATCTGAGACTTTTTCTGTAGAAAAATTGTCTCAGAATCTGAGACTTTTTCTTTAGAAAAATTGTCTCAGAATCTGAGACTTTTTCTTTAGAAAAATTGTCTCAGAATCTGAGACTTTTTCTTTAGAAAAATTGTCTCAGAATCTGAGACTTTTTCTTTAGAAAAATTGTCTCAGAATCTGAGACTTTTTCTTTAGAAAAATTGTCTCAGAATCTGAGACTTTTTCTTTAGAAAAATTGTCTCAGAATCTGAGACTTTTTCTTTAGAAAAATTGTCTCAGAATCTGAGACTTTTTCTTTAGAAAAATTGTCTCAGAATCTGAGACTTTTTCTTTAGAAAAATTGTCTCAGAATCTGAGACTTTTTCTTTAGAAAAATTGTCTCAGAATCTGAGACTTTTTCTTTAGAAAAATTGTCTCAGAATCTGAGACTTTTTCTTTAGAAAAATTGTCTCAGAATCTGAGACTTTTTCTTTAGAAAAATTGTCTCAGAATCTGAGACTTTCTCTTTAGAAAAATTGTCTCAGAATCTGAGACTTTTTCTTTAGAAAAATTGTCTCAGAATCTGAGACTTTTTCTTTAGAAAAATTGTCTCAGAATCTGAGACTTTTTCTTTAGAAAAAAATAAATCTACTAAGTTTACGAGAATTCCTTGTAATTTTTATTGCACCAAAAAAAAACTGTAAATTTACTATTTTATTGGTAAAAACTTGTAAAATTACTAGGAATTGTCGTAAAATAGGAGGTAGCAAAAAATCTAGTAAAGTTACGAAAACTCCTTGTAAATTTTATCGTGTCAAAAAATTTGTAAATTTACAATTTTATTGGTAAAAACTTTGAAAAAAATTACAAAAATTATTGGTAAAAAGTTTGTAAAATTACTAGGAATTCTTGTCAAATAGGAGGTAGCACAAAAAAAAGTAACAAACTTTTCTTGTAATTTTGAAAAGTTTTTTTTTTTAGTGTACTTTTTTTAAGAGTGTATAATAAACCCTGGTACTTTCGTGCGTGTAGAATAAAATATTATTTGTCATGACAATACAAAATAGTTTAACACACGCGCGCACATAAGTTGTCAATCTTTATTTAAATACCCAGGCAGAAAAAAAATGAACGGCACAGTATGACAAAGCACTTCATGTCATATTACACTGTGCAACCAATTTGGGTTCACCGAGTGTATCTTGAATGGGATAAAAAAATGGAAGTGGTTTTTCAATGGAAGATCAAACCCCCCGAAGGTTTTTGAAAACTTTGATCGAGTTTTTTTTATGGCCCACTGAAGTTTTTAACTTTTTTTTTCAAAGGCTTTTGGAGTAAGGCCGAAAAAGTGTTAAATTTTATTTTGAAGCTAATAATGTTTAAAGATGTAGTCAGTTAAATTTAATGACTGTTCTTTTCTTAGAAATAATTAACCCTCTATCTTCCATTTTTAGGGGTCATTTTGGTCCTTTTTCAAAGGTCCTCATAGAACACTACTAAACATGTGTTTAATGGGTTAAAATAATCTAAAAAATTTTATGCATCAAATTTCACTAGGGGTTGTCAAAGGCCAAAGGCAGGTGAAATTTGATGGCTCTTTTTAAAAACATATTAGCCCTGTGTCTCCCATTTTTATGGGTAATTTTGGTCTTTTGTTCAAATATCCATAGAACACCATTAAGGAATGCGTTTAAAGGGTTAAAATGTTCTACAAAATTTTTCTGCATCAAATTTTACTTGGGATTGTCAAAGGCCAAAAGTTTTTGTAGAGCATTTTAACCCTTTAAACGCACGTTTTAGTGGTGTTCTATGAGAATTTTCGAAAAAGTACCAAAATTACCCCTTAAAATAGGAAATAGAGGGTTAATATGTTCTAAGATATGTTACGGAAGACATATTTTAACATTAACATTTCCTGCATCAAATTTTACTTGGGTTTGTCAAAGGCCAAAAGTTTTTGTAGAGCATTTTAACCCTTTAAACGCACGTTTTAGTGGTGTTCTATGAGGATATTCGAAAAAGGACCAAAATGACCCCTTAAAATGGGAGATAGAGGGTTAATATGTTTTAAGAAATTTTACTGAAGATATCTTTGAACTTTGTTTACCTCAGAATTACATTTAAAACTTTTTTGGACTCATTTCAAACGCATTTGAAAAAAAATTGAAAACTTCAGTGGGCCATAAAAAAAGAACTCGAGCTAAGTTTTCAAACCCCTTCGGCGATCTTGGTCTTCTATTGGTATGCTTTAACTTTTTTTCCCCCCGTGTAAAAATCGATTGGATCTTATCAGATCTGCTTTGATCTGATAATATATGATTAAATCTGATTGTATATAATTGTATCTGATCAGACATAATTAAATGTAATTTTTGTGTCAATGTTGACCCAATCCGAAATATAATTAGATCTCGATTTTGGCCAGAAATAATTATATGGTCACTTATTAATATATATGAAAAGATCAGATAAGATCTAATACATTTTAATAATTAAAAAATAACCTTGTAAAATTACCAGAAAAACTTGTAACTTTTTTTTGCTACAAGGTTTTTTTTGTGTGTACACGGGCCATTCAAGATACACTCGATGACCCGAAATTTTGTTGCACAGTGTAATTTTAGTTGTAGAATGAGAAAATCTAAAAAAAATAATTGGCAACACAGGCTAATTGGAGATGTCGACAGCTATCGGAAGAAGTCACCCTTTCTTCGTCAGCACTCTTCGATTGTCACTGTAAATGTTATTTTAAAAATTAGTATAAAACTGATTTTTTCAAGTGTAGTTAAGGCTTTATTTAGTATCTTTGTTTGAAATTTTATGATGAATTTTTCTTTTTCATATTTAGCGTACGTATAAATGTTTAACTGTATTACCACCATTATTTGTTAAATATTTGTTTATTGTTTTTTGTTTATTGTTTTATAAGTTTGAATATTTTTGCTGCAGCATGATTTTTTTGTGACGTAAAAAAAATACTAATTACGTCGTCATTTGATATGACTGATTATTTTTTTTTTATGTGTATGATAATGATTATACAGTTTTTATTTGTTGCTTTGTCTAATACAACACAATACAATGCGTGATATCTTATCATATAAAGTGATAAACATACTATTTGTTATTATTTTTCTCCGACGTACATTTAGGTTTTTTTTGTGAAATTATTTAGGCATTTTTTTTATTGCGTTCTTCTTTGTGTTTTGTTAAAAAGAAATTTAAAAGTCTTTGTTTTTTGTTTTTTTTAAGAATAGAAAAATTTTTCAAAAACAGTCCACAGTTGTGCTGAAAGACTTTCACGGTTTAATAAAACATTTATTTTCCCATTCAAATCGGAATTTCCATACTGAAGATACATTCTCTGTTCAATCAGCAGAAAAATCTGCTGAAAACATACCCATTTTGAGAAAATTTTAGCAGACGCTGTGTGCTAAATATCTGTCTTAAATATCTAGGTAAAATCAGCAGAAAAATCTGTCGAGACAGCAGAAAAATATGCTTAAAAAACTTATGAAAATGTTCTAACAAGGGAAGTATCCTTATGAACCGATTTGCGTAAAACTTAAAATATATATCAAAGAGACAATTATAAGGTTGGGGTGTCTCGGCTTATCGGCCATATCGGGGATTTAGGGGTTCAAAACATGGGTCAAAAAATGGCGAAAAAATCGTTTTTTTGGATTTTTGAGCCATTTCTTTTTAAGAAACTATATGATGTTTTCATATGAGAAGAAAGGTTTTTTAATGCCTATCCAATGCACACTGGGCCGAGATGGTAGGTTTTTTGGCCAAAAGTCTCTACAGGTCGTAAATGCTAATCGATTTTGTCGAAATTCAGAATATAAGCCTATATTAGGGTAATAAATAAGTGACTTGAAACTTTTTGGAATCGGACCTACAAGGACACTGTTTCAGGGTGGACACTTAATTTTTAATAAAATTTACAGATGTTATAGATGAAACAAATGAAGAGACACTTGTCTTTTGTTTATATTTTTGAATTGGAGATGGTCTCAGGTCCCGTGATTTGCGTGACTAAAAAAAACAACGTGATTCACGCGTGAGCGTGAGTGATTTTCATTTAAATCACGTGATTTAAAAGTTTTTAAAAACTGAATTGAAAAAAGTGTTTAAAAATAACGTGATTCACGCGTGAGCGTGAGTGATTTTCATTTAAATCACGTGAATATACCGTTTTCCAAAATATAATTGAAAAAAAGTTTATAAAAAATTAAAAAAATATTGTTTTTGTTTTGAAAACCCTCTTTTTATACTCATCGTTATCAAAAGTTCCACGCCCTTTTGAAAAACTGTCTGGGCCAGAATTATCCTTTCTATCCACACTTTCCAAAAAAGTTGCCCGCCTGTGCCCGTTTTCAAAAATGAAATTTAAATAAAATTTATAAAAAAATGAAAAAAATTATTTCTTTTTTGAAAACACCCTTTTTAAAACTCATCGTTATAGAAAGTTCCACGGCCTTTCAAAAAACTGTCTGGACCAGAATTATCCTTTGTATCAGCACTTTCCAAAAAAGTTACCCGCTTGTGCCCGTTTTCAAAAATTGAATTGAAATATGAGCTTATAAAAAATTGGATTTTTTTTTTTTGAAACCCCTCTTTTTAAACTCATCGTCATAAAAAGTTCCACGCCCTTTTAGAAAACTGTCTGGGCCAGAATTACCCTTTTTATCAGCACTTTCCAAAAAAGTTGCCCGCCTGTGCCCGTTTTCAAAAATTTACTTCTAATAAGGGCTAATAAAAAATTGAAAAAAAATAGTTTTTTTTCTGAAAACTCCCTTTTTAAAGTCATCAAAAGTTCCACGCTCTTTCAAAAAACTGTCTGAGCCAGAATTATCCTTTTTATCCCCACTTTCCAAAAAACTTTTCCGCTTGTGCCCGTTTTCAAAAATTGAATTGAAACAAGAGTTTATAAAAAATTGTAAAAAATTTGTCTTTTTTTAAAAACCCCCTTTTAAAACTTATCGTCATCAAAAGTTCCACGCCCTTTCAAAAAACTGTCTGGGCCAGAATTACCCTTTTTATCAGCACTTTCCAAAAAAATTGCCCGCCTGTGCCCGTTTTCAAAAATTTACTACTAATGAGTGCTAATAAAAAATTGGAAAAAATTACTTTTTTTTTTTTAAAAACTCCCTTTTTAAACTCATCAAAAGTTCCACGCTCTTTCAAAAAACTGTCTGGGTCAGAATTAGACTTTTTAACCCCACCTTACAAAAAACTTACCCGCTTGTGCCCGTTCACACAAATGGGATTAAAATACCAAAAATTAAAAAAAAAATAAAAAAATGTTTGTGAAAACCCCCTTTTTTAAAACTCATTGTGATCAAAAGTTCCACGCCCTTTCAAAAAACTGTCTGGGCCAGAATTATCCTTTTTATTCGCACTTTCCAAAAAATATTACCGCTTGTGCCCGTTTTCAAAAATTTTATTGAAATAAGAGTTTATAAAAAACTGAATTTTTGTAGACCCTGTTTTTAAACTCATCGTTATCAAAAGTTCCACGCCCTTTTAAAAAACTGTCTGGGCCAAAATTATCCTTTTTATCCCTACTTTCCAAAAATGTCGCCCGCTTGTGCCCGTTTAGGCAAATGAAATTGAAATATTAGAAATTTGAAAAAATAAAATTTTTTTTATGAAAACCCCCTTTTTAAACTCAAAAGTTCCACGCCCTTTCAAAAAACTGTCTGGGCCAGAATTATTCTTCCTATCCACACTTTCCATAATAGTTGCCAGCTTGTGCCCGTTTTAAAAGATGTACACTAAGAAAAAAAAATATTAAAATCAAACAGAAACAACTTTAAATTAAATATAAAACAGTGACGAAATAGAACAAAGTTTGTTTCTACTTATTTTAAATATTTTCATGTTTATTTTTAAAATGACCAAATAAAAACGCTCATGTTAAAATTAAAGTTGTTCCACTTTAATTTAAAATTGAAACCAATTTTGATTTAACGTTGATGTAATATTATTTTTATGATGTCCTAAACCAATATTTTTTAATAAATAAAAATAAAATATTTCAATGTTTTTATTAACATTTTATTTAAAATTGAAACGAAAAAATTACACTTTTATATTGAAATTCTGATAAAACTATAATATTATGTAAAAACTCAGTCTATACAATCAGAAAAAACGGTCATCTCCGTAGCATGACTCAATAGACTGTATAAAAAATTAACATTACTTACAATTTCACTAATTACATCTTTTTGCTTAACCTTCTTTAAAAAAATGTATGAGTTGGCTAAGGGTAGTAATCCAGGAACACCATTTCATCATACATTGCCAAAAACTTCATTTCCCAAGACACGTACTAAAACATAAAAAAAATGCAAAACAATTTCGTTAACACATATCTGTGCAAAAAACACATTACAATTAATTTACTTACCTTTATTTTTTGGTATTTCCTTGCAATGTTACTTTTTTATTGATAAAATGTTAGGTTTTTTTATTTTTTTCACAAATTTTTCCTTTGACTGCCAAAATGTCTGTATTTGCGTCAATAAAATATCTTACTATGAAATTATTTAAATTAAATATGTTTTCATATTAAAATTTGACACATGGTTTTGAATTGTCAGAAAATAAAATTGTTCAACTTAAAATTAAACATGAAACAATATTGATTTTCTAATAAAAATTCAAATTTGAATTTGTAACGAACGTTAATGACATCATATTAAATTTAAAGTTGGTAAAATTTAAAACAAAAAGGAGGCAATTTTAAAACAAAATTGTTATTTTAAAATCAATCATAAACAATATTAAAATTATAGATTTTTTATAAAATATGTAGCATATTTAAAATAAAATTGGAAATTTTTGATTTAAATATGTTTTTTTCCCTCAGTGTAATTAAAATAAAATTTAGAAAAAAATTAGAAAAATATTTTTTTTTTGAAAACCCCCTTTTAAAAACTCATCGTTACAGAAAGTTTCACGCCGTTTCCAAAAACCCCTTTTTTAACTCATCGTTATCGAAAGTTCCACACTCTTTCAAAAAGCTGTCTGGACCGCCTAACTGGGTAATTTTTTTTTTTATCAATGAATTAAAAACAAATTTTAATACGAAAAAAAAAAATATTTTTCGTGTAACCGGGTTTTTCTCGTAACCGGTTTTTTTGTGTATTCGGGTTTTTGGGTAACCGGGTTTCATTTTATCCCGTATTAATATAGAAAAACACTATGTATGTACTTTAGGAAAAACTTGAAAATTGTTAATTCATAAAATTAATTTAATTCAATAAAAAAAGGCTCATTTTAACAACTTTAGACTTGTTCATCTCCCTTTCTATTGATATTATATACGCAGATGAAAAAACGGGCAAAAGCGGGCAGGTCAGTCTGAAAGCTAGTAAACCAACGAACATTTTGGCATCCTAACTTTTGGATTATGTCGCGGAACATTTTGGAAAAACTATATCAAATGGAACAATTTTTCAAAACTATATCAAATGGAACAATTTTTCATTTACATAAAAATATCAAAAAACCATAAAAAAAAATAGGGAAAAAGAGCTGTTCATACCCATTTACATGTTGTACTTCCCTTTGTCAAATAAATTAATCCCAAAAAAAAAAAAAAAACAAGGTCCCATCTTAATAATGTACAAATTTGTTAGCTTTTTTGATTACGGTATATGGAGATTTAAACATACATATTTTATCTTTGATGGATCATTCCAAGAGAATCGGTGTACCGATTTTTACAAAATTTACAGACAAGGTGCAGCAAGACATACTTAATACAATAGTGCATTCGCTTTTTTTAATTTAATAATTTTGTTTTTTTAGTTTTGGCCAAAAAAACTACCATCTCGGCCCAGTGTGCAATGGTGGCATAACCTTGTAAAAATTCGGCTTCTTTAAATATTTTTTTCAGGAAAATGTGTAAATTTTGGGGGGTACTTATGTGAAGACATCGACCTACGATATCCATATGGATAATAAATAATCTTTATTAAATTTAAGTCGACCCGTATTTTTTCCCTAGACGATATTCCTGTTAGTTCGGAAGTTATCAAAATTTTCCCGAAAGTCCACATGGTTTTATAAGGGGACAACGAAATTTTCAAACACCGATATGGCCGATAAGCCGAGACACCCCAACCTTAAAATCGTCTCTTTAATATATATTTTAAGTTTCAGGCAAATCGGTTCATAAGGGTTGAGATACTTCCCTTGTAAGTGTTTTTTAATTTTGAAAAAATACTTTTAAATTTATTTTCAAAACGAGATAACGAAATACTTCTGTAAAATTAACAAACCAATCTGCAGTTTTTTTTTAAGTTTTAAATTTTACAAAATTTAAAAAAATTTACATTTTAAAAAAAATTTAAAAACTTACAAAAAAAAAAATGCCAACAGACTATTTCTGTAAAATAACAAACTAATCTGCAAAAAATCTGCTCAAAAATATTTTAAAATTCAGCAAACAGAATAAGTAAAATTGTACACACAAAAAAAAATTCCAATGAACGACTTTCATAGTATTTATGAACAAATTCGTACAATTTATTAACTTTTTCATACCATTTATAAATTTCACAAAATTTTTCATAGTATTTATGAATAAATCAACATATGTGAAATTTAAGAACTTTTTAACATTTTTCATAAATACTATGAAAAAGTTTATAAATATTATGAAAAAGTTAATAAATTGTATGAATTTGTTCATAAATGCTATGAACATCGTTCATTGGAAAAAAAAATTTTGTGTGTAAAACATTTTTTTGTTGTTTTCTTAAACTGAATGACGGAGAATTTAAATAAAATATCCATTTCAGCAAAAAAGTCTGCTAAAAGTTTGCTAATTTAATTTGGAAGTCATTTTACAGATTTTTTTAAAAGAGTTTTTCTTCTGATTGCAAAATGTTCATTTGTATTATTTTTTTCCGAAGGATACTGTTTTCGGATTTTAAGTAGTAATGACTCAAATTTCGAGATATTGAAAAAGTACCAAAGTACACCTTTTTAACCTCTTAGAAACGAACTTGTCTTAAAAGTACTTTTGCGAATTTTTTTCACCCCCGAGTAAAAATAATTTAATATGATCTTATATACTTTTATATAGTCATATTATTTCATATATGATCATGTGTGACACTATGTATTGCAAGATAAATTTATATAATAAATTTTGATATGGGATTTTTTTAAGATATCGCCATACATAACTATATGTTGTAACATCTGGTATTATGCATCATTGCAAATTTCTAAGTGTTTTATATAAAATTTTATATGCCTCCATTATTTTTTAATTTTTTTAAGTTTTTTCCAAGAACATATTTTTATCGCAAATATTTTTAAAGTGTTTTATATAAAATTTCATATGAGTTCATATTTTTTTATTTTACTAAGATTTTTCCAAGCACCACTTTTTTATCACGAATATTTTCTAACAAGGGAAGTATCTCAACCCTTATGAACCGATTTGCATGAAACGTAAAATATATATAAAAGAGACAATTCTAAGGTTGGGGTGTCTCGGCTTATAGGCCATATCAGTGTTTCCTTGAAACCTTGAAATCGTCTCTTTTATATATATTTTAAGTTCCAGGCAAATCGGTTCATAAGGGTTGAGATACTTCCCTTGTAAGTGTTTTATATAAAATTTTCAGCCTTACCACAAGAAAAAATATAAATTTAAAATGAGCTTTTAATTTTATTTCCATACAAATTGTTTTTGTTTTTAAAATTGACTTTCAAAAAATGTATTGAAATTTTGAAATTTAAAATAAAACTTTTGTTAAAATAGACTTTTTGTTTTCTTGTGGTAAGGGCCTTTATATGACTCCATTTTTTAATTTTTTTCTAAGTTTTTTTCAAGGGACATTTTTTTTTATCGCAAATATTTTCTAAGTGTTTTATATAAAATTTTATATGACTCCATTTTTTTAAATTTTTCTAAGTTTTTCCAAGAACAAATTTTTTTGAAAATATTTTCTAAGTGTTTTATATAAAATTTAACATGACTCCATTTTTTGAAACGTTTCTAAGTTTTTTTCAAGAACAACTTATTTTTATTATTTTAATTTTTCAACTTTTTATTAAAAACTAAAAAAAACATCCGGTTTATAAAATTGTATAAATTTTAATATAATTGGATATAATTTTATATCATTGGATTAGACCAAAACTCGTATCAAAGTCGATATAAAGTTATATAAACTGATATTATTAGATATTATTCGATCAAATCTTATGAAACCATTTTTCGTATAAGATTATATCAAAATAGACACGAACCCATATTAAATTATATATTGTGTCATATCAATTTTTTTACTCGGGCCAATAATTTTTTTTCACAAAAATTTTTTTTCAACAATTTTTTTCAAATAAAGTTTTTTTGTAATAATTACGAGTACATTGCGGTGGGTCCAGTAGAAAGCAAACAATAGCGATGCTTTTTTTTTTTAATTTCGTCAAAATTTTAAGTCAAACTGAAAAATATTAACCCGTGCCGCAGAAGGGTTAACTTTTTTTTTCATACAAACCAACACTTTTTTTTTTGGTTTAGAATAATTAAAAAAAAAATAAATCTAATTCTGAGACAAATAATGTTAAAACCACCCGAGTAAAAAAATTGATATGACACAATATATAATTTAATATGGGTTCGTGTCAATTTTGATATAATCTTATACGAAAAATGGTTTCATAAGATTTGATCGAATAATATCTAATAATATCAGTTTATATAACTTTATATCGACTTTGATACGAGTTTTGGTCTAATCCAATGATATAAAATTATATCCAATTATATTAAAATGTATACAATTTTATAAACCGGATGTTTTTTTTAGTTTTTAATAAAAAGTTGAAAAATTAAAATAATAAAAATAAGTTGTTCTTGAAAAAAACTTAGAAAAATTTCAAAAAATGGAGTCATGTTAAATTTTATATAAAACACTTAGCAAATATTTTCAAAAAAATTTGTCCTTGCAAAAACTTAGAAAAATTTAAAAAATGGAGTCATATAAAATTTTATATAAAACACTTAGAAAATATTTGCGATAAAAAAATGTTCCTTGAAAAAAACTTAGAAAAAATTAAAAAATGGAGTCATATAAAATTTTATATAAAACACTTACAAAATATTCGTGATAAAAAAGTGGTGCTAGGAAAAATCTTAGAATAATAAAAAAATATGAAGTCATATGAAATTTTATCTAAAACACTTTGAAAATATTTGCGATAAAAATATGTTCTTGGAAAAAATTTAAAAAAATTGAAAAATAATGGAGGCATATAAAATTTCATATAAAACTTTAAGAAATTTAAAATGATGCATGGGACCAGATGTTACAACATATAGTTATGTATGGCGATATCACGACATCAAAATTTATTATATAAATTTATCTTGCAATACATAGTGTCACACATGATCATATATGAAATAATATGACTATATAAAAGTATATAAGATCATATTAAATTATTTTTACTCGGGCATCTCTTTCTCCCATTTTATGTGCTCATTTTGGTCCTTTTTTAAATATCCTCATAAAACACCGCTAAAACCCGCGTAAAAATGTTCTTAAAATTTCCCTAGGGGTTGTCAAATGCAAACAGTTCATTCGAAAAGTGCAAAATGCTTGAAAAAGTAAAATTGTAAATTATTATACACTCTAAAAAACGCATGTAAACTTACTATTATAAATTGGGTAAATTTTTGTCGAATAGCACGCATTATGTGTTAATATAAACACTAAATGCGTATAATAAATTCAAACCAATTAAACACAGCAATTTAAAAATATTATCCGTTAATTCAAATATTTTACACACAAATGCGTAAATAAAATTGTCGAACAACATACATACACACATGTTAAAGATAAAAGTATAAGCTTCCGTAGCGTAGTGGCTAAGAAGTGTACTTTCAAATCGGAAGGTGTCGAGTTCGATGCTGGCTGGCGCCGAATGTTTTTTTTGTTTTGATTTTTTTTTTTTTTTTATATTTATTCACCTCGTTTTTATTTAAATTGACCACATGTGTCAATTTACACATTCAGAGTAAAATTACCCAATTTATAGTAGGAGTCCAGTTTCCTACTATAAATTGGGTAAATTTCAACAAATTTTGATTAGAGTGTACATATGAGGCATTCACACCAAATATCCCTTTACAGATAAACATGTTCCCCGTGAATTTCTGAATAGGTTGTATGATTAGCCCTATATGGAGCTAAGAAAATTGCGTTTTTTGGTTTTAAATTTTTTAAAAACTAGGCTAAGGAGGCGTGGTCAAATATTGGAAAAATGGTCAAATTTGTGTCGAGTTGCCTTGTTTAAATATTTATCAAATTAAAAGAGAATGCACCACAATCTCAAAACCTGACATTCTTGTATAGTTTTGTATGGGCTATCGAATAATTTTTTTTGTTTTGGAAAATTTCCAGAACTCGGTCTGAAATTTTCAATTTTTTAAAAGAGTCAACTTATCAAAAATCCGTCCACTTTTTTTATTTTTTTTTTTTTAAGTTAAGATGTTTGTCTATCAACACAAATAAATTCAGTCATGTGTTTTTCGTTTTTTTTTTTTTTTCAAAAAAATCACATTTGAAAGTTAATTTTCATAACAATTTTTTAATTTGCTTGTATTTTCTTGTTTCAACATAGCGAATGAGTATTAAATATTTGCATAAATATTTGAGACTAGCACGCACCCCGGAACTTCGGTACCGTTATGTTAAATACCGGATAATAGAAGGATTACGATTACCCTACTGATTTCAAAAACTTTTTCCCATGTAGTCTTTGTTTTATTTAATTGTGGACGTTTAAGTCTTTCATAAAATAATGTTTCAATGAATAATTTTAACAATAAAATTTGAAAATGAAATAAAAGTGAATAAATATCTCAGTGAAAAAATAAATTGATATAAAAATTAGTTTGAGTGAAAAAAGTTGAATACGACAATTTGAGTAAAAAGTATCATTCCATATTGTTCTCCACTCTATTGCATTTCGTTCCCGGTTATACCCCATTTCATTTCCATTTCCAATTCCATCTCCTTTCATTCCATGAAGTTTTATAGTCCTTCTCTTGGGTGTTATTTCTGCTGGAGGATGATACACATCAAATTTTGAGATTCTAAGACTTTTAGTTTAATAGCTAGATAGGTAAAAATAATTTTTGCCACCTTTTCCCCTTAAAATTAAATTTTCCAAAAACTGTTTTTTTTTGCTAGGTGATCCTAGATTCAAAATATTAAATTTCTGAACCATTATTTCAAGAATAGAAGAAGTACCAAATTAACACTTTTTTATCCCCTTTACGACCCTTAGAAACAGAATTTCCAAAAGGATCTTTTTTCAAATTATTTTTTCACTAAAGGATCCAGCATTCAAAATTTAAGTACCAAGGATCATTATTTCAGGAAATAGTATAAAAGAATCAAAAAACACTTTTTTCCACCTCTAGAAACTGAAATTTATAAAAATACTTTAGTAAAATGTTTTATTCACCAAAAGACCCTACATTTCAAAATTCAAGCTTCTAAGGTCATTATTATAGGAACAAAAAAAGTACCAAAAGTACAATTTATTACCCCCGTTAGAAACGGAATTTCCAAGAAGTACCTCTCCCAGAATGTTGTTTTTTTTTCACCGAAGTATCCTACATTCCAAATTCCAATTATCTAGTATTATTATTTCAGCAATTATTTTTCACTAAAGGATCCTTCATTCCAAATTTCTATGATCACTATTTCAGGATATATAAGAAAAGCACCAAAAGTACTATTTTTACCCCCCTAGTAAAGGAATTTTCAAAAAGTACTTTTTCTAGAATGTTTTTTTTAGCTAAAGGAGCCTTCATTCCAAATTTGTAGTTTCTGTGACCATTTTATTAGGAAATAAAAAAAGTACACTTTTTTACCGCCCTTAACCCCATTTTTTTCTGAGAGGTGAATCTTTCAAAATTTGAAGTTGCAATGATTATCATTTCAGGAAATAAAAAAGTACCAAAAAGTATACATTCGGTAATTAATTTTTTTTATAAAAGGTACTTTATATTAAAGGAACTTTATATAAAAGGATTTTTTTTGTAAAAGGTACTTTTTATAAAACGTGCCTTTTATAAAAGGTACTTTTTATAAAAGGTACTTTTTATAAATGGTACTTTTTATAAAATGTACTTTTTATAAAAGGTAATTTTTATAAAAGGTTCTTTTTATAAAAGGTACTTTTTATAAAAGGTACTTTTTATAAAAGGTACTTTTTATAAAAGGTACTTTTTATAAAAGGTACTTTTTATAAAAGGTACTTTTTATAAAAGGTACTTTTTATAAAAGGTACTTTTTATAAAAGGTACTTTTTATAAAAGGTACTTTTTATAAAAGGAACTTTTTATAAAAGGTACTTTTTATAAAAGGTACTTTTTATAAAAGGTACTTTTTATAAAAGGTACTTTTTATAAAAGGTGTTTTTTTTATAAAAGGTACTTTTTATAAAAGGGTACTTTTTATAAAAGGGTACTTTTTATAAAAGGTATTTTTTAAAAAAGGTACTTTTTATAAGAGGTGCAGTTTTTTTTTTTTTGGCAATTTGTTATCTGTGTATCCGAAATATTGCCCCTAGAACCACCTTCAAGAATACTGATCGACTCCGAATCAAAGACATTTGGAATATGTAAAACAAAAACTATAATAAATAATTTGCTGAGCTTAAAAATTTGGTTGGATATATGCAGCAAAATATTATGGTGGTTCTTTTCTTAAAACATATTAACCCTCTAACTGTCGTTTAAAGGAAATATTTCGTTCTCTTTCAAAATAAATCATAGAAGTCTAACAAAAAGTGCATTTAAAGGGTTAACAAGTTGTTCAAATATATTGAAATTGGTTTTTGATTTGAAATTGTTTTTCATTCTTGCTAAAATAAAATAACTAATATTTCGTATAGATTTTCTTATTCAAATACATTATTTATTAAAGGTCATTCCAATGATTATGATTAACACCTTAGCATCATCATATAAAATACTACTACGATTTTAAATGATAAAAAAATATTATTTTTATGTAGTAAACAAATAGAACAAAATAAAAATAAAAAAAAAACATGTTATACTTTAGTAGAATATTTAACATAAAGATGTTAACAAATAGAGCATGTTTGCTTTTAGTAAATATTTATTTATTTTATTTTTCTCCACTTCAATTCCAATTCAATTCATCTCTCAAGAATATATTTTTATTTTTTTAAAGTTAACAAATTGTTTTTATATTTATTAAAATTCTTCATATTGTTGATTAAAAAAAAAATAAATACAATCAATAAACATCTTCGTAAGAGCAATAATAAAAAATATTTCTAAAATTTCCACTATATATCGTCTATTGAAATGCTAAATCTCTAAAAAAAAAAATTATAAAATCTTTTTAATATAAAAAACAAGTAGAAAAGTTAAATTCGACTTGGCCGAATCTATGAATACCTTCCACAATGCCGTTTTTATGGAATGGTAAATTTTCTAACGTGGAAAAAATTAACAATTTTGATTAGAAATTTTTTATTTTGAGTAAAAAACTTTTTTTTTGGCATTTTGTAAAAAAAAAAATAATTTTTTTTTGAGTGTAAATTTTTTTTCGAGTGCAAATTTTTTTTTTACAGTAGGTTTGTGGCTTTCCAATGGTTTTAAAGCTTGTTTTTTTTAAGGCTCACAAGGGAAGTATCTCAACCCTTATGAACCGATTTGCCTGAAACTTAAAATATATATTAAAGAGACGATTTTAAGGTTGGGGTGTCTCGGCTTATCGGCCATATCGGTGTTTAAAAATTTCGTTGTCCCCTTATGAAACCATGTGGACCTTCGGGAAAATTTTGATAACTTCCGAACTAACAGGAATATCATCTAGGGCAAAAATACGGGTCGACTTAAATTTAATAAAGATTATTTCTTATTCATATGGATATCGTAGGTCTATGTCTTCACATACATAGGTACCCCCCAAAATTTACACATTTTCCTAAAAAAAATATTTAAAGAAGCCGAATTTTTACAGGGTTATGCCACCATTGAATAGGCATTAAAAAAACCTTTCTTCTCATATGAAATCATAATATAGTTTCTTAAAAAGAAATGGCTGAAAAATCCAAAAAACGATTTTTCACCATTTTTTTACCCATGTTTTGAACCCCTAAATCCCCCATATGGCCGATAAGACGAGACACCCCAACCTTAGAATTATCTCTTTGATATATATTTTAAGTTTCAGGCAAATCGGTTCATAGGGGTTGAGATGCTTCCCTTGTCAGTTTTGTCCGCACTTGAATTTATGGTGAAGCGAATCTGAAATTTACGGTTTTGCTAATAACTTTTGAACTACCAGACCGATTTGACTGAAATTTAATACGAACTAGACCAGGGGAACGACAAATAAATATGCCAAGCTTCAGCATCCTCAGAATAGCCTTTAGAATGTTATTGTGTTTTTTTATCTCGTAAATTCGCGAAAAACCCTTGCCGAAGTTCACTTTTTTGCTCATATTTTTTGAACCACTGCACAGGGGATCGAAAATCAAAAGTCCCGGTCAAAGGGTAAAAATAATCATCCAAACTCATTGAAATTTGTGTCCCATATGGATTTAGGGTCGCTGAATTCATGTATGCTCTTAGAATTTTGAAATTTGTAATGGTATACGAGATATTGGGATCCAAACTTTTTAATTTTTGTTTTTTTTTTTCAGTTTTAATGTAATTTTTCATAGAAGATTTATCTTTATTTTGTATGCTAATATGATAATAGGGACTTGTTTTAAAAAACTGCAAACTTGGTTTGCTAAAAAATTGCGTGGATAGCAAAATTCACAAAACGCGATATAACGCTAAAAATTGAAATGAAATGTTATACCGCTTTATACAAATTATAAATATCATCTGTCTTAATAATTTGACTAACAAGGGAAGTCTCCCTGGTGTCACCCTCCAATCTTAATAACAAAATGTCCTAAAATTTTGGTATTTTACTTAATATGACGAAAAGTTGTGCATGTTTGGACATGTTCTTAGCACACGTAGATAGGTTTTCCAAAGACCTTTCATTTGGTATGTAACATGACTAGGTTTCTTTGCATAATATAGGAGATACACGAAAAAAACTGAAAAATGGCCTTGTCTTCCCCCTCCTTTTTACCCCCTAAATATGAATTTGGGCCGCTAAAAAAAATACGTGTCCCTTTATTTTTTCTGCTCTACAAAATAAAACCAATTCCATAAAGACACTAGGGAGACTTCCCTTGTAAGACTTTTTTCAAATTCGACAAATAATACACTGAGAAAAATTACTCTGAAATTTTAACCGTCAAATATTTCGGCAGGGTGAAAGAAAATGTGTATAAAACCACTATGGGAATTAAAGAGGACATAAACCACTTTAGTTTCCTGTTCCTACTTTTTTAATAAAACTTGGGCATTTTTTTTTTCCTAACCTAAACATTTTTTTTTACGTTGTTAGCACCACGAGTGTATCTCGTGGTGCTAACAACGGGCCAAAGAAGTTAATATTTTTCGACTTATTAACAAAAATGTCCTAAAATTTTGGTATTTTACTCAATATGACGAAAAGTTGTGCATGTTTGGACATGTTCTTATCACACGTAGATAGGTTTTTCAAAGATCTTTCATTTGGTATGTAACATGACTAGGTTTCTTTGCATAATATAGGAGATACACGAAAAAAACTGAAAAATGGCCTTGTCTTCCCCTCCTTTTTACCCCCTAAATATGAATTTGGGCCGCTAAAAAAAAAATACGTGTCCCTTTATTTTTTCTGCTCTACAAAATAAAATTCCAATTCCATAAAGATCCGCGGGTGACACTAGGGAGACTTCCCTTGTAAGACTTTTTTCAAATTCGACAAATAATACACTGAGAAAAATTACTCTGAAATTTTAACCGTCAAATATTTCGGCAGGGTGAAAGAAAATGTGTATAAAACCACTATGGGAATTAAAGAGGACATAAACCACTTTAGTTTCCTGTTCCTACTTTTTTAATAAAACTTGGGCATTTTTTTTTTCCTAACCTAAAAATTTTGTTTTTTTCAGTGTAGATTTTTTATTACATATTTGTATTGATATTAAGTTTTTCTTGGTTTAAGTTTTGGATTTGAAGCAGTTCTAAAAGAAAATTATAAGGGTATGCCTTTAATGAACGCGAATGTTGCAAAATTGCAGAAAAAAAAAAAATCGCCATTTTTGATTTTTTTTTTTAATTTTTGATTTTTTTTTTGTTTTTGCCAAATTCGGAGTCAGAGGCCCCTAAAAGATATAAAAAGACATTTTTATTAAAAAAATACAGCGAAAAAAATATGACCGGATTTTTACTCTACACGAGCCACTGTGCACTGGACCGATTTCGCTGGATAGCAATACCAACCTGACCAGTTAAATGCCCAACATATATGCCAAACTTCAGGAGCCTCCCTAAAGTTTTTCAAAAGTTAGCATGTTTTCAACAGACAGACAGACGGACGGACGGATGGACGGACATCGTTAGATCGTCTTAGAATCGAACGAGGATCATGAATATACATTTCTACTTTATGGGGTCTTAGACCAATATTTCGAGGTGTTACAAACGGAATGACAAACTTATATATACCCTCTATCACTAGAGTGAAGGGTATAATAAAGAAAAAAAAAATAATTTCTTAAAATTAAAGATATTTCTGTTATTTGTATACCGGTTTCAAATACTCCAGTTTTGTGTTATCATCAATTGGATTTTATATGAATTTTTTTAATTGACTTGTACGCCAGTCGAGAATTAAACTACGATTATTTGGTCATATTTATACCGGCACCTTAGACGATACAACCATCCAATTGATAAGTTTTGACAAAAAGTCGATTATTGTTCTATTACCGCTGTCTTTCCATATTTATAGTATCTACAGATTAAATTTCCACAGTTTCCTACACTACAATTCTATTTTTAGAATTGGTATGGCTATAACGGTTTCAAACACTCCACTTTAGTATTATCATCAGCAGGACCATAAATGTCGTTTTGTCTTATTTATAAAAAATTGTTTTTTTAACTACAGATATTTTGTCATATTCATACCATTAACGAAACAGGCTGACCGACACCTTAGACGATACAACCACCACATTGATATGATATGCTTCGACAAATAGTCGTTTCTTGTTCTATTACTGCTGTCTTTACATATTTCTAGTTTCTACAGAATAAATTTTAAAATGTACCAAAAAAAGTAAAGTTACTTTTTTTGGTACATTTGTATCTCCAAAGTACCGTCGTACTACCGCGACTCATTTGGTACAATTTTAAAAATTTCCAATTTCCTTATAACTCATCAAAATATCGGTAAAAGATCCCAACATTTTTATTTACTTTAAAAAATTGCTCACAAGGGAACCAACGCTAGTTCGATTTGAACCATAAATGAAACTCTTTTTTTAGTGTTTACCCCGTGTTTTAAAACAGTTTAAAGTAGTTTTCAAATGAAATTTTTCTCAAAATTTTTGAGAGAAAAATTTCTTACTCACTTGTATCAAACAAAAATTCTCAAAATTTTCCACAGAAGTATCAGTCAGTTATATAGACAACTAATGAATTTATTATTAATTGCAGATTTTGAGACCTTTCATATTTAGAAGAATTTTGAGATCTTGATACATTTTTCACTCAACTCCATTTTTTCTATCGAAAAATTCTAAAATTCTGAGAATTTTTCCTACATATAAAGTATCGGGCAATGAGACATTTTTATGCATAATAGATTTCAAGAATTGTTCAAAACCGCCGCCGAAAAATGTTTTTATACCCTCCAACCACAGTATGGGGGTATACTCACTTTGTCATTCCGTGTGTAACGCATCGAAATATCGATCTAGGACCCCATAAAGTATATATTTTATTGATCAGTGATCGATTCTAAGACATTCTAGCGATGTCCGTCCGTCCGTCTGTCCGTCTGTAGAGGACACGATACAGTCCAAAATAAAAGAGATAGACTTCCGAAGTTTGGCACGAATATGTCTTATATTCCTAGGCAGGTTAAGTTCGGAAATGGGCAAAATCGGACCAAGGGGAAAAAAGTTCCCCCTTGGAGAACTAAACCAACCCAAGAAAAACCGCATTTTTTGCAGAGTTTTTTGTACTTTTGGAAGGCAAATGCAACATTCTTATCTCAGAAGAAGTTTAAAATCGCAAGGGGAAGGTACCTCCTAACGTCTCCCACCAACCAAAAAAAAAGACGCCCCTGGATTTTTTTAATATTCTTTTTACATTTTGGAGGGTATAAAAGATTCGGCACAGCCGAATGTAATACTCTCACTTGTTTTTTTAATTTGTTGCATTTGGTGCAGGGCACAGTGCCACATTTGGCCAATCTAGCACGACAAAAATCAAAAAAAAAAAGTTCCCCGATTTTTATGATTTGTTTGTATGTATTATAAAACATTCCTAATAACACGGAAATACTCATATAAGAACTATATTTCTATTCGTTATTAAGATGTGGGTGCATAAAGTTGCATCTTGTAAAATCCTGAAAGTAGTGTTCATTATTTCGCATTAATTAAGTCGATTTTAAACTGTTGTAACTTTTTAACAAAAAAAGATATTTATCCACTCTTTTTTGGTAATTTTAAAGGATATTTAAAGGCTTTAAGTCATATCTATTCTTCTTTTTTTAAACAACTTTTTCTATTTTTTATTAAATTTTTAATATAATAAAAATTTTTGAAAAGAAAATTATATATATATTTTTTTTTTTATGGAATAGAACTTTTGTGTTTGGCCTCTATTGGTCGCCGGACTTTTTCAGATATATTGACCAATATCTATAGTACTTATTTCAACGGCTAACTTTTGCGACCGTCTGCGACGCCGACTACAGTGGGGCGATATGTAAACCTTGTTTTTACATATTTTTTTAACATATTTTTAAAAAGTGGGCGTGGCAGTTGTCTGACCGCCCCCTTTTTTTGTGACATTATTTCTACAGTCCTTCAGAGTATATATACCAAGTTTAAAGAAATTACAACCAAAATTAAAATTTTTTTAAAAAGTGGGCGTGGCCGTTAACTGGCCTCCCATATTTTTCATGATGTTGTTTTTGAAGTCAAAACGAACATTTATACCGAATTTCCAGTCAATATAAATAAAATTGGATTTTTGTCGTCCTAGATTGGCCAAATGTGGCACTGTGCAGGGGTGAGGTTGGTATACAACATTTAGTGCAACCGAATTTACACTCTAATGTGTTTTAGCTAAGTTTTTATTAAATAAAAAAGTGGTACCGCGAGGGTCCAAAAAGTACAAATTTTTTGGAAAGTTGGTACAAAATTAAAAACCACATTTAACATCCCTGCTTCATACTTTCTTTCAACACTTTCAGATCAGATTTACATCTGATTGCATTTCAGTAGACGATATATTAATTATATTCTTTTCATACCTTCTTTATTTATTATATCAAAACAAATTCATTAAGTACCTCTTCAAAAATAGATGGAAGAACTCAAAAGATGTGCTAGATTATTTATTTAATTAATTAATATATTTTTGCTTTGATTTATCGAAATCGATAAAAGTTTATTATGGTGTTATTTAATTAATAAGAATTCTGTGGCTATAACTAAATTCATTTGTTTAGTCAGTGGTACTCCGGGGTAGAAACTAGAGATAGGCACATGAGCAGATTAGAGCGTGATTCACTCGTGATCACGCGTGATTGTGATTCAATTTTACTCACGTGATTGTGAATGAGTGTGAGCGGAGAAAAAAATTGCGTGAGTGAATGTGCGTGATTAAGGTTTTTGCGTGAGTGAGTGTGCGTGAGACTATTTTCTTGCGTGAGTTGCGTGATTTATTTTCTCTTCATATATTTCTTCGTACCAAAAAAAAAATAGCAAACAAATTGTAAAATTTGGCTTAAGTAATTTAAGATTTCGTCCCGAAAAAATCCAAAAAAAAAAATTCAAAATTTCGCCGAACTTAAAATTTTGCTGAAAATTTTTAAAGATTTTTAAATTTTAGTTTTTGAATTTTTTTTGTATAAATAAGAATTTCGTGAGTGTGTGTGAAGCTTGCGTGAGCGTGAGTGAAGCTTAAATTTACTCACGTGATTGTGAGTGTGAGTAGAAAAAATATGCTCGTGAGTGAGAGTGCGTGATTCAAAAATTCCTGTCGTGAGTGAATGTGAGTCAAAAATCACTCACGCGCCCATCTCTAGTAGAAACTGTGGCTTGCACTTTTTTTAATCACATGTTCTTCTTTATTAAAATCTGTGTTGTTAATGGTATGAATACGAAAATAAATCTGTGGTTCGTTTCTCGACTGGTGTAAAACGACATTTTCTAATCCCCTTTAGACTACTTTTTACAAGAAACTGTTTCATTTGTTTAAGAACAATACAAAAAACATACAAAAAAGGCGTTTTTTAGAGGTTGGTTTAATTCTTCAAGGGAAAACTTTTTCCCACTTACGAACTTAACATATTTGTGCCAAGCTGCAGAAGTCTAGCTATTTTATTTTAGACTGTTTCGTGTCCTCCACAGACGGACAGACATCGATTGCAGATCAATAACATATATGGGGTGTTTCGCCTCAAGTGACACACCTTTTGAAACCGATGTCTTTCGATCGCGATGACCAAGGTTAGTCCTATTAGATAGTAAGTAGTTTGGACTCAATTCTTCAACAAGATTGGTGAAGCACTCTCTGAGTTAGAGGTGGTCAAAATTTGACATATTGGCGAAATAGATGTGTCTTCGCACCCATGTAACTTATTTTGTTGTTAAAAGATTTCGATCCGCTACGACTCCTAATTAATAATACTAATACTAGGTTCAAAAAAGAGCATGAGATACAAAATAAGGGAGGTGGCGTGGGGGCATATGGTCCCGAATCGGGCTCAAAGTTTGGCATTAAAGGGTTTAAATCCACAAAAACCCCCACAACCATATCTAACTTTATAAAATTGGCTCACTGACTATGTCTTTACGGCATAAATATATTTGGTAAAGTTTGGAAAAATGTTTTTTTTAAACCTTTTTATTAAAAAAAAAGTGTTTTTTTTTTTAATTATTTATTTTTTAAAAAATGATTTATTTTTTTTAATTTAATTTTGAATAAAAAAAAGCGCATTTTGAAAAAAATCAAAAAATTTTTGGATTTAAAAAACAAAAAAAAAAAATTTGTGGCTGCTGACGCTTTACGTCAGTACACATAGACTCCGAGGTCCGTGCACTGAAAAAAAAGACATAACTAAAATTAAGGAAAAAATGTCTTTGAAAATTTATCATGAATTTTCCTAAAATTTAGTTAAATTTAACTTAAAAATGAGAAATTTTCTTAACTATGAGGAAAAAATTTTAGTTCATTTACTTATAAGTAGTTCATAGTTTTCTTTAAATGGATTTTTTTAATATTAGGAAAAATTCTTACTGCCAAAGAAATTTTCCACAAATCTAAGAATCGTATCTTTATTTTTAAGACATATCCCGAGTAAAAAGGAATTTATATAAATGTATATTATTTTATATGTTTTCATAAAACCATATACAACTATATGAGTCAAAGTATAAAATTATATCTCACTTTGAAATTTTCCAATTTTTTTAAATGATGTCATATAAAATCATATCTAATTATATTGTTCATAATATATTAATATAAATGGTAGATGAAATCATACGTTGCACATAAAACTTAATCCGATTTCATACATTATTATACGTGACTTTATATCTAATTATGTATAGGACTTTACTAAACAAAAAATCCAGTATCAATTTATGTATAATTATATATGACTAATATAATACCATTTAAAACTATATATGGTTCCATACTAAAAAAATTTCCAACAAAAATAATAGATATAATTATATGTGTCTTAAACGATAACATATCTGTGTTTGTATGGTACTATATATACGCAAATTTCGTCTAAACTCAATATATATTTATAAATGGTCGCATATGTAATGGAATATATATTTTGATATAATCATGTATAAAAAAAATATTTTTTTGACCAAACAACTAGCCATATATAATTATATATGCCAGTATTTCAAAATTTATTTTTGTGTGTCAACATATATGGTTATACAAAACTTTTTATCTATATATATAAAAGAGTAACGTGACTGACTGACTGATTGACTGACTGACTGACTGACATACTCATTCATCATCGCCCAGCCCAAACCGCTGAAGCTTGAAATTTGGACTGTAGGTCCACCTCCCGGAATATAGATCCACTAAGGCTGGATTTTTGCCAATGTTGATTCTAAGGGGGTAAAAAGGGTAAAAAACTGTACTTTTGGTACTTTTTATATCTCCTGAAATAATAGTCATAGAGACTTGAAATTTGGACTGTATGTTCACCTCCCGAAATATAGATCCAGTAAGGCCGGATTTTTGCCAATGTTGATTCTAAGGGGGTAGAAAGGGTAAAAAACTGTACTTTTGGTACTTTTTATATCTCCTGAAATAATGGTCACAGAGACTTGAAATTTGGACTGTATGTTCACCTCCCGGAATATAGATTCAATAAGGCCGGATTTTTGCCAATGTTGATTCTAAGGGGGTAAAAAGGGTAAAAAACTGTGATTTAGGTACTTTTTATATCTCCTGAAATAATGGTCACAGCGACTTGAAATTTGGACTGTATGTTAACCTCCCGGAATAAAGATACAGTAAGGCCGGTTTTTGACCAATGTTGATTCTAAGGGGGTAAAAAGGGTAAAAAACTGTATTTTTGGTACTTTTTTTATATCTCCAGAAATAATGGTCACAAAGACTTGAAATAGAATATAGATCCAGTAGTGCTTCATTTTTACCAATGTTGATTCTATGGGTGTAAAAAGGGTAAAAATCTGTACTTTTGGTACATTTTATATTTCCTTAAATAATGGTACTAGAAACTTGAAATTTGAAATGTCGGTGCACCTCCCGAAAAAAAGATTCACAAAGGCTGGGTCTTTGCCAATGTTGATTCTACGGGGGTAAAATGGGTAAAAAAGTTTACTTTGGTACTTTTTTTATTTACAGAAATAATGGTTATTCAAACTTGAAATTTGGAATGTAGGATCCTTTAGTGAAATACAATATGCTGGAACAAGTACTTTCCGAATATTCTGTACCGTTTACAAAAAGTACCCATTATAAAAAGTACCTTTTATAAAAAGTGCCTTTATAAAAAGTAACTTTTATAAAAAGAACCTTTTATTAAAAGTACCTTTTATAAAAAGTACCTTTTATAAAAAGTACCTTTTATAAAAAGTACCTTTTATAAAAAGTACCTTTTATAAAAAGTACCTTTTATAAAAAGTACCTTTTATAAAAAGTACCTTCTATAAAAAGTACCTTTTATAAAAAGTACCTTTTATTAAAAGTACCTTTTATAAAAAGTACCTTTTATAAAAAGTACCTTTTATAAAAAGTACCTTTTATAAAAAGTACCTTTTATAAAAAGTACCTTTTATAAAAAGTACCTTTTATAAAAAGTACGCTTTATAAAAAGTACCTTTTATAAAAAGTACCTTTTATAAAAAGTTCCTTTTATAAAAAGTACCTTTTATAAAAAGTACCTTTTATAAATAGTGCCTTTTATAAAAAGTACCTTTTATAAAAAGCACCTTTTATAAAAGGTACCTTTTATAAAAAGTACCTTTTTTAAACGTACCTTTTTTTAAAAGTACCTTTTTTTTAAAGTACCTTTTTTTTAAAAGTACCTTTTATAAAAAAAACCTTTTATAAAAAGTACCTTTTATAAAAAGTACCTTTTATAAAAAGTACCTTTTATAAAAAGTACCTTTTATAAAAAGTACCTTTTATAAAAAGCACCTTTTATAAAAAGTACCTTTTACAAAAAGTTCCTTTTATTAAAAGTACCAGAAGTAAACTTTTTGGTACTTTTTTATTTCCTGAAATTATATTTATAGAAACTTTTTATATTTCCTAGAATCTTAAAATTTGTAATGTAGGAGAATTCGGTAAAAAAAACATTCTGGGAAAATACGTTTTTAAAATTCCGCTTCTTAGTGGGGTAAAATGGCTAAAACAGTTTATTTTCGGTACCTTTGATATTTTTTGGCGCAATGGTTCTAGAAGCTTAAATTAGGAATGTAAAATCCATTTTATACATTTAACATTTGCAAAAACAATGATACACGAAAATTGAAAAATGAAAAAGAGGATCCTTCGGTGAAGAAAAATATTCTGGAAGAGGTTTTTGGAAATTCCGTTTCTGACGGGGATAAGAAAGTATACTTTGGATACTTTTTTTTTGTTCCTATTATAATGAAAAAGTGTAAATGTTGGTTATTCTTATATTTCTTGAAATAATGGTTCAGAAACTTGATATTTTAAATAAAGGATCACCTAGCACAAATAAAACACAGTTTTTGGAAAATTTAATATTAATGGGGAAAGGGGGAAATGGTTATTTTTACCTTTCTAGAAGTACATATTTTGAAATTTAAAATTTTAGAACGGGGAACGAAATAGAAAGGAGCAGGGAACAATATGGAATGATACTTTTTATTCAAATTTTTCGTATTAAACTTTTTTTGCTCCATATTTTTTCTCTCTATATGTTTTTTCACTCAAACTTATTTTTATTCCAATTTATTTATTCGCAGAAATATTCATTTACTCAAAATACAATATCCCGATTATTATCGGAAATTATTCAAATTTTATTTAAATTATTCATTGAAATATTATTTTATGAAAGACTTAAACGTGCACAAGTAAATAAAACAAAGACTACGTACGCGAATTTTCTTGAAATCGGTAGAGTAATTCTGATCCTTCTATTTTCCGGTATTCAATACAACCGGTAACGAAGTACCGGGATGGTAAGCTAGTTGTATCATATAAGATTACATATGATTTTTGGAAACCCGAGTTCGATTCCCGGCCCAGTCAAGAAAAAAAAAGTTTTTTTTTTATTTTTTTTAAATAGAAAACACTTATTTATTGCGTTTAATTTTTTTAGAACTAAAAAATTTTTATTTTTGGAATTTTTGCAATCATTTTAAAAAAAATATTTTTCTTTTATACAGTTATATATAACTATATTTGATTTATTATAAAATTATCTATAATTTTTGGGAACCCAAGTTCGATTCCAGAAAAAAAATATATTTTTTTTATTTTTTTTTTTAAATAGAAAACACTTTTTTATTGCACTTATTTTTTTAGAACTAAAAATTTTTCTTTTTTTGAATTTTTGCAATCATTTTTAAAAAATTATATTGCTGTTATATAGTTATATATAACTATATTTAATTTATTATAAAATTATCTATCATTTTTGGGAACTCGAGTTCGATTCCAGGAAAAATATATTTTTTTATTTTTTTTTTTTAAATAGAAAACACTTTTTTATAGCATTTGTTTTTTTAGAACTTACAAAATTTTACTTTTTGAATTTTTGCAATCATTTTTAAAAATTTATATTGCATTTATATAGTTAATAATAGCTATATTTGGTTTAAATTATCAAATTATCGATGATTTTTGGAACCCGATCTCAAATCTAATTCTTATTTCCTGATTCCATGAAAAATTTCAAACTTATAAGCCAAAGTCTTATTTCCCTTTGGAAGCCTATGACTTGGAAATAAGGCATACCGCTACATTAAAATTATTGTTTAAGCTTACCATGGAAGCCCCTAATAGCGCTGTACGTCATTCAATTTTTTTTTTTTGCAAATTTTATCAAAAATTTTCTAAGTCTTTTTGAAAATTGTGTACAAGTGAATAACATATTTAATTGGATATAATCATATATTACTATATGTTAGATCAATTTGATATAATTAGATACGATCAATTTATTTAAAACTAAGTCTTTTAAAGTTGTTATTTGCTAACAACGTCCGCTGGTCTAGAGGGTAGAGATTGCGATTACAAAACGGAAGACTTGTGGTTCTAATCTCCGTCCGTTCGAAGTTTTTTTTTTTTATTTATTTTCAGTTTGACATTATTATATCTAAAAATAAATCTAAAAATAGTAACATTTTTTGGATAAAACTGTATCCAATAATTTTTTTATAAAATCAAGATATCAGATATTAAAAGATAACTTCGGCGCGGCCAAATTTCGGATGAAATTACATTATATAATATCCAATTTAATATAAAATCATGATATTGGATATTTTAAGATAACTTTGGCGCGGCCAATTTCCGGATGAAATTACATCATATCATATCATATTTAATCCAAAATCATGATAATAGATAATTTGGGATAACTTTGGCGCGGCCAATTTCCGGATGAAATCACATACAATCAAATATTAAACTGTAACTTCATATATTATAAGATGTTATGAGATAACTTTGGCGCGGCCAATTTTCGGATGAAATTTAGCAAAATCAGATCCAATAAATTATATATAGTTTTATAAGATAACATGTTTTACCATACAATTTTTTTTTACTCGGGATTTCTTAAAAAACAATTTAGTTCAAGTTTAGTTAAAATTTACTAAAAAAAAACATCATCGTTCTTAGAATTTAGTTAATGACTTCTGAGAATTTAGTAAATAACTTTTTAGAATTTAGTTAAAAATTCAAAATGGCGATATCTCAAAAACTATGCGAGATAGAGCGAAACGGATGAAATTTTCAAAAGAAAGACTACAAAGAAAAATATGAAATAGCCTAGCTTTGCATATCTGTCGGGGTCTCAAGACCCTAATTTTAGATCTAAAATTTGAAATTCCCGAGATTTTATATATGCACATATCTCGGAAAATACTGCCAACACGAGAAAAGGTCCAACGGCATTTTTGTAGCTCTTGACTCGTAGAATACTTCCGCAAAATACCCGAAAGCCCTCCGATTAATAGTTTTTGAGTTATCTAGTTTTTAAGATTCTCAAGACCCTATCAGACCCCTTATTACCGTATCTCAAAAACTAAGCAAGTTAGAGCGAAACGGACACAAGTTTTGGTTCAAAATCTATTTTGAAAGTTAAAGGACCCAACGGGGTCTCGAGTTAAATGGGGTCCGAACCCATGGGTCCAGGGTCTAGACCCAATCTATTTCTAAAATGTGAAGTATAATTTTTCCCATTTTCTAGTTAAAATTGGCTTAAAATTAAATAACTTTTTTTTCCTTATTTTTGGGAAAATTATGAACTAAAACCAAGAAAAAAAATCTTTGGAGCCAAATCATTCCCTCTTTTTCTCAAAATTGAGTTAATTTCCCCAGATTTTAGTTCACTTTTTTTTTGAGTGTGGTGGTAAAAGTTGAAGGGCATAAAAGCGGCAACAAAGTGGCGTTTGTAAAGAAGTTGGTTTTGTTCTTCAAAAAGGAACATTTTTATAACATTAAAAATTAGCCTGTCTTTTGAAAGCTTGAGTGTTTTTAACAGACAGACGGTCATCGATAGATCGTCTTCTAATCGATCGACTGTCGCAAATGTTCCTCATTATTTCTATGTGCTACAATTTAAATGAAGAACTTTATTTACTCCTAGTCCTCTAAGGGGAAGTTATAAATAAAGAGTGGTTTAACTTTCCCAACTAAACCAATCAATTAATAGATGTCACGTATACTCATTTTCCCACAACCATGTTAAAATGCACGCGCTTTGTTAAACCAACTAACATGTCTTAAGTATTGCTCCGATAATAAAATACACGTAAAATTTGATGTATAGTAGTAGCGACTAGTCTTGTGATTTAATGCGTGCCCACTCCACTGATTGCTTCGTAGCGTTGTTGTCATCGTAATTGAGTCGTGCGATTGTTGTGACTACTTGCTGGTAATGAGTGTGTGAAATACGAGTCGTTCTTCATTCACAAAGAGTGATATGTCCGAAAAACTACCACAGCACACACAGCACACCACACCACTTGACTTACAAAACAATTCGCACACTACACGTTTTAAATTAAATTAAATAAAACAAACAAAACAAGCAAAAAAAAAATAAATTCGGCCATGCCGAATATATTGATACCCTTCACAATGTAAAAAAGACAAACAAAATTATTTGTTTTTTTTTTTTAGGTTATGTTGAATGTACTAAAATTATAGTGATTTTACTACATATTCCTTTATAACTTTTAAACTGCTGAACCGATATCGCTCAAATGAAATACCAAACTTTTCAGGACATCAACAAGTAAATTTGTCAACTCTCAGTCATATCTGTTTATTACTTTGGCTCTAATCACCATTTCAACAGACGGACTTCGCTAAAATGTCTTAGAATTAATCACTGGTCAATATTGGGTTCCAGACCGATATATTGATGAGTTACAAACAGAACGACAAAGTTATATACCCTCCTTCACTAATTGTAAGTGGAGGGCAATAAAAACACATGAAAGTGTTAAAATAAACAAACCGAATTATTTTTTTTTATCTTTTTAATAAATACGTTTTAAATGACAATTAACCAAAAAACCACATACATGTATTATACATTTACAAAGTTGATATTAATTACGGTTTATCAAGTAATACATATAAAATTACTTGCAAAAAATGGGAAGTCCACCATGGAGAATTTCTGAGTTTTTTTTGTCTGTCTGTCTATCTTTCTAAATGGCATGGATGATGCCAATGAAAGAAGAAATAATTGGTCTTTATTTACATAAAGCTCAATTATAACGTGTCACCTTAAATTTTTTTTCTAAATTTGACTGGAAATATTCCAACCGAAAATATACCAACCTCATTTTTGAGGTTATCACAACTTGTCATTCGGTTGTTACAACTTCATTTCGGATTCCACAACCTAATTGCAGTTGTGACAACCGCATTCCCGGTTACGATAAACTCAAAAATGAGGTTGGAATATTTACGGTCGACAGCTTTCGGAAGAAGCCATCCTTCCTTCGTCAGCACTCTTCGGTTGTCACTGTAACTGTGTCAGATTAAAATTAGCTCTTTAAACGTTCATTAAGGCAGAAAAGATGACGGAAATCATCTTACATTTCATTACCATATGTTATCGTTTAGCCCGAACTCAACTTTTTCAAAAACATGACGTGATAGAAAAATTTGAAAACCATATTCTGAATAAGCATCATCATCCAAAAATATCACAAAAAAAATTATCTCAATAATGCACAAAAATGCGTTTTTTTGAACTTTGATCTAAATTTTCCCAAAAAACCTGACGTTATGGAAAACTTTGGAAACCAGATTTAGAATCAGCATTAAGAGGTTAATCGAAAACGAGTGTCCAGACCGCTGACCCATCCAAAAAAATTTTAAATGTCGTTCAGTGTTTTATAATTTTGTCATTATAAAAAAACTTTGAAAGGTTCACAGAAAAAAAATAATTTGAGTAAATTTTTAATTCAATTGAGTAAAAAATTACTCAATTTTGCACCATTAAACCATTTAATAGTCACGGTGAGCCTCAGCGATGTTCAGGTTGAACTTTAGTGTCGACGAAAAGTGTAAATGCAGTTCGATTTCTACATGATTAGTTGTCACAAAACTGTTTTCAGCGAAATCTTAGCTGATCGCATTCGCGAGATATCGCGAAATTAGTGATTTTATATTTTAAAAAATTTTGATATTGAAGTTTTTTAAATATTTTCAAAAACTGAGTATACAGTTTTCATTGTACTTATTTTAAGGTCACAAAACAGTAAACATCGAAATCCTATCTTCTTTAGTTCGCGAGAAATCGAGAAATAACTTTTTTGTCAATTTTTGTTTTTCAACTTTTTCTTGGTTTTTTTCAAATGTTGTGGAAAGCTGATATGCACTTTAATGTGTACGTGATCGAAGGTCATAAGGGTGTTGACATCAAAGTTGTAGGTGTACACTGTCGCAAGATATCGCGGAATTATTTATATATTTTTTATTTTTTTTTTTTATTTTTCAATTTTGCATGTTCTTTTGAAATGGTGTAAAAACGTGGTATGCATTTTTATTTGTACATGATAAAAAGACATTAAACTGCTAACACAAAAGTCCTATGTGGTCCATTCTTTAAGGAATCGCAAAGTTAATATTAAATCTATTATTTATAAATTATTTCTTATAATTCAAAATAATATGACAGGTAATAAATGGTTATGAATTATTTGAAGAAAAAGAGAGTGCATAATAATATTACAATACAAAATAAATGAAAAAAAAATTGAAAAATTTTTCGCGATTTTTCGCGAAAATTAGCGTCAATATATAGATTTCAGCAGTTTTACCACCTTCAGTTACGGGCAATTTAAACTGCATACCATATACTTGTCGTTACTTAAATTTTTTTTTTTTTGATACCAAAAAAAAAAAAGTAATTTATTATAAAAGCTCGTACAGTAATTTTGCGATTTCTCGGGAAATTGATCGTCTATAATTTTCATGCTTGCAGTTTTGCCACCCCTAATAACCTCGAATTCAAACTGCATACCACATTTTTGTCGTTAATTGAAGTATATGTTTTTACAGACCACAAATAACACAAATTAATGAATAAATAGTAGATAAGCGAGTTTTTTTGCGATATCTCGAAGAATTAAGCAGCTAGAATTTAAATGTTAACAGCCTTATGACCTTTGATCAATAGCAAGTCAAACTGCATTTCGTGTTTTTCAACAATGTTAAAGAAACTTCTTTTATTAATCAAAACAAGAAATACCCCCAAAAAGCAGTTTTTCGCTATTTCTCGCGAAAGTGAGCAGCTATAATTTTTTTGGGGGCAGTTTTAATTTCTTCCAGCATGTTCAAATCAAACTGCTTACCACTTTTTTTTATCATTTCTAAAGAACCGGGTTTAAAATATAATAATAAAAAAAAAATATATATATATAATTACGCGATATCTCGCGAAATTTAGCACCTTCAATTTTGATGTCAACAGCTGTGTGACCTTTGATCAACCACAAGTAAAACTGCATACCATGTTTTTATGAAATTTTAAAAAATCATATATGAAGATAAAAACAAAAATAAAAACAGCAAAAAGTAATTTCGCGATTTCTCGCGAAATTGAGAAGATATGATTTCACTGTTAACTGTGTTGTGACATGTAAATAAATACAATTAAAACTGCATACCCAGTTTTTGAAGATATTTAAAAAACTTCATTGTCAAAATTTTAGAAAATACAAAAACACTAATTTCGCGATATCTCGCGAATGCGATCAGCTACGATTTCGCTGTTAACCGTTTTGTGACATTTATTCATGTAGAAATCGAACTGCGCTTACACTTTTCGTCGACACTAAAGTTCAACCTGAACATCGCTGAGGCTCACCGTGTAGTATTGAGTAAATTTTTTATAAAAAATTATTAAATGCTTACTAAAAAATTTTAGTAAATTTTTAATGGACACAATTAAAAATGTAATTAAAAATTTTTCGATTTTTTTAAGTAACTTTTTAATTGTGTCAAGTAAAAATTTACTCAAACTTATCAATTTATTTTTTAAAAAGTTAAAAAAAGTTTAAAATTTTTTTTTTAATTTTTTTTTCAAACTTTACCAAATATATTTATGTCTTAAAGACATAGGAAAATTTCATAAAGATGATTTCAAACTTTCATATACATACACAAAAAAAATATAAACTAAATGAGAATTTAAAATACAAAGAGAATAAAAAACAAGAATAAAAGTTAAATTCGACTTGGCCGAATCTATGAATAACATCCACAATAGGGGTATAACCAAAATAAGAACCTATCATAACGGTGTGGGCAATGCTATACTGATAACAAAAAACGTTATCCGGGGTCATTTTGGTCCAAAAACCTTCGGCACCGATTGCAATTTCTAAAACACCTCAAATTTTAATTTTTGTATGTTTTATGGTCAGAAACCGTCCCTTTCAACGTTATTTTGTTTTTCGTCGTTTTACAACAAAAATAAAACAAGAAAAAGTTAGCAGTATAATTTTCAACATTTGAAACATGGGTTGAATGAATATTTGAAAAAAATATTAGCAAAAACTTCATCGCGATCGGTGCCGAACCTTTTTTAACATTCGCGAAAAAAAGAGGACGCATTTCTTATTGATTTTCTATGTACTTTCTCACTGTGATAGGTCCTTTTTGATATTTTCAAAGGATAGTACATTTTTTGATGTAAAAATTAATGTAAAAACAAAAATTAACAATTTGGTTTTGAAATAATTTATTTTGAGTAAAAAACTTTTTTTTGTCATTTAAAAAAAAAAAATAATAATTAACAAAAAATTTTTTTTTTAGTGTAAAATTTTTTCGAGTGTAATTTTTTTTTAGTTTAAAAATATTTCTGAGTGAAAAAAAATAATCTGTAAAGTATTTTTGTGGCTTATAATTGTTTTTTAAGCTTGTTTTTTAAAACTCTGGTTTTTCAAACTCGTGAATTTAAGGTGAAACCAATTTGAAATTCAGGATTTTGCTTATAACTTTTGAACCACTGGACCGCTCTGGCTGAGATTCGAAACGAACTGGGACAGAGGAACGATAAATATATGTGCCATAGTTCAGCACTCTCGGAATTGTTGTTCGAAAGTTACCGTGTGTTTTATCTCGTAAAATCTTGAAAAACCCTTGCCGAAATTAAGTCTTTTGCTCATAACTTTTTAACCACTGGACCGATTTCGCTGGATTGCAATACAAACCTGACCAGGTAAATGCCCAACATATATGCCAAACACGAGGAGCCTCCATAAAGTCTTTCAAAAGTTATCGTGTTTTCAACAGACAGACGGACAGACGGACGGACATCGTTAGATCGTTTTAAAATCGATCGAGGATCATGAATATATATGGGCAAGGCCACCGTCAGTAACGTGACGCTCGTTTACATATTTTGGTCAATATCTTCATAAAATACAATTATTTCTCCCAACTTGAGAGCGGCATATGAAAGTTCTCGTCATAACTGTTGTTTCGTACGCAGACAATTTTGCTGTATCTCGTTTTGTTGTGAAGTTATGACCATTTTAAGTCGTCAGTAACGTGACGTGATTTTTCCAAAATCCGGTCACGTTACTGACGACTTAAAATGGTCATAACTTCACAACAAAACGAGATACAGCAAAATTGTGTGCGTACGAAACAACAGTTATGACGAGAACTTTCATATGCCGCTCTCAAGTTGGGAGAAATAATTGTATTTTATGAAGATATTGACCAAAATATGTAAACGAGCGTCACGTTACTGACGGTGGCCTTGCCCATATACTTTATGGGGTCTGAGAACAGTGTGGTTTTGTACCAGGTAAAGGAACCAGGAAACAAATATTAAACGTCAGACAAATAATTGAGAAAGTCAGAGAGTTTAATGTACCTGCATTCTTTTGCTTTGTGGACTACACAAAGGCGCTTGACTCCGTTATGGGATGTTCTTCAAAAGCTTGGAGTTCCAAATCGTCTCATCTCCAACTAATTAAATCTCTATATGACCAAAATACAGCAACAGTTAGAGTAAATAACGTAATGTCGGATACATTCTCCACCAAATCTGGTACCAGACAAGGTTGCATATTATCCCCAACACTGTTTAATGCTTACACCGAGCTTATTATGAGGGAAGTTTTGAACGATTGGAACGGAGGTATTTCAGTAGGAGGCAGACAAATTAACAACTTGAGGTATGCAGATGATATGCTTATAATTGCATCTACCTCCGCAGAATTAGAAGATATCATGACTAGACTTTCAACACACAGCAACGCCTATGGACTTCAAATCAATATGTCAAAAACTAAAGTTATGATAATAGACCGACTCAACAATAACCAACAAAATGTAACAACAGTAGCCGGGTTTGATGTTGTAAGCCACTTCAACTATCTTGGCTCAATTATATGCAATAATGGTGAATGTGCTAATGAAATAAAGAGAAGACTGGCCAGAGCGGCAACATCAAAGCTTACCAAAATATGGAAAGATAGAAGAATTACAAAAAGAACAAAACTCCGACTAGTCGAAGCGCTTATTTTCCCGATTGCCACTTATGCGTCAGAAACATGGACAATAAAACAGGCTGAAAGAAAAAGAATTGAAAGTTTTGAAATGTGGGTCTATCGTAGAATTTTGAGAATATCATGGACACAATTTCGTACAAACGTGTCAATACTTCAAGAATTGAATATTAATGATCGGTTGTTGAAAAAAGTAAACAGATCATATTTAAAATATTTCGGCCATATTGCTAGAAGGGAGGGAACGATGGAAAGACTGATGGTTGATGGCAAAGTAGAGGGATGTAGAGGGAGAGGAAGATCACCAACACGGTGGTGCGACCAACTTATGCCTTTAATAGGAACCACTTTAAGTGAAGCCCTGCACTTGGCTGATGACAGAGAAGTCTTGAGAGACAACATATTACTTTCTAATTTATAATTATATGTAGTTGAATTTTTATTTTTTTGTATTTTACATTATTTATTTTTATATGAATGTAATTATTATGTTTATTATGTCACTATGCTCTGACAAGAGCGATGGAATAAAGAGAGAGATGGGGTCTTAGACCAATATTTCGTGGTGTTACGAACGGAATGACAAACTTATATATACCCTCTATCACTAGAGTGGAGGTTATAAAAAAAAATAAAAAAAATATTAAATTTGTATTAAATTATTTATTATAGGGGGCCCGTAGGCTAGTTGGTAGCGTGCTGGCCTTTGAACGTGGGGTCGTGGGTTCGATTCCCACCAGAACCCTTGGTTTTTTCGCTACAACGAGACGACGGTCATTGTTACCAAATCTCGGTTAGGTTAAATTTATTAAAAATGAGTTGTAAATAAATTGAAAGAATAAATAAAAATAATTGATCATGTGATCAAAACTATTAATTAAAAAAAAAATATTAAATTATTTACTCAATTTTTTTTTTAATTTTTGAGTAAATTTTTAATTGCGTCAATTAAAAAATTACTCAATCTTATTTAAAAACTTAAACAAGTGATTTCTCAAATTGTATTTCTCAATATTTTTTTCTGTGTTCTTATTGTACCAATTTTCTTAGCAAAAATTTACTCTTAATGTACGAAAAAAATAATATAATTTTTTTTTTTTAAAATCAATATTTTCGCCCTCTGCTGTGGGTTTTTGGAACTTTTTTTAAGAGTTCAAAAAACTGCCATTGTATTAATTTTAGCTGTAGAATCGACTGGTGATATCAGATTTGCAATTTATTTAGCCTTTTTTTCTCTGCAGAAAAATCAGCTCAAAATTCGCGAACATATTTCCAAAAAAAATACCGGATTCTTTTTAGCTCCCCCAAAATCCTTCAAAAAAAAAATTATGATACCCAATAAACAGATGAAATGACATTGTCACCAAACGAACTCTAATATATATGGGATATTCCGTGTCAAATCGTGCACTTTGAATAATTTTTTTTTTTAGATTTTCCCAATTTGTTTATAGGTTTTAGTATCCTTCGAAAGCTGCTTCGAGGTAAATTTTCAGATTTTTTTGACGACCCGTTCAAGAGATATCGAATTTTTAAAAGTTGGTAGTTTGTTCCTTTACTCAAACTTCTTTTACTCATAACTTCTTCAATAATGGTCCAAATTGCAAATTTTTTGTTTTTTTACGTACTTTAAAAATAAATTCCAAAAAAATTCTTAAAAGCGCTCTAGTACGCGATTTTTAAGTTTAAAAATTTAAATCTCATTTTTAAAAATGTTTGTACTCTTTGATTTTTTTGAAATTTTTTTTTTGTAAAACTTCTATCAATTCTGCAAATTTTTTGGCCTATCTCCAATTTCTAAGGGGGCTCCCACACAAAATTAAATTTTTTAAAATTTGCTCCAACCGCTCTAACTGCCCTAAGAGTGCCCTTAGAGCAGTCATGGGCATTTTTGTAATTCCTATTCCCGCGGGAATAGGCTAAAAAATGCTGCTTGTGCGCTGTCAACACACATACACTATAAATTCTGTTGCTTGGGCAAATTTGTTTACTTTTCTCTTGCTACTACCCACACAAGCATAAATGTGTGTGCGCATCGCTGCCTTAGAGCAATCAAATGTCTGACCGACCCACAATATTTTTTTAGTCCAAACATTTTTTTTTGAACACACCTACACCCTATCTTTAACTATTTAGGCGGTCCCCATACATTTTTTTGTATTTTTTGTAAATTTGTTTTATTTAATCAGCTTTTACCGGTCCAACCAAGATGGGGCATTAGTGAGACCGACTCCCATTTATTTTTACCCTACAACATTTTTTTAAAACATACCTACGCTCTATCTCCACTCCCTAAGTAGGCTACCATTCAAAATAAAATTTTTATTAAATTTGCTCCAACTGTTATTTGTATGGGAGCCCACTTAGGAAGTGGGCGTAGGTATGTTTTAAAAAAATGTTGTAGGGTAAAAATAAATGGGGGTCGGTCTCACTAATGACCCCTCTCGGACGCACCATTGGAAGCTGATTAAATAAAACAAATTTACAAAAAATAAAAAAAAAAATGTATGGGGACCGCCTTAACAATTAGAGATAGAGGGTAGGTGTGTTCACAGAAAATATTTTGACTAAAAAAAGATTGTGGGTCTGTCATACATTTTGTTGCTCTAAGGGCACTATTAGGGCAGTTAGAGCGGTTGGAGCAAATTTTTAAAAATGTCGTTTTGTGTGGGAGCCCCCTTAGAAATTGATGATAGGGTATTAGTTTGTTCCCAAGAAATGTTAAAACCTTAAAAATTAATGGGGGTTGGTCTTATAAAGGACCCCTCTATGAAGCACCATTGGAGCAGTAGAAATGATTTTAAGATTGAAAAATTACAATAAAAATTTTTCAAAAAATTTAAAAAAATAGTTATAATCTTTATCCCACGATCCTCCTGGGCAAAAACTTGTAGAATCGATAGAAGTTTTACACAAAAAAATTTCAAAAAAATCGAAGAGTACAAACATTTTCAAAACTAAGATTTAAATTTTAAAAATTAAAAATCGCATACTATAGCGCTTTTAAAATTTTTTTGGGATTTTTTTTTAAAGTACGTAAAAAACTAAAATTTTGAAAAAAAATTAAATTTGGACCATTATTGAAGAAGTTATGAGAAAAAGAAGTTTGAGTAAAGGAACAAACTACCAATTTTTAAAAATGCGATATCTTTTGAACGGGTGCCTTTGAAATGAAAAGCTTCAAATGGGATACTCCTTTTTGCTCAAATTCTAATTAATTTTTATAAAAAAAAAATAGTTTTATTCGACCTTCAAAATATTATATTTTGAATAGGTTTTTTATAGCTCGAGGTTATTATTTCTTTTACTTATAAAAATTATGATATTCTTAAAGAATAATTTTCAAGAAAATTATTATTCTGTTTAAAAATTTAATTATGTTGGTAATTTTTGCAAGACTTAGTAGACACGTGTTTCGGAATATGTGAGATTCCATTGTCGAGACTATTTAGCAAATATAAAAACCCTATACTACAATTAGCAAAGGGAATTTAAATGACAAATCGCTAAAGTTCAAACAAAAAAAATATAATTTTCTTCAAAATAATTCTATGAGAATATCATAGTTTTAATTAGTAAAGAGAAATGACCTCGAGCTAGAATATACCAACTACAAAATTAGTGCAAAAACATAAAAAATTAATTTACAATCAGTTCTTGCGAAAGAGAAAAAAAAATGCAAAATTATTAAGAAAACTGCTAGATCTAGCACCCCAAGTGCTAACATGCCTGCTTTCAACCGATTTCAATTCCATAAAATCCAAGTATTTGCATGGTTAGACATCCCCACCAATCATTTACCACGAGTAGTTATTTAATATTAATTTTGGGTGGGTAATTTAAGACAAAACTACCATTTGTTTTTGTATTTCTGTTTTCATTTATGCACAAAATTGCATTTTAAAGTCATATTAAGAAATAAACAAAACAAATGACGTGACTAATAACAATTTACATACACTTTATTTATAGTATTTAAAAAAATATATATACAATTTGCGTGTTCTTTAATACGAGTAAGTACTTTGACAATTATTTTTTATTTGTCTTGGACAAAAAAATTACAAAAAATATAGCACTTGTGCTTGAACACTGTGATTAAAAAGTACACTAAAAAAAATCGTGGGTATTTACCGTTTACATGAAAGAACTGACATCGCTGAACCTGTTCAAAAAGGATTCTGATTCGATCGGTATACTTGAAGCCAGATCAAGGACCAATATTTAGTTAGAATCATCAGCACAAACTATTCAAAGCCTGACCAGAGACTGATGTACACTCAAAGAAAAAGCTTCGTTATATTTATGAAAATTGTCATAAATATAATGAAAATATTCAATAAATGTCGTCCAATGTAAAAGTTTCATAAATACAGTGAAACAGTTTCATAATTATTCATGGAGTCAATATTTATTAAATTTTTTCAATATTTTTATGAAAGTTTTCATTAAAATAATGAATAACATTTCATACATAAATATTAGAAATGTTTCATAAATACGATGAAAAATTTCATAGATTTAATTTATTTTTTCTTAAATATTTGATCATATTAGAGAACTATTTCATAGTATTTATAAACGACTTCATTGGTACTATGAAATAGTTCCATATTTATAATGAAATACTTAAAAAAAATATTTTTATGAAATGTTTCATGTGAAATGTTTCATATGAAATGTTTCATATGAAATGTTTCATATGAAATGTTTCATTAATAAAGCAAATGCATTATTTTTTTCTAAAAATAAAATTTATGATATTTACATTGGAAGAACTAAAATAAGTAATTAAAATTTTAAAGATCGTCTTCAGGAGTTATAATTGTTTTGCCCCAATTTCTTAATCATATTATAAAAAATCATATGACACGCTTATGAAATTTTTTTATGACATCATGAAATTTTATGAAATGCATTTCATAGACTTTTTTCATAAAACTTCATTATATTTATGAAGGTTTCATAAATATAATGAAATTTTATGAAAAAATATTTATAAAACCATAGCATAAATTTTATTAAGCATTTTTCTCTGAGTGTAGGAATAAAAATAATTTTGGTTACTTTCTGTTCATAGTATTAAGATTTATACACGAGTGGTATTTCAATATTTTTTGATTTTTTTGTTCACTATTTCTCATATATGTATTTATTTTAGAATTAAACACTTTTTGTTGGTGGTTTTTTAACACTTAAACATGAGTTGTTTTTTTTGTTTTTATTGATATGTATTAAAATTATGTCTGTGGCATGTGTCGGCGTTTGTTTCTTGAATTAACTGTGATTATTTTATATCTTATCCGCAGTTAAGAGGTACAATTTTTTGTTTGTTTATATTTATTAGCCGTTATTTATATAAATATTAATTAATGAAATGTTAAAACTATATATATTAGGGTGAAGCTAATTTTTCTTTTTTTGAATTTCAAAATCATCGGGGTGGGAATAGTTGGCTTTTTGGGGTTAATATTAACACAAACACATACTGGACCTGTAGGGAATTTCTTTGGGTTTCTTTTTTCATTTGAAAATCGCATAGTTCCTAACAATGTGAAAGAAAAAAAATTTAATATTGTTTTTTAGCTTAAAATTTTAGTTAATACACTCAAAATATTTTGTAGGCAAAAACAAATTAAAAACACACTTAAAACCAGTGAATAAACAATTGAAAACCATCCCAGTAATTATTCATTTGTTTTAACAAACATCAACATTTATTTTTTACTGTTGACAAAATTTTCTAAAATAAATAACATTAAACATTAAAAAATTACGTTTTTTTTCACTCTTTTTTACCAAAAAATTCGAAAAAAATAACCTACGAAAACATTAAAAATTATTGATAGTTCTGTTATTTTTACCAACAAATTTCAAAAAAATAACCTACGAAAACAATAAAAATTAATGATTTCGTAGGTAATTTTTTATTGAAATATTTTTTTAAAATTTTTAATAAAATTTTTGGGGAATCGATCCCGCAATCAACTACATTCTGGCCAGACACTCTACCCATCGTGCCAAAGTCACTTGATACAAACATGTTTTAATATTTCTATAAATAATTTTTTGATTTTTTTTTCTACAAAAAATAACTGACTTGTGTAGGTAAAAACTAATGATATTTCATTAAAAAATACCAACAATTTAAAAAAAAATTACTTACACAAATCATTAAAAATCAAAAGAATAATCAGTAGTTTTTATTTACAGAAAAAAAATAAATGACTTTAAAAATTAAATGTTAATGAAAGTCTTTATTTTTTAGTGTGTTATTTTTGAAACAAAGGACTGAAGTAGTCATTAATAAAAACTGAACATCAATCAAATGTTTTCTCTTTTAAAAACGACTAAACGGAAAACTTTTTAAATAAACTACAAACAGTTAATGACATAATTTTTTGAGTGTATTGGGACATTACTGAAAAAGAGCAAATCTATGGAAAATTTAACTGACGGATCACGGATTTTGTTTATTTTTGAGTATTTGATAAAGCTTCGTAAATGATTAAAAATCATATTTTTTTGGATCATATGGGATATGGGCGTTTAAAAAAACGTTTTTTTTTGACAATATTGACTTTTAGAGAGTTTTTTAACATTTTTGTACTCGGAAACCGTAAGTCGTATGAAAAAAAAAATAAAAACAATATTGTAGATAAAATTATGAAGATTTGAAATAAAAAAAAAAAAATAAAAAATTTCAAGAAAAAATTTTGAAAAGAATATTTGAATGTTCTTTTTTCCTGGGAAGGACGCCAAAAGCAAAATTTTGTTTTAAAGTTTAGAATGTCCTTTTAACGCTGTTAAAATTTCAGAAAGGTGATTTTTTGTGTTGTCGAGCAATAAATTATTAAAGTTGGTGATAAATCTAAATTTTTGATTTTTTGCAAAAATTAAAAAAAACAAGTAAAAAAGTTAAATTCGGCCTTGCCGAATGTAGTGATACCCTCCACAATTTCAAAAAGATTATTGCAAAAAACGTTATTTAAAAGGAAATTACTTTTGAAAAAAAAAAAAAATTTCCGCGAAAAAAAATTTTGGTGAAAAAAAATCCGCGATTTTTTTCTTTTTTTGTCAAAAAATATGTTCGTACCTGTTTAAATACCATTTGGTGTTCAATTATGTTCACATATGTCAACCAGAAACCGAATTAAAGCATTTTGTATTTTTAGGTTATGTTGAATGTACTGACATTTTTGAGGTGTGCTTACATTTTCGTTAATAACTTTTGAACCGCTTAACCGATATCGCTTAAATGCAATACCAAACTTCTCGGGAGAACTTCCAATAAATATGTTAAGTTTCAGTCATCTCTGTGCAATATTTTGTCCGCGACAGCATTTTCCACAGACAGACAGACGGACAGACGGACATCGCTAGAATGTCTTAAAATCGATCGGGCATCATAAATATATATACTTTATGGGGTCCCAGATCGATATTTCGATGAGTTACAAACGGAATGACAAACTTTTATATACCCTCTATCACTAAGTGGAGGGTATAAAAATCAAATATTTGGCGTTCTAACAAACTTTAAACATTAATTGCTCAACAATACTAAAAAACACCTCTCTGAAAATTTAACAGCGTTAAAAGGACATTCTAAGCTTTAATAACAAATTTTGATTTTGGAAATCCATGGTGTCCTTTCCAGGAAAAAAGGACATTCAAATATGGTTTGCAACATTTTTTGTTGAAATTTAAAAAAAACAAGTGAGAGTGTTAAATTCGGCTGTGCCGAATCTATTATACCCTCCAACATGTAAAAAAATTAAAAAAAAAAATTGACAGGGGCGTTGTTTTAAGGGGGGGGGGGCAAGGTAGGGGGAGGGGTCGGTGAGCTGGGGTGACTCCTTGGCCCTTACGGTATATGTTTACAAGTTTATTATGTCTGCTATTGTGCACATAAATATTATAGTTTTATAATTATTTAAATTAAATTTTTATCCACGCCCTTAAAAGAGGGGAGGGGCAAAAAAATCTACATTTTTTAATCCCTTGGGTCCAAGCGCAGGACTATAAACTTTTACGATCATAAAAATGTCTCATTTGGTTCACAAAAATACAAAAAAACTTCCAAAAAATGAGCTTTTTTAAGAGGTTGGTTAAGTTCTTCAAGGGGGAACTTTTTTCCCCCTGGTCCGATTTGGCCCATTTCCGAACTTAACCTGCCTAGGACTATAAGACATATTTATGCCAAACTTGAGGGGTCTAGCTTATTTATTTTGGACTGCATCGTGTTAACTACAGACGGACGGACGGACAGACGGACGGACGGACGGACGGACGGACATCGCTAGAATGTCTTAGAATCGATCACAGATCAATAATATATATACTTTATGGGGTCCCCGACCGATATTTCGATGCGTTACACACGGAATGACAAAGTGAGTATACCCCCATACTAGTGTGGCCCATCAACATATGGAAAAATACCAAGGATAACTCACAACTGAACGTACCTCAAAATATGATAGATGGCATCGTAACGAACAATTTGCGCCAAATTTCAGCACCCTACAACGATTGAAGGGGATGCTAACTTATCATAAGTATTTGCAACCTCCAAAGAAATCTTAAAAAAAAATTTATTGGAATCTTAAAAATAACCATATGGAATGGTAGCGTAACAAGAGCACACAATTCACATGTGGCCATTTTATCCTAAGATTGTCCTTAAACAAAAAAAAAATACATATTATAAAAAGCGGAACCCTGCATTTCGCTAAAACCGCTGTAACTCAAAAACTATGCGGACCATTAAGTTGCGATAAAGTTCATTTGCAAGGTAATACAAATATCTTTAATTTGAGTATAAAATCAAAAAAAAAATTTTTTGTTTTTTACCTAATCGAAACTAAAATGTCCTTATTGTCCTTTGTAGGCAACCTTAGCGTAAAATGGCAATATGTGTCTTTTGTGCTCTTGTAACGATACCATTCCATGTTGTAATTTTTAGTATTGCAAAAAAATTTTTTTTTAGATTTCTTCGGACGTAGCAAACACATGTGATCAGTTAGCATCCCCTTCTAATCGTCGTAGGGTGCTGCAATTTGGCGCAAAATATTAGTTACGATACCACCTTTCAGTTTTTAAGGTACGTTGACCTGTAGCGAAGCAAAAGGAATTTTGGGCCACCCTACCCCATACTGTAGTTGGAGGGTATAAAAAATATTTGTTTCTAAATTTTAAATCTTCATAATTTTATAAACAATATTTTTTTTACAAGTTTTTTCGTACGACTTACGGTTTTCGAGCACAAAAATGTTAAAAATCTTTTTAAAAGTCAATATTGTCAAAAAGCGGTTTTTAAACGCCCATATCTTCCAAAGTATTGATAAAAAAAATGATATTTAATCATTCACGAAGCTTTATCAAATAACCAAAAACAAACAAAATGGGTGATCCGTCAGTTAAATTTCCCATGGATTTGCTCAAAAGTGTTTTATGATAAAAAAAAATTTTTTGATCTCTTAAAATTTATTTGTTTTTGCAAAAACAAATATATTTAATAGGTTTTTTGATAAAAATATAACGTATCCTTAGCGCAGTATTGAAAACCTGTGTATTTTTAATAATTATAATTTATTTTGAAACTTATTTGACAAAAAAAATATTTTTTTATATTTTTTTATATAAAAACACTTTTTAGTACACAGAAAATAATATCGTATATTTTATTTTAATTAAAATTTTAATTGTTTTTTAATTTAATATTAATTAAATTTTTAATTAATATAATTAATTGTTTAATCAAATTTTTAACTTTTTTTATTTACATTTTAATTGTTATTAAACCCTCCACTTAGTGATAGAGGGTATATATAAGTTTGTCGTTCCGTTTGTAACTCATCGAAATCTCGATCTGGGACCCCATAAAGTATTTATATTCATGACGCCCGATCGATTTTAAGACATTCTTGCGATGTCCGTCTGTCCGTCTATCTGTCCGTCTGTCTGTCTGTGGAAAATGCTGTCACGGACAAAATATTGCACAAAGATGACTGAAACTTAACATATTTATTGGAAGTTCTCCCGAGAAGTTTGGTATTGCATTTGAGCGATATCGGTTCAGCGGTTCAAAAGTTATGAACGAAAATGTAAGCACACCTCAAAATTTCAGTACATTCAACATAACCTAAAAATACAAAATGCTTAATTTCTGCTTCTGGTTGATATATGTGAACATAATTGAACATAAAATGGTATTTAAACAAGTACGACCATATTTTTTGACAAAAAAATTTAAAAAATCGCGGATTTTTTTTTAACAAAATTTTTTTCGCGGAAATTTTTAAAAAAAATTTTTTTTTTCAAAAGTAATTTCCGTTTAAATAAAGTTTTTTGCAATAATCTTTTTGAAATTGTGGAGGATATCACTACATTCGGCAAGGCCGAATTTAACTTTTTTACTTGTTTATCATTTTATCGACATTTTTGGCTTAAAAAATCATAGACAACAACTACTTTAAAAATGTTCATTACTATATACAAGATAATAAATGACGAACATGAATTTTTGACCACTAAAACCATAATTCATGACATTCGAAAACAACGCTCTAATTTTTTTTTAAATTAAAAATTGTTCTGGAGAATACCTATTCCCAAACGCGATAAATGTTGGCAAGTTGATTTATAATCACTTTTGTACTTAATTATTACAATTATATCAATATTAAAACCACTTATCATTATTAAATTTATTTTTTTTTATCCACGCGGCGGACTGAAAATTGTATCATTTGTTGAACAAGAATTCAAAAAACTCATCCACAAAATGTCGTTTTACAGAGGTTGGTTAACTTTTTCAAGGGGAAACATTTTTCCACGTGGACCGATTTTGCCCAAAATACAAATTCGTGCCAATCTTCAGGAGTATAGATATTTTATTTTGGACTGCAGTATGTTTTATACAGACGGACGGACGAACATTCAGAGAATGTCTTAGAATCGATCAAGGATCAATAATGTAAATATACTTTAAGGGCTTTCTGACCGATATTTCGATATTTTTGTTTGGAATCCATCAAAATAGATGCATAGTGTTTTTTTTGTTTATTTTGTATACCTAATTGCTTATTGCCACGAAAAAAATCAAGTGTAGACCAGAAGTTACAAATGGAATGACAAAATAAAAAATTTTGTGTAATTTGTAAGATTTTGGATAATTTTTTGTGTAATTTCCAATTCCATTGGTGGCAACACTGGTGTAATGGCTAAATATTTGGTTATATTTTAAGCTAAAAAAAATCAAAATTTTCTCCACCTTAATGTTTACATTAGAGCAAAAAACGTTCTATAGTAGTTTTGGTAATGGGGGCCCGTGCACGTTGTTACGAATAAACTATCGCTGGCAGTATATGTATGACTACAACTGTATTGCAATTTAAAATCCTTCATCAGCTCTCTTAGCAAAAAATTTATAAGTGTATTAGATAATTTGTGAGAATGTGAGTAAGCAATTTTTTTTATAACCTACACCATGTTACAGGGATGCTTCTTACACTCACAAACCAACCTTGTAAAATGACAAGAAAAGTTTGTCTCTTTTTTTTGCTACCACCTATTTGACGAGAACTCCTAGTAATTTTACAAATTTTTTACCAATAATTTTGTAATTTTACAACTTTTTTATCCAAAAAAATTGTAAATATACAACTTTTTTGACTCGATAAAATTTAGTCTCGTTACTAGATTTTTTTTACCTCCTATTTTACGAAAATTCCTACTAAAAATTACGAGCATTTTTTGTAATTTTACATGCTTTTACCAATAAAATTTTAAATTTACAACTTTTTTTGAAAAATAAAATTTACAAGGAACTCTCCTGAATTTACTAGATTTTTTTTGTAAAATTATCTTGGAAATTTGTAAAATTACAAAAAAAATATTGTAAAATTACAAAAACAAATAAATTTCGATTAACATTTGTTTGTTAAAATACAAGGAAAACTGTCAAATATTGCCACTCAAAACAAACCTTGTTAAATTACTAGAAAAAGTCTCTTAATCCCATTTTACCAGTTTTTGACAGTTTTCCTTGTTTTTAAACAAATAATTTTCGATCGAAATTAAATTTTTTTTGTAATTTTACAAATTTTCAAGAATTTTTCCAAAAAAAATTAGTAAATTTACGAGAATTTCTTCTTGCACACAAAAGTTGTAAGTTTACAATTTTATTGGAAAAATCTTATAAAATTACAAAAAGTTCGTTATTTTTACTAGCTAAAAACCTGGGGGCTGATCACGTAAAACGAAAACGATAGACGATGCATAAACGACATCAAAATACATATCGTTTTGAAGGGAAATTTGAAAGTTTTTCTTTGTTAAATTATTAAAGAGTGTTGTCTAATCCAGAAACATGAAAAAATTTTGAAACATTTTGATTAGTTTTGGAGTAACAAGGCTCCAAAAATCGACGATAATCAACTATCGTTTTACGTGATCATAGTCCTGGTAAAATCATGAAACCTCCTTGTAAGTTTTATCGCGTCAAAAAAATTTTAAATTTACAATTTTTTTGGTAAAATAGGAGGTAGCAAAAATAAAGTTACAAACTTTTCTTGTAACTTTACAAGTGTTTTTTTTTTGTTCAGTGTGGTAAAATGGGATTACGAGACAAAGTTTTGTCGAATTGACTTTGAATCATTTGTTGAGTAAATTTGACAATTTCCCCTTATTTTCACAGCCGACTTCAAAACTGTTAAGTGGTCGTCTAATAAGTATAAGTAATTTCTTAATCTAAAACTAACTCATGCATACTCTTTAGCGTATTTCTCTTTGGTGTTGGTACAAAGTAGTACCTAACGTGTATTTGAGACAGATACGGATATATGGGTCAATTTGATTGTGGATTCAAATTAGATTATCATGCCTGATTATTGCGGCGTTTGTTAAAAGATTAGTTCTTATAGCTAAGATTTTTTTATAACATCCACTCCAAAGATATTGGTCACATATAAGTTTGTCATTCCATATGAAGTACATTAAAATATAGTTTTAGGACCCTAAGTAATTATATTCATGATTCTTGGTCGATTTTATGTCGATCTAGCGATGTCTGTCCGTCTGTCAGTTGAAATCGTTGTTTTAGTGGTAATACTGAAACGATTTAGACACCAAAACTTGCGCAATTCTCCCCGTCAGATGTTTAAAATCGGTAAAGTAGTTTAAAAACAACGAGTAAAATTTTTAAAAAAATGTCTTGGTTTTCTCAACATAACCCCAAAATGTATTATCATTAGAGAATGTATCTCGAGATTTCCCGTACACACAAAAAATTATTAGCTAAAAAATTTCCATTTAATCTATTGATCAACAAAATTTAAATGAATCAATTATTGTTTTGATCAACATTTTTGTTATTTTCTTTAACTATCAAATTACAAATTTTTAACATACCAGATTTTTTTCGCTTCAATTTATTTGAATACATTAATTCAAAAATATACTTTTTACTAGTTTTTTCCTTTTTTTTTTATTGTCGGCAACATATTGGAAAGCAAAAAATATGAATTTCTTCATAATTTTTCCATAAGCTTGAAATTGATTTGTTAAATCAGTCATTATTTTAATTGACTTAAAATAAAAAATTGATAAAATTTTTGATCAAAATCGAAAAAATGATTAATTGAAATAAAAATCAATTAATCACCTACAATTTGATGATTGATATAACAATTTTCTTTATCGGAGGAGTTTCAATTAAAAAATAAATTGAATCGGCGTTTTTGTTGATTGACTTTCGTTTTTAATTCTTTCTGTGTACCGGGATTCCCGGGAAATTCGTCGTTTTTCATTTCCAGCATTCCCGGAAAATTCGATTTTTTTTTTAATAATAACCTAATAATATTATTTTCTATGATCCCCACCCCGCCCTGTACAAAAAAATTTGTAAAAATCTTTTAAATTTTTAATTAAATTTTTTTTCAAAATTTGTGAATTCTTCTAGGGAAGAAAGTCTCGCATCGGAGTCTGATAATTTGTTAACATCAGAGTTTAAAAGCTCATAACTTTTTTTTATAAAAAAAAATTCTTAGAATTTGAGAATTTTTCTACAATAAAAAATGTCTTAGAATCTGAGATTTTTTTTTTATAAAAAAAAAATGTTTCAGAATCTGAGAATTTTGCTATAGAAAATGTTTTTAAAATATTCTTTACAAAAAATGTTTCAAAATATGAGAAAATTTTCTAAATTCTGTAAATTTTTTTATGAAATATGTTTTTTCTGAATATTTTTTTTTAAGTTTAGTTTTTCATCAACTCCCTTTTGGTGGTTTATATTTTTTTTTCTACTTAATCGATTAGTTACACATAAATATTTGCAAAAAGTCATTTAAGACTAATCAACTGTGTTAATTGATATTTTTTGCTCTTCACAAATAAAAGATAATTTTTTATATATTTTTTTTTTATAATTAATTTGAAATCATTGTTTAAATAATGAAATACTTTAATAGGAAGTGGCTACATCGTTTGTGTGTACCGTACCTATAGTAAAAAGATAAGATTGAAGTAGAAAAAAAAACTAATGAATCATTTTCAAGAACTTTATTTGAAAATTTTATTTCAACAATGTTATCAAAATTTAAAAAATGCGACATAGATAGGTAGGCAAAGTGGAACTATAAAGATTACATACATATGTTCAATTGGAAATATAATTGAATTTGCTTTGAATCATGCAAATTCAAAATAATCGTGTTTTTGCTAGGATTAAATGTGGTATAAAAATTTTAACATTATTTTCTACGAGTTGAAATCTAAGAAACCACAAATCTGCGAAAAAGTTATGTTTGATTAAGTTGTGATGATGTTTGCATCTCGTTAATCTGATATAATAAACTAGCTTACCATCCCGGTACTTCGTTACCGGTTGTATTGAATACCGAATAATAGACAGATCAGGATTACTCTATCGATTTCAAAAAAATTCCCCTACATAGTCCTTGTTTTATTTACTTGTGTACGTTTAAGTCTTCCATAAAAAAATATTTCAATGAATAATTTAAACAATAAAATTTCAACAACTTCGCTGGTACGTTATCATGTTCGTTCCGGGGGAAAAATATATTGACAATTTTCGAGCCCTTATGACGGGATTTTGGATTTTGAGTGAATAAATATTTCAGTGATAAAATAAATTGGAATAAAAAATATAAGTTTGAGTGGAAAAATATATAGAGGGAAAAAATATGGAGTAAAAAAAGCTAAACACGAAAAATTTGAGTAAAAAATATCATTCCATATTGTTCCCTGCTCTATTCCATTTTGTTCCCGTTCTACTCCATTTCATTTCCAATTCCATCTCCTTCTTCTAAGGTCATTATTATAGGAACAAAAAAAGTACCAAAAGTACACTTTATTACCCGCATTAGTAACGGAATTTCCAAAAAGTACCTCTTCCAGAATGTTTTTTCTTTACCGAAGGATCCTATAATCCATATTTCAATTATCTAGGATCATGGTTTTAGCAAATATTAAAAGCACTATTTATTCCCTTTAAGAAACGGAATTTCCAAAAAGTACTTTTCCCAATCTTTTTTTTTCACTGAAGGATTTTACATTCCAAATTTTAAGTTTCTGGGACCATTATATCAGGAAATATAGATAAGTACACTTTTTTACCCCTTTTAACCCCTTTATTTTCCGAGAGACGAACCTTTTCCTATCTCAAGTTTCAATGATTATTATTTCAGTAAATAAAAAAGTATCAAAAAGTGTACTTTCGGTACTTTTAACAAAATGCACTTTTTATAGAAGGTACTTTTTAAAAATGGTACTTTTTATAAAATGTACTTTTTATAAAAGGTACTTTTTATAAAAGGTACTTTTTATAAAAGGTACTTTTTATAAAAGGTACTTCTTATAAAACGTACTTTTTATAAAAGGTACTTTTTATAAAAGGTACTTTTTATAAAAGATACTTTTTATAAAAGGTACTTTTTATAAAAGGTACTTTTTATAAAAGGTACTTTTTATAAAAGGTACTTTTTATAAAAGGTACTTTTTATAAAAGGTACTTTTTATAAAAGGTACTTTTTATAAAAGGTACTTTTTATAAAAGGTACTTTTTATAAAAGGTACTTTTTATAAAAGGTTCTTTTTATAAAAAGTACTTTTTATAAAAGGTACTTTTTATAAAAGTTACTTTTTATAAAAGGTACTTTTTATAAAAGATACTTTTTATAAAAGGTACTTTTTATAAAAGGTACTTTTTATAAAAGGTACTTTTTATAAAAGGTACTTTTTATAAAAGGTACTTTTTATAAAAGGTACTTTTTATAAAAGGTACTTTTTATAAAAGGTACTTTTTATAAAAGGTACTTTTTTTAAAAGGTACTTTTTATAAAAGGTACTTTTTATAAAAGGTTCTTTTTATAAAAGGTACTTTTTATAAAAGGTACTTTTTATAAAAGGTACTTTTTATAAAAGGTACTTTTTATAAAAGGTACTTTTTATAAAAGGTACTTTTTATAAAAGGTACTTTTTATAAAAGGTACTTTTTATAAAAGGTACTTTTTATAAAAGGTGCTTTTTATAAAAGGTACTTTTTTTAAAAGGTACTTTTTATAAAAGGTACTTTTTATAAAAGGTACTTTTTATAAAAGTTGCTTTTTATACTCGGAGAAAAAAAAAATTTTTTACTAAAATTTTTTTACTCAAAATTTTTATACCCTCCACTTAGTGATAGAGGGTATATATAAGTTTGTCATTCCGTTTGTAACTCATCGAAATATCGGTCTGGGACCCCATAAAGTATATATATTCATGATGCCCGATCGATTTTAAGACATTCTAGCGATGTCCGTCTGTCCGTCTGTCTGTCTGTTGAAAATGCTCTCGCGGACAAAATATTGCACAGAGATGACTGAAACTTAACATATATATTGGAAGTTCTCCCGAGAAGTTCAAAAGTTATGAACGCAAATGTAAGCACACCTCAAAAATGTCAGTACATTCAACATAACCTAAAAATACAAAATGCTTTAATTCGGCTTCTGGTTGACATATGTAAACATAATTGAACAACAAATGGTATTTAAACAAGTACGAACATATTTTTTGACAAAAAAAGAAAAATATCGCGGATTTTTTTTTTTTTAATAACATTTTTTTTCGCAGAAATTTTTTTTCGCGGAAATTTTTTTTCGCGGAATTTTTTTTTTTTTTTCAAAAGTAATTTCCTTTTAAATAAAGTTGTTTGCAATAATCTTTTTGAAATTGTGGAGGGTACATTGTGGAGGGTACATTCGGCAAGGCCGAATTTAACTTTTTTACTTGTTTTTCACTCAATTTTTTTTTTTTACAAAATTTTTTTTTACTCAAAATTTTTTTTTACTCAAATTTTTTTTCACTCAAATTTTTTTTTCACTCAAAATTTTTTTTCACTAAAAATTTTTTTTCACTCAAAATTTTTTTACTCAAAATTTTTTTTACCTCAATTTTTTTTAACTCATTTTTTTTAACTCAATTTTTTTTTAACTCATTTTTTTTTAACTCAATTTTTTTTTACTAAAAATTTTTTTTCTCAATTTTATTTTATGCTTTAGTTTTTTTTACTTAAATTTTTTACCTAGAAGGTGTTTTCACCCATGTTCATGTCCATTTCCATGTCCATTGTCCATTGTCCATTGTCCATTGTCCATTGTCCATTGTCCATTGTCCATTGTCCATTGTCCATTGTCCATTGTCCATTGTCCATTGTCCATTGTCCATTGTCCATTGTCCATTGTCCATTGTCCATTGTCCATTGTCCATTGTCCATTGTCCATTGTCCATTGTCCATTGTCCATTGTCCATTGTCCATTGTCCATTGTCCATTGTCCATTGTCCATTGTCCATTGTCCATTGTCCATTGTCCATTGTCCATTGTCCATTGTCCATTGTCCATTGTCCATTGTCCATTGTCCATTGTCCATTGTCCATTGTCCATTGTCCATTGTCCATTGTCCATTGTCCATTGTCCATTGTCCATTGTCCATTGTCCATTGTCCATTGTCCATTGTCCATTGTCCATTGTCCATTGTCCATTGTCCATTGTCCATTGTCCATTGTCCATTGTCCATTGTCCATTGTCCATTGTCCATTGTCCATTGTCCATTGTCCATTGTCCATTGTCCATTGTCCATTGTCCATTGTCCATTGTCCATTGTCCATTGTCCATTGTCCATTGTCCATTGTCCATTGTCCATTGTCCATTGTCCATTGTCCATTGTCCATTGTCCATTGTCCATTGTCCATTGTCCATTGTCCATTGTCCATTGTCCATTGTCCATTGTCCATTGTCCATTGTCCATTGTCCATTGTCCATTGTCCATTGTCCATTGTCCATTGTCCATTGTCCATTGTCCATTGTCCATTGTCCATTGTCCATTGTCCATTGTCCATTGTCCATTGTCCATTGTCCATTGTCCATTGTCCATTGTCCATTGTCCATTGTCCATTGTCCATTGTCCATTGTCCATTGTCCATTGTCCATTGTCCATTGTCCATTGTCCATTGTCCATTGTCCATTGTCCATTGTCCATTGTCCATTGTCCATTGTCCATTGTCCATTGTCCATTGTCCATTGTCCATTGCCTATTGTCCATTGTCCATTGTCCATTGTCCATTGTCCATTGTCCATTGTCCATTGTCCATTGTCCATTGTCCATTTTCAATTGTCCATTGTCCATTGTCCATTGTCCATTGTCCATTGTCCATTGTCCATTGTCCATTGTCCATTGTCCATTGTCCATAGTCCATTGTCCATTGTCCATTGTACATTGTCCATTGTCCATTGTCCATTGGCCATTGTCCATTGGCCATTGTCCATTGGCCATTGGCCATTGTCCATTGGCCATTGGCCATTGTCCATGTCCATGCTACCTCCTATTTGACAAAAATTCTTTGTAATTTAAAATCTTTTTACCAATAATTTTGTAATTTTACAAGGCTTTTACCAATAAAATTGTAAATTTATAAATTTTTTGACACCATAAAATTTACAAGGAGGTTTTGCAATTTTACTAGATTTTTTGCTACCTCCTATTTTACGCGAATTCCTAGTAATTTTAAAAGCTTTTTACCAATAATTTTGTAATTTTGCAAGCTTTTACCAATAAAATCTTTAATTTACAGTTTTTTTTGGCACAATTAATATTACAAGGAATTCTCGTAAATTTACGAGATTTTTTTTTTGTAAAATTATTTTGGAAATTCGTATAATTACAAAAAAAAATGTAAAATTATAAAAAAAAATCAAATTTGATCCAAATTTGTTTGTTAAAAAATAAGGAAAGCTATTGAGATTACGAGACTTTTCCAAGTAATTTGACAAAGTTGTTTTTTTGTGTGTGTTAATATTATAAAAGTGTATTTTAAAGTTATTCATATTTTTATACCCTCCACTTAGTGATAGAGGGTATATATAAGTTTGTCATTCCGTTTGTAACTCATCGAAATATCGATCTGGGACCCCATAAAGTATATATACACTCTTATAAATTTTTGTTGAATTTTACCCACTTTATTGTAGGTAACTGTTCTCTTACAATAATGTGGGTAAAAATACACTATGTGCTTAAAATTCAACATTTGCACACAAAGTGTGTATAACTAATAAACATTTTGTGTGTACAACTACATGTTTGACGCTTGGAAAATTCTCTAGCAATACACACAAAATGTGTAATTTTAAAACGTTTGTGCTTAAAAACCCATTCTTTGTGTGCAATAATGGATTAAAAATGTTGAAAATTGCATTAATAATGTTTTTTTTACAGGTAATATGCTTTATTCCTATAAAAAAATATGTATAAAACGCATTTTTATTTTGATGATTTTTATTTTATTTTAAGTGCATCCATCTATTGCAAAAACTAAAATGTTACAAAAGGAAAATAAAACAGTAACAAGTGTTGTGTTATAATCAGAGCCTACGCTTTTACTCGAGTAGCTCGAGTAATCGAGTAGCTCGTTACTCGAGCAGCTCGAGTAGCTCGTCAATTACTCGAGCAGCTCGAGTAGCTCGAGCTACTCGAGTAGCTCGAGTAGTAAAACACACATTTTTTATATTTAAACTCCTGTAAAACAAAAACTATTATAGCTATTTTCAAAATTTTTACATTTTTGGAATGCTATGGTTCCAAAGAATATACAAAATAAATATCAAATTAATTGGATTATCGTAGTGGCTTTGCTAAACTACTACTCGAAAAAGATCGGCGAGTTTTCATACAAATGTATGAAAATCCGTCCTCCTTTAAACTTTAATATCAAATTATGAGAATATTTTCAAAAAAACTTGTCATTATTTTTTACCAATTATGATCGCATATACGATAAGAATACTTCCTCGAAATTTCAACTCATTTCTACAAAAAATGTGGCATTGGCGATCTACTACTCGAAAAAGATCGGACGCTTTCCATGCAAATTTATGAAAATAAGTAGAATTTAGTTCTTTGAGTAGTAAGTAAAACACACAGTTTTTATCTTTGAGCTCCTGTAAAACAAAAACTATTATACCGATTTTTACAATTTTTACATTTTTGAAATGGTATTGTTCCAAAGACTAAACATGATAAATATCAAGATAATAGGATTATCATAGTGGCTTTGCCACGCTACTACTCGAAAAAGATCGGCGAGTTTCTATACAAATGTATGCATATTTTCATACAAATGTATGAAAATATGCCCTCTTTTGAACTTTAATGTCAATTTGTAAAAATGTTTTCACGAAAACATAAAGTTATTTTTTGCCAATTATGATCGTATATATGATAAGAATACTTTCTCAAAATTTCAATTCATTTCTCCAAAAAATGTGGCATTGTCGACCTACTACTCGAAAAAGATCGGCCGCTTTCCATTCATAGACTAGATAACTTCAGTAAAATTTAAACAAAAAAAAAATTTAAATAAATTACGTAAACATATTAAAGATTGTTTTTTTTTTTGAAAGGAGTCATAAACAAATATTTGGAAAATCCATGGCAGTAAAATTTGCTGAGACCACGTGTTCTTTTATTAGGTTGTAAAATCTTTTGATGTGCCTTTTTTAAAACACTGCCTAAAAATATTGCACTAAAAGGTACAAAAAAAAATGTACGGTACATTATAAATTGGAAATTTTAGGTAATAAAACAATTTGGGTTAAAAAACTCACAACAGGTAAATTATGTAAAAATTAAAATAATGATTTAAGAAGTGATATTATCATTGCAATTATAATATGTAAAAAAATTAATTTAGTGGTCTAAAAAGATTTTCACAAATTGAAATTAAACTTCAAACAAGTGCTGGTTTTCAAACATTTGTATAAAAAGCGGCATATCTGTTTCGAGTAGTAGTTCGCCAATGCCAAATTTTTGGTAGAAATGAGTTGAAATTTCGACGAAGTATTCTTATCGTATATGCGATCATAATTGGTAAAAAATAATGCATGGTTTTTTGAAAATATTTTCATAATTTAACATTTAAATTGGAATAAGGGCAGATTTTCATACATTATTATGGAAAGCGGCCGATTTTTTTCGAGTAGTAGTTCGCCAATGCCACATTTCTTGTAGAAATGAATTAAAATTTTGAGGAAGAATTCTCATCATATATACGATCATAATTGGCAAAAAATAACTTTATGTTTTCGTGAAAACATTTTTACAAATTGACATTAAAGTTCAAAAGAGGGCATATTTTCATACATTTGTATGAAAATGGGCCGATCTTTTTCGAGTAGTAGTTCACCAATATCACATTTTTGGTAGAAATGAGTTAAAATTTCGATGAAGTATTCTTATCATATATGCGATCATAATTGGTAAAAAATTATTTCATCTTTTCTTGAAAATTTTGTCACAATTTGACATTAAAGTTCACAGGAGGTCGGATTTTCATACATTTGTATAGAAACTCGCCGATCTTTTTCGAGTAGTAGCGTGGCAAAGCCACTATGATAATCCTATTAACTTTATATTTATCATGTTTATTCTTTGGAACCAAACCATTTCAAAAATGTAAAAATTGTAAAAATCGGTATAATAGTTTTTGTTTTACAGGAGCTCAAAGATAAAAACTGTGTGTTTTACTACACTCAAAATAATTCTGCAGTAAAAAAATTAGTAAGTGCGTTGGTAATCCAAATCTACTAATAAGTTACCAATTACCAGTATTACAGTAGTTTTTTTAGTATCTTAAAAGTGCTAAAATTAGTATTTCTTACTGTTTATGAGTAATTTTTGTTGGTAGTCGGTTGTACTAATTTTTTTACTATTTTTAGTTCATAAAAGTACTAATATACAGTAATTTATTAGGTTTTTAATTTTTTTTTGTTACTAATAATTCCGTAAGGGGGCGCTTGTTTACAAGCAGAGCTACCAACTGTTTTTGCTGCAAAATCGTTAAATTTGAATTCAGTGTTGCCATTATGTTACATTTTGGGTAAGTGCTGGTGCTTTTTTGGTTTTGCCGTTTTTTAAATACGCGTTTTTAAAGATAAGGTATTTATGGTGTTTTTTTCTATTTTTTTTAATTTGTGATTTTTATATTATCAATAGATTTTGCTGAAATTTGAAAGTTAAGCCCAGACCTAATGAAATTTGGAAAATTTTATCCATGTTTGGACCTTGGCCTCATACAAACAACCCCTTTAAATTTGAATTAAGTGACTCTAACAATTAATTTAAATTGTGCCGAAGAGGAACTTACGGTGGTGGCGACTCGCCCCATTTGCTTACAGACGGCGGCGTTTGCTCTCAATCGTCGGCTTATTTAAATTTTTGGTTATGGAGTTGTATTTTTGTAATGACGCAATCAAAATATGTATTTTTGATAAAGTTAAATAAAGAAAATTGGGGTTTATTTTCGTAAAAATTTCAATACAATTTATTGTTTTTACAAAACCAATTTACACAGAATTTTGAACAACGCTATGCGTTGTGATGGAATGTGATTTCATCTTAGGTGTGAATTAGGTATAAGTTCATGTAGTGTGAACGTGGCCTTACTCTATACAGGATTAATGATTTTTTTGGGATAAGACTAAAAATAATGCATGAACCTTCGTAATGCATGAAAAATAAAAAAAAAAAATATGGCCTATGGAAAGCGGTAGGGAACAACTAGTACATATTTTTCCATTTTTTGTGGCTATGCATTACATGGTAATGCATATTGTTACTCCCTGTAGATTTAGTCGCCGATATTCAGTTAAAAGAAGCATATTTCTCTCAAAATTGTTTTATATGTGTTTTTTCCAGTAATTAAAGATTTTAAAAAAATATCCAATCGGTCCATGTTTGGACTTTCCTACTTGTATTTGTGTAAAAACTTTTTGGTACATAAGTATTTTCTAATTTTTTTTTTACAACTACGTATTTTTTTAAATGTTTAATGACTGTTGTTTTTTTAAACAATTTTGTTTACTGTCAAAATCCAAATCCGGCGACCAAATTTGTCTATCACGTCAGGATTTTGAGTAATTCGCGGTTAAAGTGCCGAAAAAGGGCATTTTTGACCCTTTTTATATTTTTTATATTTTTTTTATATGCCCAACAAACTGGTAAACATTTTTTTGAGAATTTACAAATATGGACTTTTGGCCGGAAATCGATCTTGGTGACCCTCTGTGCATTCCATTAAAGCAGTTCTGTGGCTTGATAATTAAATGTAATAAAAAAAGTTTGTTTAAAATTTAATGTTAACCATTACCTTAATATTACTTGAGTAATATGAATGTAATATTATTTTTACTTTTGATTGTATCAGCTAATTTATTGAATTTATAATAAAAACAAATATTTTTATTTTTTTTTTTGCTTTTTATCCTTTTTACCTTAAAAACACATTTTCAATTTTTTTTTTAATATTCTCTCTTTTCTTGGCGCTGATTTTTGTTTGATAAATTTTTACCCTTTTCCTACGATTTTTGCGTTTTTTTTTCATATTGATAATGGCAACACTGTTTTTATTAGCGATCATTTGCTCCTTCACAATTCAGCAGCAAGCAGCAGACAGCAAAAATTAAGAGTAGACTATTTAATTATAATTTCACTAAAATGCCATATTTTTTATTTCTTAACATTGCAAAAGCACACATCAAGTTCCAAATACAATAAGTACAGCTTTTATAAATTTATAATTTATAATTAAACAGGCACTTTATATTTTTTGCCGTCTGCTGCTTGCTGCTGCAGTGTGTGCGAACACTACGTTTGCTGGCATTAACTGCAGTGCTACCAACTGTTTTTTCTGTTTGTTTAGTGCGAAAAAGAATTAGAAAAAGTAACAACGCGATACCCACTCACGGAGTGTTTATAAAAAAAATATATGTTACATTTATTTAATTAAATTGTGTTAAAGTAATTATATATAAATGTTTTTTATTTAAATGTGTTTATAATAAAATTAATATGCATTAATAATAAAACTACGTCAGTTTTTTTTTAAATCGTTTTTTATTTCAATGATTGTGTAAGAAAAAAATTCAAGCTGAAGAAGAATATGGATACACACACGAATACAAAAAAAAATGTAGGTATAAAAAAGCGCCCTCTGTAGTAAAATGTTTGTATATACATTTGAACATGTATTGAGAATATATTATTTCTTTCTTATATTTTTAGCAATCGTTTACGTGGTACAATGAACGCTACATTTTTTTAAACAGCTTAAGAAGACATGTAATTAAGTATATCTTATAACCGAAGTGAAATAATAAAATAAAAAACCGAAGTGAAATAAAATCATTTATATATAATATTTTTCTGACTTTTATTTATTAAAATTGATTTAGGTAGTAATTTTAATCACTAAAATTAGTAATTTTATTTACTAAAATTAGTAGTTTTATTTACTAAATAGGACAAAAATTTTAAATATTTATGATTTTTTTAGTAGTAAATTGCAGTAATATTTACTGTTTTGTTAGTATTTCTCATGTACTAGATATTAGTAACAAATTTTAGTAATGATTAGCAACGCCTGCACTAGATCATTTTGGACTAAAACATTAGTACTCGTAGCTAAATTTTTAGTATTAAATACCCACGTTTTTTTTTGAGTGTACTGAAAGAACTAAACTCTACTTATTTTCATAAATTTGCATGGAAAGCGTCCGATCTTTTTCGAGTAGTAGATCGCCAATGTCACATTTTTTGTAGAAATGAGTTGAAATTTCGAGGAAGTATTCTTATCGTATATGCGATCATAATTGGTAAAAAATAATGACAAGGTTTTTTGAAAATATTCTCATAATTTGATATTAAAGTTTAAAGGAGGGCGGATTTTCATACATTTGTATGAAAACTCGCCGATCTTTTTCGAGTAGTAGTTTAGCAAAGCCTCAGCCGATGGTGGTTCAATTTATCCAAAAATTAACATATCCATTCTTCTGATTTTTATTGAATTTCGGTTTTTGTTATTTAGTCGAAATTGTGAATGGTTCGCGTTTTATTGCTGTTCAAAGTTTGTATTTTGCCACAATTTTATGAGAAATACATAATGTTTAAATGATCGTATCTTTGGAACGCATCATCCGATTATCACGAAATAAAACGCAAAATAATGGTTATGTCCTGTACTTAAAATAGAATTTTGAAAAAGGATAGGATGCTTAGCAAAAAGGATATTGAAATTAAAAAAATGTCCTCAATTTGCAAATATCTCAAAATGCGTATCTTTAATTTTCCTTTATTTTTTTTGCACATATAGCACAAAATGTACTTAACAACATATGCAAATCCCAAATTGGGGTGATAAGCGGTTTAATTGTCTTATTAATTTTTGTTACTAACTATCGTTTACAAATGAAAAACAATTTCTGCGCACTAACCGCGAATAATTTTTTTATATGTATTTTTGATCGCTAAACTCAAAAATTTCATTAAAACAACATTTCGCGAATACATTTTTGTCAAATGAATTTTTTAGCGTTTTTTGGAGGTATTTTAACTATTTTGCTTATATCTTAAGTTCTGTTAATCTGATCTTCTCGCAATAAAAACCAAACTAAAGATAATCAAATTTCCAACAAATCCCACATTCATCATTTTTTCATCAGTTCATAGCTTTACGCGCAAATAATTTTTTTAGCGTTATTTGGAGGTATTTTGACTATTTTTCTTATATCTTGAGTTCCGTTCATCTGATCTTTTCGCAATAAGAACCAAATTAAAGACAATCAAATTTCCAACAAATCCTTCATTCATTATTTTTACATCAGTTCATAACTTTACGCGCAATAGGCAAACAAGGAAAAATTATTTTTTATTAACAAAGCTCATTTTTTAAAAATTTTAAAAACAGAAATTGTAAAAAATTATAATTTTTTTTTGTACTTTATCATGTATATTCATAAAATTTGTGATAACTTCGAAGTAAACCTATAGATTTTCATCAAATCAACTTTATTATATTTCTAAATGTTCAGGCTTTGCAGATAAATAAAAAGATATAATTAATTGCAAAGATTTCTATTTCTTAAACTTTTTTTTAAATGATTTGTTAATCAAAAAACTTATTTTAGTCATATGTTTGCCTATTGAAGGGAAAGCTTTGAACTGATAAATGATTAATGTAGGATTTGTTGGAAATTTGATTGTCTTTAATATGGTTCTTATTTCGGAAGGATCAGATAAACGTAACTCAAGATATAAGAAAAATAGTCAAAATCAGGGATGGAATTGTTGATACAAATGTACTTTTTTTGATACTATTTAATGTTCAAAAATACGTTGATACGCCCGCGACTCATTTGATACATTTTCAAAACTGAACGAATTTTAACTAATTTTTTTTATTGAAATTTTTTTCTTGCATTTATTTTTCCCCATTTTCTACTAATTGAAATTTTGTTATTCCTGGAAAACTCTTTTAAATTTAAAAGAGTTTTATTTATATTGATGTATGGTCTAATGAATATCAGATGAATTTTTACGCCTCTCCAAACCATGTCTTTTTTGATTATGAATCTGGGGTGCCCCACTACTATATTTTAACGAAAATCAAAATCTTCGCCAGAGTCGTTTTTGAAAAAATAGCGGTCAAACGCCAAAAACTTTACATTTTCAGCTTATTTCGAAAACGATGAGAGATATGAAAAAATTACTTAAGACAAAAACTATTCCTCGGGAGAAATTTAATAAAACTGTAAATTCACATAAGGCAATTGCCATGTTTTTGTTGCCAAAAAATGCACTTTTAAATTCCGAGCTAAATACTTTGCGTTTTCTGTAAAAAAAATAACGAACTATAATTACTATTTTTTGTTGTTTGAAATAAAATTAAATAAAATTAAAAAAGTACATTTATGGTCAAAAAAGTACAATTTAAAATCATTTTTGATACCAAAATGAAATTTCCATATTTCATCCCTGGTCAAAATACCTCCAAATAACGCTAAAAAATTTGTTTGCGCGTAAAGCTATGAACTGATGAAAAAATAATAAATGTAGGATTTGTTGGAAATTTGATTGTCTTTAGTTTGGTTTTTATTGCGAGAAGATCAGATAAACAGAACTTAAGATATAAGCAAAATAGTAAAAATACCTCCAAAAAACGCTAAAAAATTAATTAAACAAAAATGTATTCGCGAAATGTCGTTTTAATGAAATTTTTGAGTTTAGCGATCCAAAATACATACAAAAAAATTATTCGCGGTTAGTGCGCAGAAATTGTTTTTCATTTGTAAACAAGAATTATTAACAAAAATCAATAAGTCGTTTTATGTAACCACGTTTATAAACAAACCGCTTATCACCCCAACTTGGGATTTGCATATGTTGTTAAGTACATTTTGGGCTATATGTGCAAAAAAATATAGGAAAATTAAAGATACGCATTTTGAGATATTTGCAAATTAAGGACATTTTTTAAATTCAATATCCTTTTTGCAAAGCATCCTATCGTTTTTCAAAATTCTATTTTAAGTACAGGACATAACCATTATTTTGCGCTTTATTTCGTGGCAATCGGATGATGCGTTCCAAAGATATGATCATTTAAACATTGTGTATTTATCATACAATTGTTGCAAAACACCAACTTTGAACAGCGATAAAACGCGAACCATTCACAATTTTTACTAAATAACAAAAACCGAAATTCAACAAAAATCAGAAGAACATACATACCAATTTTTAAGACAATTAAAATAGGTAAGGCCGAAAAAGTGTTTTTTTGTAGTCAAAAATTTTGGAATTCTTCTATATTCTTTGGAACCATAGCATTCCAAAAATGTAAAAATTTTGAAAATGGCTATAATAGTTTTTGTTTTACAGGAGTTTAAATATAAAAAAATGTGTGTTTTACTACTCGAGCTACTCGAGTAGCTCGAGCTACTCGAGCTGCTCGAGTAATTGACGAGCTACTCGAGCTGCTCGAGTAGCTCGAGTACTCGACTACTCGAGTAATAGAGAGCTCTGGTTATAATAACATAAATATAAAAAAAATAAATAATTATAAACAAATATCAACTTCATTAAACATCGTAAAATACGCAGAATTTGTTTATATACGAATTTTGATAGCATCAGGTGTGGTCCCAGTCTGCAAATATATAAAAATTAAAAACAAATTAAATTGAAAGTTTCTTATATATTTGTTTTATAGATTTTTTTAAAATCTGATCTATTTTTTAAATAGAAATTCTCAGAATCTGAGTTATTTTATCTTTAGAAAAGTTTTCATAATTGTTCTACAGAAAATTCTCAGCTTCTTTGACATTTTTCCCATAGAAAAATTCACAGAATCAAAACATTTTTTCTATAGAATTTTTGTGAAAATTTTTCAAAATCAGAAATTTTTTACAAAAAAAAACTTTGAGACTTCTTTTTTATATGTAGAAAAATTTTTATAATCTGAGATTTTTTTCCATAGAAAACTTTTCAGAAGCTGAGACACTTTTTTTATAAAAATTCTGAGAATCTGAGAAATTTTTTTTAAAAAAAATTTTCAGAATATGAGACAGCTTTTTTATAGCAAAATTCTCAGAATCTGAGACATTTTTTCTATAGAAAAGTTCTCAGAATCTGAGACATTTTTTCTATAGAAAAATGCTCAGAATCTGAGACATTTTTTCTATATAAAAATTCTCATTATCTGAGACATTTTTCTATAGAAAAATTTTCAGAATCTGAGACATTTCTTCTAGAGAAAAATTCGCAGAATCTGAGACATTTTTTCTATAGAAAAATTCTCAGAATCTGAGACACTTTTTCTATTAAAAAATTTTCAGACTCTGGGAGATTTTTTCTATAGAAAAATTCTCAGAATCTGAGACATTTTTCTATAGAAAAAGTATCAAAATCTGACACATTTTTCTATAGAAAAATTCTCAGAATCTGAGATATTTTTTCTATAGAAAAATTTTCAGAATCTGTGACATTTTTTCTATAGAAAAGTTCTCAGAATATGAGACATTCTTTCTATAGAAAAAGTATCTGAAAATCAAACTATTTTTCGATAGAAAAATTTTCAAAATCGGAGACAGTTTTTCTATAGAAAAATTTTTAAAATCTGAGACAGTTTTTCTATAGAAAAATTCTCAGAATCTGAGATATTTTTTTTATAGAAAAATTTTTAGAATCTGAGACATTTTTTCTATAGAAAAGTTCTAAGAATATGAAACATTTTTTCTATAGAAAAAGTATCTGAAAATCAGACTATTTTTCGATAGAAAAATTTTCAAAATCTGAGACAGTTTTCTATAGAAAAATTTTTAAAATCTGAGACAGTTTTTCTATAGAAAAATTCTCAGAATCTAAGACAGATTTTCTAAAGAACAATTATCTGAGTCTAAGACTTTTTCAATATTAAAATTCTTTGAATTTGTCACATTTTTTGTACCGAAAAATTCTCAAAATCAGAGAGATTTTGTGATTTCGGAGAATTTTTTAAATACGAGACATTTTTTTATGATATCTTTTTTAAGATAAATTCTCAGAATCTTAGACATTTCTGTTTAGAAAAATTCGTAGAATCCGAGATAAACATTTTTTCTAAAAGCAATGATAGTAGCTGTACTTACCGTTATGATTATTGCCAAATAGTTTTCTTAATATCACGAATTAATTTAATTTTCTTTGTTAACGTTTATATTTGCTTTATGTTCGTTTTGAGTTTTTGAATACCAAAATGCATATATTGCATTCGAACGTACACATCCTTAAAATTTCCCTTTACTTTAAATACATTTATTTTATTGTTTTTGTTATTTTTTCGCGTTGTTTTAGTTATGTTGCAAGGCAAATTTTCTTTAATTATTTTTATTTTTGTTTGACAATTTCAATTCTGCTTTTTTATTACACATTTAATGTTCAATATCGTAAATTAAACACAAAATGTTTAACATACACATTTAATGTGTTATTTTAAAAATCTTGTGTTTAATTTTCTACGAATATATTTATGAACACACAAAATACTATATAAAGTGTTTAATTTTAAAATTTTTGTGTGTAAATTAGATTTTTAAACACTTTGTGCTCAATTTTAGGCGTTGTGTGTTATTTTACACAGAAATTTACCCACTTTATAGTAGCAATTTTACAATGAGTTTTTAGAGTGTATTCATGATGCCCGATCGATTTTAAGACATTCTAGCGATGTCCGTCTGTCCGTCTGTCCGTCTGTCCGTCTGTCCGTCTGTCCGTCTATCCGTCTGTCCGTCTGTCCGTCTGTCTGTCTGTCTGTGGAAAATGCTATAGCGGACAAAATATTGCACAGAGATGACTGAAACTTAACATATTTATTGGAGAAAACTTAACATATTTATCTCCCGAGAAGTTTGGTATTGCATTTGAGCGATATCGGTTCAGCGGTTCAAAAGTTATGAACGAAAATGTAAGCACACCTCAAAAATTTCAGTGCACTCAACATAACCTTAAAATACAAAATGCTTTAATTCGCCTTCTGGTTGACATATGTGAACATAATTGAACACCAAATGGTATTTAAACAGGTACGAACATATTTTTTGACAAAAAAAGAAAAAATTCGCGCATTTTTTTTAATTTTTTTTTTTTTTTTATTTATTTTTTTTTTCAAAAGTAATTTGCATTTAAATAAAGTTTTTTGCAATAATCTTTTTGAAATTGTGGAGGGTATCACTACATTCGGCAAGGCCGAATTTAACTTTTTTACTTGTTTTTTATTCGAATTGCCAATTAAAATACCTAACTTTTGCAAGAAATCCGGACTCGATACGATCAAGGATACCATGTCCTGTTGGATATAAGGAAGTTCAAAATGTCCTTTTTTTTTGGTGATGTCCTTATAAGTATCCGAATTTTGCAAGAAACTTCCTATTCAAAGCAGATGTATAAAGTAGACCCTCCAATAAAGAGAATATAGGGTTAAAATATAAAATCCGTTGAGTATATCCAGAAATATTTGCAAAAGAAGCCAACGTTGTTGGTTTTGGGGGCTTAATCCGCAAAAAATTCAAATGCCCATATCTCGAGAAGATAACTCGATAAAATTTTTCTGATGACAGATTCGTGTTTAGGAGGCCAAAATACTGTTTCATTTTTTTTTAATTTTAACAAAAAACCATAAAAATTGTTTCCAAAAAATGTATGAAAAAATACTCGCCAAAAAAAAATCCAATGATCGACTTTCGTAGTATTTATGAACAAATTCATAAAATTTACTAACTTATTCATAAAACTAATAAACTTTTTCATAGAATTTATGAATAAATCATAATATATGAAATTTAAGAACTATTTAACATTTTTTTATAAATACTATGAAAAAGTTCAAAGTTTTTATGTATTTGTTCATAAAAACTATGAAATGCGTTCATTGGCAAATATTTTTTTTCTGTGTATGCAGATTTGATTCAAAATTTTGACTTCTTTGCAAATATTTCTGGATATACTCAAAGGATTTTGGATTTTAACTGCTGATTTTCTTTATTGGAGTGTCTTCTTTACATATCTGTTTTGAACAGGAAGTTTCTTGCAAAATTGAGATACTTATAAGGACATAACAAAAAAAAAGGACATTTTGAACTTCCTTATAATGTCCTGATGGTATCCTTGATCGTATCGAGTCCGGACTTCTTCATCATACACTTTTCTAGGATTAAAAAAATTTCTGTTTTGAGGGCTTGGTCAACAAAAAATTTAAATGCCTATATCTCGAGAAGACGATTCGATACAACTTTTTTGATGACAAATTCGTGTTGACGAGGCCAAAATACTTTAGAAAATGTACTTTAGAAGTATCCCAGCAAAACTTAGATTACCAAATAAGGTATAAAATATGGTATAGGATCTCTTATTTTATACATTGTAGCATTGATGATTTTAACAGGCGATGAGACTCAAATTAATGCATCCACATTATCACAAAGAATACCAGTAAGGTATAAAATAAGTCATAAATTTATAACGAAGAATACGAGTAAGGTGTAAAATATATGATATTTTATAGGTTACGAGAAATGAAATAATATAGCATACCAGAAGATAATATATAAGGTAATACGAGTAGCGAAAAAGTAATTTTGTATTAAATTTACTCACGTGATCGTAAGTGAGTGTAAGTAAATAAAATATGCTCGTGAGTGTGTGTCGTTAGAAATTTCCTGTCGTGAGCCCATCTCTAGTTTAAACTAATGCATTTTTTATAAAATAATTATTTTTTATGTTATTGTAATGCATTATGCATTCAATTATAAATAATGCATTATTTCAAACTTTCAAATAATACATAATGTAACCAAATATAAGTCATCCATGATTTAATGTTTAGAAATAATAAATATGAAATAAATTTTTTCCAATAATCATGCATTACGTAGCAAATTATTAGTAATGCATTATTTTTCACTTTAAAATAATACGTTGTGGAACAAATGTTTGGTAAGACATCCTAAAATAATGCTACAAATAAGGTATATACATTACCTGGTAATGTGTTATATAATCACTACCCATTACCAAAGTTTTGCTGGGATGTGCAAAAAAATTGATTTTTGTGGAGTAGTGTTATTTATAAGAAATATTTTTTTTTTTAGCTCGAGGTCAAAAAATTTTATTTCGTTTAGATTAAATTAATTTTTTATTTTTTTGTTTTTAAATTAATGGTCCTTATATCCCAAATCTCCAAAATTTTCCACGGGTTTGAATTTTCCAATTTTTCCTGAAATGTTTATCATTTTAAGATCCAGTTACACACTATTCCGATTAGAAGATCTTAATTTTTCGAAAATAAAATTTCTCCATACAACATAATGCCGCTCTAATATTCATATTTAAAACACAAATATTTTTATCTACTTATTTATTTTTTGGAATTCATACAAATGATGAAAAAATAGATAGAATATTTAATAATAAGTCGTAATTATCTGAACAAATGAAAACATTCCGCAAAACTTATTAAGGGCATTCAAATGCATGAAAATTAAGAGCATTTGAATGGCGTACTAAATAAAAAAAGGAAAACGTTTAGAAATAATTTAAATAGTACAAACATACACACTAATTAAAATTTTTCCTAAAAATAATATTCTGTTGTTGGCCAAAACAACAATAATGAATCATAAAAGTGGGCACGTTTCAAATTGATTATGAAATAGCAAAAAAATTAGAAAAATAACGTAACATTTGGACAAATGTATGTGGTGGGTACTACACAATAAGTATAAATAAATACATATATGAGGAATTCCAAATGAAATGGTCAATATTAAACAGTATGATTACACACACAAAAAATTATTGGCTAAAAATTTTCAATTACATCTATTGATCAACAAAATTCAAATGAGTCAATCAATATTTTGATTAAAATTTTTGATATTTTCTTAAACTGTCGAATTACAAATTGTCAAGATACCAGATTTTTTCGCTTTAATTTAATTGAATAGATTAATACAAAAATATACAGAATTATCGGGGTTTACTTTTTTTATTGTTGGTAACATATTGGAAATCAAAAAATATGGATTTTTTAAAAATTTTGCCATTTGTTAAATCAATCATTATTTTAATTGACTATATATACAAAATTGATAAAATTTTTTATCAAAATCGAAAAAATGTTTGATTGAAAAAATGTTCAATCAATCACCTACAATTTGATGAATGGTATAACAATTTTCTTAATTGGAGGAATTTCAATAAAAAATTGATTGAGTCCGCGTTTTTGTTAATTGAAATTCGTTAAAAAATTTTTCTGTGCACTAATCTACACGATTTTGGCACAGACAATTTGAATACATTTTTTCAAGTATGTTGGCCTTCTAAAAACGAATCTGTCATCAGAAAAGTTGTATCGAATCGCCTTCTAGAGTTATAAGTAGGCATTTTATTTTTGGGTGGACCAAGCCCTCAAAACCAAAAAAAGTTTTAATATTGGAAGTGTTTGTTAAAGTTATTCATATATTTTTTATTGGAATTCCCAATAAAAATTACCCAACTTTTGCAAGAAATTCATACTCGATACGATCAAGGATACCATCAGGACATTATAAGGAAGTTCAAAATGACCTTGTTTGGTTTTTATCCAAATTTAGCAAGAAATTTCCTATTCAAAGCAGATATGTATAGCAGACACTCCAATAAAGAAAACCTGTGGTTTTAATCCAAAATCCATTGGATTAAAACCAAATGAAATAAGTCCCAATGAAATAATTCGAAATGAAATAAGTTCCAAGAAAAATGAATTAACTCCACGCTTTAAAAAATGAAATAACTCTCAAAGAAAAAATGAAATATGTCCCAATATTTGGGAGTTATTTAAAATCAAAATAATAACTCCCAAAAAAAAAATGAAAGAACTCCCAATGAAATAAGTGCCAAAGAAAATTAAATAATTTATTATGAAAACAATATCGTCACCTAAAATGCAAAACGCCCTAACTAACAAAAAATTCAAAATCGGTATTTTGATTGATTCTTGTGTATTTTATTAACCTACACGTCCTTACAAAAAATTAGGGTCACATTATAAAAATTAGCGATTTTATAGCCCAAATTGTTTTTTTTAACACAAAATTTTAAAGTTTTTATGCGTAGCCGGCCTTTGGCCGGGCTGAGGGATTACAAAATCCATACAAAGTATGGAATCCACGCAAAGTAAAGTTTTCTAGGGTAGCAGGCCTTTACGCTATCAAATTTGTTACGCCTCAAAAAGGCCTGATATTCAAAATAGCTTTGGTTTGCAGAGAGGGTGGGTTTTATGCATGGAGTATCCCTAAGCCCGGCCAAAGGCCGGCTACGCAGAAAACTTTTATTACAAAAAAACAAATCGTAGAAGTCGTAATTTCGACATTTCGTCAAAAAAAAGGTTTTGGATTTTTTGACAATTTTGTTTTGGGAGAAATAACATTTTTAGACCTATCATTTTGGGCTATATGTCGCAGCTTGGCAATATAACATTAACGGGTTTGGGCTTTAAGACCTTGGGAGCTATGTCCGTACGTCATATATTATTTTCAATTAAAATTAAAAAAGTCCCACCATTGATGAAATAACTCCCAATGCTTAAAAAGAAAGGAAATAACTCCCAAACAATTTTTTCTTGGGTTTTTTTTTCGGCGACACGAAATAACTCCCACATGAAATAACTCCCACGAAATAACTCCCAATGAAATAAATTCCACCAAAAATGAAATATGTCCCAATGGAGAAAAAAATGAAATAAGTCCCAACCACAATGAAATAACTTCCACCTACAAAATGAAATAAGTGCCAATGAAATAACTCCCATTAATAATGAAAGAACTCCCAATAACAAAATTTGGAAATCTCAACAAAAATTAAACAAACAATAAGGGAAAATATATCAGTTAAGTCGAGAACGAGGATCCTGATGTCAATTTCGGTACAATACAAACAAGTTATAATAACTGCCAAATGCGAAACATGCAAAATACATCGAGTGTTCTATTTGACTTGCTTCGGTTACATTCAAACATCGCGGCGATGTTTTGCAACAATTTTTGGTACAAATCGCAAAAAGGACCGCACGCGAAAAATTTTTATGTTACCGAAAATTTAAAAGATTTGATCAGATATTGTTGTAAAAAGCGCCGCATGCGAAAATTTGGTACCAAAAATCGCCGCGATTTGTTGTACCAAATTTTCGCATGCGGCGCTTATTGTTACAAATATCTATGTTACCGAAAATTTAAAATATTTAATCAGAACTTGTTGTAAAAATCGCCGCAGTTGAAAATTTGGTACCAAAAATCGCCGCGATTTTTGGTACCAAATTTTCGCATGCGGCTCCTATTGCGACAATTTTGTATGTTACCGAAAATTTAAAAGATTTAATCAGATCTTGTTGTAAAAAGCGCCGCCGGCGAAAATTTGGTACCAAAAATCGCCGCGATTTTTGGTACCAAATTTTCGCCTGCGGCGCTTTTTACATCAAGTTCTAATTAAATCTTTTAAATTTTCATCTGCGGTGCTTTTTTCAACAATCTTGTATGTTATCGAAAAACTTTGCATAATTAACAGTTTTTTACCATACAAAGTTGTTATTAGTGTTAACGTTAAAATTCTAGAAGTTAAAAATTAACTTGCATACATTGTGAATGATTCTCTTATTGTTAATGCCTCTCTTTGGTATTAATAAAAAAAGATAAATGTTTTTGTGTTGCTTTCAAGCTAAATTGCGTCTAATAATCTAATTTTATCAATATTTCATCGAAAATGTGTAATATTTTACAAAACTATTCCAAACGACGCTAAACTAAATTGAGAAATTTATGGAAGTTAAGGTGTCGTTTTTTTCGTTTTGATGCATGGTAACAGTCAAAGTTTTGGTAGCAAAATTTCTAAAACATACAAATTTGTTAAAAAAGCACTTCGTCCTAAAATTTGGTATCAAACTCACAACAAATTTTAATTTATTAATAATAATATTCTATAAGTCAAAATGTTCCAGATACTTTCACCAACAATGAAACAATAGTGGGAGTTATTTCATCGCAATTGTAGTGGGAGTTCTTTCGTATGAAAGAACTCCCACCGAAAAAATTATGAAATAACTCCCAACAAAAATGATAAAAGTCCCACTAAATTGGGAATTATTTCATATGAAATAACTCCCAACTTTGTATGGAGTTTTTTTTGGGACTTACTTCATTTTTTAGGTGGGAGTTATTTCATGTGGGAGTTATTTCGTGTCGCCTTTTTTTTCATTTGGAAGTTATTTCATAATGAAATAAATCCCAACAAAATTTGTGCAATAAGTCCCACTTCACTGGGACTAATTTCATAATGAAATAAGTCCCAAATTTATTCTTTATTGGAAATACTTTATTGCAAAAACATTTAAAAAATTCCAAAACCACGATTTTTGTGCACAGATGCAGATTTTTAAACATAAAAATAATTTTTTATCCAAATTGATTTCAAAAGTTGAAAATGTTAAGTATGTTTTGCAAAGACTATTAAAAAATTACAAAAACACGATTTTGGTCCAATAATGCTGATCAGCATCTATGGACCAAAATCGCTAATCTGCATTTTTGGACCAAAATCGCGTTTTTTTAATATATTTTGGATAACCTGCTTCACATTTTCCAACTTTCAAGACCAATTTGGATAAAAAATAAATTTTATGTTTAAAAAATCTGTCGATCAAAATCGCGATTTTGGAATTTTTTAAATATTTTTCAAATAATGTACGCAAAATTTTCGAATTTTTGAGCCGGATTTGGTCTAAAAATTCGGACATGAATTTTGATCGAAAAACCTAATTTTTTCCAACTTTGACCACTGGTTGCCGACTTGGAAAATTTTTTCATAAAAGTTTCCCTTCGTTTGGCAGGTATTACGACACGAAATTCGAAAGTTAAGATTTGACGGGACGACCTAATGATTATATTTAAATAGTTTTAATGAATATTTTTCGTCGATGTTCTAAAAACGATATCGACTAATTACACTGTGCTAGTCGCAAAAATTAACCAGCTGGGCACCATGCTGGTAAAGCTAATTCGGGTACGCTGAATTCAATGGTGATAGCCGTTTTTCGATGTTAGCGCTCGTATTTGCGATTTAAAATTGTAATGCTAAAGTACTACACAAATTAAATTTTTATGCTTTTGGGATAGTTTGTAAATATAAATTTAGAAAATACATTGTTTTTTTTCGCGAAAAAAAAAATTCCGCGAAAAAAAAAATCCGCGAAAAAAAAATCGCAAAAAAAACCGCGATTTTTTTTAAATTTTGTGTTTGTAATGTATCATTTTCATATATTAATAACAAAATAAAAAAAATTTGGAAAAAAATTTGGCGATAAAAAAATCGCGAAAAAAAATTCCGCGAATAATATTTTTTTTTTCTATATTCAATAGAGTTTCTGTAAGTACAGATCGAGCACGGGCTCTAATTATATTTGTTATAAGGGTTCAAGTTGAAAAAAATGCAGAAGAAAAATTGAATTTCTAAAAATTATAGACATTTCTGGTATTTCCCATACCGGTTTCAAACACCCCAGTTAGTGTTATCATCAGTAGGATTTTAAATGTCGGTTTGGCTTGTTAATGAAAACTGTCTACAGAATAAATTTTGACAGTTTCCAACACTACAATTCTATTTCTAGCAATTTCAACCTCACTTCATACTTTCTTTCAACTTTTTTGTCTCTTACATTATTTCGCAAGGGTTACCAACATGATCTGGAATTGCAGACACAAATGAAGGAATTTGCATTTTCTGTTTCGGAGACGTGCCTAATGGCGACATATTTTATCAGTAATTTTATTTTGTTTGTTTCTGTAAGTACAGATCGAGCACGGGCTCTATTTATATTTGTTATAAGGGTTCAAGTTGAAAAAATGCAGAAGAAAAATTGAATTTCTAAAAATTATAGACATTTCTGGTATTTTTTTGAACCAATTTTTTTCACGAAAATAAAAATTTTTCGCGAACAAAAAATGTTTTTCGCGAAAAAATTCACGAAATTATGGTTTGTTATGTTTATTGTACTTGAGCATCAAAATTTTAAATCGCGAATACGAGCTAAATTTTACAGAAAGAAACTCTGTACATTGACAGAGTTTAGTAAAATACATGTTATTTTGTAAAATTTTTAAAAATTTTTTTTCAAGATTTTTGAAAAGATTTTTTTGTACTTTTTTAACATTTTCTCAAAAAAAAAAATGCTGATAAAATTTTTGTGTTTTTACAGAAAACTCTGTTTTTAACAACGAAATCAGGATTACATAGAATAAGTAAAAATACAGACAAAAATTAGTATTTTAGGAGAAAACTTGTTAATTATCTGTAAAATTAAGATTATAAAGTTTAAAATAATATAACAGATAAAACTTGGTTTTTTGGCACAACAAAATACAAAGTATTTTCTTTAAATCTGTCTTTTGACAGAAAACTCTGTCAAATATCTGTTGAATTGAGATTACAGTCATTTTACAGAGTATTTTACAGAGTTATCTTAAAAAAAGGGTGAAGTATTTTTTTTTAGATTTTTTTTTCCGCTACTGATTATATAAAAAAATATGATGCGAATAGGACGAGACCTTATACACTTAATTACGATTGATTTCCTGGTCCCAAATCCGGTCTCCAAAATGGTCCTTCACTACACTCAAAATAATAACTCTGTAAAATACCTCTTTTAACCTGAAATAAGACCGATTAAAAAAATCTTCAAATCAAATTTTATAGCAATCTGGATCTTCCAACCAGGATTCCATTCATTTTACACATCCGTCTGTCTCAGATGGTATACCTTCCTCTTAATACTTCTTTTCAACACATAATAAATGATTATATAGAATTTTGGTTAAAAAAAAAATTCTGGCAAGGAATTAATTTACGACTTGCTGATAAGTAGTTAAACATAATAATAAATTTTACTCTGTCTATACTAAGAAAAAAAAAGTAAAAGACATGTGTATTTAATATTTATAAATACACAAATTAATTAATTGATTAATTTCTATTAATAATATACACAATTACAAGATAATAACTAAAGGGCGGGATATTTATGATTTGATGTTATTGAAAACGTCGTATTATATTTGATAAGAGGAGGTTATTTTTTGAAATTTATTAGGAAATTCCCAGCATATTTTTTCAATGTCTTTATTACTAAGGTCGTATTTGGTCGTCAACACTTTTTACTTTATTGAAAAAACTTTAAAAAAAAACTCTAAAAAACAATTTATTTTAGATTAGATTCTACTACAAAAGACAGTTAAAACAACTACATTTGTTGTTTAGGCGTCTACTACATTTAACGGTAAAATTAACCCAAAAATTGTTGTTGTTTTTAACTTTTGATTAACAACTACAAAAAACGGTTAAAACAACTTTAAATTACAGTTGTTTTTACTGTAACTCAAATTGACGAAATTTTTTTATTAACAAAAAAGCAAAACTACTAGACGTAAAAATGGTTAAAATTCTTTGGTAACAATTCCTGCTGCATCTGACACGTTCAACTCGTTCAACACATCCGTTTTTTTAGTTTTTTTTTATAGACTAAAAACAACTACATAAAACAACTGTTACTACAATGTATTTATTTTTTAAAACGACTACAATAAATATATGTTTGCGATTTTTCATACAAAAACAACTGAAGTTGTAGTTGAAAACAACAACTACTACTTACTACACAAATGACCGTCATGTAGTAACTGCACTCAAAATATTTTTTAGGCAAAAACAAATAAAAAACACATTTAAAACCAGTGAATAAACAATTGAAAACCATCCCAGTAATTATTCATTTGTTTAAGCAAACATCAACATTTATTTTTTCCTGTTGACAAAATTTTCTAAAATAAATAACATTAAACATTAAAAAATTACGTTTTTTTCATTATTTTTTACCAACAAATTCGAAAAAAATAACCTACGAAAGCATTAAAAATTAATGAAATTCCAAAAAAATAACCTACGAAAACATTAAAATTAATGATTTCGTAGGTTATTTTTTACAATTTTCTATTGAAATATTTTTTTAAACATTTTTAATAAAATTTTGGGGAATCAATCCCGCAATCAATTACACCTAGAAAAGATTTACAGTAACTATTTACGGTTATTCAAAAAGTTTTTAGTTAAAGTTATTTTAAACGTTTTATCGTTTGTTTTTCAATGAAAATAAAATATTGAACGATTTATACAGTTGTTAAAATAATAAACTACAAAAATTACGGAAAAATATTTTTATCAGTTAAATTATTTGTGACTGATTATACCGTATAATTTTACAGAAGTACCGTTTTTGTAGTTTGTTATTAACAAAATTTAATTTTTACTCCACAAAATGAAAAATTATAAACAGTTAAAATAACTGAAATATTGTTTTTACGGAATGTCTAGTCTTTTATTAACGTTTAAAAATAACTGAAAAAGTATGTTGTTTCAAATGAAATATAAGTAGTCCGTTTTTTAAAAGGAAAAACGATTATTTTAAACGTTTTTTCAGTTGAATTTACTTACAAAATATTGTGAGTGTACATTTAATCACTTGATACAAACATGTTTTTATATTTCCATAAATAATTTTTTGAATTTTTTTTCTACAAAAAATAACCTACTTGTGTAGGTAAAAACTAATGTTATCTCATTAAAAAATACAAAACAATTAAAAAAAAATTACTTGCACAAATCATTAAAAATTAAAAGAATAATCAGTAGTTTTTACTTACAGAACAATAATAAATGACTATAAAAATTAAATGTTAATAAAAGTCTTTATTTTTTAGTGTGTTATTTTTGAAACAAAGGACAGAAGTAGTCATTAATAAAAACTGAACATCAAACAAATGTTTTTATACCCTCCACTTAGTGATAGAGGGTATATATAAGTTTGTCATTCCGTTTGTAACTCATCGAAATATCGGTCTGGGACCCCTTAAAGTATATATATTCATGATGTCCGTCTCTCTGTCTGTCTGTGGAAAATGCTGTCGCGGACAAAATATTGCACAGAGATGACTGAAACTTAACATATTTATTGGAAGTTCTCCCGAGAAGTTTGGTATTGCATTTGAGCGATATCGGTTCAGCGGTTCAAAAGTTATGAACGAAAATGTAAGCACACCTCAAAAATTTCAGTACATTCAACATAACCTAAAAATACAAAATGCTTTAATTCGGCTTCTGGTTGACATATGTGAACATAATTGAACACCAAATGGTATTTAAACAAGTACAAACATATTTTTTGACAAAAAAAAAAAAAAATCGCGGATTTTTTTACCAAAAATTTTTTTCGCGGAAATTTTTTTTTAAAAAAAAATTTTCAAAAGTAATTTCTCTTTAAATAAAGTTTTTTGCAATAATCTTTTTGAAATTGTGGAGGGTATCACTACATTCGGCAAGGCCGAATTTAACTTTTTTACTTGTTTCTTTTAAAAACGACTAAACATAAAACTTTTTAAATAAACTACAAACAGTTATTGACATAATTTTTTGAGTGTGCAATAATTTTCGAAATGTACTTAAAAATTCAAAATTGTAAATGTTAAACTACTTAACAGTTTATAAAATAAGTTGATGCAACTGGGACGCGACCTTACTCACTTGATTTCAATTGTTCTAGTGATAAAAAATATGGTCTCCAAACTTTTCAATCACATCAGGTTTTTGAGAAAATTGAGGACAAAGTTCATGAAAATCTCCGTTTTAGGCATTTTTGACAACTCATTGCAGATAAAGCCGATGTGATGGGGACTGGAAAATAAGCCGTGGTTGGTAAGCTTAAACATTGTTTTTTAAGTTGCAGAACTCATTTGGTCAGTCGCTTTAACCCTCAGGGCACCAAGTGTCTTTAAATAATGTGTTATTCCCCAAAAAACCTCAATAAAATTTAATTGGTGCTCCAACGGTTAAAGCGAGGAAAAAATGAGTTTTGCATCTTTAAGAGAAATTTTAAGCTTTGAGATAAAAATTTTTAAAGTTTTATAGTGCAAAAAGTACTGTTTTAAAAAGAATAATTTTACAAAAGTACCATTTTGTAGGAGTACCATATTATTGAAGTATAATTTTTTAAATGCTCCATTTATTCTCGCTATTTAAATAAAAAAGTGTCATTTCATTTCGATTGCATTTTGTGTATAAACTTTTTTGTGATCATTTTCTTAAGTAACATTTGATAAAGTACCAATTTAAAAAAAAAAAACAAGTGAGAGTGTTAAATTCGGCTGTGCCGAATCTATTATACCCTCCAAAATGTAAAAAAAAATGTCAGGGGCGTTTGTTTGGGGGAGGGGGTGATGGGGGTCAGTGGGGGACGTTGAGAGCATCTTCCCATCCCGATAAATATAACAAATGTTTCATTTATTTAACAAAAATACAAAAAAAAACATGTTAAAAAGTGTATTTTTTCAGAGGTTGGTTCAGTTGTTCAAGGGGGAATTTTTTTCCCCCTGAGCCGATTTTGCCCATTTACGAACTTAGGACCATAATACATTTTCACGCCAAATTGCAGGAGGCTAGCTTTTTTATTTTGGACTGTATCGTGCCATCTACAGACAGACGGACGGACACTCACAGAATGTCTTAGAATCGATTATGGATCAATAATATATATACTTTATGGGGTCCCCGACCCCGATGCGTTACAAACGGAATGACAAAGTGAGTATACCCCCATACTGTGGTTGGAGGGTATAAACCACAGTACAGACTAGTATGCAAACACTGATGCTAATTGCGTACTTTCCAATATGGTGGTATGGTTTTTAGTACAGAATGATCATCGCTGTGTGTGCCTGTATGTGTGCCTGTACGTGTGAGCTTTTGTGCATGTATTTATGATGTTTGTTTACGTTTTGTATGAAACGTCAAAAGTTACACCGTGTGCTGTCACTAATACTTATACCCATCAGATGCAACTCTGTGATACTACTACTCATGTACTGTGGTATAAACAAATAAAAAAAAACTCAAATTATTGAAATTTCTTAAATAAAAGTAGAAAAGTACCATTTAACTTAAGTGACGTCTTGTTAAATTTATTAATTTTATTGAAATTTATTAAAATGTTTAATTTTATATGGTACCATTTTATGGCTGCAGAATTTTATACTGGTACCATTTTATAAAAGTTACATTTTTTTATAAAAGTACCATTTTAAAAATAAACCCTTTAGTTAAAGTACCTTTAATATATACAAGTAATTTTTAAATACAACTACTCCATTAAAGTAATATTTTGCTCAGTCTCATGTTGTAAAAAGTACCGCTTAACAAAGAATTATTATATAAAAGTACTTTTTTCGATTATTAACGTACCCTTTTTTAAAAGCATTTTTATTTTGTCTCATTTCAGGTAAAAACAGCAATGTAACATTTCGTATAACTTCCATTTTGTAAATGAACTGCTTTGCATAATTTTTTAAGGTAACAAATACCAAATATTAGAAATATTTATTTGAAAAGTAAACCTGGCATACAATATAATTCCCGTATAAATTAATGTTTCTTTTCAATACTAAGGGCAAGTTTTACATTTGTCGATTACATTTCTTTTAGGTTTAAAAGGAGTTAAAACTAAAAATTCTGTTTTTGAGGTGTGGTTTATTTTTAAGTTAAACTCACCAATATTGCAGAGTTAAACAAAGGTCTAAAATGTCAAAATTACACCTCAGATTTTCAAATATACTGGTTAGTGTTGCCATATTTTAATATTTTATTGAAAAAAATATACGATGATGGCAACTTTTATAATTTGAAATCCGATATTTGGTATGACAATGCCGCGTTTATTGACATTTGTCAAACTTGAACTGAAAAACAGAATGGTATGTTAATCTTGGTTTTAATTTAACAAAGTTTAATAAAACTACCGTTGAAACAAAATTTTAACGATGCACATTGGGTTCAAATGATGCCAAAGTGGCGATTAATTGAAATTTATAAATGAAGTTTTTGTTATAAAATTTGGTATGGGGTAAAAGTAGATAAAATTCTGCAACACTTGTTATCAAAATCAATCAACAAAGTTGTTTACTTTTTTTTCGGTGAGCTGTCAAAGCTAACAAATTATTGCAGTTTTTGAAAAAAGTAAAAAAAATTAAATTTTTTACAATTTAAGCGATTATTAGTGGTATTAAGTCTTTTAAAAGAAAATCTTTTATAATGGAACCTTAAACACCAGGGGTTAAGCTAAATTCTTAAATTTTTTTTTGTTTATAAAAATTGAGTCTCAATGTTTTTAATAATTTTTTTAAAAAAGGTCCAAAATTGGGATATTTTCCATATTTAATGGGCCACACATATTAAGTTAGTAATAGTTGGATTTAGTTTTGTGGATTTCAAAAAAGTATAGGATATCAGCTTTTATTTAAAAGAAAAAAAAGTACGGACAATGCCCGGCCCTTTTTTTTATTCCCATTTTTGTGTAAAAAGTCTGGGTATCATTTATTAAACAAATCCATTATATGTGTGTTTATACCCTTCAACTACAGTGTGGGCTTACAATCACTTTGTCATTCCATATGTAATGCATCGAAATATGGGTCTAGGACCCAACAAAGTGTATATTATTGATCACTGATCGATTCTAAGACACTCTGTGACTAACCGTGTGTCCGTCCGTCCGTCTGTTGTTGAGCACACCATAAAGTACATAAAACAAGAGCTAGAATCCTGAAGTTTGTCACAAATATGTATAATGATCATAGGCTGGTTAAGTTCTTAAACGAGCAAAATCGGACCAGGGGGGAAAAAGTTCCCCCTTGAAGAACTAAAACTACCCCAGAAAAATATTTTTTTTACAAGTATTATTTGTATATTTGTTCAATAAATGAAACATTTTAATGCCATATGAAGTTCATAGACCTGAATTTGAACCAAGGGGGATCAGGAATGCCAATTTTTTCGGTCCGCCCCTTTTTGGGGGCGTGTATAGAAAAAATAATTTAAATAATGATAAATTTGTATTAATTAGGTGCAAAAACTGACATCTAATTTTTTGGCAACGTTTATCGCGAGGGGAAGGTGTCCCCCATAGGCTCCCGGTAAACCCTCCCCCTACGCGAAAAAACGTCTCCTCCATTTGTCTTTTGTAGCTTTATTACATGTACAAGGGTTTCGTGCTTTTTTCTAAAAACATAAAAAACGACTAAAAGATTAAAAACAAATTTTTTTTGTTAATTTTTTTTTTTTCTAAAATGCTGTGTTTTTATGTATTTATGATAATTCCTTAATAAAAAACTATAATATTCCCATAAATCACTTTTTTCAGATAAATTTGTACATTTATGAGATTTTGTGAAAAACAAAAATTGGATTTAAAAAAAAATTATAATAATATAAATACATACATATTATGCGTTCTTTCTTTAATTACTTTGACAGCACATTATGTGCACTTTAATTTCCATTTTTTTTTATTAATTTATCGCTTTTCATTCCAAAGTTACAGCAAAAATTATGAACTATAACCATTTTTTCCGAAAAACAAAAAAACGCCTAACAGGTTAAAAAAAAATTTTTTTTACAATTTTTTTTTTCCAAAATGTGTATTTTTATGTGTTTATATTATGTCATCAATAAAAAAATATAATATTCTAAAACTACTGCTTATCTGAATAAATCGCCATTTTGGGTACCATCGAACCCACTGTGCGATGTGTCAAAAACTCAGCCTTAGTAATTAGTTAATGTTTTTTTTTTTATTAAATGCAAACATTTAAAATACTTTTATATAAATAGAACTTTCGAAATTAGATTGAAAACATGTTTTTTTATTAATAGAAAAAGGTGTTAATTGTCTAGACTTGAATACAGCTTAAAATTAATTAAATATCTATTTTTTAAACAATTTATAAATTCAAAAAAAGGAGAAGGAAAAATTACCATGTTTTTTATCCGATTTTTTTTTTGTATCTGCACTTACATGGAAGGTGTTTAAATAGACAGTGCTCATTGGGCACCCACCAATTGTCCTGACACCAGCATACACTCAAAATAAATTCTCTGTCCAATCAGCAGAAAAATCTGCTGAAAATACACCCATTTTGAGCCATATGAGAAATCTGCTGATTTTAGCAGACACGGTTTGCTAAATATCTGTCATAAGAGGTGAATAAATATAACAAGATTAAAAAAAAAAAAAAAAAACATACGCCCCAGCCAGCATCGAACTCGCCACCTTCCGATTTGAAAGTACACTTCTTAACCACTACGCTACGGAAGCTTATACTTTTATCTGGTGTTTTAGTTATTAAACATGTGTGTTGTTCGACAGCAGAGAAATCTGATTTTAGCAGAAATATCTGCTGATTTTAGCAGAAAAATCTGCTGATTTTAGCAGAACAATCAGCTGATTTGAGCAGAATAATCTGCTGATTTCAGCAGAATAATATGCTGATTTCAGCAGAACAATCAGTTCTGCTTTTTTTTATATAAAAAAATTCCTTGAAAAAATAATAAAATTCAGCAAACAAAATCAGTGTAAACATAGTAAAATGTCTGTTATTTTCTTAAACTGAATGACAGAGATTTTAGTAAAAATATCCTTCTCAGCAGAACAATCTGCTAAAAGATTGCTAATTCAAATTGAAAGTCGTTTTACAGATTTTTTGACAGAGTTTTTCTTTTGAGTGTATGGAAAAGAGGGGAAAAACAGGAGTCATCTGATTTTTTTTTTAAGCTGCCGAATCTGATTTGCTAAGCTGCCGAATCTGATTTGCTAAATACCTGTCTTGATTTTTTATGTAGAATCAGCAGAGAAATCTGTCGCAACAGCAAAAAAAACTGCATATTTTTGCAGAAAAATCTGCTGATTTCAGCTGAGCAAACTACGAATTACAGCAGAAAAATCAGCTTATTTTTAAAATTAATTTTTATTATATTTTGAGTAGGTTTATTCTAGCTCGAGGTCATTATTTCCTTCCCAGGAAAATTTTTTGGAACAAATTCCTGGTTCAATAGATTCTTGAATACATTCTACATTATTAAAAAAAAAACTACTTGCTCTAAAAAACGATTGCTTTCGGGACAATTTCAAACAAAAATCATTGATTCTGGAATGTTAAGTAGAACCGTTTGCAGGGTGGTTTGATGCGTTCCGTAACCGATTATTTGGAACAGAAAATTTTGCTGGGTTTACTAATTAAAACTATGATATTCTCATAGAATAATTTTTAAGAAAATTATTTTTCTGGTTTAAATTTAATTTATTTGACAATGGGATCTGACAAATTCCGAAATACATGTCGTTTAAGTCTTGCAAAAAAAAAAAATTACCAACATAAATAAGTTTAAAACAGAAAAATAATTTTCTCAAAATATAATATTTTAAAGGTCGAATAAAACAATGTTTATTTTTTAATAAAAACTAATCAGAATTTGAATTTTTATTTTATGATTTTTAATTTCACAAAAATTTAAAAAAAATACATCTTAAAAAACTTAGAAGATTTTTTGAAAAAAAAGTCAACATACTTTTTCTGTAAAATAACAAACTAATCTGCTTAAACTCTGCACAAAAATATTTTGAAATTCAACAAACAGAAGCAATAAAATAGCATAGAAATTTATTTTATTTTCTTAAACTGAATTACAGAGAATTTACTTAAAATATCTATTTCAGCAGAAAAATCTGCTAACAGTTTGCTAATTCAGATTACAGATTTTTTTGTCAGAGTTTTTCTTTTGAGTGTAGTTTTGTCTTCCAACTGTTCTCTCGCTATACAAATTTTTTTACCAAACAAAAAAAAAAATACTAAAAATATTTTTTTTTGCAAGAAATGAAAAAAAATCACCCATCTTTAGAAAAAAATGAATCACTTATGCGAAAATTCATGTAATTTTTTTTTAAACTCACGCTCACTAAAAGTTGACTAAAAGTTGACTATAAACCACGCTCACTAAAAGTTGACTATGAGCCACCACGAAAGATAAGAAATATAACCGAATACGGATATCCTTCACAGGAGGAATCCCGACCTTTTTTTGAAGTTTACAACTTCAACAGAACTTTGCTAATCTTTTACGAATGCGTGGATTTGTAAAAGTGACAGAAAGTACTAAACATTTTTGAAAGTCCCAAAAATTTCCCAAAAAAATTTTGTGAATCCCGGGATTCAAAATATTCCGAAAATCCTGAAATCCCGGGATTCAGAAAAACCAATCGAGATTGGAAGCCCTACTCTGTATATAACACGTTACAGTCCAAAATAAAATAGCTAGACTCATAAAATTTGGCACAAATATGTCTTATGGTTCTGCGCAGGTTAAGTTGGTAAATGGGCAAAATCAGACAAGGGAGGAAAAAGTCCATCCATTAAAGAACAAAGCCAACCTCAGAAATACAATATCTGTATGTCACTATTACACTCAAAATAATTCTACAGTAAAAGGTTTAGTAAGTGATATTGTACCAAAATATACTAATTGGTTACTAATTTTAGTACCTTTAAAGTACTAACATTAGTAATTTCTACTGGTTTTGACTAATTTTAGTTAAAAATTTTAGTATTGGTTACCAATTTCTGCACTAGGTCCTTTTGGACTAAAATTAGTTACATTTTTAGTATTGAATACCCACGTTTTTTTTTGGGTGTAGGCACGTCTCCGAAACAGAAAATGCAAATTCCTTCATTTGTGTCTGCAATTCCAGATCATGTGAGATTGCTAGAAATAGAATTGTAGTGTTGGAAACTGTCAAAATTTATTCTGTAGAAATTATAAATATTCACATATATAAAAAACAATTTCCATTAACAAGACAAACCGACATTTAAAATCCTACTGATGATAACACTAACTGGAGTGTTTGAAACCGGAATGGGAATACCAGAAATGTCAAATTTTTTTAATTTAATTTTTCTTCTGCATTTTTTCAGCTTGAACCCTTATAACTAGGGTTCGGACTTTTATGCAGTGAAAATCGCGTTTTATGCGCATAAAACATGCACCAAAAATAGAAAAATATGCGCTAAAAATGTAAAAAATATGCACATAAAATTTTTTTTTTTTAAATTTTTTTTAAAAAACAAAATTATAAAAGTAAAAAAAAAACTTTTTTTTGAGTAATTTGTAATACTATTGAGTAAAAAACTACTCAATTTTTGACCAGTAAACGATTTAAAAGTATTTAGTAAACTTTTAATAAAAATTTATTAAATGTATACCAAACATTTTTAGTAAATTTTTAATTGACACAATTAAAACTTTACTCAAAATTTTTCATTTTTTTTTAATAAAGTATTTATTTGTGTCAAGTAAAAATTTACTCAAAATTTATCAATTTTTTTTAAAAAAGATTAAAAAAGTTTCACATTTTTTTTACAATAAAAATATTTTTTTTAATCTTTTACCAAAAACATTTAATACATTGAAAAATTTTATACAGATGATTTCAAACTTTGATTTACATAAACAAAAAACTATAAACTAAATGAGAATTGAAAAAAAACTAAGAGAGAAAAAATAAAAATAAAATTAAAAAAAAATTATAAAATTTTTATTAAATTATTTACTCAAATTTTTTTAAAAACTTTTAAGTAAATTTTTAATTGTGTCAGTTAAAAAAATATGCTTTTTTTTTGAAATTTAAACAAGTGATTACTCAATATTTTTTCCCATATTTTCTTCTGTGTACTTAAACGCATACATTATAAAATAAAAAATATATACAGAAATGTAAAAATATCATAAAATAAAAAAAAATAAAACACTTTTTTTCAAAATATGCGACAAAACTATGTAATATCAGCAATATATGCAAAAATATGCATTAAAAGCAAAATATGCAAAAATATGCACTAACAAATCAATGCCATTTTACTGCAAATTTCTTGATTCGCAAAGATATTTAGTTTTTGTTGCTCTCACACTGACGACAACAAATATGCATTTGCATAAAAATCCGAACCCTACTTATAACTAATATTTGTTTTTGTTTTGTATTTTTGTTAAAGAAGTGAAAATGTTGTTTTCGTCGACCCACCCCCTCAAAATAATAATTCTGTAAAATGACTGTAATCTCAAATCAAAAGATATTTGACAAAGTTTTCTGTCAAAATACAGATTTAAAGAAAATACTTTGTATTTTGTTGTGACAAAAAAACAAAGTTTCATCTATTATATTACTTTTAACTTTGTAATCTTAATTTTACAGATAATTAACAGAGTTTTCTGCTAAAATACAGATTTAAGCGAAATACTCTGTATTTTTTATAACCAGAAACTAAGTTTTATCTGTATTTTTAGTTATTTCTTAATTTCATAGTTAAAAACAGAGTTTTCTGTAAAAACATCAAAATTTAATCTGCATATTTGTTTGAGAATATGATAAAAAAAAGTCCCAAAAAAAATCTTTTCAAAAATCTTATAAAAATTTTACAAAATAACATGTATTTTACTAAACTCTGTAAATTTACAGATTTTTTTCTGTAAAATTTTGGTTGCATCTAATGCATTTTACAAATATACGTAAATTTACAGAGTTTTTCTTTGCTATGAAAACGTACATTGATTCTATGAAAAAAATCATTAGAAGTCCGCCAATGATGCCCTTCATAGAATCTATGAAACAAATTCATAGAAACCAGATACCTATGAAAAAGTTCATTGGCTATGAAAAAAAAATTTATTGTTCAATTCTATTTTTATTTATTTTATTATTTTATTTTTATTTACTTTATTTATTATTTTATTTATTTACAATATTCTATTTTTTTAAATTTATTTATCTTTAACTTTAACACCGAGATTCGAACACAAAACCAGTTGTTCGTGAAGCTTAGTCTCTAGCCACCGAGCTAAAGTATACAAGCGAATTATAACACTTAAAATTCATTTTGTTTAATACTCTGCTTTAACATATTGAGTTTGTATCTATGCTCTGCCACAATGCTCTGTGTGTGTTTGTAGAAAACAAGATGTTTGTGTATTTGCAAAAAAAAAAAATAACGAACATTATAAAACTAACAAGCGAAGTATCTCAACCCTTATGAACCGATTTGTCTAAAACTTAAAATATATATAAAAGAGACAATTCTAAGGTTGGGGGGTCTCGGCTTATCGGCCATATCTGGGATTTAGGGGTTCAAAACATGTGTCAAAAAATAGCGGAAAAATCGTTTTTTGGATTTTTCAGCCATTTCTTTTTAAGAAACTATATGATGTTTTCATATGAGAAGAAAGGTTTTTTTAATGCCTATCCAATGGTGGCATAGCTTTGTAAAAATTCGGCTTCTTTAAATATTTTTTTTCAAGAAAATATGTAAATTTTGGAGTGTATTTATGTGAAGACATAGACCTACGACATCTATATGAATATGAAATAATCTTTATCACATTTAATTCGACATGTGTTTTTGCCCTAGACAATATTTCTATTACTTCGGAAGTTATCGAAATTTTCCCGAAGGTCCACATGGTTTCATAAGGGGACAACGTAATTTTTAAACACCGATATGGCCGATAAGCCGAGACACCCCAACCTTAAAATCGTCTCTTTAATATATATTTTAAGTTTCAGGCAAATCGGTTAATAAGGGTTGAGATACTTCCCTTGTAAGTGTTAGTCGGCTAGGTTTTCCTCCTTTGGTGGCGGTTTTCCTCCCAGTCGGCGGTTTTCCTCATAGCCGGTAGGTCCTGGGTTCGAATCCCGGCAGGGCATACGAAATCTTACAAAATCTATGAATAAAATTCTATGAAATATTTCACAATACTAATGAATATTCATTCACCCAATGAATTGTTTCATAGATTCTATGAATTTGGGTTTATGAAATATGTTCACAGATATTATGAACAATAATTCTTTCAGTGTAGGTGCACTCGTTTCGCAGTTAGAGCAAATTCTAAGAAATGTCATTCTGTATGGCAGCCACTTTAGGAATTGGAGATAGAGTATAAGTTTATTAAGAAAAAATGTTAAAGGGTAAAAATTAATGGTGGTCAGTTTTGATATTGACCCCTCTAGCACGCACCATTCTAACAGTCGATCTGATATAAAAATTGGAAAACAGCAACAATTTTTTTTTAAAAAATCTAAAAAAATAGTAATAATTATAGTCCCATGATCTTTCTGAGCAAAAAATTTGTAGAATCGATAGAAGTTTTTGAAAAAAAAAAATCAAAAATATCAAAGATTACCAACATTTTCAAAAATGAGATTTAAATTTTAAAACTTAAAAATCGCATTATGCACTTTTAAAAATTTTATATATTTTTTTTTTTGGAATATGAGGCATTCCACACCAAATGTCCAGCGAAAAAAACACGTGTACCGTAAACTTCTGAATAGCTTGTATGGATAGCCCTATATGGAACTTAGAAAATTGCGTTTTTGGTTTTTCAATTTTTCAAAAACTGGGCTTAGGAGTCATGGTCAAATATTGGAAAAATGGTCAAATTTGTGGCGAGTTTCCTTGATTAAATATTTATCACATTAAAACGGAATGCACCACAATCTCAAAAATTTACATTCTTATATAATTTTGTATGGGCAATCGATTAAATTTTTTTTTTTTTTTGGAAATTTTCAGAACCCGTTCTGAAATTTTCCATTTTTTAAAAATGTCAATTTATTAAAAAACATGCCACTTTTTTCTTCTTTTTTAAATTTTTTTTTAAAAGTTTAGATGTTTGTCCATCCACACAAAAAAAAATCAGAAACACGTTCTTCGTTTTTTTCGAGAAAATCGCATTTGAACTTTAAATTTCATAACAATTTTGTAATTTGCTTGTATTTTCTTGATTTAACGTTGCGAATGAGTATTATTAATTGCATAAATATTACTCATTCGCAACGTTAAAACAAAGAAATACAAGCAAATTACAAAATTGTTATGAAATTTAAAGTTCAAATGCAATTTTCTCGAAAAAAAAAACGAAGAACGTGTTTCTGATTTTTTTTGTGTGGATGGACAAACATCTAAACTTTTAAAAAAAAAATTTAAAAAAGAAAAAAAAAGTGGCATGTTTTTAAATAAATTGTCATTTTTAAAAAATGGAAAATTTCAGAACGGGTTCTGAAAATTTAAAAAAAAAAAAAATTTTAATCGAAAGCCCAAAACTACATAAGAATGTAAATTTTTGAGATTGTGGTGCTTTCCGTTTTAATGTGATAAATATTTAATCAAGGCAACTCGCCACAAATTTGACCATTTTTTCAATATTTGACCATGCCTTCTAAGCCCAGGTTTTGAAAATTAGAAAAACCAAAAACGCAATTTTCTTAGTTCCATATAGGGCTATCCAAACAACCTATTCAGAAATTTACGGGACACATGTTTTTCTGTAGCGGGACATTTGGTGTGGAATGCCTCATATGTATATTTAATGTTTGGATCACAACAGTATTAACACAATTTACTAAAGAATTCTGATAACGGGAAATAATTGGAAAATTCCTGAAACAATTGTCAATTCAATCCTAACAATTATAAAATTTTTAAAAAGCAGAAGCTCCTAAAAATAAGGTAGAGTTAACATAAGTACTTGTAATGTTAATTCGTTACAGGGACAATAAATGGCTTCGAACTAGAAAAAAGTTTTCATTGCACAATTTAGTGGTAGAAAAAATTATTTATTTTTATTATTTAAAAAAAAAAAAAAAAAATAAAAATAAACAATTGATAAATTTTCCAATTTTATCACTAAATTCTCAATAATGTCATTTAGCTTTTGTTTCAATTTCAATAACTCTTATAATAAAAAAAAACCTAATAACCAAACGCATCAATCATAATCTATGAAAATCCGCCCCTCTATGACAAACTGTCTAAATTAGTCTGCCATTTTTGTTGTTTTGTAAATATTTTCTGTATTTAGAACAATAACTTTTACACATAATTGAAACAAAAAATGTTATAACTCTTTATAAACATTTGTGTTTAATTAATCATTTACATGAACATTATACAAAATATTATTTAAGATTTTAAATTTTTTTAGAAATAACTTAAACCAAATAAAGAACAATTTAATGCGATTTGATTGACAGCTAGACAGACAGATATAACGTATCATATTGTTTTAAAGCGGTTGACATCAAATGATTTTTTTTTTTTAACATTTTCTTTATGTAATTGGACAACATTTTTGAATAAAAATTTTTAAAAACACAAGACAAAATACCATCATCTACAAGGAAAAAAGAAATATTGAATAATACAAACAAAACGAGTAAAAATTCATCAAGTAATTGTTATGGGAAAAGTTTTAAATTTTCAATTTGTTTTAGAGTTCACTAGGGATTTCAATAAAAATATTTAATAAAACAAGTAAAAGTTCTATAATCGGCTATGCATAAACTTTAAAAGCTCTTTAACATGTTTTTTTAAACAAAAAAATATAAACGCACATACACAGAAAAAATAATAAAAAAAAAAATAATTAAAAAATTCGTAGATTTAATTAAAAAATTAATTAAATCCGGACCAATCACTAAAATGCGCATATTAATTAAAAATATTTGTATGCCATTAGTTAAAAATAAATGGATATTTAGTTAATTAAAAACTTAATACTATTAATTAAAAAATTTAATTAAAAAAAAAACAATTAAAATTTTAATTATATAAATTAAAAATTTAATTAAAAAAAAATTTGGAAACCAATTAAAATTTTAATTGTAAAAATTAAAAAAAATTGCTTAAAAATATTTAATATTTTTTTTAAATTAATAATTATTTTTTTTTTAAGGAGCCAACAATGAAAATGTCTCTTTCTGCGTAGCAAACAGAAACCATTTTCAATTTTGAATACCCTCCACACTTTCTTTTTATACCCTCCACTTAGTGATAGAGGGTATATATAAGTTTGTCATTCCGTTTGTAACTCATCGAAATATCGGTCTGGGACCCCATAAAGTATATATATTCATGATGCCCGATCGATTTTAAGACATTCTAGCGATGTCCGTCTGTCCGTCTGTCCGTCTGTCCGTCTGTCCGTCTGTCCGTCTGTCCGTCTGTCCGTCTGTCCGTCTGTCTGTTGAAAATGCTGTAGCGGACAAAATATTACACAGAGATGACTGAAACTTAACATATTTGTTGGAAGTTCTCCCGAGAAGTTTGGTATTGCATTTGAGCGAAATCGGCCCAGCCGATCAAAAGTTATGAGTGAAAGTTTAATGACACCTCTTAAATTTTGAAAATACAAAATGCGTTTACACAGCTTCTACTTTACAGATTAAAATAAAATTTGGTACAGAATAATATTATACCATGTACAATGTCTGTGTAAAATTTTAGAAGAATTGGACAAAGGGGAGTGGCACCTCCCACATTAGCTTAGCATGCAAAATGCAATAACTCGGCTTCTGTTTAACAGATTCGAATGAAATTTGGTATAGAATGATATTTTAGCATGTCTGATCTCTATGTAAAATTTGGGCGGAATAGAAAAAAGGGGTGTAACACCCCCCATACAAACCTAGCATGTAAAATACTATAACTCAAATTCTGATTAACGTATGTAAACAAATTTTAACATGGAGTGTAAATATGGTCTTTGTGGCCTATATAGAAAATATGAGCAAATTTGGAGCAAAATTGGCACATTTAGAAGATGATTTATCTTGGCCTTTAATAAACATATTTAAATACATTTGAAAAATGTTGTTAATATTTTATTTTTTAAGAGTTATAACTCCAGTTTACTTAAATGCTTTTTTTTAATTTATCTGTTTTGGTTCTCGTTCTTTTAACATACCCGCTAAATTGTAAAACTTTTAATCAGTCTGTGGTATGATGGCTAGAGTGTTGGCTTTTCATTCATATGGTCGCAGGTTTGAGTCACGGTCGGGATGAAGTTTTTTTTTTTTTTTTTATTTATTTTTTAGCTTCAATATTTAGGGAATTCACATGGGTATCGTATTTGGTGTTGTATGTCCTATCTAAAAACAGGGTTGGTTAAACTTTAAATTAATAATACGACACTTACACGATATGACGATACAACATTTATACCTATGTTTTGTGTGCTATTTTCAAGTATGCTAACAAGAAGAGAATCTAAGAGAAAATTATCAAATGAGCGATAAATAATTTTTACCAACCCTGTTTTTGGATAGGACATACAACATATACAACAAATACGATACCCATGTGAATTCCGTAATTGTTTATAAAATTACAATTTATTAAAATCCCCTTAATAATTTATATTCGGCCTAACAATCTTTTGTATTCTTTGTCATTGGGTAAATGAAATAATTTTTGGAAAAAAAATTTATTTTCTACATTTTTTTTTTTTTATACCATCCACTCTTTATTTGTGTTTTGATTGTTCTTTTTTTTATAATTTCTTGGATAAGTTCAATATCAAACACATTCAATATATTTATATTTTGCGTCCAATTCTTACAAACGGACAGACGATTTCATTGACGATTTCTGGCAACACTAATTTATCTGTTTTGGTTCTCGTTCTTTTAACATACCCGCAAAATTGTAAAACTTTTAACCAGTCTGTGGTATGATGGCTAGAGTGTTGGCTTTTCATACATGGAGTCCCGGGTTCAAATCATGTTAGGACTCGAGATTTTTTTTTTTTGTTAATATTGTTTATTATTATAATTTTATTTAAATCACCTAAATCTATACCCTTCATTATATTTATCGAGTCATTGATTTTTCTCAGTTTTTGCAAATATATAAATGTGCTGTAATTAATTATTAATTAAATGTCGTTTTGTTTTTCTTTAAAAGCGAAATTGAATTTTGGTGTTTGCCCGGTTTTGTTTATCTCTTTTAAGATAGTCGTTAAATTGCTAATGAAATAATTTTTGAAAAAAAATTTATATTTTCTACATTTTTTTTTTATACCATCCACTCTTTATTTGTGTTTTGATTTTTTTTTTTTTTTTTTTGATAATTTCTTGGATAAGATCAATATCAAACACATTCAATATATTTATATTTTGCGTCCAATTCTTACAAACGGACAGACGATTTTTGCCTATTGACGATTTCTGGCAACACTGTTAGTAACGGTTAATTTTGTTAGCTTATAGTATATGTAGTATGATCCCTATAAAAAACTAGGAATATATTTTTAAACCTACCACTGGGTATACCTACCACTGGGTATACTTACCACTGGGTATACCTACCACTAGGTAAGTTATTTTAAGCATTGCTGTGTTATAATCAAACAAAATTGCGAATTTGACATGCATTTTTAATGCTGCCGGTGGTCTAATGGTAGTGTCGTCGGATATTAATTTGGGGGCACCAGGTTCGTCTCCCGGTTTGGCCGAGAGTATAATTTTTTTTTTTTTTTTTTTCATTTGTTGCTTTTTTTTTTAATTTTACCATTAATAAGTTTTTATTTTGAGTTACTTGATTTTTTTAATTTAAAAATTTGAAATAAAATAAGTTAATTAATTTTTTTTTTTAAATAAATTTTATTCATTAAGAATAAATTTTATAAATATTATTTTTACAAATCAAATCGATTTCAGTATTTTTATGTTTGCCAATTGTGGGAAAACGTCAAAAATATTGTGCATAATATTGCGTCGTCTGTAGGTACCTTAATAAGCTAATTTTATCAATATTTCATCGAAAATGTGTAATATTTTACAAAACTATTCCAAACGATGCTAAATTAAATTGAGAAATTAATGGAAGTTAACATTTCGTTTCGTTTTTTTTTTTTTTTTTTGTTTTGATGAATGTTAACAAATTGGAGCGGAAAGCGTTTTTCCGCAATTGTCCTCATAAAAATGGAATTGAATTAAAAACTTAAAAAATGCCTTGTCTTCCCCCTCCTTTTTACCCCCTAAATATGAATTTGGGCCGCTAAAAAAAATATGTGTCCCTTTATTTTTTCTGATCTACAAAATAAAACCAATTCCATAAAGATCCGCGGGTGACAATAGGGAGACGTTTTAATTAATAGTTAAAAACAACAACGTAGACGTCTAAACAACAACAAATGTAGTTGTTTTAACTGTCTTTTGTAGTGGAATCTACCGTTATAATTTTTTGAGTGTAGCAATTTTGATATACATATTCATATAAATTTAAAAAAAAACACGCTATTTTAACAGAAACGGTGTTTACAGATTTTCCAGCCCTGGTAATGGACAAAAAAAATATTTTCTAAACACCATAGACACAGACTAGACAGTAGAGTTGTAAAACAAAAATGGGTAAAAACTTAGCGATTTTAGAAGATACAGATCGGTTTTTAGCTGGTTTAAAGCATGGCAACACTTTCTACTAGTTAGAAGTGAGTAAAACAATAAAAGCCGTTCTACCTTTTTTTTTTTTCGTATGGCGTGTTATATTGGTTTTCTCTCTCTAACCTAATTAGTAGAATAATTTAAAAAAAATAACCATATGGTTAAAGACTACTTTTTTGACACTTGTTATAATTGTCGAGTCTGTATTAATCTGTGCCATTGATATTAAATTTTTAAAGAACGTGCATTAGAAAATCGTATTAATTTATAAATACTGGGATACAGATGGAGGGTATTTAAAATTCGGCACGGCCGAATTTAACTTTTTTACTTGTTTAAACTTTAACTTTCTTGAACTTTGTTATTTGTTTTTATTTTTATAAATTTTCCTATCATTTTCATAAAGTATAACGATGGACTCGGAATCATCTTTTGAGTTGAGCTTGAGAACCATTTTTGGGAAACACTGGTGTAGGGTATTATATGGTCGGTCTTGACCGACTACAACTTTCTTACTTGTTGAGTTTTTGATAATTTAAGGATTGAATTGACGATTGTAGAAATATTTTAGTTTAATTATTCTGAATTTCCCTGCACTCAAAAAAAAAAAACTGTAAAGTTAGCAAAAAATTTAGTTAAATTTAACTAAAAAAACACCTGATTTTGAACCTACTAAATTTCTAGTTAATTTAACAAATTCTCACATTTAACTAACGTCTCACACCAACCCCCCCCCCCCCCCCCACCCCAAAAAAAGACGCCCCTGATTTTTTTTAATATTGCTTTTATTCATTTTGGAGGGTATAAAAGATTCGGCACAGCCGAATGTAACACTATCACTTGTTTTTTTTTTTTTTTAGATTTTCTGAATTTTCTGAGACACTCTGATTTTTTTGGAAAATTGATTTGTAACATCAAATATCAAACACCACACTCAAAAAAAAAAAACTGGTAAAACGCCTGGTAAAATGTTTTGTAATCCCGTTCTACCAATATTTAACAATTTTTCTTGTTTTTTAACAAAAAATCTTGTACTTTGCTCAAAAGAGAACTACAGTTTTATTGGTAATTTTACAAATTTATTTCGTAATTTTATTCTACCATTTTGAAAGGCTATTTTACAAAAAAAAAAAAACTGTACACTCAAAATAATAACTCTGTAAAATGACTGTAACCTCAATTCAACAGATATTTTACAGAGTTTTCTGTCAAAATACAGATAAAGCAGCTGATACATTTAACTATTTTATTGTTAATCATATTTATTTTACTTCTATTCAATTTCATTTCTTAAATTAGTATTTATGTTTTCATTCTTTTAAATTTCTGAAACACTGTAGAATTTTCAATGCTCATTTGATTTAAATATTTTTTGATTTTATTTGTTTGGACTTTGTAAACAAAATAATTGTATAAAAGGAGAAATGTTTTCAAAATAATTTCAATTAGCTTTCTGACTCCAAATAAGAAACTTTGATCGGTCTTCGGATACGAACGGGTTTCTAAATAAAAAGTCCTTAAAGCAATTATTTAAAAGTGTTTTATTTAAATTCGATGACAACATACAACCTTCGGAACAAGGTTGTTTCAGTGGCTCCCAACGTGATAATTTCGAATCCTGGTGCAAGTGGAAGAAATCAAGAGGACCAAGGAACTAATCAAGACGCTAGTGACAGTGAGGAATTTGAATCAAGTGAAGAAATGGCAACTTTTTCAACGGAACAATTCCAACAAATTCTGGCTGCAATTGGCAGTAGTAATGTGAGGCACAGTTCATTTACTCAGTGTGCCGCACGTTTTAGAGGACAACTTGATGCTTCATCTGTAGAGGAGTTTGTGGCAGCCATTACAGTGTTCAAAGATATTGAAAAAATATCCGATACTGATGCTTTACGTGGCATGCCATTGCTACTGGAGGACTATGCGGCTTCATGGTGGATGGGTGTAAAGGACACGGTATGTACATTCGATGAGGCCATCAACTTAATTCGCACCACGTTTTCGCCTCCTATCCCTGATTGGCGAATTTTCAACACAATTTTTGAAAACAAGCAACAGAAAACGGAACCAAGCGACAGCTTTATTTGCCGGAAACGGTTATTATTCGCTCAGCTCAAGACAAAAGTATCTGAGGAGGTTCAGATCAATATGCTATATGGTATGCTAATCATCAAAATCCGTGAGAAGGTGGGACGTGAAGACATTAACACATTCCAAGACTTAATATCAAAATGTCGTGAAGCTGAGGCATGCATTATTGAAACAAAACCAGAAGCTATTCCTAATCCCAAAGATGATTCAACTGTCCTTCGCTGTGGATTTTGTCGTATCAAAGGTCACACAGCAGAAGCTTGTTTTAAAAAGAAGAAGAATATTATTCAACCACACCACCAACAAAAACAACAACAACAAGTGTCATACGCAAACCAACAGCAACGTGAAAAGCTACAACATGTGAAACCACCGTCATTAAATCAACAGGTAAAGAAGCCAATATTTTCGTGCTATGGTTGCGGGGCTCCTGGAGTGTACAGGGCAAACTGCTCAACATGCAGTTCTCATACAAAGGAAAGTCCACAGTATTTAGCATTTAATACCGTGACAACAAAGGTAATTGGACACACCCTACCTACTGTCCACATCGAAATCTTTGGATTGAAGGGAGAAGCCATATTCGACAGTGGGGCTAAAACCAGCATGGCCAGCGAAAATTTGAAAAAAGTTCTAACTAAGAATGGTTGTGTGTTCCAGGATGTGTTGGCACAAGTGACCCTCGCTGATGGTTCAGTATCTACCACTAAGGTTATGTCCACAATCTTTGATGTGGTGATTGGCAATAGGCTTCGGAAAATACGCATGATCTATTTACGCAATTCAACAAACAACCGCACGCTCTTGGGTACCGATTTTCTAGAACAATCGGGAATCGTACTCAACATGGGTCAAAAATGCTGGTATTTTGAGGACGATCAGAAGATGAAATTTGAATTCACAAATCCAATAGACGTTCCTTTATTTAAAATGAATCTGGAGAACCATGAAGAACTGTCAAATACAAAAGTTGCAAAGGAAATTTCTAGCTTCATTAAGTTTGTGGAAGGCAACAAAGCTATTACACCTCTTTCCGAAACACCAAAGGCACTCAGAGATCCGGAAATCAACAAATATTCGCCAAGTGGAATTGATTCAATGATAGACGGATATTTTCCTGTTGGCATCGCAACCCCACAACAAACTTCAATGCGTTTTGCGTCTCCAGTTGTATCACATGCTGGTAACAAATCAAGAAAACCTCCAGTAAAGCATAACGACAATTATTCACCACATTTCGTTCAAGAAATTTTCCGAAGTGCCTTGCCGCTGGGTGAAAGAACTCCTGAAGGAAATTCTAGACTGTTTGCTCCTCCAGCAAAAACAAGACGTACTGAAGATCAAGATTTTTTGGACAAAATCTTTCTACCAATACTTTCGATGGATGTAAAAGTTCTTAAAGAATCCGATGGGATCAGTCTTACTGATGCTGAAAGGAGTAAGTTAGAGAATCTTCTAAGTGCGAATGAAGATCTATTTACAGAGCATACGGAGGCTACACTCTTTGCAACACACCGAATACATACCAAAGATCGGGATCCAGTTGCAATTCCCCCATATCGTTTATCAACCACTAGTAAATCCGATGCCAGTGAATATGCACTTGGGGCAGTTTTGCGCCAGGGGGAGGGTTCTGGTAAACATCCAGTAGAATATGCTAGCAGACTGATGGCCACGGCGGAACGTAACTATTTAACCATTGAGCGAGACGGCCTTAATAGTTTTCCTGATACCTCACCGGGACGTTTTCGGTATCAGAGGGGGAGAATAAAGCAGCTGATACATTTAACTATTTTATTGTTAATCATATTTATTTTACTTCTATTCAATTTCATTTCTTAAATTAGTATTTATGTTTTCATTCTTTTAAATTTCTGAAACACTGTAGAATTTTCAATGCTCATTTGATTTAAATATTTTTTGATTTTATTTGTTTGGACTTTGTAAACAAAATAATTGTATAAAAGGAGAAATGTTTTCAAAATAATTTCAATTAGCTTTCTGACTCCAAATAAGAAACTTTGATCGGTCTTCGGATACGAACGGGTTTCTAAATAAAAAGTCCTTAAAGCAATTATTTAAAAGTGTTTTATTTAAATTCGATGACAACATACAACCTTCGGAACAAGGTTGTTTCACAGATTTAAAGAAAATACTTTGTATTTTGTTGTGACAAAAAAACAAAGTTTCCTCTGTTAAATTACTTTTTACTTTGTAATCTTAATTTTACAGATAACTAACAGAGTTTTCTGCTAAAATACAGTTTTAAGCAAAATACTTCGTATTTTTTTATAACCAAAAAAGTTTTCTGTTCTGAGTAGTTTTTGTTTTTGTTACCAAATATCAAAATATAGCTGGCAAAAAAAGTTATCAAAAAAAAGTACACTCAAAATAATAACTCTCTTAAATTACATAAAAACTCTGCTAATTTAACAGAGTACACCATACTTTTCCAGCTAACAACATTTCTTTGTAATTTTACTAAAAAACTCTGTAAAATGATTTTGACAAAAAAAACCGTTAATTTACAGAGTTTAAAGTAAAATATGGGTTAAATATAAAAGCTTTTTGACAGAGAAAACTCTGTAATTTTACTTTAAAACTCTGTAAAATGATTTAGACAAAAAAACTGTTAATTTACAGAGTTTCTAGTAAAATATTGGTTAAATAAAACATCATTTAGCAAAGAAAACTATGTAAATTTACATATATTTGTAAAATGCATCTGATGCAAAAAAAAAAAAAAAATCAGAAAAAACTCTGTAAATTTACAGAGTCTAGTTAAATGCATATTATTTTGTAAAATTTTTATAAGATTTCTGAAAAGATTTTTTTGATAACTTTTTTTGTTACTTTTTCAACTTTTCAACTTTTTTGTCAAAACAAAATACAAAGTATTTTCTTTAACTCTGTATTTTGACAGAAAACTCTGTCAAATATCTGTTGAATTGAGATTACAGTCATTTTACAGAGTATTTTACAGAGTTATTATTTTGAGTGTAGCAAAAAAAGTTATCAAAAAATAACATACATTTAACTAAACTCTGTAAATTTACAGAGTTTTTTCTGTATTTTTTTTTGCATCAAATGCATTTTACAAATATATGTAAATTTACATAGTTTTCTTTGCTAAATGGTGTTTTATTTTACCAATATTTTACTAGAAACTCTGTAAATTAGCAGTTTTTTTTTTTTTTTCAAAATCATTTTACAGAGTTTTAAAGTAAAATTACAGAGTTTTCTCTGTCAAAAAGCTTTCATCTTTAACCAATATTTTACTATAAACTCTGTAAATTAACAGTTTTTTTTTTGTAAAAATCATTTTACAGAGTTTTTTAGAAAAATTACCAAGAAATGTTGTTAGCTGGAAAAGTATGGTGTACTCTGTTAAATTAGCAGAGTTTTTCTGTAATTTAACAGAGTTATTATTTTGAGTGTAATTTTACAACTAAGTTTTTATTAGGAGGATTCTAGTTAATTTACAACAAAAAACTGTTATTTTTTTTTTTTAATTATGTTATACGAGGATTTATGTTGTTTAACAAAAATCCTATTTTATGAGAATAGCCTCGTAAAATCACGAGATTTTTTTGGTAACTTTACAAGGTTTTTTTTGAGTGCAAAAACCCATATAACACACTCAAAAAAAACCTTGTCGAATTACTAGAAAAAGTCTCGTAATCACATTTTACCAATATTTGACAGTTTTCCTTGTTTTTTAACAAATAATTTTCGATCGCAATTTAATTTTATTTTGTAATTTTACAGTTTTTCTTGTAATTTTACAAATTTCCAAGTTTTGTTTTACAAAAAAAAACTAGTAAATTCACGAGAATTCCTTATAAGTTTTATTGTGCCAAGAAGTTGTAAATTTACAAGTTTCTTGGTAAAAAGTTTGTAAAACTACAAAAAAGTTCGTAATATTTACTAGGAATTCTCGTAAAATAGGAGGTAGCAAAAAGTCTAGTAAAGTCACGAAACCTCCTTGTAAGTTCTATCGCCTCAAAAAATTGTAAATTTAAAATTTTATTTGTAAAAAGTTTTTAAAATTAAAAAATTGATGGTAAAAATCTTGTAAAATTACTCCTATCGTCAAATAGAAGGAAGCAAAAAAAAGTTACAAACTTCTTGTCGTTTTACAAGGTTTTTATACCCTCCACTCTAGTGATAGAGGGTATATACAATTTTGTCATTCAGTTTGTAACACCTCGAAATATTGGTCTAGGACCCCATAAAGTATATGAGGCATTCCACACCAAATGTCCCGCTACAGAAAAACATGTGTCCCATAAATTTCTGAATAGGTTGTTTGGATAGCCCTATATGGAACTAAGAAAATTGCGTTTTTGGTTTTTCTAATTTTCAAAAACTGGGCTTAGAAGGCGTGGTCAAATATTCGAAAAATGGTCAAATTTGTGGCGAGTTGCCTTGATTAAATATTTATCACATTAAAACGGAATGCACCACAATCTCAAAAATTTACATTCTTATATAGTTTTGTATGGGCTATCGATTAATTTTTTTTTTTAAATTTTCAGAACCCGTTCTGAAATTCTCCATTTTTTAAAAATGGCAATTTATTAAAAAACATGCCACTTTTTTTTTTCTTTTTTAATTTTTTTAAGTTTAGATGTTTGTCCATCCACACAAACAAATTCAGAAACACGTTCTTCGTTTTTTCGAGAAAATCGCATTTGAACTTTAAATTTCATAACAATTTTGTAATTTGCTTGTATTTTCTTGATTTAACGTTGCGAGTGAGTAATATTAATTGCATAAACTTTAAAAAAAAAATTTTTAAAAAGAAAAAAAAAGTGGCTTGTTTTTTAATATATTGACGTTTTTAAAAAATGGAAAATTTCAGAACGGGTTCTGAAAATTTTCCAAAAAAAAAAAAAAATAATCGATAGCCCATACAAAACTATATAAGAATATAAATTTTTGAGATTGTGGTGCATTCCGTTTTAATGTGATAAATATTTAATCAGGGCAACTCGCCACAAATTTGACCATTTTTCCAATATTTGACCACGCTTCCTAATCCCAGTTTTTGAAAAATTGAAAAACCAAAAACGCAATTTTCTAAGTTCCATATAGGGCTATCCATACAACCTATTCAGAAGTTTACGGTTCACGTGCTTTTTTCCGCTGGACATTTGGTGTGGAATGCCTCATATATATTCATGATCCTCGATCGATTTTAAGACGATCTAGCGATGTCCGTCCGTCCGTCTGTCTGTTGAAAACACGCTAACTTTTGAAAGACTTTTCGGAGGATCTTGGGCATTTACCTGGTCAGGTTGGTATTGCAATCCAGCGAAATCGGTTCAGTGTTTTAAAAGTTATGAGCAGGGAAACCAAAAATATGCTCTAAAAAACACGTTTTATGCGCTTAAAAAATGCCCTTAAAAACGGAAAATATGCTCTAAAAACAAAAATATGCTCTTAAAAAAAATTATGTCCCCTTTTTTGCGGTGGTTTTTACAATTTGTTAGAGAATATACCCTCCAAATAACGTTATGTGCGATAGTTAGAGGGTTAAATATGTTCTACAAAAATATTTGCCTTAATATTTTCTACCAAGTTGCTGAATCTAAAGAAAACATAGTTTCATATACCGATATGATGCAAGAACAGGCCAAAGGGGAATCAATCGTCACAATTCCGTAATTATTGAAAAAAACATCCTTGTTGGATAAAAAATGTAAAAATAAATGTTGTCATAAAAAAAATTGGAAAAGAACGCTCTAAAAATTAAAAAAAAATGCTCTAAAAATGTAAAAATATGCTCTAAAAAGTGAAAAAATGCTCTAAAAATTGAAAATATGCTCTAAAAATATGCTCTTATGCTAAAATATGCTCTTAAACCTAAAATATGCAAAAATATGCTCTTAAGGCTAAAATATGCAAAAATATGCTCTAACAAATCGATGCCAGATTTCTTAAAAACTTCTGAAACTGATAAATACCTTGCATTTATTAATAATATGCACAGGAAAAAACATGATACAGCATATTTTTGGTTTCCCTGGTTATGAGCAAAAGACTAAACTTCGGCAAGGATTTTTCGTGAATTTACGAGATAAAAAACACGCTAACTTTTGAAATTCAATTATGAGGATGCTGAAGTTGGCATATATATTTTCCGTTCCTCTGGCCTGGTTTGTATTGAATTTCAGTCAAATCGGCCCAGTGGTTCAAAGGTCCCTCAAAAATATTTTTTACACTAAAACAAAAAAAAAAATACACTCAAAAAAATTTTACACTCAAAAAAATTTTACATTAAAAAAAAATTAGTAAATTATTTTGTTTTTTGTTTCAAAAATTACTAAAAGAAGTTTTTTTACACAAAATAAAATATTTCTAATCAAAAATGTATTTTTTCCACGTTAGAAAATTTACTATCACTTAAAAAGTGCATTGTGGAGGGTATTCATAGATTCGGCCAAGTCGAATTTAACTTTTCTACCTGATTTTTTAGTGCAATTACAATAAACGAAAATCATCGTTTTCTTGTATTTAAATAAAATCTATTTTGCGAAGAGGAACAAGTGAAAGAAGTACAAAGAAAAATTCAGTTTCAGTTCTTATAAAAAATAAAATATAAGTGTTCAAGTTAAAAAAATGCTGAAGAAAAATCTAATTTCTAAAAATTATAAACATTTCTGGTATTCCCATACCTGTTTCAAACACTGCAGTTAGTGTTATCATCAGTAGGTTTTTAAATGTCGGTTTGTCTTGTCAATAAATTTTTTTTTTTTTACATGTGAATATTTATAGTTTCTACAGAATAAATTTTGACAGTTTCCAACGCTACAATTCTATTTCCAGCAATCTCAACCTCACTTTATACTTTCTTTCAACTTTTTTGTCTCTTACATTATTTTGCAAGGGTTACCAAGATGATCTGGAATTGCAGACACAAATGAAGGAATTTGCATTTTCTGAAATTTTTTCGCGTGGGGAAAATCGTTGCTTTAATGAGACTTTTACAATTTTCATCAAAAACCCATTTACTAGAATCAATGATGTTTCTATAATTATTTTTGTATATATTTTCAATATTTTTTTTTCGTAACACAAAAGCTACACTTAAAAGTGAAACCACTTTTGATTTCTATTATTTATCTATTTGCGATTTATCTTTAATTAAAAAAAATGTAGAACACTTAAACTCTTACTAATAACCAGGGCAAGGAAATACATGTAAATTCGTAATTGTTGTCGCTAGCGTGAAAACCACATAATATAACTTTCGCGAACCAACCAATCAAGTGCAATATAATGGCATCGATTTGTTAGTGAAAATGTTTGCATATTTTTTACAAAATGTATATTTTGCTTAAATTGCATATTTTGGGGCATATTTTACCAAATATCTTTAAGTTTTGTTTTTAATTGCAATAAAATGGCATCGATTTGTTAGTAAAAATGTTTGCATATTTTTTACAAAATGCATATTTGGCTTAAATTGCATATTTTGGGGCATATTTTACCAAAACATTTTTTGCATATACATTTTTCACAAAATGCATATTTTTATTAATTTGCAAAAAACTTTTAAATATATTTTTTCTTAAAAAGTTTTTTTTTTTTATTTATTTGCATTTAAACGTAATCGATTTTCTAACTAATGTTTTGTTAAAAATAAATATTTTATCATATTTTTCTAAAAATGCATATTTAGGTGGATATTTTTGATATTTTACCAAAAATCTTTAATTTTGTTTTGTCCTACATACAATTTTACTAATATGCAGATGTTTTAAATTTTTCTATTTATTTTTAAATATTTAATGCATATTTTTAGATAAAAATATCTAAATTTCCTTGCCCTGCTTATAACCATTGAATTACATGAAATTTTAGTAGTAAGATTGGTAATTATATTTAACAAAAAAAAATTGCTTTCATACATTCAATGAAAACATTCTTTTTTAATTTTTATGAAAGACTTTATCATCACAATTTAATGGCAACGAAAGTGTTGCCAATATGACAATAATGATAACGATAGAAGAATAAATAAACAATAATTATAAATAAAATATAATTTTTGTATTTATAAAATTAAATTAAGTGGCGCTTAATAATGAATAAAAAATTTCACTTTTTTTCACAAAAAAAAAAGTTATGTTTACTAAAAATGGAAAATAATAATAATAATGTTTTTACAAGAATTTAAAAATATACAAAAATATATTGTAATTGTGTAGCGTACAACGAATTAAAATTTTAGATAAATTAACATGGCAGTTGGTATGTAGGGAGGCATGGCTAAGCGGTCGCACGCACTTGATCCAGCCTTTTGCTCGTCGGAGGGGAGGTTCGGTGCTTGGCTATGTCCCTGCCACTTCGCTACGCGTAAACTTATTTTAATGCGTGCTGTAGGGTGAATAGAACAGGAAAGTAAAAAAAAAGAGGGGAAAACGGAAAACTGAAAATTAAGGGATTGTCTAACATTTCGAATTTCTTTGTTAAAATTAGGTCGATTGTAAGTAAGATGGTAATGTTACAATCTTTCGCCCACCCAACCATGATCACAGCGAAATAAAATATTTCCTAACAAAAAATAATAGTTGTGATCCCATAGTCAATCACAACAAGTTCCCTACCAAAAGTTTAAATCAAACAGAAAAATTTAAGTTTAGGCACAAATCATGTTGATTTATTTACTGACGAAATTCATTTAAAAATTAAATCAAAAATTAAATTTAAAACTAATTTTAATTTTATTAAACACAAATTCATTTAATGGTTTTTGAAAATAAAAATCATAATTAAAATAATGTAATGAAAATATGAAAAAAAATAACAAAAGCCTTAATAAGAATAAAAATGAAAAAAAACTAAGTTAGTGGAAAAATATTACAATAGAATTATTTTGAAGTAAATAAGCCGAATTTAAAGTTATTAACAAAAATTATTTCTTATTTAAAAGAAAATATTCGCGTACCAAAAGTGTTTATGCACGGTGCTTCATGGGACAATTATGTAAAATTAGGTTAATGACCTCAACGAAAATTAGTTCAAACCAAAAACTAATGAAAAAGTTATGACCCGACCGAAGTTTAACTTATAAATGGATTTTTATAAGTTCAACCCGATGTACTATTTAATTTAAATGATAAAACAATTAAAAAAAGGTATTAATTAATTAAATAATTCACTTTAAATATTTCGTTTTTAAAACTTTAATGTGGTCACCCTAATCATAATGTTAAATTGCAAGTTAAATGCAAATCAAAACAAAGAATTTAAATCAAAGGGTAAAATGAAATGGTAAAAAAAATAAAATAATATAATATAGAAAAAAAATTAACTCACATTAATGTTGTTGTTGGTGCTCCCACGACGAAAGATCTTTCGAAGAGTACAGCAGCCTTCATGATGTGGATGTTAATTGTTGATGTGCTCTTACTGTTAACCTTTCTCTTACTTTGAGGATGAGTTTAGTTAAGAGAAACTTTAAATTGGGGACTTTAAATTTATGGGTTAGAGTTTTAAGAGAGTTGTTATTTAAAATTTTAAAACCATGAAACACATATAAACGCGATTTATTTAAAGGAAATAAAAATAATAATTATTGAAAACGAAAAAGAACCCGAAAAAAAAATTAAATAAACTATTTGGTTTAATTATAAAAAAAATTCAGTTTATATAAAAAAAAATTGCATTCATTGGTATGTGGACGATTTGATCTTTCTAAAAGAGAATTCACTTATATTAATAAAAACTGGTGGTATTGCCAAACCCAAATTTAACAAGACTAGACAAATAAATTGTTTTTGTATTGTAGGGTCTTAGATCAAATGCAAGTACACATATCAAGACGATGTATGCAATTTCTTTTAAAACCAGTTTTTTCTTAAAAATGCATTTACACTTTCCGGCACAATAAAATTTTGAAACAAAATTTAAGTTAGATAATAAAAAAAAATAGATCACCCGATAAAAAATGGACTAACCGGAAAATAAACTGGAAATTAGGTTTTCGGAAGTTAAAAAAAAATTATTTAAAAAAACTTAAGTATAACTTTTTTTACAGACACAATTTCGGAACACTAATTTTTATAAAATTTTTAACTTTTTTTGTAATACATCAAAGGCACTAATATTTTATGATTTTAACCACTTTTAACTAGTTTTAGCGCGATTTCTTAGTTTTAAGTTTTAGCTTTGTTGGTACTTTTAAGTTGTGTTTTGTAGATCTGTGTAATGTTTTTTTTTTTTTGGTAATTTTTTCTGTATATGCAAATTCTTTACTGTCTTTTTGAGTGCATTTTTTGTTGTTGTTAATATTTTTAAGCAATTTTATAAATAAAAAAAAATTAATATTAAATTACAAGGAAAAACACTGCCTTTAGAAACATTTTTTTCCTACAAATTTTACCACTTTCTTTAAGGATTTTTTTTTTTTTAAAAAACTTTGATTTTATACAATTTACACTTTACACTGCTTCTTGATTTTCGATCAACGCCGATCAATACCACGAACTACACCACCGCACCGCTTGAAACTTCTGATCAACTGATGATTGAGAGGTTTTGCAGTTTTTATGGTAGGCAACTAAAAGCTCTTCCTCACTCAGATTATAAGTAGAACCTTCAGAATTTAGAGTATCAACTATGGGATTTTATATGCACAATTAGGTGCCAAATCTAAATAAAGAAAATTTATGTCAATTCTCAATAACTAAAAGCTTTTGATTTTTGTTTCTTTTAATATTTACCATATATGTTTGGCACCTTGAAAAAAAAAAAAGAAACAGCCCTCCACACACTTCAAAGTTAGCTAATTTACCAGATTTTGTTCTAAAAATTAGAAAATTTACATTGTAGGACAATTCTCACCAATTTGTTATTTTAGGTGGCAAATCTTACCCATGAATTTCGGATTTTGTTTAAATTTTTAAAACATGCACTATATCCAATGTTCACCTTATCAAAAGGATGTCCTTCAGGAAGGAAGAAAAAAAGTTGCTTTTGCAAAGCAAAAATCTGTGAGCAAATTCAAAAATAAAAATTTTATCAGGGATTTGAATCCATAAAAAAAATAAAAAAAAATCTTAAATAATTTTAAAGAAAATTCCCATACTCACAATTTAGCTCCGTAAACAAAAATAATAGGAATTGAATATAATATCCAACCAAAATTATTGACAAGGATTTTTATCCTTTTTTTTTCACAAAAAAACTTGATTTAAAAAAACACTTTCAAATTTGCAAATAAAAATTTTGAACTTAAAGAGTGAACTTTTTGGGTAGAATATTGGATGATAAAATGGCAGAGAATTATTACTTTACTTTAAACGAAAGCTCGGTTGAGGTACGTGGGTATGCACTATTGAAAATCTAACGTAATTTTTCCAAAATTTATTAGAAAAATGGGTGCGCAAAAATGCATATAAACGTCAAATACGCAAAAGCAGTAGTGTGTGGTGTATTGTGGTAGTATCGCTATCAATTAACAGATGTCGTCTCAAATCAGTGTAAAATCAGTTACAAAAATAAAATTTCAAAATGATCAAAAAAAAAAAAAAAAGTATAAAAAGTATGAGTATACAAAAATATGAAATGCTGAAGCAAGCACCCCTACATTTCCCCCCCGCCAAAATCAGACTTTGGGGTTTGAAGATTCAAAAACCAAAGCTGATCCCGCTTGCGAAAGCAGAAATGTAAAAAAAAATAAAATCATCGCTTTATGTCCTTGGCATGATAAATACCAATCGGATTACCCCGCAAATCTTCTAACTCATAAGAACAATTACCCAATTTCTTGCGTATGCGAGCCTTTACGAACGTTGGGGCAAGTTTGGCATTATAACCTTGTTCGAAATTGCTCTGTTTGAAATTTCGCCTGAAGACCTCTTGTCCTACATCATAGGAAATTTCTCTGGATCTAAGGTTGTAAGATCTTTCATTTCGCTCAAACCGTTTTTGGACTAATTCAGCTGCTCGTTTACCCATGATTTGGAGTGAATCGTTACGATCAAAACGCACCGTTCGGTCTTCCAGCATTTCCAGATGACGTAAAAGTGAATAGGTAGAACCATTAGTTACCATATGCTGCCCGAAAGTAAGGTAGTAAGGAGAAGTTCCAATAGACGAATGAACGGCTGAACGAAGAGCACAGCTGATGTTGCTAAGAAGCTCATCCCAAGTTTTCTGGTCTGGCCTCACGTATGATTTAATTGCCGAAAGTACAGAACGATTTACGCGCTCCGAAGCGTTAGCTTGAGGAGCATGAACAGCTGTGTAAACGTGTTTGACCCCATATTTCTTTAAAAAGTCATTAAATAAATTCGATTTGAATTGGGAACCGTTGTCAGAAACAATAGTTTCCGGTACACCAAACGTGTGAAATAATTCCTGTTCCAGGTATTTTACAACGACATCAGACGTAAGTTTTTTAACTGCCCTCAAAAACGGAAATTTGGAGTAGTGATCCAAAACAATAAAAATTCCTATGTTACCGGAACGCGATCTAGGATAAGGCCCTAAAAAATCAATATATAATTTTTGGAAAAAACGTTGACTACCAGAGACTTTACCCATTGGAGGCCGTAAAACTTGGTTTGGGTGTTTAGAAGATTTACATACCTCACAATTGTTAATGTAAGTTTTAACATCCGATGCTAAATTGGGCCAAAAATAATACCTCCTAATTTTTTCAAGCGTTTTATTTATTCCCGCATGAGCCGATAAGGTGCTATCGTGGGCCTTAAATAATAACTCTGGTATCATATCCTTTGGGATCCATAGCTTCCACGCCAAGTCATCATGGACCTGCTCTCCCGTAGCATGTTCTGTCCGTCTGTAAATGTATCCGTCAACTATTTTTAAGTCCGGCATTTGCGCAATATTTTTACCAATTTTGTCAAGTAGCTGTTTGTATTCGTCCGATTGAAAATGTGTAGATTCAAGATCTACGAAAACACCACTGTCATTTTCTACGGACAGACTTTCAACGCCTAACTCGGACAAGTCCTCGGTATTGGCCCTTGAAAGAGTATCCGGAACTATGTTCTGTGAACCACGTCTATGCTGAATGTTGAACTTGTACCCCTGCAATTTTAAAGACCACCTAGCAAGCCGCGTACTTAGATCTGTCTGGGACATGAGCCACTTCAATGACGCATGGTCAGTGATAACAGTGAACTCATGCCCTTCAACATAAGCTCTAAATTTTTTTATGCTTAACAAAGCTGCTAAACATTCTTGTTCGGTGACTGTATAGTTGCGTTGGGCTTGATTGAGTTTCTTCGACATAAATGCTATCGGAACCTCTTCGCCCTCCGCAGTCTTTTGCACCAAGACGCTTCCTATCCCAGTTTTACTAGCATCGCAATGTATGAAAAACGGCTGCGAAAAATCAGGGCTACGTAAGACTGGCGCGGAGCTTAAGTGAGTCTTTAAAATCTCAAAAGCCTCTTGGGCTTCATCGGTCCAAACAAATTTTTTCTTACCTTTCAACAAATCAGTAATAGGCGTAGTTATAGACGCATAGTTTCGGATAAACTTCCGGTACCAACCCGTCATTCCCAGAAATCTTCTGACTTGCTTTACGGATCGCGGAACTGGGAAGTCTGTAATGGCTGACACCTTTTCCGGATCCGTCTGAATGACCCCGTTCCCAACCAGGTGCCCTAAATATTTCACTTCAGGTACACAGAAATGACTTTTCTCTACATTTATAGTCAGCCCTGAGTCTTTCATCTTACGAGCAACTATTCTTAAGACCTCTAAATGCTTTTCGAAAGATTCCGAAACGATCAACAAATCATCAAGATAGACGAACACTTCCGTCCTGAGATCCGGCGGTATCACTTTGTCCATTAAGCGAGACATTGTCTGCGGGGCATTGCAAAGCCCGAATGGCATGACATTAAAGTGATAAAGCGGTCTCCCAGGAACGGTAAATGCCGTCTTATCTTTCGATTCAGGATCCAAAGGAATCTGCCAAAAAGCATCCTTAAGATCCAAGCTCGAAATGAATTCTGCTTTGGGAAGCCTACTCAATATTCCATCTATTTGTGGCAGTGGATATGCATCGCCAATGGTAACAGAATTAAGTTTACGACTATCTAAACAAAGCCTATTTTTGCCTGGCTTCCGGTGTAGAACCACCGGTGAAGACCAGGCACTATTTGACTCCTCAATAACACCTAACGCTATCATCCTATCAAGCTCCTCATAAATTAATTTTTCCACGGCTGGAGAGACAGGAAAATGTCTTTGCTTAATTGGTTTGGCATCCCCGGTATCAATGACATGACACAAAACGCTGGTTTTGCCCAAGCCTTCCTTGGCAAATGAGGGAAATAAACCTATAACCTGATTAAGCCGTTGGTGTTGAACAGGTGATAAAGGGATCTGGCTAACTTCACTTATTTCCGAAATAAAAGAGTTATTAAAACGACTAAGACCTGAGGGAAGTAAATCATACAGTTCCCAAAAGTCTATACCTAAAAATAGATCTCGCCCGAGGCTAGGTATGATAAAAAATAGTAATCGATTTTTCGACCCCCTTAAAGGTAACAATGGTTTCTACAAACCCTATCACTTCTTGACTTTTGCCATCAGCTGTTTTCACCGAAGATTTTATTTTACGATATGGCATACCAGACGATAAAAAGCTTTTAGCTGCCTCGGACCCAATACAGCTGATTGAAGCTCCAGTATCTAACAACCCTAGAATATTTTGCCCAAAGAGAATGACCTCAGCGTAAGGCCTTACATCACATGGCTTATCCAGGACAGAGCATACAAACTTTTTCTTATAATTTTTAATCTTTTGCCAAAAATTTCGCATACGCTTGGTAGAGCGAGTAGATTTGGGGGTATCGTTAAAGATCCTATTTCTTACCTCATAATATTCTTTCAACCTGATATGAAAAGGCTTAAGAATTTGAAGTTTATTTGAAAAATCTAAATTTTTATTGTCACAATTTGTTAAATTTGAATTAAGTTGTTTAAAATTTGAGACACTGTCATTTATTTTGTTGTCACATCCGGTAGTAATTTTGTTATGTCCGGTTAAAGTTTTGTCACATCCGGTAGTAATTTTGTTATGTCCGGTTAAAGTTTTGTCACATCCGGTAGGTCGCTTGAGAACAGAAATTATATTTCTGTCTCTTTCCGCGGATTTCTGACCCGTTTCTGTGCACCCCTTTGTGCACTCGCTTTGGAGTTTTTTGATTTGCAGGTGGCACAATCAGGCAGATAAGTGTCAGCTTTCCCACACCCATAGCAAAATATGTTCCGCTTAGCAGAACACATTTTATATCTATGGCCCGACTTTAAGCAATTCCAGCAAGTGAGACTTAACTCTGAAATTTCCCCCTCGTCATGGTCAGAACTGTCCTCATCCTCATCTTCAAAACTGGGATCAATCCCAGCTACGCGTTTATAAGCCGGAGCTGGTTTAGAAAAGCCAAACGTTTGCTTTTTGCCAATAGTGGCATTGAAATTTTCACCGCGGCGACAAATTTTGCGAAGTTGTTTCACTGTTGAAATGTCCACATGTAAAAGGTCACGCTGTATTTCAGGCAACAAATTACGTCGCAAATTATTGACCAATTTCCTTTCCCGTAAGGGCTCATTAAGTCTATCAGCTATTTCAATAATAGCGTAATAGAAATCGTCAAACGTCTCGTTATGTTTTTGCTTGCGCTGACGAATTAACTCCATAACGTCGTCATCAGTACGCCAATCAAGATACTCCTGACGCAAAGCGGAACATAGATCATCCCAAGAATTTGCTTCTGCCGACCGGTGATGACGCCAAAACCATTCTCCAGCTTTGCCCTCAAACAAAGCAAAGGCATTACTGGCCAATAAATCAAAATTTCCCTCAAGATTTTTAATCGTGAGCCATTTCACCCGGTGAATAAAATGTTCCACTGACATCCCCTTTGGGTCACCAGTGAATTTTATCTTCCAGTTATTAATGACCTGCAAGACTTTTTCAGGACGAAGAGAGTAGTCGTAAATAGGTGGTACATGATATCCGTTATTATTCTGTCTAATGCCCGTGGCTCCAGCCTCAGAATTTTGCTGAGACGTGGAACTAGTGGCATTAGAAGCAGGAGGAATTCCCAAAAATTCCCTGAAGGTCTGCTGCTCAACCAATGGTAAATTTGGCTGCTGGGCAGATACATGACTACCTGAAGGTCCTGAGGGCTGTGCCACATGTTGTCGTGAAGCAGTGGCGGCATTCAAATTTAGCCGTGCTAAATTAGCTTGCACACTGTTTTCAATTTGAGCGTTTAAAGCCGACAACAATTGTGCTTGCTGAGACGACAACATAGAAGCTATCATCTCCCTTAAGGTCTCATTTTGTGCTCCCATACTGGGATTAGAAAAATTTCCCCCCTGTGGAGGTGCATTTGAAGACGAAGTATTTAAAATAGTGTCATTACGACCAGAAATATTTTGAGGTGAATCCCCTGTTTGCTGGGTAGCCGAAGCTCTAAACGACGTGTTAAGTGGAGGTGCCTGCAATGAAGCATTTTGTGCAGCAACCTGCGAACGAGTCGGTACAGTGGAAGATCCGTCAGCTGAAGCGTCATTTACGATACGACAGTTACAAGTCGGACAGAACGGTCTCAATTTTAAACATTTAGAAAGACAGGTTCTATGAAAAATGTGACTACAAACTGTTTGAACTAATTGAGTCTTTGAGCTAATAGCACTGGAACATGCACTGCAATTGGGGTATTTATTACCACCAGCAGTAGGCACATTTGTCTCTGAATCAGACATATTCAAAAATGCAAAAATCTCATAAAAAAAAGGTATTTAGAATTTACGAAAATAAAAGGAAAAAAATATGTGAAAATTATCACAAGGTTTCCTTTCAATAAAAAACCAAAGAAAAAAATAATGATAAAAAAATTACTAAAAAAAAAATTCTTCAAACGAAAAAAAAAATTAGATTTTTTAAAAAAAAAATGAAATAAAACAAAATTTATATTAAAATTTTGAATAAAAATTATAAAAAAAATATATTAGTTCAGTTGAATCCTATTCAAAAATAAAAAGCTAAATTTTTTTCCTTCAGAAAAAAATTAAAATAGTCAAATTATGTTCAAACAATCTGACTAAAACAAAAATAAAAAGAGCAAAAACAAAATGTCTATTCGATAAAATTCAAAATATCGAAATAACAATGTTAAAATTGATATTAACAAAAAAAATAAAATTGAATATAAAAAAAAACAATTTGTATCGATTTATCAACTTTCTAACAAAAGAATATAATTAAACTGAAAATTCATGGAATTTTCACTTAAAATTTCTTTAAACACTTTAAACTTCAAAGTCCGTGAAATAAAAGGAGTTCTTTATGCCACCCGGAAGAAGGAAACTAAATTCTTTCTTTATACGGAAACAGAAACGTTTAATTTCTCATGTATAAGAACAACAAAAAAAAATATGGCTGTTCCTAATAAAATGGCAATACCAAAGAGCAAATTTACATTCCCTTTAGCATTAACATACAATCTACATAAAAAGAATTAACATAACAGCATAAGAGCCATTGATCAGCATAAAATAAAAAATGAAGTTATTAAATGTTCAGTTTTCGTTTGCATAGACACACTGCAACATATGAATACTATGCGTATGATTTATGTGATGTTAATTTTTTTCAAACGATTATATTTTATTTATCTCAGCCTGACCTTGAAGCAAAAATAATTAAAAAAAATAAATAAAAAAAATGTTAACGATAGTTAACTGCGAAAATAATAAAAAAATAGTATTGTAATAATGTTATCACAAAAAAAATGTTAATCAAACTCCGCAGAATTTGATTTACAGAGATACAAAAAATCTGAAAATGAAATGTATCTAGATGCAGAAAAAAAAATGTATCTAAAAAAAATTATAAAAAAAATGGTATTCGTAAAGATAAAATTACTTTAAAACAGAATTCTAAAAATAAAATACTGAAATTTCGATTTTCAATAAAATAAAAATGTATTGACGGTTGTCACAAAACTTATTTATTTTTCTCCAAATTCTGGGACAAATTTGACTACAAAAATAAATAGATTTTGAACTCAATTTAGTTTATTCAAACCACAAGTAAATACAAAAAAGTATAAAATATTTTGGAATTTATTTTAATATTAAAAAAAATTATTTCCAAATAATGAAAAAAAAATAGAAGTTTCATAGAAACTATCAGAAATATTAACCCAAAAGTAAACAGAAAAAAAAATAATTCAAAACTTTTTCCAATCTTAGGGTTTAATATTGAGAAAAAAAATTAAATTATCAAAAAAAACTAAATGTTAATAGAGGGCTGATTACACTCAAAAAAAATTTTTTTAATCAAAAATAAAATTGAATAAAAAAAAAAAGAATTAATAAAAAAAAATTTGTTTAAAATTTCGTATCTCAAAATTTAGAGAAAACTTTCAGTTTAAAAATCTCAAAAAATATCGGATCAAGTTCTAAAAAAAAAATTATTGATGTTAAATAAATTAAATTTATCAGATTAAAAAAAAATAGAAATCCTTTTTTTCTAAGGACAATAATAAAAATATATTAACATCAAATTTTAATTAAAAAAACTATCAATATAAATTGAGATGTTGGCTAAAAGTTTTTCTAAAAAAAAAAAAAATAACAATTTTTAAAAACCCAAAAAAAACGTAAAAACAATGTATAAAAAAATTCAAATCCAATCTCTTGGATTTCTTTAATTCAAAAAAAAATTAAATGTAACCAATAATGAAAGCTAATTGACTCTCATTAAAATATATGCTGAAAAAAAAGGTTAAAAGGTTTATAAAAAAAAATATAATGAAAATATAAAAGAAAAATCATGCAAAAGCAAAAAAAAAATATTTTTCTAAAAAAAATTATTTAAAAAAACTAAACCGCAAAAACGAAAAATAATTTCAATAAGGTACTGTTTGATTCTGTACTAATGGTGTGAACTTGCTGTGAGAAAAATTTTAATCAGAAAACCCAAAAAAAATATTAGACAGAAAATATAGAATAAGAAAAATTGATAAAAAAACTAAAAATAGAAAAGATTTTACTGTAGGGGGTAGACACCTATTAGCCTGTTAGGCATACAATTCCATCTACAGTAGGGTAGAGTATAATTATTAGTCGAATTATGACAAACGGTTAGATCCAGTTTTTACTACCCAGAATCTACATTCCAGTAGGTCAAAAATTGATTTCACAAAAATACAAAAATGTTGAAGAAAATAAGAAGGAAGGGTAATTTAAAACAAAAGGTAACAATCGAAAGCCTAAAGACGTTTACTCGATCATAATGTCCGTAAAATTATAAATTACTAAAAATGGGAAAAAATAAATTAAATAGAAAAAAGTCAGATAAAAGATGCAGTTATGAAAAAGAAAAAAAAAAGAAAATTAGGAGCCGAAAAGTTGCACAATGAATTACGTAGTGTAAAATCACAAGATGACGAGTATAAAAATAATTTTCTGCCACTTTTCGGGCCCCACGTTGGGAGCCAAAAATTTACTGTAGCGTACAACGAATTAAAATTTTAGATAAATTAACATGGCAGTTGGTATGTAGGGAGGCATGGCTAAGCGGTCGCACGCACTTGATCCAGCCTTTTGCTCGTCGGAGGGGAGGTTCGGTGCTTGGCTATGTCCCTGCCACTTCGCTACGCGTAAACTTATTTTAATGCGTGCTGTAGGGTGAATAGAACAGGAAAGTAAAAAAAAAGAGGGGAAAACGGAAAACTGAAAATTAAGGGATTGTCTAACATTTCGAATTTCTTTGTTAAAATTAGGTCGATTGTAAGTAAGATGGTAATGTTACAATCTTTCGCCCACCCAACCATGATCACAGCGAAATAAAATATTTCCTAACAAAAAATAATAGTTGTGATCCCATAGTCAATCACAACAAGTTCCCTACCAAAAGTTTAAATCAAACAGAAAAATTTAAGTTTAGGCACAAATCATGTTGATTTATTTACTGACGAAATTCATTTAAAAATTAAATCAAAAATTAAATTTAAAACTAATTTTAATTTTATTAAACACAAATTCATTTAATGGTTTTTGAAAATAAAAATCATAATTAAAATAATGTAATGAAAATATGAAAAAAAATAACAAAAGCCTTAATAAGAATAAAAATGAAAAAAAACTAAGTTAGTGGAAAAATATTACAATAGAATTATTTTGAAGTAAATAAGCCGAATTTAAAGTTATTAACAAAAATTATTTCTTATTTAAAAGAAAATATTCGCGTACCAAAAGTGTTTATGCACGGTGCTTCATGGGACAATTATGTAAAATTAGGTTAATGACCTCAACGAAAATTAGTTCAAACCAAAAACTAATGAAAAAGTTATGACCCGACCGAAGTTTAACTTATAAATGGATTTTTATAAGTTCAACCCGATGTACTATTTAATTTAAATGATAAAACAATTAAAAAAAGGTATTAATTAATTAAATAATTCACTTTAAATATTTCGTTTTTAAAACTTTAATGTGGTCACCCTAATCATAATGTTAAATTGCAAGTTAAATGCAAATCAAAACAAAGAATTTAAATCAAAGGGTAAAATGAAATGGTAAAAAAAATAAAATAATATAATATAGAAAAAAAATTAACTCACATTAATGTTGTTGTTGGTGCTCCCACGACGAAAGATCTTTCGAAGAGTACAGCAGCCTTCATGATGTGGATGTTAATTGTTGATGTGCTCTTACTGTTAACCTTTCTCTTACTTTGAGGATGAGTTTAGTTAAGAGAAACTTTAAATTGGGGACTTTAAATTTATGGGTTAGAGTTTTAAGAGAGTTGTTATTTAAAATTTTAAAACCATGAAACACATATAAACGCGATTTATTTAAAGGAAATAAAAATAATAATTATTGAAAACGAAAAAGAACCCGAAAAAAAAATTAAATAAACTATTTGGTTTAATTATAAAAAAAATTCAGTTTATATAAAAAAAAATTGCATTCATTGGTATGTGGACGATTTGATCTTTCTAAAAGAGAATTCACTTATATTAATAAAAACTGGTGGTATTGCCAAACCCAAATTTAACAAGACTAGACAAATAAATTGTTTTTGTATTGTAGGGTCTTAGATCAAATGCAAGTACACATATCAAGACGATGTATGCAATTTCTTTTAAAACCAGTTTTTTCTTAAAAATGCATTTACACTTTCCGGCACAATAAAATTTTGAAACAAAATTTAAGTTAGATAATAAAAAAAAATAGATCACCCGATAAAAAATGGACTAACCGGAAAATAAACTGGAAATTAGGTTTTCGGAAGTTAAAAAAAAATTATTTAAAAAAACTTAAGTATAACTTTTTTTACAGACACAATTTCGGAACACTAATTTTTATAAAATTTTTAACTTTTTTTGTAATACATCAAAGGCACTAATATTTTATGATTTTAACCACTTTTAACTAGTTTTAGCGCGATTTCTTAGTTTTAAGTTTTAGCTTTGTTGGTACTTTTAAGTTGTGTTTTGTAGATCTGTGTAATGTTTTTTTTTTTTTGGTAATTTTTTCTGTATATGCAAATTCTTTACTGTCTTTTTGAGTGCATTTTTTGTTGTTGTTAATATTTTTAAGCAATTTTATAAATAAAAAAAAATTAATATTAAATTACAAGGAAAAACACTGCCTTTAGAAACATTTTTTTCCTACAAATTTTACCACTTTCTTTAAGGATTTTTTTTTTTTTAAAAAACTTTGATTTTATACAATTTACACTTTACACTGCTTCTTGATTTTCGATCAACGCCGATCAATACCACGAACTACACCACCGCACCGCTTGAAACTTCTGATCAACTGATGATTGAGAGGTTTTGCAGTTTTTATGGTAGGCAACTAAAAGCTCTTCCTCACTCAGATTATAAGTAGAACCTTCAGAATTTAGAGTATCAACTATGGGATTTTATATGCACAATTAGGTGCCAAATCTAAATAAAGAAAATTTATGTCAATTCTCAATAACTAAAAGCTTTTGATTTTTGTTTCTTTTAATATTTACCATATATGTTTGGCACCTTGAAAAAAAAAAAAGAAACAGCCCTCCACACACTTCAAAGTTAGCTAATTTACCAGATTTTGTTCTAAAAATTAGAAAATTTACATTGTAGGACAATTCTCACCAATTTGTTATTTTAGGTGGCAAATCTTACCCATGAATTTCGGATTTTGTTTAAATTTTTAAAACATGCACTATATCCAATGTTCACCTTATCAAAAGGATGTCCTTCAGGAAGGAAGAAAAAAAGTTGCTTTTGCAAAGCAAAAATCTGTGAGCAAATTCAAAAATAAAAATTTTATCAGGGATTTGAATCCATAAAAAAAATAAAAAAAAATCTTAAATAATTTTAAAGAAAATTCCCATACTCACAATTTAGCTCCGTAAACAAAAATAATAGGAATTGAATATAATATCCAACCAAAATTATTGACAAGGATTTTTATCCTTTTTTTTTCACAAAAAAACTTGATTTAAAAAAACACTTTCAAATTTGCAAATAAAAATTTTGAACTTAAAGAGTGAACTTTTTGGGTAGAATATTGGATGATAAAATGGCAGAGAATTATTACTTTACTTTAAACGAAAGCTCGGTTGAGGTACGTGGGTATGCACTATTGAAAATCTAACGTAATTTTTCCAAAATTTATTAGAAAAATGGGTGCGCAAAAATGCATATAAACGTCAAATACGCAAAAGCAGTAGTGTGTGGTGTATTGTGGTAGTATCGCTATCAATTAACAGATGTCGTCTCAAATCAGTGTAAAATCAGTTACAAAAATAAAATTTCAAAATGATCAAAAAAAAAAAAAAAGTATAAAAAGTATGAGTATACAAAAATATGAAATGCTGAAGCAAGCACCCCTACAATTGAATATAATTAGTAAAAATGTTTAAACTTATTTTTATATTAGATGTACAGTAGGGTGGCGCAAACTTAGAAAATGTTTTCATCAATATTTAAACTGTTCCACCAGTATCGAGTGTTCATCGACAACTTTTGGCTAAAAAACGTTAATTTTTAAAAATCTCCGAATCTACTCATCCGATTTCAAAATTTTTTTCACCAATACTTGGAATGGTCCTTCGGGGTGGACAAAGACTACACGAAAAAAAAAAAACTTGTAAAGTTACCAAAAAATCTCGTGATTTTACGCGGCTATTCTCGTTAAGTTGGAGGTAGGTAAAATTCTCGTAAAATTACGAGGATTTCCTCGGACACAAAAACATTTTGGTAATTTTTTTTTGAGTTTTGGAGTAAAAAGTTTCATTAAAAATTTTTTGACACGATAAAATTTACAAAGATGTTTCCTAATTTTACTGATTTTTTGCTACCTCCTATTTTACGAGAATTCCTTGTACTTTTACAAGCTTTTTACCAATAATTTTGTAATTTTACAAGCTTTTTACCAATAAAATTTTAAATTTACAGTTTTTTTGGTGCATATAAAATTACAAGGAATTCTAGCGAATTTACTAGATTTTTTTTGTAAAATTATCTTGGAAATTTGTAAAATTACCAAAAAAAATGTAAAATTACAAAAAAAAATTTAAATTTCGATTTGTTAAAAAACAAGGAAAACTGTCAAATATTGGTAAAATGAGATTACGAGACTTTTCGTAGTAATTTGAGAAAGATTTTTTTTGTGTGTAAAGTCCGAAATAACTTTCCGATTTTCAAGTGAAAAAGACACCCAAAGCCAATGTCTTACAGGCATTGGCGTATACAGGGGGGGGTGGGGCCCAACAACAACAACAAAAAAATATTTTTTTTTATATGTATTGGAAAACACGAATCTCACGAAAAAAACAACAAAATTTTTTTTGTTGTTGTTGTTGGGCCCTGAAAAAACAGTCCTGCATACGCCGTTGCTTACAGGTCAAATATATTTGTTTGTTAATATCGAACCTTAAAGGCAATTGAATATACAACCCACCCTCAACTCAAACCCACGAGGTCTAATTCTTTTCTGTGTACTATTGACCACAAAAATCCGACCCCGACGATATCGAATAAAAAAAAAAGAAAAAAATCGCTTCGTAGAAGTGGAAGTGGTCGAAGAAATCTAGTCTTTGTCCACCCTGAAGGACCAATCCAAATATTGGTGAAAAAAATGTCGAAATCGAGTAGACTCGGAGATTTTTAAAATGTACGTTTTTTAGCGAAAAGTGGGCGTGGTCGATGAACCAGTTGATACTGAAGAAACAATTTAAATATTGGTAAAAACATTTTCAAAGTCTCGGACACAAATTTTTAATGTGTTTTTTGCGTTTCCGAAAAACCAAATTTAAAGTCCCGGACACAAAAACTTTTTGGTATTTTGTTTTTTTGAGCTTAGGAGTAAAAAATGTAATTAAAAAAGATTTTAGGAAAAAAAGTTTCGAAAAAAATTAAAAAAAAAAAGTAAGTCCCTGAAAAACAATTTTGACATGTTTTTTGCACTTTGCATTAAAAAATATCATTAAAATTTATTTCTTTTTGACGAACTTGAGAAAAATTTTGTTTGACAAATTTTTTAGGTCCACACAGAGAAAAATAAATTTCCAACTGAATTTTTCAGTTGGAGCAACTCAAAATTCGGTTGCTGCTACTAAATTTCGCTGTGGCAGACGATTTTTTTAATTGTTTCAATTAAAAGACAGTTGTATTAACAAAATTTAGTTGTAACTACTGATATTTAGTTGTTTTAACCTTAATACAAATGCATCTACCGAATTTTTGTTGCAACAACTGAATTTCAGTTGGAAATTTGCAAATTTGTTTTCTGTGTGCAAGCACAAAAACCAAGTCCAGCATATGAAATTTAAAAATGAATATTGCTAAAAACTTCGAATTTGTTTCTTAAAATGGACTAATGGACCAAAATTATTCCATGAAAACTTTTTAAATATTTTTCTCTTAATGTACTAAACAAAAGCGGTCAAAACAAAAAATATTTTTTTTTACAAAATAAACTACGGTTACGAACTTTAACCGGTTGAAGGGAGGCAACAGTAGACTCCAAATTTTTTTGGATTATTTTTCCCATTATCAGTTATGTTATACTCGCATAATTTTTGCCATTACCACGCAAAATTCTAAAAAGAGGTCATTTTCGGCACAGGCTAATGTAAAGAAATCCTTTGCTTTTTTAAATTAAAAAAAATTGATTTTCTTATGTAAGGGTGTTTTTATTAAGTGAAACTTTTAACATGTTAGTTAAAAATTTAATTGAGTTTTGATTTTATTTCAATTAACATTTTTAGATGAATTAATAAATCCATTAATTGATTTTCAATTTTACATTCAATAAAATGTTTTTAATTTTTTCAATTAAAATTTTAACTGATTTTGTAATTTATTTCCAAGTAAAACTTTTACTCATTCAATTTACATATTAATTGAATTTAAAAATCAATTTCAAACAAAATGCGTAATTAATATTCCCACTTTTGTGATAGGTACGAAATCAATTATATTTTTAATTGAATCAACGAATTTCGTAATTGAAATTTATTTTTATTTGTTTAGTTTGATAAAAATCAATGGGGTCCATTGCAAAATGTTTAGCATACATTTTTTTTAGAGTGTTACCATTGTTCTATATTTTTTTTAGCAAATCACTAAAAAACGTGCTAATGAAGAGACGAACAAAAATTTTTAATTAGCAAAATAAACTGTTTTTAAAACTTTACAAAGTGTCACGTTATTTACAAAGTAACAGTAAAGAAAACAAAAATGAAATCTAAAAATTGCGTGAAATTTTATTTGTCTTCGTTTATAATGAAAAGAAAATAGAAAAATTAATAGAATTATTTGTAACATTCTGGTTAATTTTGCAAAAAAAAAAAACAACAGCTCCATATTGTTTACTAGAATTGCTGGCAGACAGTTTGAACTAACAAATAAGCGACAGCTAGACAGACTTAAGCTATAGTTAGTTTAGAAGTGTAGTAGTGAAGTAGTGAGGTCCCAGAAAAACTTAGATTACCAAATAAGGTATAAAATAAGGTATATGATCTCTTATTTTATACATTGCAGCATTGATGATTTTAACAGGCGATGAGACTCAAAGTAATGTATCCACATTATCACAAAGAATACCAGTAAGGTATAAAATAAGTCATAAGTTTATAACGAAGAATACAAGTAAGGTGTAAAATATATGATATTTTATAGGTTACGAGAAATGACATAATATAGCATACCAGAAGATAATATATAAGGTGTTACGAGTAGTGAAAAAGTAATTTTGTATTAAATTTACTCACGTGATTGTAAGTGAGTGTAAGTAGATAAAATATGCTCGTGAGTGTGTGTCCTTAGAAATTTCCTGTCGTGAGCCCATCTCTAGTTTAAACTTATGCATTTTTAATACAACAATTATTTTTTATGTTATTGTAATGCATTATGCATCCAAATATAAATAATGCATTATTTCAAACTTTCAAATAATACATAATGTAACCAAATATAAGTCATCCATGGTTTAATGTTTAGAAATAATAAATATGAAATAAATTTTTTCCAATAATCATGCATTACGTAGCAAATTATTAGTAATGCATTATTTTTCACTTGAAAATAATACGTTGTGGAACAAATGTTTGGTAAGACATCATAAAATAATGCTACAAATAAGTTATATACATTACCTGGTAATGTGTTATATAATCACTACCCATTACCAAAGTTTTGCTGGGGTAGAGCCTTATGTGATTTTCAATAAGAAAAAAAGAGTGTAGAAATTTTTTAAATTTGTGTGTTCTTCATACACATTGAATTTTGACATAAGCATAAAAAGTAGAGCGAGGTAGAGAAATTCTATTCTCAACAGATTTTGTTTACGTCTCTCTACTTTTTAGTCTTATCGAAAAATTCAATGCGTATGAAGAGCACACAAATTTTAAAATTATATACACTCTTTTTTCTCATTGAAAATCACATAAGGCTCTACCTCACTACTTCACTACTACACTTCTAAACTAACTATGGCTTTACTGTCGTATGGTCGACCCAACTGAAAAGTTGAGAATGTTACAACACCATTTCTAAAATTTTCTATGGGAAAAATTAAAAAAAAAAAAAATTAAATTTTTCAACAGAAAAAATTTGAGGTTTGTTTTATAAGAAAAATTTGAGATTTTTTTTATGAAAAAAAATTGAGAATTGTTCTACACTAATGTGGTTATTCATAAAACCTAAAATATATTTAAAGTAGGTTTATTTGACAGATATTGCAGGAACAATTGTCAAATAAACCTACAATAAGTCTGTTATAAGTATTATGAATAAAAGCCTAAGAATTCGTTATTTTTTATCGGGAATTTTAAATAAAGGAAATATTTGAGAATTTCTGTAGGAAAAATTTTTCTATTAGAAAAATGTAAGAGAATTTCTATAGAAAAAATCTCAGAACTTTTCTATAGGATAATCTGAGAAATTTTCTTAAAGAAAAATATGAAAATTTTTGTAATTTTGTTTCTATAGAAAATTTACTACTGGTTTAGCAAAGTTTTTGTAAAATAAGCATTGAAACTAAGTTCTTAGTAAAAATTTCAAGGAATTAACAAAATTTTTGTAGTTAATTTTGCTAAAAAAATATTTTTTTAGTTAATTTGACTTAACAAAAATCTTTAAAATTCGCTCGTAGCCCCCCTGGAATTGTTAAATTGCCCCCCAGTGGGGGGGGGGGGCGAGAATCAAAGATTGGGAACCATTGATATAAGCTAACAATTAACGAAAAAGAAAACAAGAATTACTATTTTCATTTTCTTAAAATTAAAAATTTTAATAACTTGGGTTTGTAACTTGGAAAAAAAATTCACCTCGTGGTGAATGAAACCGTTTTTCACCAGCTGGTGAATAAAAAATAATATAATTATTTTTCAACAAAAAAAAATTTCATCACATTTTTTTTTTTCATCAATTTGTTTTTTTTTTCATCAATTTTTTTTTCAATCAAATATTTTTTTATTAATTTTTTTTTTTCATAAATTTTTTTTTTTTTTTATCAAACTTTTTTTTTCATAAATTTTTTTTTTCATCAAACTTTTTTTTCATCATTTTTTTTCATCAATTTTTTTTATCAAATTTGTTTTTTCATCAATTTTTTTTTTTCATAAATTTTTGTTTTTCATGAAATTTTTTTTTCATGAAAATTTTTTTTTTCTTAATTCTTTTCATCAATTTTTTTTTTCATAAATTTTTTTTTCCATCAATTTTTTTTTTTCATAAAATTTTTTTTTTCATAAAATTTTATTCTTTTATCAAAATTTTTTTTTCATATTTTTTTTTTATCATTTTCTTTTTTTATCAAATTTTTTTTATCAAATTTTTTTTTCATCAATTTTTTTCATAAATTTTTTTCATCAATTTTTTTTTTTTTTTTAATTTTTTCACCAATTTTTTTTCATTAATTTTTTTTAATTAATTTTTTTTTTCAAATTTTTTTTACATCAAAATTTTTTTTACTTAAATTTTTTTTTATCATATTTTTTTCATAAATTTTTTTTCATCAAATTTTTTTATCAATTTTTTATGACCAATTTTTTTTACCAGAAGAGTTTTTTTATCATTTTTTTTTTAAATCAAAAAATTTTTCATTTCACCAAAAAAATTCATCAAAAACTTTTTTTCATAAAATTTTTTTTTCACTAAAAATTTTGGGTTCATTAAATTTTTTTTAACATAATTTTCTTTTTCGTGAAAAAAAATATTTTTTTTTACCAAAACTTCTTTTTCACCAAGTCTAAGCTTTTCGCATAAAAATTTTCCATTTGTTTATCAAATGTACATAAAACAAGTGAGAGTGTTATATTCTTTGGTGCCGAATCTTTTATACTCTCCAAAATGTAAAAACACTTTTTTGCACTTATTTTTGCACTCACTTACGAAATGTACAGTTCTTTTGGTTTTTTAATGGGGTCCTCGACTGATATTTCAATTTGTTTTGCATGGAATAGCAAAGTAATATAATATTATTATTTCTAAAAAAACTTTGCTTTGGCAAATACACCCAAATCTTCCGCAAAACATTATTATGATTTAATGTTTTGGGCAAGAGTACAAAATTCGCAGGTTTTTTTTTATAGGGAAAATGTCTTAGAATCTCAAAATTTTTCTATAGAAAAATTCTTAGGTATATTGAATTTTTTCTATTGCAAAAAAGTCTCGGAATCCTTTAATATGTCTATTGGAAAAATCATCGAATTTTTTAAGACAAATCAGACAATTTTTCTATAAGAAAAATCAAAAAATTTTCTTCAAAAAAATTTGATAATTTTTTTATAAAAAAAAAATTGTCAAAATCTGAGACTTTTTTTATAAAAAAAAATACTTAGAATCTAAAACTTTTTCTATTGGACAAAATGTCTCAGAATCTAAGATAATGCTCCAGAATCTGAGAAAATATCTCAGAATATGGATTTCTTCCGATTGAAAAATGTCTCAGAATCCAAGAGTTTTTCTATAGGAAAAATCACTCAGAATTTGAGACTCAGAATCCTTTTTTCTATAGGAAAAATCTTTTACAATCAGAATCTGAGACCCAGGATCTAAGAAGGACAAGTAAAAAAGTCATAGTCGGTCAAGACCGACCATATAATACCCTACACCAGTGTTTTGCGGAAAATGCGTCCCAAGTCCAAACATGGACCGATTGGATCTATCTTTTTTTAGATCTTTATTTAGTGCAGAAAACACAAGGTGATAACATTTTAGAGGAATTGGTTTATTTTTTTGCCAATAGACCGATTTAAGTGAATATCGGTCGAAATTTTTATAAGGGGGACTAAGTCCAAAAATGGTCAAATTATATTTCGATTTGATTAGATTACTAAAGTACACGTTTTACATCTGCAAATAAAATTTTTATCAAAAATTTCCATTTTTATGAATTTTGAAGGAATTATCTGAATATCGGGAGGGTGGTTTGTATGGGGTCTACCAGAAGGACCCGATTCATTTGGAACGATGATTCGTGCATACAAAATTTGATTACCTGTTAAATTTCAAAGCGATATTTATTATAAACGGTTATTGGAGTCATTTAAGCCTAACTTAACATGGACCAATTTTTTCCAATCGTGCTTAAAGCGATAGATGGACAGACGGACATTGCTAAATCGACTCAAAAAGTTATTCTGAGTCGATCGGTATGCTTGAAGGTAGGTCTAGGACCAATATTTCGGATAGTAACAAGCATCAGCATAAAATCGTTATACCCTGTACCACAGAGTGGTGTAGGGTATAAAAATCGGAGAATTTTTCTATAGAAAAAATCAGATCATTTTTTTTCTAAAGGAAAATTCAGAGAATAAATTTCAGTTTTGTTAATTTATGCCAAAATATGCACTTAAAAGTTGGAAATATGCACAAAATATGCATTTAAAACCAATATATGCAAAAATATGCATTTTCACAAAAATATGCAAAAACTAAACGATGCCATTCTAATGCGAATTTCTTGATTCGGAAAGATAATTGGTCGATATCGTTTTTAGACTACACTCAAAAAAATACGTTAGTAGATTTACTAATTTTTTTTTTTGCTAATGCTAGTTAGCTAAATTTTAGCAAATTTTTAGTTGAGATTACTATGTTAGCAAAAATTCGTGTAAACTTCATTTAGCACATTAGCAATTTTAAACAAACTTTGAACTAATTTCTTTTGCTAAGATTTGAAATTGAGTTGACAACATTTATACAAGATTTTTTGCTAATATTAGAAAAAATAAATGGTAAATTTTTTTTAATTTTCAGAAAACTTTAAATGGTGCTATCTCGGAAACTAAGCCAGATAGAGCAAAATGGAGGACATTTTTGGTTCTCGAGCTCTCCATAGTATCGCCGGTTCTCTTTAGGTGTGTGGACCCTAATGGGTCCTAACTTTGGATCACTCAAAAAAATAAAACTGTAAAGTTAACAATTTTTTTTTTGTTAACTCGAGTTTACTGGCTTTTTAGCAAATTTTTAGTTAAAATCAGCGTTTTAACTACTTTTTTTAGTTAAGTTCAATTTACGAAAATACTAGTTTTGAACAAATTTTGAATTAATTTTTTTTGTTGACTTTAAAACTGTGTTTACGAATTTTTATTAATTAATTTGCTGATTTCTCGTAACATATTTGTCGAGTGAAAAAATGTTAGAAATTTCTTGTGTAGCCTCCTATGCAAATCTCATAAGTTCTACTTAAGCTGAACTTAATGCTGTGAGAAAAAAGAAAAATAAGTGAAGTGTTAGTGTATAAAATCAATATTTAACAAACTTTCAATTTTTTTACAAAAAGTTTAACTGAATTTAACTAATTTTTTTGTTAATACATACATACATACATACATACATACATAAAAATATTACGAAATTTTCAGCTGAATTTTTAGTTAAAGTTACGTTTTTTTGCTACATTTATTCTACGAAAAGTTAACTAAATATTTTTAGTTAAATTAACTAGAAATTTAGTAGGTTCAAAATCAGGTGTTTTTTTAGTTAAATTTGACTAAATTTTTTGCTAACTTTACAGTTTTATTTTTTTGAGTGATCCAAAAAAGTTAGCATTCCCGAAAATTTGAAAATGCTCATATCTCGTAAATATTGCCGACACGATAAAAAGTCCAAAAGCACTTTTGTAGCTCTCAGTACGTAGAACAAGACCACAAAATAACCAAAAGCTCTCCGAGTAATATTTTTGAAGTTATCGAGTTTTTTAATTCTAAAAACCCCAGTGGTCCCCTAAAATTACGTATCTCAAAAACTAAGCAAGATAGAGCGAAACGGACAAAAATTTTGGATCAAAAACTATGACGATATTTAAGGAACCTAACTAGGTCTAGGCCCATCGGTGTCTGGACCTATCGGGTCCGAACCCAACGGGTTCGGAACTGGAAATCTCATCCCTAGTGATAATAAATGACTTTGGTAATTTTTATCGCGCTGTTGAATGTGCCCCAAAGATTGGTGTAGCACCAGAATTTAAACAGATTCTGTGGAAGAATAAGTTGATCCACACCGGTTCTTGGCAACGAAATATGTTGCTTTCTAAAAATTTTCAATTAAATCTATTGATCAACAAAATTTGAATGACTCAATCAATGTTTTGATTAAATTTTTTGTTATTTTCTTTAACTGTCGAATTACAAATTTTCAACATACCAAATTTTTTTTCGCTTTGATTTATTTGAATAGATTAACCCAAAATATACAAAATAGTCGGGTTTTACTTTTTTTATTGTTGTCAGCATACTGGAAAGCAAAAAAGATGAATTTTTTGATAATTTTGTCATAAGCTTAAAATTCATTTGTTAAATCAATCATTATATTGATTGACTATAAATTAAAAATTTATCAAATTTTTGATTAAAATCAAAAAAATGTTTGATAGAACAAAATTTCATTGGATTGATTGAATCCGCGTTTTTGTTGTTTTAAATTCGTTTCAAATTTTTTCTGTGTACTCCTTATATTAATTCATAAATGGGAAGATTAATCTGGCCTCGAACTTGAATAATATCTTTTTCATTTCTTAAGAAATATTTGCAAAAAACGCATTAATACATTTTCCAAGATTTTTTTTTTGTAATTCTTGTAAAATTTCAATTGAAAATGGTGTTGAGTAATAACTTTTAAACCCAAATAATTACTCAACCAACTATTTTATTTTTTTTTTGCAGACAATTCGTTTTTATATTTCTATTTTTGTTGTAGCCTTCGCATTAATATGGACTTTTTAACCTTGGCCCCTTTTTTTTGTAATGGCGTCAAAATGTTCGTTTTTTTCTTAAATTCTAACGTAACGAAAATTTATAAAATGGCACAACAAAAGAATGAAAAAATAAAAATATAAACAAAAATAAAATAAATATTCATAAAATAACAAGAGTTTTCCGTTGTAATGGGTAGAGAAATTGTTGCGAAAATATATAAAAAAAAACACACACACAACAATAGTAAAATAGTAAAATAGTACATAGTATACATAAACCGTTATTTATTCTACCGGAAACGGATATACTAGAAATTTATTTACTTTAATGCCTTCTACACTCAAAAAAAAAAGTTTGTAAAATGACATAAAATCCCCGTGATTTTACGGGGCAGGTTTTGTAAAATATGTACTAGCAAGAATCCCCGTAAAGTTACGGGGATAATTTGTAAATTGATTTAACAAAAGAAAATGTAAATTTACAATTTTTTTTGTAAAATATCATCTTCGAGGTGAACATTTTTTTTGTAAATTTGCAAAAAATTTGGTAAGTTTACAAAACAAAATTGTAAACTTACAGAAAAAGGTTGTTATTTTACAAGGAAAAATAGGAAATAAAAAAAATAAATTGTAGATTAACAAATTATTTGGTTAAACTACTGTTTTTTATGCAAAAAAACTTGTATATTTACAATAAAAAGTGGTAAATTTACAATTTTCATTGTATATGTACCATTTTTCCTTATTTTTTTGCCGTAAAAACAGTAGTTTAACCATAAAATTTGTAAATTTACAATATAGTTTTTGTATATTCTATTTCATTTTTGTAAAATTACAACTTTTTTTGTAAGTATACAATTTTGTTTTTTAAATTTTCATATTTGTTTTGTAAATTTACAAAAAAATTGGTTTATTTACATATTGGTTTTGTAAATTTAAAGGTTTTTTCCATTGGTGCATCTTATTTTTCCTTCTTCGGCAGCTGGAGTAGCACTTCAACAACCTGAAAAGATTTTTTTCACTTGAGCACTTTTAACAAACTTTTTAATGTATAACACTGCACTTTTTTATTTTTTTTCGACATTTCGTTTTTCTTATGTAGAACATATGAGAATTGCGAAGGATGCTACACAAGAAATTTCTTATATTTTCAGGAAAAATTAGTCAAAAAATAACAATTTTTTTTTGAATTTTTAATTATTTTCACAAGTATTTTTAAAAAATCGGAAAAAAAAATTTTGGATATTGTAGATTGGATGTTTAAGTACCAATTAAAATAAGAAAAATTTGGTTTTTCATAATTGGCAGCTTTCTATTGACATTTTAGGTACCAAATATAAAAAAAAAATACCAAAAAAATATGGTAAAATCACAAAAAAAATGGTAAAAGTACAAAAAAAAAACTAGAACAATTATATAGTAGAAAAGCATAAAAATTGTGGTATTTTACTTAACGCAAATTACCAAAAAAATGGTGTAAAAATTATTTATAAAAAATTATTTTTAACTGAATTTTTTACTCCAAAACGCAAAAAAAAAATTTGAACTTAGAAAATTTTTGCGTGTCCTATTGTTGAATAATTAATTTTTTTTTTTGTAAAACAACATTAATTCTAGTAATAAAATAATTATATTGGAATTTTGTACTTTTCAATACATACATTTCAAACTGAAAACCTTGTTAACGATCTTAAAAAAAAAATGTTTGTAATAAAACATTTTTTTGGTAAAAAGACTAAATAACATCCAGTAAAATTATGTTGTACAATTACAGTTTTCTTGTGTAAAAAAACTAAACACCTTGTAATATTTTTTTAATTTGTAAAATAATTCACTTTTTTGTAAATTTACCTAAAAAATTTGTAAAATAAATTTACCAACATATAATAGTAAAATTACAAAGCAAACTGTAGTTTTCGTTTTATTAAATATACAACAATTTTTGTAAAAAGACAAAAAAATGTGTAAAATAGAATTACAAGACCTTTTGCTTGTAAATTTACAAACTTTTTTTTTTGAGTGTAGCTTTCATTTGTGTTGTACGTAGCCTGACTGTAACGCTTTTACATCATTTGTCAGCTTAATTACTATAAAAATTGTTTTGTCGTGACCACAAACATTTCATGTCCTTTTAGATTTTTTTTTTTATTTTTTTTTTGTACTTTTTAACGATGTTTTATGACAAAAACATAATTTTTAATTTGCTGTGCGGATTTTCTTTTTTAACTCAAAACACTAAAAAATAGTAATAAACTAGAACGTTTTGTAGATGACTGGTCATTATTTTTTTTTTTACTTCAATACACTTGTGTTTTCTTCTTGATACTCAAAGTGGATGTCAGTTTTAGCTAATTTTTGAAACGGAAATTGGTAGGAGATTGTACACTGAAAGAATCGTGTGGGTTGGAAGGGATCGCGATAAAACGACAAGAAAAAAACATTTAAAAGTCAGTGTTGTACAATCTATCCATATAGATTCATTAAGACTACGTTTTTGGAAATTACAAATCTAAGTGGGTGAAAGCGGTAAAATTTGTACTTTGGTACTTTTTCTGTTTCCTGAAATAATGGTTGACATAAAATGATGCTTAAAACACCTCTAAACTTTTTTTGAAAATCTGGAAAAGCAGGAAAAGATTTTTTGCAATCCGCAATGAAAAAATTATTTAATATTTTTTTTCATATACACCACAGATGCAGTTGAAAAAATTACCAACGTACCATTTGTAACACTTTTTGCCCTCTCAAATAAGAGTTTTTTAAAATTTTAATTTTTAGGAATGATTTTTTCACTTGTTATTATTCTTTTTAAAGGATAGTAAAAAAATTAACCATTTTGATTAGAAAAAAAATATTTTGAGTAAAAACTTTTTTGTCAGGGTACATACTATTTTTTTTTTAGTGTAAAATTTTTTTCGAGTGTATTTTTTTGAGTGACAAAAATACTTTGTTAAGAAATTTTTTGGCTTACCAATGTTTTTAAAGCTTGTTTTTTTAAAGCTCGGTTTTTTCAACACGTGAATTTAAAGTCAAACCAATATAAAATTCACGGTTTTGCTAATAACTTTTCAACCACGGTTTTGCTAAAAAAACTGACATTTTAAGTTTATCTCGAAAACGATGTGAGATACGAAAAAACGACTAGACAAAAATTATTCCTCGGAAAAAATAATGCAAATTCACAGTTTGCAATTGCAATGTTTTTGTTGTCAAAAATTGCACTTTTAAATTCCGAGCAAAAAACTTCGTGTTTTCTGTTTACCAAAGCACCCTTTTCGCCACCCAAAAACGATTATTTTCAAAAATTAACTTTTGGATATAAATGGTACGTTTGTTCTAGAAAAATGTTGTGGGGGCAAAAATAATAGAGGTCGTTTTTACATTTTACACCTCTAGAAGGCACCATGGGAACGGGTCAGTCATACATTTGCCTCCTCTATGGGCATTAGGGTGCACCAAAAAAACGAAGTTGTTAGATATTGACCGGGCCCCCCCCCCCTAGAAATGTGCATTTGGGGATAAAAACATGTCTCACAAAATTTTAGGAAAATCGGATATGGATAAGACCTGCCGCATCGGCCCTGAAGTTTGAAAATCGAATTACAAGGGGAAAATATGACTTTTTATCCATTTTCTCAATTTTTTCGAAATTTTGAGTTGAGTTTGAATTCAACTGGTCACAGAATTGTGATTTGGAGTAAAATGTCTATCGAATAAGGTATTAAAAACTAAAATCGGTCGAAAATCAGCCAAGTTATTACAACTTCCCCAGGCAACTAACGTGTGTCAGACCATTTAATCAAGGGATTCGAGCCCCATTTTTGAAATTTATTGAAATTATCTACTCCCGAGTAAAAATTTTTATATGATACAATATATAATGTATTGTAACACAATATATATTTATACGCAATTTGATCCGAATAATGGTGGATGTTTTTGCATTAAAAAAGATCAACTTGTATAAAATATGATTTGATTTCATCCGAGTTTTGACCAGACATTGCCATATATTAGTGGACCTAATTAGATCTAATTGCATAAAAACATGTAAAATCCTGGTGTTTTTAGGTTTGGGTTGAGTTACACCACAGGTCAACGATACATTCACCAAACATATAATTTTCTTAAACAAAAAAATGTTCGGGTACGCTTCGAACCAGATAGGTGATATACATAACCCTAACAAGGAAATGTTTAGGAACATTTTAAAAAGTTTCTTATACTTTGCCTTAAAAACTTAGAAAATTGTTGGTTAAATGGAAACATATAGTGTTATATATTGAACAGAATAGGATATATATAATTTTATATTAAATTGAATCAACCGTACACCTTTTAATCCGAATCATGATTAAATTATATATTACTACATATGACTGCATTAAAAAAATTTAGAAAATATCTCAGGGATGTATATAAGTTATATATTGTAATATGTGTTTATTTTTACTCGGGCTGTAAAAATTTTTTTTTATTCTTCAAGTCCCAATGTACTAAGAAGATAAATATTTTTCATATTGCATTTTGCTAACTTGTTTTAAAAAAATGCTAAAGTGATCTGAATTTTTCAACACTATTTTCAAATCTCCAATTTTAAATTTTTATTTCTTTTGTTAAAGAAATTTTAAAAAATCGACTATTGAAGTTTAAGGATTTGTTAAGCGCATATAAAGAAATAAAAACCCCAAAAATTATAGGATTTTCTGTTTTCATTTGGCTATTACAGTGATGTAATTTCGGCGGATTTCGGGAAAGTAGTGATTTTTGGCACTTTTTTAAGCTTTATTTATTTTATTTTTGTTTTTTTTACAAACTTCATATGTTTTGGACCGAATTATATCAACACGAGATAGAATACTTCAATTCACAAATTTAGGGCAAAATTGAGAAATTAAAAATTGCCCCAACTAAAGGTCAAAGGTCAAAGGTCAAATTTAGAAGATTTTGAATTTTTAAACATTAACAGATTTTCTGAGTGGAAATATATGAAACTACTTGATGTCATTTTAAAAGGTCCTAACATATGTCTTTTTATTTGAATTCAGAATATTAACCCTTTGGTGATGGTGGGGCCTATTCGACCCTTTGAACAAAATACGCTTACATTATCATTATTATCCATTAAATGAAAAAAATTATAGGCCCCAACAGCACTTAAGGGTTAATTTTCTAAATTTTTATTATTTGCCATATAGTTTAGACCAATTAAAATAACATCAAGTAGATTGAGAGAAATCCGCCCAGCAAATCTGTTAATGTTTAAAGATTCAAAATTTTCTAAAATTTGACTTTGACCCTTAACAGGGGCAATTTTTTATATCTCAATTTTGCCCTAAATTTGCGAATTGAAGTATTCTATCTCGTGTTGATATAATTCGGTCCAAAACATATGAAGTTTGTAAAAAAAACCAAAAAAAAAATAAATAAAAGCTAAAAAAGTGCCAAAAATCACTACATTCCCGAAATCCGCCAAAATTACATCACTGTAATAGCCAAATGAAAACAGCAAATCCTACAATTTTTGGGGTTTTTGTTCCTTTATATGTGCTTAACAAATCCTTAAACTCCAATAGTCGATTTTTAAAAATTTCTTTAACAAAAGAAATAAAAATTTAAAATTGGAGATTTGAAAATAGTGTTGAAAAATTCAGACCACTTTAGCATTTATTTAAAACAAGTTAGCGAAATGCAATATGAAAAATATTTATCTTCTTAGTACATTGGGACTTGAAGAATAAAAAAATGTTGTTACAGTAGATAATTTCAATAAATTTAAAAAATGGGGCTCGAATCCCTTGATTAAATGGTCTGACACACGTTAGTTGCCTGGGGAAGTTGTTATAACTTGGCTGATTTTCAACCGATTTTAGTTTTTAATACTTTATTCGATAGACATTTTACTCCAAATCACAATTCTGTGACCAGTTGAATTCAAACTTAACTCAAAATATCGGAAAAATTGAGAAAATGGATAAAAAGTCATATTTTCCCCTTTTAATTCGATTTTCAAACTTCAGGGCCGATGCGGCAGGTCTTACCCATATCCGATTTTCCTAAAATTTTGTGAGACATGTTTTTACCCCCAAATGCACATTTCTAGGGGGGGGGGCCCGGTCAATATATAACAACTTCGTTTTTTTGGTGCACCTTAATGGGCATCCTTGGGACATTAAGAGCGATAAAAGCTAATTTAATAAAAATTTCATTTGTATGGGAGCCCCCTGAAGAAGTCGAGATAGACAGTAGGTTTGTTCAAAAAAAAATGTTAGGTCGTAAAAATTATTGGGATCGGTCTTACATTGCACCCCTCTAGAAGCGACTTCGAACGACCCCCATTAATTTTATTCCCTAATATTTTTTTCAAAACTACTCCCTATCTCCACTCCTTAAGGTGGCTCCCATACAAAATGACATTTTTATGAAATAAGCTCCCATCGCTCCAACCGTCGCAAGGATGCCCAGAGTCAAATGTATTAACGACTCCAATATTTTTTAACCCCAACATTTTCTCTTAAAATATCTACCCTCCATATACAGTTTTCATATTTTTTAAATACTTGGTTTACTAAATTAGCTTCTACCGCTCCCATGGTGACTTCCCGAAGCGTAAAATGTAAGACCGACCTCAATTATTTACCCACCACCCCCCCCCCCCCCCCACTTTTGTCTACAACAAACCTAACCCCTATATCCACTTCCTACACTTAGAAAATTATTGCAGCCACTAACATGAATGTCATTTGTGTAGTAACTAGTAGTTGTATTTTTCAACTACAATTTCAGTCGTTTTTGTATGAAAAATCTCAAACAACTATTTTCTGTAGTCGGTTTAAAAAATAAATACAAAAAAATTACTACATTGTAGTAACAGTTGTTTTATGTAGTCTTTTTTTAGTATTTAAAAAACACGTATAATTTTCTAGAAAACATAATATCAAGCCAACATTTAGTAAAAACGACCGCCTGTTAGTTCATAACACAAAACTTCGAATTTGTTTTCAGCAAACTCAGTCAAGTAATTTTAAAAAAATTCTTTTGTCAATTAATAGTGTTTGTATTTGTTGAATTTCTTTGTTGAAAAAAAAAATTCACTTGTCAGATCAACAAAAAATTAAGATTTTTACTTTTGTCAGATCAACAAATTGTGTTTGTTTTTGTTGAATTTCTTTGTTGAAAAAAAAATCTTTTTTCGACAATCAAAATTTACAAACATTTGTTGATATTACAAATTTCCATATAGGAGCACTTTCAGTGAATAAATTAATTCTATTCACATATATGGGAGTCATTATAACAATTCGTTTTTTTCTGTGCAGGTTACACAATAACCAACACTGTTGTTGTAATAGTTCCACAGAACCAATAATTTACATTTTAATTCAGTAGACACATTTTTTTTATATTTGAATTAAATGAAATAATTCTGAGATCAGATTCGGTTCCAGCGCAGCTTAAGCCTTTAAAAAAATATACTCTGTTCTTACAATAAGTTATCACAATGGACCTAAAAGTCTACACTCAAAAAAATTATGTTAGTAAAATCAACTGAAAATGTCAGTTAAAATAACTACTTTGTAAGTTATTTTGGGGTCAACTACTTTTTCAGTTAAATCAACTAACAATGTTAGTTATTTTAACTAACAAAAAACAACTGACTTATGTAGTAAAAACTACTTACATTTGTAGTCAAAACAACTAAAATGTAGTAAAAATAAAATAATCAATGTATAATTTTTTTTCAGAAAAAAAATTAAAGACCAAATTTTTTCAAAGTTTTTTTTTTTAAAAAAAAAAAAAAAGTTGTGAAAAATTAAAAAAAAAAACAAAAATTTATTTTTATTTTTTGGAAAAAAACTTTGAAAATTTTTCAAAATGTAGTAAAAATAAAATAAACAATATGTATTTTTTTTTTTTCCAAAAAAATTTTCAGAAAAAAAATTGAAGACCAAATTTTTTCAAAGTTTTTTTTTATTTTTTGGAAAAAAAATTAAAAATTTTTTAGAAATTAAAAAAAATAAAATTGACTACTTTAAATAACTGTTACTACATCACAGTACTTTTTTGTTAGTTGTTCAAAAAAACGACTTAAAATAACTAACAGAAATAGTTGTTTGATATTTTTTATACAAAAACAACTGACTTTGTAGTTAAAAACAACTAACTACCGTAAAATATACAAATAACTAACATGTAGTAACTTACATAATTTTCTGAGTGTACGTGTGCTGACATAAAACCTAACCTAACAATAAGTGTTACAAATTTATTGGCCTGTGTGATTAAAGAAGGTGCTAGATCTAGCATCACCGGCTGGCGGGCGAGCATGCTAGTTGCTCAAAATTTAAAATATTAGCAAATCAAGTCTGTTAAAATTTCCATATTTATTATTATATTTTCATTAACTTTAAATTAAAAATTTAATAAGTTCAATATACTTCTTTTGTCAATTCATTGCTATCATTTCAAACAATTCAAAAAATTTTTTTTTGTTTGCTGATTTCTCTTGAGACAATTGTTAAAAGTCATGTCACTTAGAAATATATAGAGATCACCACTTGACTTTGTACCTTGAATTATGTCAATGGCATAACGAATGCATTGATAACCAATACATTAAATTGGATTGAATTCAGTCTTTGGTCTCATATATTTTTCAAATAAAATAAAAATTAACACCTTAAAATTTAATGAAGTATGACAAGTGGCTAAAATAATATTAAACCTACCAAAAACAAAATTTAATTGTTTACATTTGGTTCAATAGCATCATGATCATCCACATTGCCATAACTACTACTAACTGCTAACTACAAAAATGAAATACACTCAAAATAAAATGTTTGTCAAAACTGATGAATAATCTGCTGAGAATGCAAAAAATTTAAATGAAATCTATATAAATAATCTTTCTGAAATTGTGGAGGGTATCACTACATTCGGCAAGGCCGAATTTAACTTTTTTACTCGTTTTTTTAATAAATTAGTACTTAATTAAATGGTACTTTTTAAAAATTGGACTCTATGAAATGTTACATTAAAAAAATATAAGATTTGAAGATGATAATTTATAAATCATCAGAATATTTCAAGGAAAATAAAATAAAATTGGTGCTTTATTAAATAACTATAAAACGGATCATTCACAAAATCTTACACATAATTTTTTTTTTCCAATGAACGATTTTCTTAGTATTTATGAACAAATTCATACAATTTATTACCTTTTCATAACACTTATAAACTTTTTGATAATATTTATGAAAAATGTTAAATAGTTCTTAAATTTCACATATTATGATTTATTCATAAATACTATGAAAAAGTTAATAAGTATTATGAAAAAGTTAATAAATTGTATGAATTTGTTCATAAATACTATGAAAGTCGTTCATTGGAAAAATTTTTTTTTGTGTATTAAAATTAAATGGTACTTTTTCAAATATCTACATTTTAATGAGATTATATACTTTTACAAAATCACACTTTATTAAATAGTACTTTAATAATATGTTACTCTATTAAAATGGTACTTTTTTAAAATATTTTTTTATTAAACGATACTTTTTACAAATTGTTACTTTACAAATTGGTATTTAAAAAAAAAAAAAAATATTTAATGAATCGCAATTTTAAAAATTTTTAAAAAATGATTCTTAATTTATGTGCTAGAAAAATCTGCTAAAGTTTTTCTAATCTAAATTAGAAGTTTTTTCACAAACAAGACAGTTTTTTTGAGTGTACCAAATAAAACATATATATTTGAATTATTTTTTTGTGATACATATTTATTGTATTTGTTAGTCGAATTGTAACGACCTTTCTCACACAGTGCTAATTGACCTTTATTTATTTACTTATTTATTTAAAAAATATTTATGCTGTACATAAGCACATGGCAGAATTAGTACATGCGTTCACTAATTAACAAATAAATATTATAAGCGTTTCCATTAATCGTTTTATATTTTTTTTTTTTCGAGATAATTTCAGACAAGTGCACCACTCAAAATAAAAATGTCTGCTATATCAACAGAAAAATCTGCAAAGGCAGCTAAAAATTACATGAAAAAACAAGTAGAAAAGTTTAATTCTACTGGCCGAATTCATGAATGCACTCCACAATGCCCTTTTTAAGCCTTTATAAATTTTCTGACATAAAAAAATTTAACAATTTTGATTAAAAATATTTTACTTTGAATAAAAAAAAATTTTAATCATTTTTGTAAAAAAAAAAATAAATAACTATTTTTTTTGAGTGTAAAATTTTTTTCGAGTGTATTTTTTTTTTTTTTGTAGTTTAAAAATATTTTTGAGTGACAAAAGTAGGTTGTAATATATTTTTGTGACCTACCGATGTGTTGTTTTTTATATATTTACATATGGGGGTTTTCGTGTCAACTGACACAACTTTTGAAACCGATGTCTTCCGATCGGGATGATTTGCACCAAGGTTAGTCCTATTGGATAGTAGTTCAGACACAATTTTTCAACGAGATCGGTCAAGAACTCTCTGAGTTAGAGGGGGTCGAAGTTTGACATTTTGGCCAAAGAGGTGTTGATTCTCATCCATGTAACTTCTTACCTATTGTTTTTAGCAAATTGTGTCCCAATTCGACTTAATTCAAAAATGTCCGTCCGTCTGTCCGTCTGTAGAGGACGCGATACAGTCCAAAATAAAAGAGCTAGACTTCCGAAGTTTGGCACGAATATGTCTTATATTCCTAGGCAGGTTAAGTTCGGAAATGGATAAAATCGGACCAAGGGGAAAAAAGTTCCCCCTTGGAGAACTAAACCAACCAAATAAAAATCGCATTTTTGCAGGGTTTTTTGTACTTTTGCTAAGCAAATGCAACATTCTTCTCTCAAATGAAGTTCGAAATCGCAAGGGAAAGTTGCTCCCTAACGTCTCCCACCAACCCCCCCCCCCCCAAAAAAAAAAAAACGCCCCTGGATTTTTTTTATTTTTTTTTTTTTTTACATTTTGGAGGGTATAAACGATTCGGCACAGCCGAATGTAACACTCTCACTGGTTTTTTATTTTTTTTTTACATTTTGGAGGGCATAAAAGATTCGGCATAGCCGAATTTAACACTCTCACTTGTTTTTTTCAATTACACTTCTCGACAAAAAAAAATTTTTTTTTTAGAGATTACAAAACTTTCAAAAAATAAGTTTTTGCATTTCATATTTCTGTTCTGCATATAAACCATTTTTGTCATTAATGAATTACTGAAATTAGAAAAAAAAATAAAAAGTTGTCGATTAGTGTAATCGACTTAGAAAAATTTAAACATGTTTTTTGAACTCAGCGACCCCATAAACATATAAAACAGTGATAAAATAATTTTGTCCAGCTAGATTTGGACTTGGAACCACTGTGCGGTGGGGAGGGTCCATATGGCCCCTCATTAGGGTCAAAGTTGGGCGTAAAGGGGTAAAAATCCCAAAAAAGCCCCAAAACTCCCCTAGAAACGCCCCTGGAGGGGTGCAATGTGAGACCGACCTCCAATAATTTTTTGCCCCCAACATTTTTCTTGAACATACCTTACCCCTATTTCCACTTCCTTAGGGGGCTCCCATACAAAACATTTTTAAAAAATTTGATCCTACCATTCTAACTTACCCTAAAGTGCCCCTAGTGGGGCCAAATGTATGACCGACCTCCATTATTTTATTAATTCCAACATTTTTTGCAAACATACCTACAATGTATCTTTAACCCTTAAGGTGGTCCCCATACATTTCTTTTAATTTTTATAAATTTGTTTTATTAAATCAGCTCCTACCGCCCCTACCGTGCCTCCTAGAGAGGCAAAAATTACGACCAACCCCCATTATTTTTTATTTACCAACATTTTGTCCGAAGATCATAACACCCTATCTCCACTCCTTAAGGGGCTCCCATACATTATAAAAACATGTATTTTTAAAAACTAATAAAAAAATAAAAAAAAATGTATGGGGACCCCCTTAAGAGTTGAAAATAAAGGGTAGGTATATTCTAAGAAAATGTTGGAGTTGAAAAAATATTGGGGGTCGGTCATACATTTTACATCTCTACGGGCACCCTATGGACAGTTAGAGCGGTAGGAGCAAATTTTATAAAAATGTCAATTTGTATGGGAGCCCCCTTAGGAAGTGGAAATAGGGGTAAGGTATGTTCAAGAAAAATGTTGGGGGCAGAAAATTATTGGAGGTCGGTCTCACATTGCACCCCTCCACGGGCGTTTCTAGGGGAGTTTTGGGGCTTTTTGAGGATTTCTACCTCTTTACGCCCAATTTTGACCCCAATGAGGGGCCATATGGCCCTTCCCCACCGCCCCCATTTTTTGGCTCGTGCTTTCTTTTTTTAACCTAAAAAAATTAGAGGGTATCGGGGATCGAAATCGAAAACTGGTTAACTATCCCACGCCTAATAGTGCAAATTGAAGAATCGTTTTTTGTGTTCCAAAGTTAAAAAAAAAAATTTTTCATAGATATCCCACTCGCATCCCACTAAGCGACCCCACAGCTCTTAAAGGAAATCACCTAAGCTTTCTTTTGAATCAAAAAAAAAAAAAAAAAAGGGCCCAATTTGAGGAAAAAGTCAAAAAAGTTTTGGATTTTTAAGAAAAAAAATCAAAATTTTTTTTTTTATTTTTTTTATATTTTTTTTTCGAAAGTCTGAAGAAATAGCTATCTAAACTCTTCGGGACACATTTTGCTAAAAGCAATAGGTAAGAAGTTACATGGATGAGAATCAACACCTCTTTGGCCAAAATGTCAAATTTCGACCCCCTCTAACTCAGAGAGTTCTTGACCGATCTCGTTGAAAAATTGTGTCTGAACTACTATCCAATAGGACTAACCTTGGTGCAAATTTCATCCCGATCGGAAGACATCGGTTTCAAAAGTTGTGTCAGTTGACACGAAAACCCCCATATATAAAAAATAATTTCCATAAGCAAGACAAACCGACATTTAAAATCCTACTGATGATACCACTAACTGGAGTGTTTGAAACCGGTATGGAAAATACCAGAAATGTCTATAATTTTTAGAAATTCAATTATTCTTCTGCATTTTTTCAACTTGAACCCTTGTGGTTGATCCATTTGATCATATGTATAATTGTGGCAATCATACTATGATAATCAACAATTATGTAATGACTTTTTTATTTTATATTAATATTAGGTTATTATTAATTTTTTATCATACTATGATGAGCGAAGATCATAATATGATCGCTTAAAATCATGTTACGATAAATTTATCAATCATATCATGTTGCCCCTTCATTATGGTTGATCCCAAACTCTTATGGGATCAAAAAATGGTCTATTATTATACAAAACACAAGATGACAAAAGTTGAACTTTTTCAATTTGCCTGACCTATGAAGGGTTTTTTGAATGGAGTTTGCTGTGCTGATTCTGAATCCGTTTACCATTTTTTTCTATCAACTCACGTTCGCGAGCAAATCGCTTTTAAAAAGTCGAAAAAGGGCGAATTTGACCAACTTTGCTAGGCTATAATTTCAAAAACTAATTTTTTAATAAAAATTTACTAAATGTTTGCAAAAAAATTTGTGTAAATTTATCAATTTATTTTTTTTTAAAAGTTTAAAAAAGTTTTAAATTTTTTTACAAAAAAAAAAAACAAAATATTTATATTTATGTCTCAAAGACATATATATAATCCTTGAGAATTCCTAAGAGGAACATAGGGTCAAATACATGGAAAAATTTTATAAAGACGATTACAAACTTTCATATACAAAAAACTATAAACTAAACGAGAATTCAAAAAACTACGAGAGTTAAAAAAAAAATAAAATTTTTATTAAATTATTTACTTAAATTGTTTTTAAAGTGCTTGAGTAAATTTTTAATTGCGTCAATTAAAAAATTACTCATTTTTTCTTTTTAAATTTAAACAAGTGATTACTCAAATTTGTTTCCTCCATATTTTTTTCTGTGTTTCACCTCAAATTAAATAATTATCATAAAGTCTATGGGAAATTGTCTTTCAAAAAAAAAATTCTCTAAGAAATTTGTTATAGAAAAATTGTCTTTAAGAAATTTTCCATAGAATAATTGTCTTTAAGAATTTTTCTATGGAAAATTGTCTCTCAGAAATTTTCTATAGAAAATTGTCTATGAAATTTTCTATAAAAAATTGTTTTTGAGAAATTTTCTATAGAATAACTAACTTTGAGAATTTTTCTATGGAAAATTGTCTTTCAGGTGGTTTCTATAGAAAAATTGTGTTTGAGAAAGTTTCCAGAAAAAGATTGTCTTTCAAAAATTTTCTACTGAAAATCTGTCTTTCAGAAATATTCTATTGAAAATCTGTCTTTCAGAAATTTTCTATTGAAAATCTGTCTTTCAGAAATTTTATATAGAAAAATTGTCTGTGGAAAAGATTCTGTACAAAAATTGTCTTTGAAAAAGTTTTTGTAAAAAAATTGTCTTTGAAAAAGATTCTGTAGAAAAATTTCTGAAATTTTCTATAGATAAATTGCCTTACAGAAATTTTCTATGGAAAAATTATCTTTGTTAAATTTTCTATAGAAAAATTATCTTTAAAAATGTTTCTATTAAAGAATTGTCTTTTGAGAAATTTTCTTTATATAAATTGTCTTTGAAAAAGTTTCTATAGAAAAATTGTCTTTCAAAAATTTTCCATTGAAGAATTATCTTTGAGAAATTTTCTATAGAAAAATTGTCTTTGAGAAAGTTTCTGTAGAAAAATTGTCTTTAAAAAATTTTCTATAGAAAAATTGTCGTTCAAAAATTTGGTATAAAAAAATAATTTTTCAGTAATTTTCTATAGAAAAATATTCTTCCAGAAATTTTCTATCGAAAAATTATCTTTTAGAAATTTTCTATAGAAGTATTGTTTTTCAGAAAGTTTCTATAAAAAAATTATCTTTCAGAAATTTTCTATAGAAGAATTGTCTTTAAGATAATTTCTATAGAAAAATTGTCTTTAAGAAATTTCCTATAGAAGAATTGTCATTCAGAAATTTTCTGTAGAAAAATTGTATCTCAGAAATTTTCTATAAAATAATTGTCTTTGTGACAGTTTCTAGAGAAGAATTGTCATTAAGAAATTTTTTATAGAAAAATTGTCTGTTATAAATTTTCTCTCTTTTAGAAATTTTCTATAGAAAAATTTTCTTTGAGAATGTTTCTATAGAAAATTTTTCTTCCAGAAATTTTCTTTCGAAAAATTGTCTTTCAGAAATTTTCTATAGAAGAATTGTCTTTCAGAAAGTTTCTATAGAAAAATTGTCTATTATTTGTCTTTGAGAAATTTTCTATAGAAAAATTAACTTTGTAAAATTTTTTATAGAAAAATTATCTTTAACAAATTTTCTTTAGAAAAATTTTCTTTAAAAATGTTCTATTAAAGAATTGTCTTTGAGAATAATTGTCTTTGGGAAATTTTCTGTAGAAAAAAATTTTTTTAAAGAATTATCTTGGAGAAATTTTCTATAGAAAAATTGTCTTTGAATAATTGTCTTTGCGAATTTTTCTATGGAAAATTGTCTTTTAAAAATTTTTTCTATAGAAAAATTTCTCTCAGAAATTTGTTATAGAAAAATTGTATTTGAGAAATTTTCTATAGAATAATTGTCTGAGAATTTTTCTATGAAAACCAACAACAATCCAAACAAAATGTTAACTATTTTTTCGAGTAATTTTACCCTTTTTAATTAAAAAAAATAGAAAAGGTTTGTTCTAGAAAAATGTTGGGGGGCAAAAATTAATAGAGGTCGGTCTTACATTTTACCCCTCTAGTAGGCACCATGGGAGCGGAAGGAGCTGATTTTTATAAAACATAAAAAAAATTGTATAAGGACCACCTTAAGGATTGAAAATAAAATGTAGATATGTTTTGAGAAAATGCTGGGGTTAAAAACATGTAAGCGTCGGTCATGCATTTGACTCTTCTAGGGGCATCCTGGGGACCAGGGCCGTCTTAAGTTATGACGGGACCCCTGGACACACAAGAGTTTAGGGGCCCGCTGGAATGTAAAAAGTCACAAGAAAAAGTGACAAAAAAAAATCTTTTGAGTAGGGATATTCTGGCTCGAGGTAATTTTTTCCCCTAATTAAAATCATGATATTCGTGTAGAACAATTAGGTTTTAATGAGACCTTTTCTATCTCAGAATCTGTTTCCTATACGAAACATGTCTCGGAATATAAGACTTTTCCTAAACGAAAAGTGTCTCAGAATCTAAAAAATGTATAAGAATCTGAAACTTTTTCTGTACGAAAAATGTCTCAGAATCTGCGACTATTTCTTTACGAAAAATGTCTCAGAATTTGAGACTTTTTTAGACGAAAAATTTCTTAGAATCTGAGAAGAAAATGTCTCATAATCTTTTTATAAACGAAAAATCTCTAAGAATGTGAGATTTTTTCTAAACGAAAAATGTCTCAGAATCTGAGAATTTTTATTTTGGAATTAGACACCAGCCTTTAGGCTTTACCATGCTAAAAACCATAAAACAAAAATTGCACAGAGTAAACCCCCTCTAAAATATTATCTATCTCAGGATCTGGCTAATTAAAATAATCTGGGTATACAATTAAAACAAATCCATCTAAAGTTGTAATAAAACTTAAAGATCGGTATCATTTTCAAAACACGTATCGATTTTACGAATTGATATTAACAAAAAAAAACTAAACAAAATGTGAAATTAATTACTAAAAAAAACCTAACAATGATTTAGCAAAAAAAACCAAAAATCTTAATTTAAAAACCAAACCCACTTTCAAAAAAAAAAATCGGATGTGTTTAAATGACTATGTATACTCGTGCATAGTCAGTCATTTTGCAGTTATGTTCAAATTTACTTGTCACTTTTATTTTTTTTTCTTCTTTTTCTACTTCTCTATAGCATGGGAATTTACAATAAACTGCTGATTTTTTTTAAACAATAGTTAAAATATTTTATGTCCAAGTAAAATATACGCTCGTATCATCATTTTCATTATACCCTACACACAATTGTGATAATTGGTGGGATAGATGTGAGATGGGTCGTGCAGCTTCTTAAGAAATTATTACACTATGGAACAAGAATTAATATCTTGAATGAGACAAAAAAAAATAGTGTAAACATTTTTAAAAAACTCAGTTATTTTTTAGGGCCCACTGTAGTTTTTAATTTATTTAAAGGCGTTTGGAAAACGCCTGTTTTTAACCGTTCGTACGACATGAAATTTTTTACCAAAGAATTATTAAATTATTCCAAAAAATAGTAAAATTATATTTCTGAGCTCAAAAATATGTTCAGATGTTTTTTTATTATTATTTTTTCTATACGAAAAAAGTCTCAGAATCTGAGAAATTTTCTTTACGAAAAATGCCTCACAATCTGTGAATATTTCTATACGACAAATGTCTGGGTATCTGAGAATATTTGTCTCAGAATTTAAAAATTTTTCTGTATGAAAAAGTCTCAGAATCAAAGAATTTTTTTATACGAAAAATGTCACAGAATCTAAAAATTTTTCTGTATGAAAAATGTCTTACAATATGATAACTTTCTATACGAAAAGTTTCTTAGAAGAAAAATTTTCTATATGGGCAAGGCCACGAAAAATGAAACCACATAGATTTTTTTTTCTGTCACAAAGCCCAAAATATTTTTTACATTTGAAATGTCAAATATGTATAGAATATGGCATCACTGTATGCCAGTCCAAAATTTGTGTCTGCTTTGACATTTTACATTCTTTTCATAAGTGGCACGTACAAGGCGTAGTTGGAAAATATATCAATGTCGGTGAAAAAGGTAAATTTTGTTGTTATTTTTTTGTGCTTTAGACAGATGATTACTTTTTGTGTACAAATCTTGACTTTTGGACCAATTAGGGCTTAAAGTAATCAGCCGCAAATAAATGGTGACGTTACCTAATTAGAAAAGAGGTTGGATGAGCTGATTTTTTTTTAGTATTTTTGAAGTACTTTCATAATCAATGCTTAAATGAAGCATTATTTGCATATAGCAGGGTATTTTTGCAAAATAAGATTGTGTGACGTTAGGTTAGGTTAGGTTAGGTTGTAAGTGGCTGCTGACGTTTTACGTCAACACACGTAGACTCTGAGGTCCATTGTGATACCACGGGATCGTAATAGGTTTCCCTACTAGTCCCTGTCGTTAAACCAGTTTGAGCTTCTTATGAAACTCCTTAGATGTTGAATTTTGACATCCGACAAATCAGAAAGATCGTACAGCTCCCTACACACAGAAAACAAATTTGCTAATTTCCAACTGAAATTCAGTTGTTGCAACAAAAAATCGGTGGATGCATTTGAATTAAGGTTGAAACAACTAAATATGGGTAGTTGGAATAAATTTTTGTTATTACAACTGTCTTTTAATTGAAACATCTATAAAATTCGTTACCCACATCAAAATTTCGTAGCAGCAACCGAATTTTGAGTTAATACAACTGAAACATTCAGTTGGAAATTTATTTTTCTCTGTGTAGATCCCAGTGAAGCAAGTCGCTGACCAGAAAGTGCCGGGCAATGGCAAATAAAGTGTTCGATAGTTTCCAACTCCTCTTCATCCATGCAACTTCGGCAAAAGTCATTCGACGGCACATTTAACCGCTCTGCGTGCTTCCCTATAAGACAGTGTCCGGTAATTATAGAAACCACCGTCGAAATCTCTCCTCTTGGAAGCGATATCAGCTCACTTGTGCGCCCCTGATTAAGAGAAGGCCAAATCAGTCGTGTTGTCTCACACGTCCATCCATTTGCCCATCTTTGATTAGTCTCCGTCGCTGAACAAAGCCGTAGGTTTTGCTTGCAAGTTTCTAGAGGCATACCAACACATTCCAATTCTGTTGGAACCTGTAAGGTAGTTCCTAGTCTTGCAAGCTCATCGGCTTTGCAATTCCCTGGAATATCTCTGTGCCCTGGGACCCATATGAGTCGTATGTTAAACTGCTTGGCCATCTCATTTAAAGACGTGCGGCAGTTAAGGGCAGATCTTGTTTTCAGAAACATTGAATCCAGGGACTTGACCGCGGCTTGACTGTCAGTATAGATGTTGACTGCGGTTGTAGACAAGACATTGCAGCTCAACCAGTCAGCCACTTCCTTTATTGCCAGCATCTCTGCCTGGTAAACACTGCAATGATCTGGCAATCTACGAGCCAGGCTCAATCCAAGCTCTTCCGAATAGACCCCAAAGCCCACTTGTTCGTGCAGCCTCGATCCATCTGTGTAAAAATTTATGGTAGCTCCTCTTCCCGGAGTATCCCCAATCCAAGACTCCCTGGATGGTATCATAGTGGTAAAGTGGCGCTCAAAAAGGCTCAAAGAGGGAGCACAATCCACATTTTGTGGTATTGTTATCTTTTTCAAGATCGCGCTATGGCCACAATCGCTGCTCCTCCATTGCAGCGTGCTATTAAGTCGAATTGCCGACGCAGCTGCATACTGCCTACCCAATATGTCCAAGGGTATCAGGTGAAGGAGGATTTCTAATGCAGCCGTAGGTGTAGTACGAAGAGCACCAGTGATGCACATTGACGCCATTCTCTGTACCTTCGTGATAAAGACACAGTTCGCTTTTGTTTCTAAAGCAGGCCACCAGACAATGATTCCATACAGCAAAATTGGACGCACCACTGCTGTATAGATCCAATGAACGACTTGAGGGCTAAAACCCCATCGTTTTCCAATGGCCCTTTTACAGGAATACAAAGCAATCGTTGCTTTTCTCACCCGTTCCTCAATATTACGCCTGAAATTCAGCTTCCTATCCAGAAATACTCCAAGATACTTGGCTCCATCTGAGAAGGTGATTTCAGTACCGTCCAGAGAAATAGGATCGAAAGCAGGAATCTTAATTTTCCTTGTAAATAAAACAAGCTCTGTTTTACTAGGATTAACTCCTAGACCACAGTCTCCTGCCCATTTAGACAGATCTTTCAGAGAACCCTGAAGAATGTCCCGCAATGTTGGCAGATGCTTCCCCTTTACCGCTATCGCGACATCGTCAGCATATGCGACAACATGACAACCACGTGCTTCTAGAGATAGTAGCATTGAATTCAGTGCCAGGTTCCAAAGAAGCGGCGAAAGAACACCTCCTTGTGGTGTGCCCCTATTGACAAATCGAGATATGACGGACGCTCCCAATTCAGACGTTATACGTCTACTGGCAAGTAGGCTTTCCACCATTAAAACGATTTCACGCTTTACTCCCAGACCAGACAATGCCAATATTATCGATTCTGGGATGACATTATTAAAAGCCCCCTCAATATCAAGAAAGGCCACCATAGTGTACTCCTTTACCGAAAGCGATCTCTCGATGGTACCAACGAGCTCATGAAGAGCTGTTTCCGTTGATCGTCCCTTGCTGTATGCATGTTGCTTTGTCGAAAGCAACCTCGGGTCAATCACTCTACGCAAATATGAGTCTATCATTCGTTCCATTGTCTTTAACAAAAAAGAAGACAGACTAATTGGTCTGAAATCCTTCGGAGCTGTGTGGGAACTTTTCCCAGCCTTCGGGATAAATACGACTCTGGTATCCCTCCATTTTAAAGGAATATACGACCAGTTGATGCATGCTGTGTATAGATTATACAGCAACGGGGCTATATAGTCCGACACTTGCTGCAACTCAGCCGGGATTATACTATCAGGTCCCGGGGATTTATAGGGCCTGAAGCTTTCTATCGCCCAGACCAATGTTGGCATATTTATTATTTCCGAAGCAATTTCAGATGCTTGGGCGTCAGAACGTTCCAAAGCTTGAAACGGCGTCATGGAATTGCCCGGAAAATGCGTGTTTAAAAGGAGATCCAGCGACTCTCCACTGGAGGAAGACCACACCCCATTAGGATCTTTCAGGTATCCCAGGGTGCAAGGAGAAGAAGCCAGAACCTTGCGCAGCCTGGATGCCTCAGAAACGTCTTCTATGTTTCCACAGAAGTTTTTCCAAGAATCACATTTTGCATTTCTGATCATCTTTTTATAACTCTTAAGTTGCAGCCTGTATGCAGACCAGTCCTCGTCCGCTCTTGAAAATTTAGCCTTATTAAAGAGCTTTCTGCAGGAATCTCTGCTCGTCTGCAACTCATTTGACCACCAAGGTGGCTTTTTTTTCCCTCTAGGCTTTGCAGAAGGGCAAGACGCATCCAGGCACCTATTACAAACATTTGTTATATGGTCAACCAGACAGTCAATTTCCGCCAAACTATGCGGTTCAGATAAGGGTACTTCATCCAAAAGCAAAGAAAAAGTCTCCCTATATTTCACCCAGTTTGTTCTCCTCAGATTTCTAGAGACTGTCTCAACCGGGGCACGCTCCCTGAGTAAAAACTCAATGTAGCGATGATCTGAGAAAGAATGCTCTTCCAAAACTCTCCAGTCATCAATTCTATCAGACAATGTATCTGATACAAATGTTACGTCAAGAACCTCTTGCCGCGTACTTGTAACGAAAGTTGGTTCACCACCCTTGTTACAAATATACAGGTTAGTGCTTAACAAAAACTCCAAAAGTGATTCGCCTCTATCATTTGTGTCTGTACTACCCCATATCGAATGATGTGCATTAGCATCACAACACACTACTAACTGGTGTCCCCTAGATTCAGACTCCCGAATTAGACCGACAACCTTCTCCGGGGGTATTGACCCCGGATTAGGAAAATACGCAGAGGCGAGCCAAATAGACTTCCCATGAAGCTCTAAGCTAGCCGCTGTAACATCCATATCACTAAAAGTTGATAAAAAGAATATATTTAAGCCATTTTTTGCCAAGATGCAGGCTCTTGGTGAGCCCTCACCTTTGGCAACCACCAACTTAAACCCAGGGGTCTTCAATCCGCAAACCCTGCCACCCCGCACCCAGGGCTCTTGGATAAAAACCAAGTCAACTGCTCCTGTCGTCAGGCGCAGCAAGAGTGCAACTGAGGCTGCCTTACAGTGATGGAGGTTTATTTGTAGGAACCGCAACATCTTGTTTTATTTCCCCATCCTTTCCACCACCGTGTTATTGGCTTCATCCTCCGTGTTATCAAAGAGGTCGCATTCGTCCCCAGATTCGGTTTCGAATAAGCCAGATATATATTCCATCTGTTCTGAATCGGAGGCAACAGAACTCTCCGAATTCCTCACTGCATGGGCCTCGTCCTGAATGTCACCCATCGTGGCATCAGCTTTATCCTCCATGCCATCACAGAGGTCGCATTCGTTACCAGATTCGGTTTCAAAAATGCCAGATGCATCTCCCATCAGCCTAGAATCGGCCAGCTGAATATCAACCTTTTCCCGATTCTCCTCCTCAGCTGACTCTGCCACTGGCTTGTCTGCGTCCAAAAAAGTCTTCTGGTCGCCCTTGTAGACGTTGACTCTTATATGAAAAAATCCAAATCTAATAATGCCGTCAGTCCTGGCTAAAAGCGGAAGCGATTCCTCATTAACCAAGACCACTGCTTGACGACGAGCGCCCTCCATCTCACCCAATCTGGCAATTTGCCAATTCTGAGTTGGAAGGTCAGGATTGCAGACTTTTATCATCTTAAGAATCACCGCAGTGTCATTTGTAGCCATTGGGATCCATGCATGAGCTCTGGGTTGCGAGGGGATATCATGTTTTTCCACAACGTCCAGTCTGGCTCCAGGCCATAACTCTCCCACTTGGCTAATGGCAACCTTAAACACGGCTGCGGATCTTTCGTTCCCAAAAGCAACGAGTTTTACTCGCCCCTGATACCAACCTGCATTGACAGTAGTAGGGAGAAAATCAGGCATACTCTCAAGGAGCCTATAGTAGATTTCATTTAGTTTAGTTTCAACTAAACTCCACTTGTCCCTTGGAATACTACAATCCCCATTTTGCCTGTTTATCACAGCCCTAACGAAGTTACCTTTAACCACTTCACTAAAAGACTGAGTCCAGACGTTGCCGGTCACCTTAGATCTCTTAGGTAAAGGTTTCTCGTCGGGCGAGCGCAACCTTTTACCAGACTTCGATGACGAGGCCGAAACAGCGCTCTGTTTGTCAGATGCGCGCATTGCCGAAAGTTTGTCCTGTTCTTCAATGACTCCTTTCGCCCATGATAGCGACGCCCTCTCACGTTCGGAGAGCTTCGTTCCATCAAGTTGGCTTAGTCTGTTAATTATTTTCAAACAAAGCCGTCTCTGGTTGTGCCTGACCTTTGATGGTTTAAGTTTCTTTTTCTTTTTACCACCAATATTAGGCTGGGCACCCCTACCAGAATCAAGGTCGGACTTCAAGGTCGCAACCCTAAGACCAGTGCTAGGACCAGCACCAGTCGGTGAGGCAGAGCCTCGAATTAAATCGGTATCATTTGTGTCCATATTTTCATTTTCCTGGATGTGGTCATGAAAATATTACAAAAATACCTATTACGAACAATTTCAAAAAAATTCAATTAATAGCACGGAGATAAATTAAAACACGTCCACACTTGTCAACAGTTGAACGAATTTTTTTGTGTGACGTTACTGACGGATTTTTTTATTTTTGTTTTTTTACTTTTTTGCTAAATAATTTGGTATTTAATTGCATCTTAAACTCTTCTACTATGATTTTTTCGCCGTGTAGGGTCCCTCTATGCTTAAATGAAGCATTATTTGCATATAGCAGGGTATTTTTGAAAAATAAGATTGTGTGACGTTACTGACGGATTTATTTTATTTTTGTTTTTTTACATTTTTGCTTAATAATTTGGTATTTAATTGCATCTTAAACTCTTCTACTATGATTTTTTCGCCGTGTAGGGTCCCTCTATGCTTAAATGAAGCATTATTTGCATATAGCAGGGTATTTTTGAAAAATAAGATTGTGTGACGTTACTGACGGATTTATTTTATTTTTGTTTTTTTACATTTTTGCTTAATAATTTGGTATTTAATTGCATCTTAAAACTCCTCTACTATGATTTTTTCGCCGTTTAGGGTCCCTTTATGCTTAAATGAAGCATTATTTGCATATAGCAGGGTATTTTTGAAAAATAAGATTGTGTGACGTTACTGACGGATTTTTTTTATTTTTGTTTTTTTACTTTTTTGCTTAATAATTTGGTATTTAATTGCATCTTTAAACTCCTCTACTATGATTTTTTCGTCGCGTAGGGTCCCTCTATTAACCCAAGAAAAAAAAAATATCGGAAAATCGTAACGAAATTCGTACGTGTGACGTTACAGACATTTTGCGTAACGTTACTGACACTGCTTTTATGTCATTTACTTGATTAAAAATCATCTTTTATCCTTCCTTTTTTAAAATACTGGGCAATAATAAACATGAACTCTTTCAATTCGCTCATTTTTACATAAACGTTCAGTTACCTCCAAACACACTTCCAAAATCCGGTGACGTTACTGACAGCTTAAAATGGTCATAACTTCACAACAAAACGAGATACAGCAAAATTGTCTGCGTATGAAACAACAGTTATGACGAGAACTTTCATATGCCGCTCTCAAGTTGGGAGAAATAATTGTATTTTATAAAGATATTGACCAAAATATGTAAGCGAGCGTGACGTTACTGACGGTGGCCTTGCCCATATGAGAAATGTCTCAGAATCTGAGAATTTTGGTATACGAAGAACGTTTTAGAATCTGAGAATTTTTCTATTCGAGAAATGTCTCAGAATTTTAGAATTTTTCTATACGAACACCGTTTAAGAATCTGAGAATTTTTCAATACGAACAAGTAACAGTGTTAAATTCGGCAGTGTCGAATTTTTTATACCCCCTAACATGCAGAAAAAAAATTGCAGTAGCGTTTTTTTTGGGGGGGGGGGGGAAGGGCGTTAGGCAGTTGTCATTGGGTTAAATAATTTCCCGTGAAATATATGTATGCAAACAAATTCATTAATTTTGCACTAAAGAAATGTAATTTTATCATTAATTTAACTATTTTTCTAAACCACGTCTAAAAAAAGGGGGCGGACCAAAAAACGAAATTTTTTAATCCCCTGGGTTCAAATGGAGGACTTCTTTTAGCTTAAAAATGTTGCATTTGTTAAACAAAAACATAGGAAATCCAAATTGTGTTTTTCAGAGGTTGGAATAGTTCTTCAAGGGGAAACTTCCCCCTTGTCCGATTTGGCCCATCTCCGAACCAGCCCATGACTATAATACATATTCGTCTAATAAGACTTATTTAGGAGTCTAGCTCTTTTATTTTAACTGTATCGTGTCCTCAACATACGGTCGGACAGACAGACGGACGGACATACGGTCGGACATACGGTCGGACATCGCTAGAATGTCTTAGAATCGATCACTGATCAATAATATATATGGGGGATTCCATGTTAAATCGGACACTTTGAATTTATTTTTTTAGATTTTCCCAATTTGTTTACAGTTTTTAGTACCCTTCGAAAACTCCTTCGTGGTAAATTTTCAGATTTTTTTGATGACCCGTTCAAAAGATATCGAATTTTTAAAAATTGGTAGTTTGTTCCTTTACTCAAACTTCTTTTACTCATAACTTCTTCAATAATGGTCCAAATTTAAATTTTTTTTTTTCAAAATTTTAGTTTTTTTGCGTACTTTCCCAAAAAATTCTTAAAAGCGTTCTACTATGCGATTTTTAAATTTAAATCTCATTTTTGAAAATGTTTGTACTCTTCGATTTTTTTTGAAATTTTTTTGTGTAAAACTTCTATCGATTCTACAAATTGTTTGCCCAGGAGAATCGTGGGATAACAATTATTACTATTTTTTTAAATTTTTTGAAAAAATTTGATTGCAGTTTTCCAATCTTAAAATCATTTCTACTGCTCCAATGGTGCGTCATAGAGGGGTCATTAATAAGACCGACCCCCATTAATTTTTACGTCTTAACATTTCTTTGGAACAAACTAATACCCTATCTGCAATTTCTATGGGGGCTCCCACACAAAACGACATTTTTTAAATTTGCTCCAACCGCTCTGACTGCCCTAATAGTGCCCTTAGAGCAACAAAATGTATGACCGACCCACAATATTTTTTTAGTCCAAACATTTTCTCTGAACACAATCAGAACACTTTTTTCGTTAAAAAAAAAATCGGATTAAGACTATTTTTTAATGGGAAAAACTATTAGATTCTCAAACAAAAATGTTACCAAGTTTCTATTTCAAAATGTAAATTATATTTAAAAAGATAAACCAAATTGTTGCAAAAATATAAAATTTCTGGGGGGCTTTGCGCCCCCCCCCCCCCAGAGATGCCTATCTACGCCAATGGAATCTGAGAATTTTTCAATATGAAAAATTTCTCAGAATCTGATGATTTTTCTGTAGGAAATATGTCTGAGATTTTGAGCACTTGCTATACAAAATACAGAATCTGAGAAATTTTCTATAAGAAAAATGTCTCATAATCTGAGAATTTTTCCACTCGAGAAATATCCCAGAATTTGAGAATTATAATTTAAGAGTTTCTCCATACGAAAAATGTCTCAAAATCTGAAAATTTTTCTTTATGAAAAATGTCTCAGAATCTGACAATTTTTATATACGGAAAAATGTCTCATTATATAATTTTTTTTTTTACGAAAAATGTCCAAGAATCTGACAATTTTTCTATACAATAAATGTCTCGGAATCTAAAAAATTTTCTACTCGAAAAATGTCTCAGAATTTTTCGATACGAAAAATATCTCAGAGTTTGTCAATAAAAAAAATGTTTCAGAATCTGAGATATTTTCTATACGAAAAAATGTTTTAAAATCTAAAACTTTTTCTATGCGAAAAATGTCCAAGAATCTAAGATTTTTTCTATACGAAAAATCATCTCAGAATCTGAGATTTTTTTTGTCTCAGAATCTAAAATTTTTTTCATACGAAAAATGTCCCAAAATTCTATACGAAAAATGTTTCAAATTTTGAGAATTTTTCTTTAAAAAAAAGTCTCAGAATCTGAGACCTGCACCACAGAGTGGTGTAGGGTATAAAGAACAAAATTTTTGAAATATTTTTGGAGGTTTTGGCCTCATTCAAGATGCCCTTAATAACTTCAAATTTGTTGCACAGTGTTGTTTATTAAAATTACACTTAAAAAATAATGTCATTTCCGTTTGTAGTTTATTTAAAAAAAATTACGTTTAGTCGTTTTTAAAAGAAAACACATTTGTTTGATGTTCCGTTTTCATTAATGACTACTTCTGTCCTTTCCCAGCAGAAATTTTGCTGAACTGACAGCAGGAAACTCGAGTCAAGGAGCGCATCCAAACCTGCTGAATTCGTGCATGGTTCTCTAAGGCGATGTCACACTTTAGAGCGCTAGTTGGATACACCCAAAAAGCGCTCTTAAGATGCTCTGAATTCACATCTCTTAAGAGCGCTGAAAAAATCGCTATATAGATGCAGTAAATTCATGTATCTTTTGAGAGCTATTTAAGCAGAATAATGATGAAGCACATTTGACTATTTCTGAAATACAAATTAAAAAACCTGAAATACAATTGACTATTTCTGAATACAATTTGAAAATCTTAAATACAATTGACTAATTCTGAAAATCAGTTGACTCCCTGCAAGCATTTGGAAGAAATATCGCCTAAGAGATCCAATTAGATTTAAAAAATGTTCAATTATATTTCGAAAATTTCAAATTTTATTTCAGAAACTTCCAGTTATATTTCAGATATTACCATTTATAACCAAAAAATGTTAAATTCCATTTCAAAAATTTTAAATTATATTGGAAATTTTTGAAATATAATTGGACATTTTTAAATATAATTGGAGAGTCTAAAATATGATTGGACATTTTTTGTAATATAATTTGTATTTTCTGAAACTAAAGTGGAAATGAGGTACTCAATTTTTTCACATTCAAAATGTGTTAAAGGTTTTATGATTTAAGCACTCTTTGCAGCGCTGATTAATGCGCAATAATGATGCAGTGAATTCACGTGTCTTTGTCCAAAAATCATGATTTTTTATTCAAAAAGTGTTAAATATATTTAAAAGGAAAGCATGTGTGAAATTTTATCAAAATATAATTTTATATTAAAGGTTTTATTTAAAAAATCTTAACAAAAAATTTTAATTTTTTCCCCTTACTTTTACTGCATCCTCAAGAGCGCTCTTTGGATGCGCTTCGGTATGCTATAAAAAGATGCTGTGTTGCCAAAATCTTGATTTATTTTTGCTGGTTTGTTTTAAAAATAACACACTAAAAAATAAAGACTTTTATTAACATTTAGTTTTTAAAGTCATTTTTGTTTGTTCTGTAAGTAAAAACTACTGAGTATTATTTAAATTTTAATGATTTGTGTAAGTAATTTTTTTTTTTAATTGTTGGTATTTTTTAATGAAATATCATTAGTTTTTACCTACACAAGTCAGTTATTTTTTTGTAGAAAAAAAAAAATCAAAAAATTATTTATAGAAATATAAAAACATGTTTGTATCAAGTGACTTTGGCACGATGGGTAGAGTGTATGGCCAGAATGTAGTTGATTGCGGGATCGATTCCCCAAAATTTTATTAAAAATTTTGAAAAAAATATTTTAATAGAAAATTGTAAAAAAAAAAATTTTGGAATTTGTTGGTAAAAATAACAGAACTATCATTAATTTTTATTGTTTTCGTAGGTTATTTTTTTCGAATTTGTTGGTAAAAAAGAATGAAAAAAACGTTATTTTTTAATGTTTAATATTATTTATTTTAGAAGATTTTTGTCAAAAGTACAAAATAATTGTTGATGTTTGTTAAAACAAATGAATAATTACTGGGATGGTTTTCAATTGTTTATTCACTGGTTTCAAATGTGTTTTTCATTGTTTTTGCCTACAAAATATTTTGAGTGTAGTAAAGATGTTGTCCTCCTTTTTTCTCCGTTGGAATCCCGAAATCTATGAAAATATATGGGTCTAACAATAAGATTTTTTTACTAATCTCCGGCTGGTTGGATTGAGATACCTTTGTTAACAGTGGAGAATATTAAAAATGTGTAGAGTATATCTAGTGCGGTATTGAGAAACTTTAATTTTCTTATTGTTTTTTTTACATTCATTCAGTTGGTAATGTGAGCATAAGCGCTATAACAATTAACTTTAATTACATTTAGTTTTCATTCTGTTTTTACGACTGCTTTGAAACTTTTTTTTTTATTTTTTTTTTATATTTTCAATTTAAAGTTATTATAATGACAGCGAGCACAACCTCTAAAAATCAAAAAAAAAAAAAAAACTAACGAAAAATTTAAACTAACTACATGTTAGCGATCTAAACTGTCTAATGTCAAAATTCATACACCGGAAAATTGTCACAAACTGTTAGAAAAAAACAAAAAACAAAACAATTGTAAACAATAGTGATGATTTTTAATTCATTGTGTATTGAATTACATACATTTTCTTGCAGGGGTGACCAGATCATATTTATAGCCTCTACTTACAATTAGTGATGGAGGGTTTATATAAAACGTTGTTCCCTTATCACATGGAAATATTAATGTATACTAGTAATTCGTGATCCCCGATCGATTTTAAGTCGATCTAACGATATGCGTTAGTCTATTGAAATGGCGATCACGTATGATGCAGAGATGACAGCATGTAGCGATATCGGTTCAGAGTTTTAAAAGTTATGAAAAAGAAAAATCGAGGAAAATCAATTTTTCAAAATTTTTTTCTTTTTAATTTTTTTTCAAAAAACTTTTTTTTTAATTTTTTTTTTTTTTTGAAATTCAATTTTTTCAATTTTTTTTCATCTGTTCACCTTTAAAATTTAGTTCCTCCTATTTAAATAATTCAAGTTCATTTATAATGGAAAAGGTCAGTGTCAGTATTCAATTCGATTGTTTTTTTTAGAGATTCACACTAAATTCATCGTTTATGTAAAAAAAATTGTCTGGTTATGACCGGAGTTTGTAATTAAATACATTTAGTATTTTTATAATATTAAGGTTTTATTTTTGGATACATACTCAATATTATGTATGTAACAATTAAATGGAAATTCGTAGATAACATGGAATGTAATTGCACCGAGCATCAATTAAAAATTGAAAATCTAATATTCCATTTGACATTTGATGATTCTATTTTAAACTAGAAAATCACATTTAAAAATTAACAAGTAAGAAAGCTATATTCGGCTGTGCCAAATCTTTAAATACCCTCCACAATGTTAACCAATGCACAAGACCCAGACGACCTTTCTTGGCCAAAATTGATTTTATAGAAAATCATAAACACTTACAAACAACAGAAAACATATTTTGTTTTTGTATACACTTATTTACCGTTCAAAAACAAATTTAGATAAAAATAAAAAAAAAAACGTATTTTTTAAAATTTTTTCAATTATTTTTTGAGTTTAAATATAAAAATTTTCTTATAATAGGTATATTCGATTACCTAAATTTCTTACTATTTTTTACTACAAAAAGTAAACAAGACTGGAAAGTCTTGTTTACTTTTTGTATTGAAAAATTCCAGCTGAAGTAAAATGAGTAAAAATTAGTAGATTGTAGTAAGGTAATCGAATTGATCTAATACTCTACATCAGCGGTTACCAACCTTTTTGGCTCGCGTACCCCTAAGTTTAAATTTTGTCAGACGCGTACCCCCTAACGAGTTTTTTTGTTTTCGTTAAAAAACTTCACATATAAATATTTGAGTAAATTTTGAAACTTTTGATCTGCGGGTATTATCATTTTTTTTGAAGGATTTAGGGGAGATCAAATCAATGGTGGTATTTTTTTTGGAAAAATTTTCGCTCTTGGGGTGGTTCAATGCATCCGAAAACGCGGATTTTGAGCTGATTTTTCTTCAGAGCAAAAACAGCTGAAAATATTGCAAATCTGATTTCACCAGTCATTTCTACACCAAAAGTTTTAACAACGGACGTTTTTTGAACTCTTAAAAAAGTTCCAAAAACACATCACAGAGGGCGAAAATATAATGTTTTTTTAAATGTTTTTTTTTAATACAAGGGCAGATCAACAATTCCGTGACTTTTCGAATGAAATACCCTCGTATATACAATGAAAGGACATTTTGAGCTTAACAAAATGGTACCAAAATTTCCACTCTATCACAACCTGTCTCAAAAATGCCCAAAAACACTTTTTTTGAGAACTTTAACATTCATTTTCTCAAAAACCTGACATCATAGAAAAACCATATTCGGAATCAACATCGAAAGGTTAATCGAAAATAAGTGGTCAGATCTCAAAATATTGCAAATAATTGCTCTCTAAATTGCACAAAAATACGTTTTTTGTGAACTTTGACCTAAACTGTCTTAAAAACCTGATGTTATGGAAAACTTTGGAAGCCAGGTTAATCTAAAACGAATGTCCAAATTACTAAAATTATGCGTACCCCCGCGGACAGTTTCGCGTACCCCCTAGTGGTACGCGTACCATAGGTTGGTAACCGCTGCTCTACATGGAAAACAAAAAAATTATAACAATTTTTAACACAAAACCTATTTCAAACCAGAAATTTTTCCAGTTTTGTAATTTTGGCCAAGAAAAGCGATGACCGGAACCATAGTGCAATGTAAATATTTAAAAAACAAAAAAAAAATATTTTATGAGTATGTATGAAAAATATATAAAAGCAACCACGTGTATGACACATACTACGTATTTTTTACTTTTATTGATACAAATAACTACTAACAAGCCAAATAAGCATCAACAACTACAAAATGGCGCGCAGCCACGTCATATCATGGAGGTTTATATTGAAACTCATCTCAATTGCTCATAGCTTCTTAACCCCTTGACCGATTTTGCCATAATTGGTACCAAAATAACCAGAAAAACGTTGAGAACAATAAAATATGAACATATTTAAATTTTATTTGAATATGTCAACCATGAGCCAAGATAAATCATTTTAAAATTTTGGGTTAAATTTCTGGTGCCTCTCCCCATTGTGCGATTCCGCCCAAATTTTTTGTGAGTGTTAGGTATGATAAAATTACATAAAATTCCAAGTTTCGTTCTCATTCATTCAACAGGTGTCAAGTTATAGCATTTTTTTGTGTAAAATTCACCATTATTTTTGAGGTACCTTTACATTTTCACTCATATCTTTTAAAATACTTAACCGATTTCAAAAAAAATTACATCAGTTTCTGCCTAGGAGAATTACGCAACTTTTGGTACCCCAAGCGTTTAAATCGGTTTCGGATTATTGCCAAAAACGTGATTTCAACAGACAGACAGTCAGACGGACGGACAGACAGACAGACAGACAGACGGACATCGCTAGATCGACTTAAAATCGATCAAGGATCATGAATATATATACTTTATGGGGTCCTAAACCAATATTTCAATGTGTTACATACGGAATGACAAACTTATATATACCCTCTATCACTAGAGTGGAGGGTATAAAAAAATATACTACATGATCAACATAAATTTCAAAACAGATGTCTTATAAAAAACTTTTAGAACAGCCCATGTATGTAATTACTTAATTGCACTTTCCCGAAATTAAATTAGGTCATGCAGAAAACACTTGTCATTTAAATTAATTGCGCTTAATATTAATTTAATGCTTAAAACAAACAAAAATTGTCATATTGAGGTCTTATATTCAAAATTCTTGTTGGTAAATTTGTGCATTAACCAGGAAAAAAATTTTGAAATAATTTCGGTGAGGGGGCTCACAAAATCTAGACTTTTTCTTTTAAAAAAAATGTATCCGATTCTGAGACATTTTCCATCAGCAAAATATCTTGTAATCTGAAACTTTTTCTGAACTTTTTCTAAAATAAACGTCCCTTTTAAGGTCGGAAACTTTTAGAATCGTACAAGAGAAGTATCTCAACCCTTATGAACCGATTTGCATGAACCTTAAAATATATACGAAAGAGACAATTCTAAGTTTAGGGTGTCTCGGCTTATCGGCCATATAGGGGATTTAAGGGTCCCAAAAATAAGTCAAAAAATGGCAAAAAATCGTTATTTGGATTTTTTAGCCATTTCTTTTTAAAAAACTATATGATGTTTACATATAGGAAGAAACTTTTTTTAGTGCCTATCCAACGGTGGCATAACCTTGTAAAAGTTCAACTTCGTTAAATATTCTTTCCATAAAAATGTGTACATTTTTGAGGCGTATTTATATGAAGACATAGACCTACACTAAAAGAAAACCTTGTAAAAACTTTTTTTTTTCTACCTCCTATTTGACAACAATTCCTTATAATTTTACAAGCATTATACCAATAATTTTGTAATTTTACAAGTTTTTTTTACTAATAAAATTGAAAATTTACAAATTTTTTGATGCGATAAAACTTACAAGGAGGTTTTGTGAATTTACTAGATTTTTTTCCACCTCCTATTTTACGAGAATTCCTAGTAAAAATTACGAGATTTTTCGTAATTTTACAAGATTTTTACTAATATAATTGTAAATTTACAAATTTTTTGGTGCAATAAAACTTACAAGAAATTTTAAACACTAATAAGGCCGATAAGCCGAAAAACCCCAATCTTAAAATCGTCTCATTTATATAAATTTTAAGTTTCAGGCAAATCGATTCATAAGGGTTGAGATACTTCCCTCGTAAGAGATTTTCTGTGGGAAATATTTATCGGAATATGAAAAATTAAAATCTAAGACTTTTCTCTAAGGGTAATTGTGTTCTCTTAAGAAAATTTGTTCAAGAATGTTAGACTCTTTGATTGCAAAAATATGTAAGAATCTACAACGATTTTCTAGAATAAATGTGAATTAGACATTTTTTCTATATTAAAAAATTTTTTAGAATCTATTTTCTAATAATAGAATTATTGCCAATAATACCGTAAAACTTTCTCGATTATAAATATATTTCAGAATCTAAACCTTTTTCTGCAAAAGAAATGTCACAAGTAAAATGGTTTTAATTTATTATAAAAATTTTTTAAAAACCCGTAACAAATGCTTTAGAAACAAATTTTCAGAATCCGAGAGTTTTTTTTTAGAAAAAGGTATCAGAATTATAAACATACCTTGTATATTATAAATAATTTCTTATATCTTTCAGAAATGTTTAGAAATTACACAGTCCAACAAATTTTTAACCCATTAACCAGAGGTAACTTTTCTAAGGGGTTGAGTTGCGCTGAATCCGAATCTGGTCTCAGAATTCGCCATCAGGTTTTCGAGATATCTTAGCTTTACCCGGCAAAAACTTGGAAATGGGTACCCCTTCCTGCCTCGCTTACGTGGTAATGGCTTTGAATACTACTAATTACCATTAGCATTACATTGCGCCAAAAAAGGCAAAATGTGGTTACCTCCAATGACATCACCGTGTTAAAGTAATTAATATTAAAATTGGGAGGTAACTAGTTACTCATATTTTTTCTAACCCCTTAAGTTAATTACTTGGTAAGCGAAGTTTTTGCTGGGTAAGTAGAAAAAAGCCGTTTTTCGCCATATTCGAGACGTTATAACTACGAAAATGCACCTTTGTTTATAAAACCTGATATGTAGTCTGAAAGTCCTACAAATTACCTTTAAAATTAATGTTTAACATTTGAGGAGCCGCAGAACAAAACGTACTTTTTCGCAAATTTAAAATTGTTGAGTTACTAAGGATTATTTCTTCCGTATCTTGATAAAAGAGCATGAACCCGAAAAAAGTAAGAAGTTTTTTATTATTTAAGAATTATTAACTATAAAACTTCTTACTGATTGCAGGTTCATGCCGTTTTTTAAGCGGACGAAACACATTGGCCTTTACCACAAGAAAACAAAAAGTCTATTTTAACAAAAGTTTTATTTGAAATTTCAAATTTTCAATACATTTTTTGAAAGTCGATTTTAAAAACAAAAACAATTTATATAGAAATAAAATTAAAAGCTGATTTTAAATATATTTCATTTTTCTATGGTAAGGCTGATAATTTTTAATTTTACAAGCAATTTTAAAATGCGAAAAAGTACGTTTTGTTCTGCGGCTCCACATTTATAATATCTTGTTTCATCTCTGATGAATACCGACTGAGAGTGGTATGTATTCATTAAGCACATCATAGAAATTTCAACGGGCGATATGTCAGCAAATAGACAAGGTATCTAAACAATTAAAAAAAAAACATTTTTTTTGTTTTTTTAATGGGGAATTTAAGAATTTTATAAGTTCGTCGTAAATAAAAGGCGAAATGTAGCAAAATAATTCTACAGTAAAAGTTTTAGTAAGTGATTTTTCACCCAAATCTACTAATAAGTTACTAATTTTAGTATCTTCAAAGTACTAAAATTAGTAATTTTTACTGGTTTTGAATAATATTAGTAAAAAATTATAGTATTGGTTCTTGCACTAGGTCCTTTTGGACTAAAATTATTTAAATTTTTAGTTTTGAATACCCACGTTTTTTTTGGGTGTAGGAAAAATACCGTGAATATAGCGAAAACCTAAAATGTTTTAAACTTCGTATTAAGACATCTCAGAGAAGAAACAACCCAGGCAGAAACTGCCAACCGTTCCAAAGAAAAAGTCTCGGCAAAGCACTTTATATTTTGTGTAGAAGGCAGTATGAATTCGAAAAAGTGCTTTGCAAGCGCTTTGCCAGTGTTTTTCTATTTAAATCCGTTCAAAGTATAAATTTTTTATTAAAATTTATTAATTTGCGTAGCAATTGGAATATTTTGTATTTCCCTGCAGGATAAGTGGCCGGTCCTTGATAGTTCTCGTGATGTGTCACTTAGACACAATGACCTACATATTACAAACGGATACATCACATGTGAAATGTCACTGGGTCTATCCCTTTGGAACACTACCCGATTCGGTTCAATACACCACTTATTTTTGGGACTCTTCCAAAAATTTTCCTAGAAGCATTTTTAATAAATTGTTTATTCCAAAACGCAAAGAAAACTGCAAACAATTTTTTTCCGGGACTTAGAAAATATTTCAAAGTTTGTCCAAAATTTTTTTATCCTAATAAATTAGTCAATAAATTTTTTATCCTAATTTAATAAATTTCTTTATTCAAATAAACACCAAAAAAGTTGTGTCTTATGGACTTATACAATTTTGATACGTCCCATTTTTTTGTTCTAAAAGTGCTATAATAGTACCATTTTTTTGTTCTAAAAGTGCTATAATAGTACCATATTTTTGGTTTTTAAAGCGCTTTCAAAGCGCTTTAAAATAGCAACGGCATACCGTGGTTATCATTTTGGACGCTGGGGGAGTACCAAACTGTGATGCTTTCCCAGCACACAAGCGACCATAAAAGGTACTTTGCCAGCGCTTTCCCGTTCGTATTTTTCTGCCTGGGAAGATATAACAGAGGTTAAACATTTATTTACAAGTTATGAAGTAGGACTTTCAGACTACTTGTCAGGATTTATAAATAAAGTTGAACTCGCGCAGCTATGACGTCTCGAATATGGCGAAAAACAGGGGGTTTTCAAACTTTTTTCTCAGGTTTTCTCGAATACCTGATGTGATGGAGAAATTCTGAGTACAGATTCGGACTCAACGCAGCTCAAACCTTTAGAAAAGTATATTCAAACCCCGGGGCTTCGACCTTTTTCAAATTTTGTTGTGTTATTAAATTTTTAATTATTTCTGAGAAATATTGATTTTTGTTGTACAATGAGAAAATCTAAAAAAAATAATTGATAACACAGGCTAAGTGGAGATTTCGACAACTTTCGGAAGAAGCCACCTTTCCTTCGTCAGCACTCTTCGATTGGTACTGTAGGTGTGTAAGATTAAAATCAGTTATTTAAACGTACATTTAAGGAAAAAATGAGAATCACATTTCATTACCCATATGTTATCGTTTAACTTAATCAACCTATTTTAAAATTTTTTCTTACACAGTTGTAATTTCTTAGAGTGGCAACCCTTAGTAGGACTTTTCAAGTCTTGAAAAATGTCCGTTAGGTTTGAATTTTTTTTTTTCATATTTCCAATTCTTTCTAATTCTTACAAGGGAAGTATCTCAACCCTTATGAACCGATTTGCCTGAAACTTAAAATAAATTTAAATGAGACCATTTTAAGGTTGGGGTGTCTCGGCTTATCGGCCATATCGGGGATTTAGGGGTTCAAAAAATGGGTCAAAATTTGGCGAAAAAATCGTTTTTTTTGATTTTTTAGCGATTTCTTTCAAAGAAACTATATGATGTTTCCATATGAGAAGAAAGGATTTTTTAATGCCTATTCAATGGTGGCGTAACCCCGTAAAAATTCTGCTTCGTTAAATATTTTTTTCATGAAAATGTGAAAATTTTGGGGGGTATTCATATGAAGACATAGACCTACGATATCCATATTAATACGAAATAATCTTTATTAAATTTAAGTCGACACGTATTTTTGCTCTAGACGATATTCCTGTTAGTTAGGGAGTTATCGAAATTTTCCCGAAGGTCCTCATTGTTTCATAAGGGGACAACGAAATTTTTAAACACTGATATGGCCGATAAGCCGAGACACCCCAACCTTAAAATCGTCTCATTTATATATATTTTAAGTTTCAGGCAAATCGGTTCATAAGGGTTGAGATACTTCCCTTGTTAGAAATAATTAATATGGACTCAAACCGAAATAAACAAAACTTCAGTTATAAAATATTAAGTCCAGCATTATATAAAAATAGAATTAAACTATTAAATTTTTAATTTTTCGAAAAAATTTATCAGAATCTGATTTCCCTCCATTAAATTATTTTAATACTCTTCTACAAAAAATAGTCATGCAAATCGTCGCTTAGGTGTATTTAAATTATATTGCAGAACTTTAATTTTTTGTTTTATAACACAGCCCCACAAAAAAAGTTTCTGACCAAAAAACTAGACCCTAATTCTTATGTATTTTGATCTTCTGAATTCGATTTCACCATCAGAATAGAATTCTATGGTTGGGAGTTCCTGTAATTTAAAAGGAAAGTCCTCAAAATGAACCTAACTGATTTGTTAAGTTTAACATTGTTTAATATATTTTTTTCTTAAATTTGACCTAAATTTTACACACAGAAATAACATTTAAAATATTTTTTACTTACAAGGGAAGTCTCCCTGATGACAGAACGAAAATTAATTGGACACCTCCTAAATATAAATTTGGGCCGCTAAAAAAAGAAACGTGTCGCTTTATTTTTTCTGTTCTACAAAATAAAACCAATTCCATAAAAATCCGTGGGTGACACTAGGGAGACTTTCCTTGTTAGTAAAATTTACAAAGAAATCAGTTAGGTTCACTTTGCGTACTTTCTTTGTAAATTACAGGAAACCCCTATTAAAGAATTCAATTCTGAAGGCAGAATTGAATTAAGTAGGTCAAAATACATAAGGATTGGTGCGTCTAGTTTCTGGGTCAGAATTTTTTTTTTAGTTTTTGTGGGGCTGTGTAATTGTTTAAAAATAAACAATTTGTAGTTTGCGGTCGTTTTGTTTATTTTGTTTCGTTAATTCCATTTAAAATGTCATAGTTTAATAATTTAATTATAAAAATAAATAGTGTGTTTTTTTTTCAGTAAATGATATATTTACATAAAAATGCCATTAAATTTTAAAATGTCATAAGTACATAAATACAAAACATACTTTAATACAATGGTTCCCAACCTTTTTTGTGCCCTGGCCCACTTTTAAGTTTAAAAAAAAACTACAATGTTCCCCCTACAACCAAAAAAAAATGTTCAAATTTGTTTTAAAAATTACTTTAGCAAACTTTTTGTTACAATCATCGTCTAAACAAAGTTTTTAGAAAAAGTTTTCAACAATTAACTAAAAAATTTAAATGAAATAATATTTTTTTTTAGTTTATTTAATAAAAAAAGAAACCTTAAAAATTTGCTGTTTGCCCCCTGAAGCATTTAAATTGCCCCCCGGTGGGGCGAGAATAAAAGGTTGGGAACCATTTGCTTTAATACATATAAAACAAATGTATTTATATGTATACAACACTAAATGTACGTAAATATTTTTATAAATATAATCAATGTGTATGTATTTGCATTTTTATGCATATGAGGCATTCCACACCAAATGTCCCGCTACAGAAAAACATGTGTCCCGTAAATTTCTGAATAGGTTGTTTGGATAACCCTATATGGAACTAAGAAAATTGCGTTTTTGGTTTTTCAAATTTTCAAAAACTGGGCTTAGGAGGCGTGGTCAAATATTGGAAAAATGGTCAAATTTGTGGCGAGTTGCCTTGATTAAATATTCATCACATTAAAACGGAATACACCACAATCCCAAAAATTTACATTCTTATATAGTTTTGTATGGGCTATCGATTAATTTTTTTTTTGGAAAATTTTCAAAACCCGATCTGAAATTTTCCATTTTTTAAAAAAGTTTGAATTTTAAATTTCATAACAATTTTGTAATTTGCTTGTATTTTCTTGTTTTAACGTTGCGAATGAGTATTATTAATTGCATAAATATTACTCATACGCTCTGTTGAAACAAAAAAATACAAGCAAATTACTAAATTGTTATGAAATTTAAAATTCAAATGCGATTTTCTCGAAAAAAACGAAACACGCGTTTCTGTTTTTTTTTGTGTGGATGGACAAACATCTAAACATTAAAAAAAAAATCGAAAAAAAAGTGGCCAGATTCTTGATAAATTGACTTTTTAAAAAAATGGAAAATTTCAGAAGAGGTTCTGAAAATTTTCCAAAAAACAAATTTTTAATCGATAGCCCATACAAAACTATATTAGAATGTTAATTTTTGAGATTGTGGTGCATTCCGTTTTAATGTGATAAATATTTAATCAAGGCAACTCGCCACAAATTTGTCCATTTTTCCAATATTTGACCACGTTTTTGAAAAATTGAAAAACCAAAAACGCAATTTTCTAAGTTCCATACAACCTATTCAGAAGTTTACGGTACACATGTTTTTTTTCGCTGTACATTTGGTGTGGAATGCCTCATATATAAAATCATTAAAACTAGGAAAGCAGAAAAAAGAGGGTCAAAAGTAATAAGAATTATTTATTTACTTTGTTTCAACAAAAAAATTGCCAATTTTATATGAATATTTAAAATGTGATATTAAACATATTGAAGACTTTCCATATCAAAAATTCGAGAATCGAAAAACTAAATATAATAATTTGGCTGAAATGCATGGCATTTTCCTGGTCAACTTTTAATGTAAATATTTAAAACAATTCCCTCACAGCTAATACAAACTTTGGTCATGTTGAAATATGAAATATGCAGACACTCTAAACTGTGGAAAATTTTGTATGGAATGCCTTAAATTTGTACATACATTTTGTAATTGTTTTTAAATAGTTATTGTAAATAAAATTTTAATTTGGCATTTGACCTTTCAACAATAAATTTCAAAATAGCAGAAAAGAGATAAAACTTTATGGGATATAATTTCTCACTCTTTGCGAAATGTGTGAGAAACCAATATACATAATTTTCGATTTTAAATAAAATCAGTCTTCAACAAATTTCCCTATTTTGACTGAAGGCCTCTAACTGTATGCCTCCTGTAGTACAACCATTCATGCGACTTTTTAAATAAATTTACTAATTAATTGACGATTTCATTGGCATTATATTGAAAGTAATGCCAATGAAAATTTTATCACTGGCATTGTTTTAATCAATGCCAATGCCCGTTAAAGAATAGGTAGCATTAATAATGCTAATTATGAAAAATTTCAATGGCATTAATAAATGTCATAATGAAAATAAAGCAATATTGTTTACTCTTTGAAAAATATTTTTTGGTTAAAACTTTAAATGGCTATATGTGAAAAACTGTGCCAGATAGAGCAAAACGGAGGGCATGTTTGGTTCTTAGAATCACCATACTTTTGTCGGTCCTCTTCAGATGTATGGAGCCTAACGTGTCCAATCTAGAATCTAAAAAAAATTGGCACTACCGAAAATATAAAAATTCACATACTCGCAAATCACTCCCGATACGAAAAAATAGGCCAACATTAAGGTCTATACCCCTAGCTCCATTAAGCTTCGCCACAGATTCAAAATGTTGGTCAGTTTAGCGTTATCTTGCTTAGTTTTCTAGGTACTGCAATTTAGGGGCCCAATAGGGTCTTGAGAATTTTAAAAACTGAATAACTAAAAAAACTATTACTCCGAGGACATTTGAGTATTTAGCGGACGAGTTCTAGAAACCAACAGCTACAAGCACTTTAAAAACTGAATAACTTAAAAACTATTACTTCAAGGACTTTTGAATATTTAGCGGACGAGTCCTGGAAACCAAGAGCTACAAAAATTCGTTTGGGCTATTTGTTATGTAGGCAATATTTACAGAGATATAAGAATTTTTAAATTTTCGGGAATTCCAAATTTTTTGGCACGAATATTTTAAGTTCGGAAATTGGCAAATGCGGACCAAGAGGAAAAAAGTTCCCTATCAGAGAACTAAACCAACCTCAGAAAAACGGTATTTTTTTACAGAGTTTTTTGTACTATTGTTTAGCAAATCCAACATTTTTATGTCAGAGGAAGTTCAAAACCCCCCTAACCACCCCCTTTTGTGGGCGTGGATATAAAAAATGTATTTTAATAATGATTAATTTGATTAAAAAATTTCAAGAATCATAATAAATACATTTGATAACATCTATTGCAAGGGGAAGCAGTCCCCTAACATATCCCAAAAAAGTACAATATATTTTTTAAAAAAGTTTATTAAATAAATTATAGTCTTTTTACATTTTACCTTAAGTGAAGTTAACTTAACTTTCGTTTTTTAATGACTAAATATTAAACTCTTCTGTTAGAAAAAACAACAGCAACAACCAAACAAGAATTGAAAAATCATGATTTAGTTGACACTTGCTTAATAGCCTACTTGGCGTATCGGTCTAGAGTGATTGTACGTTACAAGCAGTTAATAGCAAAGTATTACAGATGATGGGTTCAATCCTTGTCGGCTGCGATCTGTTAATAATTTTCACATATAGAGTTTTATTGACTATTAACTGAATAAATTTGACATTAAAAGTTGTTCTGAGGATTATTATAACTGGATAATATGAAACTAGTAGGAAACAAACCAGGATGTCTTAAATTTTTAGAAAAATTAAAAAATTTTTCTTTCACACTTTTCTCAATTCAAAACCATATAAAGCAAATCAAAAAGTTATAATACAAAATTATAATTAGAGCCTGAGCTCGACTGTCTTTACAGAAACAATAAATTAAAATATCTAATTTTTACATTATGATTAATTACAAAATTTATTATTTTACTTTCAGGTAAGTGCTTTAAAATAATCATAATCTGTACATTTGTGTAAATCGATGTGAGTACTAATTTTAATTTCTGTTATAACGCAATAATTTTAAATTACAAATATTTTTAATTTGCTTAAGAATTTATTTTGTATAACTTAGATCAGAGCTTCTCACTAACTTTTTCTTTGCGACCCCTTTTCAATATTTAAAATTTTTCGCGACCCCCCCAACATAAAGAAAAATAAATTATTAGCGTGAACTTTGCTCTCAGTTTTTTTCAAAAACCTGAATTAATGGAAAAATTTGGAAACCAAATTCAGAAACAGCATTGAAAAATTACTCGAAACCGTGTGGTGAGATCCCAGACGCATACCAAAAATTTCACGCAAAAAACATTTAAAAAATAAAAAAAAAAAACACAATTTTTGTAAAATTTGACACACAATTTCCTCAAAAATTTGGAAACCAGGTCCCGAACCTCGCCAATTTATATCAAAACTTACTATCGTCATTAATTTTTTATTTCCGAAAATAATAGAAAGATTCCAGTTTAACCTGATCAGAAATAAAGAAATGTTTACATAGAAAGCACTTAAAGTCCAATTTGGAGTAATGATTGTTCTTTTTTCAAAATTATGTACCAGTGTTTTGTATTGTTCGAAATTTATTCGATCACGTGTCTAGATCTGTTATTCGGATTCAGATTCAACATCAGCATTAAAAACTAAATCGAAAAAAGTGGTCAGATCCCAGACGCGTCCAAAAATTTCACAAAGCTCTCATTTTTTTTTTTTTTTTTTTTTTTAACGTTTATTTAATGAAAATTTATATGCTTAAACTATAAATAAACAAACAGTAGGAAATATATTTTACAATCATACATAGTCCCATATTCGGGCTCTCAAGTACGTTACGTATCTATGTATATACAATATTTACATTATCTTTTAAAATTTATTATTTACATTTATACAAAATAAGTATATACAAGTATTTATATGTATTAATTATAATTAGTGTGTAACGAAAAAAATTGGAAAGAACCTTACTTATATATCGCAATTCACAAAGCTCTTAAAAATGCACAAGAATACGTTTTTGTGAACTTTGCCTTTAATTTTCTCAAAAACCTAAAGTACTAGAAAAATTTGGAACCCAGATTCGGAATCAGCGACGGAAAGTTAATAGAAAACAAACTGTCAGATCCCAGACTCAGCCAAAAAACTTCCCAAATCAGTGTTGGCCATCCCGGGAAATTAACAACTGCACAGTGATTACGGAGGTCCTTTAAGTGATGAAAAAATTTTAATTCTTTAATAAAAGTGTTTGTATATTTTTATAACACAACAATAAAAAAATGCGTTTTAAATTTACCAAAATTTAAGGTTTTAAAAAAATTGTTCGCGACCCCCTGAAACTCTTCCGCGACCCCCTAGGGGGTCGCGACCCACCGTTTGAGAACTATTGACTTAGATCATCTCTATTTTTTTGTCATCTACAAATTCATGCAAACTATTTTTCAAATTTATTATTTTATTATTTTATACTAAAAAAATCTGGTAAAAATCTTTAAAAGTAAGGTTTCAGTAATTTTACAGAATTTTTAATATGAGTGTGGATTAGCGCGTCCCCAACTCTAAGTTTTTAGGTCTGCCCCCAAATGATGCCCAATTAGGACCCTTTTATGGGAAAAATAACGAACAAATTTTCGGAACCAATTCCGCACCAGCTTTCAAAGATTGCATAAGTGCATTTTAAAATATTAACGCAAAAAGTAGAGGAATACAGCGAAATATAATATATATTTTCTTCAGCCAAAGAGTGCTCTAAACGGTGACATGCATTGAGCTGTTACACTGTTCGACACCAAAAACCTACCAGTGAAATGTCTAACTGGTGCTTATAGATTTTGGTCTCCTGATTCCAAATCTGCCATCCAAGTTTTTCTAGCAATATTTTAGCACTTTTGGGGATCCACTGTTACGTATTCTTACGTTGGTTCCACAAAATAGGACTTAATTTTATATAAAATGGATCTCCTGATTCCAAAACTGCAATCCAAATTTGTCTAGCATGTTCCGTTTTCGAGATATTCGCGTTTGAAAATTTTAGTGTGATTCATATAGAATATAAATGCGTGACAGTGGAGTTTAAGTTTTTCAAATGCCAGTATTTCAAAAACGGCACGTGATAGACAAATTTTGATGACAGATTTGGAATCAAAAGGTTTCATTTATACTAAATCTAGTCATATTAGAATATTCTCATAGATTGCCCTTACAAATTTAAAATTTCCAATCAACAAGTTTGAGCTCTAATCGGCGAAAGTATCTCCTAAAACTCTGTACAACTCTGTATTTATATTCTTTTCATTTTCCAACACCGAAATACACTGCAGATTTGATGACACCGCAATATATATTTATGCCGCCGGAATTCTAAATGCGGAAGCCTTCACATTCCTTGTTATTATTCGGCGACTCATTACCGTCGCTGTCTTTTGACACAGTCAAAAACATTTCTACACTCATAATAATAACTTTGTAAAATACTCTGTAAAATGACTGTAATCTCAATTCAACAGATATTTGACAGAGTTTTCTGTCAAAACACAGATTTAAAGAAAAAGCTTTGTATTTTGTTGTGACAAAAAAACAAAGTTTACTCTGTTATATTACTTTTTACTTTGTAATCTTAATTTTACAGATAATAAACAGAGTTTTCTGCTAAAATACAGATCTAAGCAAAATACTTCGTATTTTTTTATAACCAAAAAAGTTTTCTGTTTTGATTAGTTTTTGTTTTTGTTACCAAACATCAAAATTTTATCTGTATTTTTTTTTTTGAGAAAAAGTTGAAAAAGAAGCAATAAAAGTTAGCAAAATTTATTTTTCAGAAATCTTATAAAAATTTTACAAAACAAATGTACAGAGTTTTTTCTGTAAATTTTTTTTTTGCATCAAATATATGTAAATTTCATAGTTTTCCTTGCTAAATGGTGGTTTATTTAACCAATATGTTACTAGAAACTCTGTAAATTAACAGTTTTTTTGTCCAAATTATTTTACAGAGTTTTATGGTAAAATTACAGAGATTTCTCTGTAAAAAAGCTTTAATATTTAACCAATATTTTACTATAAACTCTGTAAATTAACAGTTTTTTTTCTGTCAAAATCATTTTACAGAGTCTTTTAGTAAAATTACCAAGAAATGTTGTTAGCTGGAAAAGTATGGTGTACTCTGTTAAATAAGCTGAGTTTTTCTGTAATTTAACAGAGTTATTATTTTGAGTGTAACCAGCTAGTTGTGTAAAATGTCAAATTTTATTTTCTTTACACACATATAAAAATAGACCACCCTCTATTCACAATTTCCATATGCTTCATTGCATATTTTAAGGCGTTAAAATGATAGTTTAAGAATTTTGCACCACAACATTGTATATTTCCACACGTTTTAACTATGCACATTTTCTATTTTGTTGCATTTTAACCTTTGACATTTTTATGGTTTTAAAAGAAATTCAATGTATGATACAGTAACGACATGATAACATACTTACATACATGTAAATATAATAGAAACTATGTAATACAGTGTTTAGGCTGCACATAAAAATCTATAAATTTGTTTTTTTTTTTTTACTTTATTTGATGTCGAACTGTTAAAAGTGAATGGTAATGTGAGTATGAACAACGCAATCATATTAAACAGTTTATAAATTTAATGTAGTATTTATTCGACCTTTAATTTGTAATATAAATAAAATAACAGAGCTCGAGGTCTTTTGTTGTTGTAAATAATCTTTATTTTACTTCTCCAATATTTCGAAATTCATCGAATTTCATCATCAGGGGACAGTGTTAAAAAATTACACAAACACAAATAAACTTTAAGCCTCTTCTATTTACATTGTCGATTGGAGTGCAATTCCTTTAAAATTGTGCAATAATATTAAATGGAAGAATAATAAAATCCCATTTAAAACTACACAGTGTAAACGCTTTAAGAACGTAAAAGTTATAAAGAATAGTAAAAAGTAAATAAAACATTAAACTAACGAGAAGCTATATCAAGGTATTTTCAGTGTTTTTCTTTTATTATAATTCTGTTAAAAAAATGTATTTTAATAGAATTAAAATAAGAAAAAAGTACTTAACCTTGGAGAATATAAAATTTTTTAGCAAGGCAAATTCGTTAAGAGTGGTCGGTAATTGATTTACAAGGCAAATTTGAAATAGTTTTAGAGAAGAAGGAAAATTGGATATGAATTTCTTTAAGCAATATAGCGCGCCCGGGCGTCCCGTCAAATTCAAACTATCGAATTTCGTGTTCCATTTTACCAATATTTGACAGTTTTTCTTGTTTTTTAACAAATCGAAATTTATGTTTTTCTTTGTAATTTTACAATTTTTTTTTTGTAATTTTACAAATTTTCAAGATAATTTTACAAAAAAATCTAGTAAATTCACGAGAATTCCTTGTAATTTTAATTGAGCCAAAAAACTGTAAATTTACACTTTTATTGGTAAAAACTTGTAAAATTACAAAATTATTGGTAAAAAGCTTTTAAAATTATTAGGAATTCTCGTAAAATAGGTTACGAAACCTCTTTGTAAATTTTATCGTGTCAAAAAATTTGTCAATTTACAAAATTATTGGTAAAAATCTTGTAAAATTACTAGGAATTTTTGTCAAATAGGAGGTAGCAAACAAAAAAAGTTACAAGTTTTTCTTGTAATTTTACGTGTTTTTTTTTTTTTTTTTTTAATTGTAATACCTGCCGAACGATGGTCACGTCATAGCTGAGTGTGAAAAATTACGTTTTTCGAACAAAACTCATGTCCAAATTTTTTAACCAAAGCCGGCTCAAAAATAAGGAATTTTTGCGTACTTTATGGTTAAAAAAAAATTTAAAAAAAATCCAAAATAGTGATTTTGGTCCGCATCTCATAATTTTTAAACATAAAAATATTTTTTTTTTTTCCAAAAAGGTCCCAAAAGTTGGAAAATGCGAAGTATGTTATCTAAAAAATATTTAAAAAAAAATATAAAAACTCGATTTTTGTCAAAAAAAATGCTGATCACCGATTTTGATTTACAGATGCTGATCAGCTTTTTTTGACAAAAATCGTGTTTTTAATGTTTTTTAATATTTTTCACTTGATATACTCAACATTTTCCAACTTTTAAGAACAACTTTGTTAAAAAATATTTTTTTTGTTTAAAAATCAGCATCTGTGGACCAAAATCACTATTTGGCACAGAAAAAAAAAAAAAATTGAGTAAATTTTTAATACTTTTGAGTAAAAAATTGCTCAATTTTGCACCAGTAAACGATTTAATAGTATTGAGTAAACTTTTAATAAAAAACTATTAAATGCTTAAAACAAAATTTGAATAAATTATTTATTCAACACAATTAAAACTTTACTTAAAATTGTTCAATATTTTTAAGTAACTTTTTAATTGTGTCAAGTAAAAATTTACTCAAAATGTATCAATTTATTTTTGTAAAAAGTTTAAAAATTTTCGATTTTTTTTTTCAAAAAAATTGTTTTTTCAAACTTTACCAAAGATACTTATGTCTTCAAGACAAAGGAAAATTTTATAAAGATGATTTCAAACTTTCATATACATACACAAAAAACTATAAACTAAGTGAGAATTCAAAACACCAAGAGAATAAAAAAATAAATAAAAAAAAAAATATTAAATTTGTTTTAAATTATTTACTCAAATTTTATTTTCAATTTTTGAGTAAATTTTTAATTGCGTTTAATAAAAAATTACTCAAATTTGTTTTAAAAATTTAAACAAGTGATTACTTAAATTGTATGTCTCAATATTATTTTCTGTGTGGAATTTTTTAAGTATTTTTCCCATAAAGTACGCAAAAATATGTGATTTTTTTCGTAAAAAGTACCAACACTTTTTTGACTCTAGATAGAAAGTTTAATTGAGAACATGTTAATTATGTTTTACTATTTTAAAAGGTAACATCAAGTAGATGAGTTTAAAATCAAAATGGAGGCCGAGGCCCATCCAAATTTTCCCAATTTTTGGCCTGAAAATCAATCTTAATTCTTTGCGAAAAAGAGTTGGAAGTCAAAAAATGCGGATTTCTTTTACTGTATTTAAAAAATGTATTTTTTGTTTGGGTTGTTGTTGAAAAAACTAGATGATAACTAGGGATGAGATTTTCATGCAGTAAAAACTACAAAATATGCGCTTAAAACATGCGCTAAAAAATACAAAATATGTACTAAACACCTAAAAAATATGCACTAAAAAATAAAATGTTTTCATACAAAAAACTTTTTAAAAAGCAAAAAATAACGCCGGGTTTAAATAGTAACATGTAAAACTTTATGTAAGCATTTTTTTTTTAACAAATTAATACAATCTATAAAGTTAAAAATAAAAAAAAAAAATTATTTTCAAAATAAATTTTTAAAACAAAAAACACTTTTTGAAACAAATAAATTTCACTTTTTGTTTTTGCTAATTTATGAAAAAATATGCGAAAATATGCACTTAAAAGTTTGAAAAATGCACAAAATATGCGTTTAAAACCAAAATATGCTAAAGTATGCATTTTCTCCAAAATATGCAAAAATATGCAAAACCAAATCGATGCCATTTTAAAGCAAATTTCTTGATTCGGATAGATAATACGTCGATATCGTTTTTAGACTATCGACAAAAAAACATGCATTTGCATGAAAATCACATCTTTAATGATAACTGAATAAAAACAAGTAAAAAGTTATAGTCGGTCAAGACCGGCCATATGGTACCCTACACCAGTGTTTTCCGGAAAATGGGTCCGAAGTCCAAACATGGACCGATTGTACCAATATTTTGCTCGATCTTTATTCAGTATAAAAAACACACATAGATCAAATTTTAGTGGAATTGGTTTATTTTTTGCCAATAGACCGATTTAACTGAATGTTGGTCGAAATTTTTATATGGGGGACTAAGTCCAAAAATGGTATAATTATATTCCTAAAGTACACTTTTTACACCTAAAAATACAATTTTAATCAAATATTTCCATTTTCATGAATTTTGAGGGATTTATGTGAATATTTTGAGGGTGGTTTGTATGGGGACTAGTCCTTTGATACTTTGAATGATTTACCTGCTAAATTTCAAAGCGATATCTTTTATAATACGGTTATTAGAGTCATTTAAGCTGAATTCAAAGGTGGCGTTTGTATTGGGGCTAGGTCTTAACATGGACCGATTTTCTACAATTTTCAATAGGTCCTTGGGCCAAAAGATGCTTAATTTTCAAATTTCAAGTCAATTGATTGAAAATTGCGCCCTGTATCGTGCTTAAACCGATAGATGGACAGACGGACAGACGGACATCGCTAAATCGACTCAAAAAGTCATTCTGAGTCTATCGGTATACTTGAAGGTAGGTCTAGGACCAATATTTCGGGTAGTTACAAACATCAGCACAAACTCATTATACCCTGTACCCCAGAGTGGTGTAGGGTATAAATATAAAATCGCGATTTTTGTCAAAATCTGCTGATCAGCGATTTTGGTCCACAGATGCTGATCAGCTTTTTTGGACCAAAATCGTGTTTTTATATTTTTTTTTACATGACATACTCAATATTTTCCTACTTTTAAGATTAATTTTGTTAAAAAATATTTTTTTTTGTTTAAAAATCAGCATCTGTGGACCAAAATCACTATTTTGGATTTTTTATAAATATTTTTCCCATAACTCTTTTGACTCTAGATAGAAAGTTTCTAGTTTGAAAGGCAACATCATGTAGATGAGGGGCCGAGGTGTCAATATTGCGACCACCAGCCCCATCCAAATTTTTCTAATTTTTGGCCTCAAAATCGATCTTAACTCATAGCGAAAAAGTGTTGGAAGTCAAAAAATATGGATTTTTTCTAACTTATTTAAAAAATTCCTCTTTTGTTTGCGTTGTTGGAAAAACTAGATGATAACTGATAGAAATAACTGTGTAAATGGATAGTTTTTTTAAATTTTTTATGTTTGAACTTCGAAAAACCCTACTTACAAGGGAAGTATCTCAACCCTTATGAACCGATTTGCCTGAAACTTAAAATATATATAATAGAGACGATTTTAAGGTTGGGGTGTCTCGGCTTATTTTTTTCGGACGCTGTAATGATCAGGTTAAGTATTAATAACTTTTCCTTTAAAGAATTGCTATCAAATACACCGTCCGACAAAAATACATAAAAGTCATTAATCATGAACTGGATAATATACGTTTGAAACTAGAGGCTAAATGTAGTAAAACTGCATTTACAGTTTTTCATTTCGTGGTACTGTTTCCTTTTAAAAGGACTTCAATGTTTTGAAGGATTAAATTTTATAAATTATTTTTTAATATTTGTACTTGTCCTAGGATGCCACTAGTCATAGCAAATTAAAGGTTAGGATCTTCCCTAATTTTCCTTTTTTTATACCCTCCACTCTAGTGATAGAGGGTATATATAAGTTTGTCATTCCGTTTGTAACACCTCGAAATATTGGTCTAGGACCCCATAAAGTATATATATTTATGATCCTCGATCGATTTTAAGTCGATCTAGCGATGTCCGTCCGTCCGTCCGTCCGTCCGTCTGTCTGTCTGTCCGTAGAAAACACGCTAACTTTTGAAAGACTTTACAGAGGCTACTGAAGTTTGGCATATATGTTTGTCATTTACCTGGTCAGGTTGGTATTGCAATCCAGCCAAATCGGTCCAGTAGTTCAAAAGTTATGAGCAAAAGAGTAAATTTCGGCAAGGGTGTTTCGCGAATTTACGAGATAAAAAACACGATAACTTCCCAAAGACAATAATGAGACTACTGAAGCTTGGCATGTATCTTTACCGTTCCCCGGGTCTGTTTGGAATTAAATTTCAGCTCAATCGGTAAAGTGGTTCAAAAGTTATAAGCAAAACCCTAAATTTCAGATTAGTTTCATCTAAAATGCCACGTGTTTTAACAAGTTTTAAAAGCATTGCTGGTAACTAAACAATGCTTTTCAAACTTGTTTAATTTTAAAGCAATGCTTTTTAAACTTGTTTAGTTTTAAAAGCATTGGTAACTTAAAAATTACACACGAAAAAAATTTTACACTCAAAAAAAAATTTACACTCAAAAAAAATTTTACACTCAAAAAAAATAAATTTACACAAAAAAATTTAGTTTTTTTTTTACAAAAATGACAATATTTTGTGAACATACGTACGTGCATTCACTCAGAAATATTTACACATTACACTCGAAAAAAATTTTACACTCAAAAAAGAAATTAGTAATTTTTCTTTTATTTTTTTTAAATGACAAAAAAAGAGTTTTTTACTCAAAATAAAATATTTCGAATCAAAATTGTTAATTTTTTCACGTTAAAAAATGTACTACCCTTTAAAAAAAATGCATTGTGGAGGGTATTCATAGATTCGCCAAAGTCGAATTTAACTTTTCTACTTGTTATTTTTACATATCAGGAAAAAGGAGGTAGGTTACGTCCTTTCAAAAATTTATCCTTCAAATCATAGGCGTATGCAGGATTGTTTTTCAGGGCCCAACAACAACAACAACAAAAATTTTGTTGTTCTTTTCGTGAGATTTGCGTTTTCCAATACATATAAAAAATAATAGTTTTTGTTGTTGTTGTTGGGCCCCCCCTCTGAATACGTCGTTGCTTCAAATCATTTAAAATGTTCAACAAAATATTTTGATAAAGTTTTCGAATGACTTTATTCACATCCTTTTATCATGATGTGGCAAAAGAAAAAAATGGGAAATAAAGGGAAATCCTCTTCTTTCATTTGCCATCACCACACTCAAAATAATAACTCTGTAAAATGACTGTAATCTCAATTCAACAGACATTTGACAGAGTTTTCTGCCAAAATATAGATTTAAAGAAAATACCTTGTATTTTGTTGTGTATTTTGTTGTTTCTTCTGTAATATTACTTTCAACTTTGTAATCTTAATTTTACAGATAATTAACAGAGTTTTCTGCTAAAATACAGATTTAAGCGAAATACTCTGTATTTTTTATAACCAAAAAACTAGGTTTTATCTGTATTTTTACTTATTTCTATGTAATCTTAATTTCATAGTTAAAAACAGAGTTTTCTGTAAAAACACCAAAATTTTATCTGTATTTTTTTTAGAAAAATCTTTTCAAAAATCTTATAATATGTTTTTTACTAAACTCTCTAAATTTACAGAGTTTTTTTCTGTAAAATTTTGGTTACATGAAATGCATTTTACAAATATATGTTAATTTACAGAGTTTTTCTTTGCTAAATGGTGTTTTTTAACCAATATTTTACTAGAAACTCTGTTAATTAACAGTTTTTTTGTCAAAATAATTTTACAGAGTTTTATAGTAAAATTACCAATAAATGTTGCTAGCTGGAAAAGTATGGTGTACTCTGTTAAATTAGCAGAGTTTTTCTGTAATTTAACAGAGTTATTAGCCCTGTTTTTTGCAGACCGGATTAAGATTAGGATTAACTTTATTTAGTTAAAAAATGGGTCAAATCAAGTTCAGATTTTTTTTTATAATTTTTTTCTGAAAATACATACAATAAGTAAATATAAACAGAAAAACAAATTAAGCTTTGTCCAAAATGTCAAGAATGAAAAATAAATTTAGTTAAATCCTAGGATTAACTCAGATTTATTTATACCATTTTACATTTTGGGCAACGCTTAACTTGTTTTCCTGTTTATACTAGCTAATTGGATGTAGATTCAGAAAAAACAAATAAAAAAAATTCTGGACTTGATTTAATCCTGATCTTAATCCAGTCTGCAAAAAACAAGCCTATTATTTTGAGTGCAGTAGCATCCTACACTCAAAAAAAAAAAACTGTAATGTTAGCAAAAAAAGCTTGTAAACCTACAAGAAAATTTGCTGATTTTGAACCCACAATTTTTTTGCTAAAGTTAGCAAAAATGTTTTGCCAATAATTAGTTAACTAAATTTTTTTTTTTGACACATTTGAGGACCCCATTGGGTTCGGACCCGATAGGTCCAGACCCCGATGGGCCTAGACCTAGTTGGGTTCCTTAAAAATCGTCATAGTTTTTGATCCAAAATTTGTGTCCGTTTCGCTCTATCTTGCATAGTTTTTGAGATACGTAATTATAGGGGACCACTGGGGTCTTGAGAATTAAAAAACTCGATAACTTCAAAAATATTACTCGGAGAGCTTTTGACTATTTTGCGGTCTTGTTCTACGTATTGAGAGCAACAAAAATGGTTTTGGACTTTTTGTTGTGTCGGCAATATTTACCGAGATATGAGCATTTTAAAATTTTCGGAAATGCTAACTTTTTTGGATCCAAAGTTAGGGCCCATTAGGGTCCACACATGTGAAGAGGACCCGCGAAAGTATGGAGATTCTAAGAACCAAAAATGCCCTCTATTTTGCTCTATCTGGCTTAGTTTCCGAGATAGAGCCATTTTAAGTTTTGTGAAAATAAAAAAAAATTTACCATTTATTTTTGCTAATGTTAGCAAAAAATCTTGTAAAAATGTTGTCAACTCAATTTCAAATCTTAGCAAAAGAAATTAGTTCAACGTTTGTTTGAAATTGCTAATGTGCTAAATGAAGTTTACAAGAATTTTTTGCTAACATGCTAATATCAACTAAAAATTTGCTAAAAGTTAGCTAACTAGCATTAGCAAAAAAAAATTAGTAAATCTACTAACGTATTTTTTTGAGTGTAGTGCAAGTACAAATATTTCAGAAATATTTTACAAAATGTATCCTTTAAAATTTTGAAGTCCTTTTAAAAGGAAACAGGATCAAGAAATGAAAAACTATAAATGCAGTTTTACTCCATTTGATCTCTTCTTTCAGACATGTATTATCCGGTTAGTAAGAGAGATATGACCTTGAGCTAGAATAATCTGTCTCAAAATAAAAAAATATTAACAATTTTTTCGCCAATAAAGTTGTTTGCAATAATTCGGCACGGTCGAATTTAATATTTTTACTTGTTTTAATTTAACTTTATCTATTTCAACACTCAAAATAATAACTCTGTAAAATAATCTGTAAAATGACTGTAATCTCAATTCAACAGATATTTTACAGAGTTTTTTGTCAAAATACAGATTTTAACAAAATACTTTGAATTTTGTTGTAACTCTGTAAAATAATCTGTAAAATGACTGTAATCTCAATTCAACAGATATTTTACAGAGTTTTTTGTCAAAATACAGATTTTACAAAATACTTTGAATTTTGTTGTGACAAACAAACATAGTTTCCTCTGTTATATTACTTTTTACTTTGTAATCTTAATTTTACAGATAACTAACAGAGTTTTCTGCAAAAATAAAGATTTAAGCAAAATACTTCATATTTTTTTATAACCAAAAAAGTTTTCTGTGTTAAGTAGTTTTTTTTTGTTACCGAACATCAAAATTTTATCTATGTATTTTTGTTTTTGGGAAAAAGTTGAAAAAGTAGCAAAAAAGTTTTCAAAAAAATCTTTTCAGAAATCTTATAAAAATTTTACAAAATAACATGCATTTGACTAAACTCTGTAAATTTACAGAGTTTTTTTTTGTAATTTTTTTTTGCATCAAATGTATTTTACAAATATATGAAAATTCACATGGTTTTCTTTGCTAAATGGTGGTTTATTTATCCAATATTTTACTAGAAACTCTGTAAATTAACAGTTTTTTTTTATCCAAATCATTTTACAGAGTTTTAAAGTAAAATTGCAGAGTTTTCTCTGTTATAAAGCTTTCATATTTAACCAATATTTTACTATAAACTCTGTAAATTAACAGTTTTTTTGTCAAAAGCATTTTACAGAGTTTTTTAGTAAAATTACCAAAAAAATGTTGTTAGCTGGAAAAGTATGGTGTACTCTGTTAAATTAGCAGAGTTTTTCTGTAATTTAACAGAGTTATTATTTTAAGTGTAGAAACTATAAATATTCAAATAATTAAAAAACAATTTCCATCAACAAGACAAACCGACATTTAAAATCCAACTGATGATAACACTTACTGGAGTGTTTGAAACCGGTATGGGAATACCAGAAATGTCTATAATTTTTAGAAATTCAATTTTTCTTCTGCATTTTTTTCAACTTAAACCCTATAAAACATTTTCATCATTTAAAATTTTTAACACACGCTCGATAACCTTCCTTATTTCATAATTAAAGGATTCGTTAATATTGTTGACATTTGTAGTGAATTTTTAAAAAGCACCCAATTACAATTGTATGCATAAGTAGTCAGTCGTATAAATATTACCATATATGATGCATTTTAACTTTTTTTGCAGTGTTTATTTTTTTTTTTTCTATCCATTTGTATTCTTTACAAGTTTCTCTTGCAATAATATAGCAGCACAGCAGTCAGTAGCAGGTGCCAAAAATATAAAAAATCTTTTTTTCTTTAAAAAGTAGCTAAAGTGGTAAAAGGTGGCTTGTTTTGCTTTAAAAGCAAAAAATAGTAGTATATGTTAAAGTTTTTCTAATTTATGGCAAGGATTTTTTTGTTTCGTTTTGTAGCCATTTTACATATTTGAAGTGCAGCAAATAAGTTTTTTTGTTTCCTTATTCGTTTGTTTTGTTTTGTTGCAACAAAAATTGTGGTTCTTTTTCTTTCATGCTAAAACAGGTAAAATATACAAAAAAAAACTTGAAAAATATGTATATAATGGGTTTTTAAAATAATTTATAGTAAGAGGAATTATTTGAAGATAGACAAAGTTTCACATATGGTTGCTGTTTTATGATAAAAAAAAAACTTTGATAGGTGCAAAATCTTGTAATGTGAATAAAAGATGATAAACTTGAAATATATGTGAACTTTTGTAAGGAGAGATTTTTAAAAGAAACTTTTAAATTGAAAAATTATCTTAAGAAAACGTATGAAAAAGTACACTGCAATACAACAAAGTTTCTGCAGAAGTAACCTTACAGGCAGTAACGGTCAAATCAATGGCAACATATAAATTATGTCAAAAATGTCAAGTTACCCTGCGTCTCTTAATCCAAAATCACCTTGTAAAAATGTCCATCACGTGACAAATGTAAATTGGACTTATGACTAAACTGGAGACAACACCGTCCGAAAACCAATATTAAACATGAACCGTATGATATACGTCTGAATGTAGAGATCAAATGAAGTAGAACTGCTTTTACAGTTTTTCATTTTGTGATCCTGTTTCCTTTTAAACGGACTTCAAAGTTTTAATGGATTGCATTTTGTATAGATTTATATTTTTAAATATTTGTGCGTGTCCTATAATGTCACAATTAATGGCAAATTAATAGTCTACAACTTAGAAATTATTTTAAAAGGGTAAGAGGATCACGAAACGAAAATTGCAGTTTTACTACATTAAATCTCTTGAAAAAAAGACGTTGAACACGAACTGGTTAATAAACGTTTGAAACTAGAAACTAAATGTAGTGAAACAGCATTTACAGTTTTTTATTTCGTGATCCTGTTTCTGTTTAAAAGGACCTCCAATTTTTAGAGGATTAAATTTAATAAAATATTTTTTTAATATTTGTACTTATCCAAGGGTACCATTATTGACAGAAAATGAAAGAGAAGGATCTCCTTTAATTTTCCTATGTTATTATTTTTACATATCAGGAAAAAGGAGGTAAGTTACGTCCTTTCAAAAATGTATCCTTTAATATCATTCAAAATTTTGAACAAAATATTTTGTTAAAGTTTTCAAATGACTTTATTCACATCCTTTTGTCCTGATATGGTAAAATAGAAAAATGAATAAATTAGGGGTGATCCTCCTCTTTCATTTCCGTCACCAGTGTCATCCTAGGACAAGCACAAATATTTCAAAAATATTTTACCAAATGTATCCTTTAAAACCTTGAAGTCCTTTTAAAAGGAAACAGGATCACGAAATAAAAAACTGTAAGTGCAGTTTTACACCATTTCATCTCTACTTTCAGACCGGTTCATATTTAATATTAGCTGTCAGACAGTGTTATCCAGTTCGTGTTAAACTACTTTTTTTTTTTCGTTGAACAGTGCACTAGGACAAAACCAAAATTATTTTTACTAATTTTAAGTCGCGAACAAAATTTAAATTTTTTTCCAAAAAAAAAAAGTCATCAAAAATGATTTTAGAAAAAAACAAGTAAAAAAGTTAAATTCGGCCTCGAGAAATGTATTTATACCCCCCACAAAGCAAACAAGATTATTTGAAAAAAAAAAAAAAACTGAAAAAAATTCCGCGAAAAAAAAAATGGTGAAATAAAATTTGTATTTTTTTTTTTGTAGGTTTGTTTTCGTTAAAATACCATTCAACATCGAATTCTGTTCAAATATGTCAACCCGAATCCAAATTAAAGCATTTTGAATTTTTAGGTTATGTAAAATGTACCAACATTTTTGAGGTGTCCTTACATTTTCGTTCATAACTTTTTAACCGCTGCACAGTGATTCGTCCCCATATATCGAGTGGGCAAAAATAGAATATTGGTCGCAGATTTCTAAGATTTTGTACACAAGCATTAAATTATCCAATCAAGAAAAAAACGAGTTTTTTGAAAAATCGGAGCAACGACACGCCTACCCCCCATATATCCTGAAATTTAAATATGTGATTAAAACTACAAAAATGGTCACAAAATTCCCAAACTTTGTCAATGTTACCAATTTTGATATAGTATTTTATGTGTAAATTTTTTTCTAGATTGAACCAAGGACTCGTGTGGCTGCCATATATTATTTTTCTTAAAAATATTGTAAATCGGTCAAAAATTACTCGATACCCTTGAAATTTTTTGTAAAAATTTGAATAAGTGATGTCAATGTGTATGCCAAATTTCGCTGAAATCGGTTCTGTAAAACAAAAGTTATTTACATATCCTTTTTAAAAACTGCAATAAAGTGTTAATATAGTTTAATCACAAAAATAAAATAGAAAGAGTTGTCAACGATTTTCCAAATTTGGTACACAAGCACAAAATTAATTAGTAGAAAAAAAATAAAAATTTTGAGCAAATCGGTCAAAGGACATTTGTACCTGTCGTATATCCTGAAACTTAAAAGTGGAGTTTTAGCCACAAAACTTGCTATAAAATTACTAAACTTAGTTATTGTCTTGGAAATTTAGATAACTATCGACGTACAACATTTGTATTTTAATCTGAGCAAGGACTCGCGTGGCTGCCATATATCCTTTTTCTTGAAATCGCTGTAACTATTTTAAAAATGTTTCAATTGCTATCAAATTTTTAATATAGGTTAGGTCAAATGGCGTTAATAAGTGTCCCAAATTTCGTTGAGTTGCTTAAGGTAACAAAAAAGCTGTTAATATATCCTTTTTTTAAATATAGTCAAAAATATGAAAATACATTATAACTGCAAAAACAAAACATTCGCAACACTTATTTTCTATTGCATTACGAAAATAAATTTATTTAAAATAAGTTTTGAGTAAACTCGTTTAATATTTGCTTTATTCCTAAGTATATACCCCGTTAATAACAAAAAACTTAAAAAAAAAAAATTTTTTTTTGGGTACTTAAAATTTTTATTTTTTTTTTTTCGTTTTTTTTTTTCAAAAACTTAGTTATTTTTATTATTTGATCGTATAAAAAACAGTCCAGGATGTTAAAAAAATCAATAAAAAATAATATCTAAGTACGAACTTTTTTTATGTATCTAAAAAAAAATTTTGGTTTTGATTTGGGATACCAACGAAAATCAAATACTGGTTTTAAAGCAAAATGGCCCACTGTATACTTATTTTATCGAATTATTTACTACTATCTTGCCGTCCCGGTACTTCGTTACCGGTTGTATTGATTACCGGATAATAGAAGGATCAGGATAACTCTATCTATTTCAAAAAATTCCCCTACATAGTCTTTGTTTTATTTACTTGTGGACGTTTAAGTCTTTCATAAAATAATATTTCAATGCATAATTTGAACAATAAAATTTGAATAACTTCGCTGGTACGTCATCATGCTCGTTCCGGTGAAAAACGATATTGGCAATTTTCGAGCCCTTATAACGGGTTTTGAGTGAAAAAAGAAATTGAATAAAAATAAGTTTGAGTGGAAAAACATTTAAAGAAAAAAATATGGAGTAAAAAAGTCAAATACGAAAAATTTGAATAAAAGGTATCATTCCATATTGTTCCAAGCTCTATTGCATTTCGTTCCCCGTTCTATTCCATTTCATTTCCAATTTTATTTTCTTTCGTTCCATGTTAGTTTCATTCCTCTCCATATAATATGCGTTAAAGTAATAAATTGTCTTTATCTTATAGATATGAAAAGTACCATTTTACAGCACTGTTACCTGCTTTAAAATATGGCCTTCTCTTGGGTGTTATTTCTGGGGCTTTTAGTTTAACAGTTGATATCTAGGTCATTATTATAGGAACATAAAAAAAAGTACCAAAAGTACACTTTCTAACCCCCGTTAGAAATGGAATTTCCAAAAAGTACCTCTTCCAGAATGTTTTTTTCTTCACCGAAGAATCCTACATTCCATATTTCAATTTTCTAGGATCATTGTTTCGGCAAATATTAAAAGTACAAAAATGATTTTTCATTCCTAATTTTTAGTTTCTAGAGCCATTACGTCAGAAGATATCAAAAGTACCGTAAATACACTTTTTTAGCCATGTTTTTTTACACAATCTACATTACTGGAAATATAAAAAGTTTCTATGAATATTATATCAGGAAATAAAAAAGTACCAAAAAGTCCTTTCGGTACTTTTTATAAAAGGTACTTTTTACAAAAGGTACTTTTTATAAAGGTACTTTTTATAAAAGGTACTTTTTATAAAAGGTACTTTTTATAAAAGGTACTTTTTATAAAAGGTACTTTTTATAAAAGGTACTTTTTATAAAAGGTACTTTTTATAAAAGGTACTTTTTATAAAAGGTACTTTTTATAAAAGGTACTTTTTATAAAAGATACTTTTTTTAAAAGGTACTTTTTCTAAAAGGTACTTTTTATAAAAGGTACTTTTTATAAAAGGTACTTTTTATAAAAGGTACTTTTTATAAAAGGTACTTTTTATAAAAGGTACTTTTTATAAAAGGTACTTTTTATAAAAGGTACTTTTTATAAAAGGTACTTTTTATAAAAGGTACTTTTAATAAAAGGTACTTTTTATAAAAGGTACTTTTTATAAAAGTACTTTTTATAAAAGGTACTTTTTATAAAAGGTACTTTTTATAAAAGGTACTTTTTATAAAAGGTACTTTTTATAAAAGGTACTTTTTATAAAAGGTACTTTTTATAAAAGGTAATTTTTATAAAAGTTACTTTTTATAAAAGGTACTTTTTATAAAAGGTACTTTTTATAAAAGGTACTTTTTATAAAAGGTACTTTTTATAAAAGGTACTTTTTATAAAAGGTACTTTTCCCGAGTAAAAATAATTTAATATGATCTTATATACTTTTATATAGTCATATTATTTGATATATGATCATGTGTGACACTATGTATTGCAAGATAAATTTATATAATAAATTTTGATGTGGCATTTTTTTAAGATATCGCCATACATAACTATATGTTGTAACATCTGGTCCCATGCATCATTTTAAATTTCTAAGTGTTTTATATAAAATTTTATATGCCTCCATTATTTTTTAATTTTTTTAAGTGTTTTCCAAGAACATATTTTTATCGCAAATATTTTCAAAGTGTTTTATATAAAATTTCATATCGAGGGCCTATATTCAAAACCCTCTATCTTCCATTTTCACGAAAATGACTTTTTGATGGCAAAATATTCAGTAAAACGGCCCTCATCTATGGTGTAAAATTCAGAACAAAAATATTTTTTTTTGCTATTTTATTTGCATTTTTGGTTTTCTCTATCTCTTACACAATTAATTTTTCTGAATGCAAAACCCTCTATCTTTTCAAATAATTAATTTATAAATATTTGTTTTGAATAATTTCATCATGCATTACATGTTTTCATATTAATCTTTGCATGCTGCACATGAATTTGTCAACAAAATTCCAGAACCACGATTTTGGTCCATTGATGCTAATTTTTTCTAAAAATTCTTGTTTGACTTTTTTGAAAAATATATCTCAAACTTTGGATGTCTTGTGTACATTATGAAAAAAAAAGTTTTATCTTAAAAATCCCGATGCTGATCAGCATCTGTGGACCAAAATCGCGTTATTATTTTATTTATTATTTCTTACATAACATACTCAACAGTTTGTCAACGTTTGAGATGAATTCGGTAAAAAAATAATTTTTGTCTTAAAAATCCGCACCTGTGGACCAAAACCGCGATTTCGAAATTATTTATAAGCCGTTATCATTAATAAATTACGTTAAAAATTAACCGATGTCATAAATGAAATCATAATAATTCATTTTTATTAAAATGCAAAACCCTCTATCTGATCATTTTCATTCCTGTACTTAATATTTTTGAGAAACAAAACCCTCTATCTATCCTCTAAAATCCCCAATAGTGCAAAATTTTAAAAACGAATTATATGTGAGATTCAGTAGTTGATTTAAAAAAATATTGTAGAATATCGAATTTTAATTACTCTAACAATCCGCGAAATAAACAGTTTTTTGGCTCTCCTGAAAAGTTGTGTTTTTTTAGATAGAGGGTTTTGAATATAGGCCCTCGATATGACTTCATATTTTTTTATTTTTCTAAGATTTTTCCAAGCACCACTTTTTTTATCACGAATATTTTCTAAGTGTTTTATATAAAACTAGCTAACTCGCCCGGTACTTCGTTACCGGTTAGCTGTAAAAAAAAAACAACTTTATTACTTCAAATTCTTATTAATTTTTAATTAAACATAAAAATTGTTAGTTTCGACCTTTAAAATATTATATTTTGAGTAGATTTAAAGTTGCAAAAATTTTTATTTTGGCGAAACGATCCCATAATTCAAACTTTAAGTTTCAAGAAATATTAGTGCATAAGGAACAATATGTACCAAATTGAAGCGAAAATTCAAAAATTTAATTTCCCAGAATGTAATTTCCGCGAGTGGATCGTAAAGTACCAATTTTAAGTATCTCTACTTTCTCCCTTTTTCCTCATTATAAGCAGAATTTTCATAAAAGTACTTATTTTAGAATGTTATTTCAGCGAAAGGATCGTACAGTCCAAATTTCAAGTATTTAGGACCATTAATTCAGCAGATACAAAATTGCCCTACTTTCCCCATTTTCCCCCTTAGAAGCAGATTTTACTAAAAAAGTGCTTCTTCCAGAATGTTATTTCCGCTAGAGGATCGTACAGTCCAAACCTGCAAGTATCTAGAACCATTAGTTCAGCAGATACAAAACAGTTCAAAATTCAAGTATCTAGAACCATTAGTTCAGCAGATACAAAACAGTTCAAAATTCAAGTATCTAGGACCATTAGTTCAGCAGATACAAAATTGCCCTACTTTTCCCCCTTTTCCACCTATAAAACAAAAGTTTCAAAAAAGTACTTCTTTCAGAACGTTTTTTCCGCGAGAGGATCGTACAGTCCAAACTTCAATATCTAGGACCATTAGTTCAGCAAATACAAAATTGCCCTTCTTTCCCCCTTTAAAAAGTAATTTTCAAAAAAGTACTTCTTTCAATATGTTATTCCGCGAGATGATCCTATATTGCAAATGTCATGTTTTTAAAACCATTAGTTTAAAATTTACCAAATTGCCCTATTTTGCCCCTCTTGGCCCTCCTTAAAACCAAAATTTTCAAAAAGTGTATTTTTCAAAAAATTATTTCCGCTAGAGGATCAAAACTTAAAGTTTTACCTGGTTATTCATAAAACCTGAAATATATTTAAAGTAGGTTTATTTGACAGATATTGCAGGAATAATTGTCAAATAAACCTACAATAAGTCTGTTATAAGTATTATGAATAAGAGCCTTAGTTCAGAAGATACAAAATTGCCCTATTTTCCCACTTCTACTTTTTTCAAGATGTTTTTTTTTGCGAGATGATCCTAGAGTTCAAATTTCAAGTTTCTGGAACCATTTGTTTAAAAGATAAATAATGTACCGATTTTCCCTATTTCCCCCCCCCCCCCCCACCCTTTCCCGCCGTGGAGGAGGAATTTTTCAAACAATATTTTTTTCGGAATGTTGTTTCCGCGAGAGGATCCTAAAGACCAAACTTCACTTTTCTGTGACCATTTGTTCAGAAGATAAAAAATTCACCGATTTTCCCTATTTTCCCACCCTTGGAGGCGGAATTTTCAAAAAATTTTGTTTTCCGCATGTTAATTCTGCGAGAGGATCCTAGATTCCAAATTTCAAGTTTCTGGGACCATTTGTCCAGAAGATAAAAAATGTACCAATTTGCTCTATTTTCCCCACCTTGGAGGCGGAATTTTCAAAAAAATATTTTTTTAGTTTTTTTTTTCGCGAGAGGATTATAGGGTCCAAATTTCATAAAACTATTAAAACTATTAGTTCAAAAGATACAAAATCCCCCAAAGGGCCCTACCTTCCCCTTTTTCCCCCTTAGAAGTGGAATTTTTAAAAAAGTTCTTTAAGTAATCGTTCAGTTCAAATTTCAAGAATCTAGGACCATTAGTTCAGCAGATTCAAAATTACCCTTCTTTCCCCCTTTTTCCCCCAGAATTTTGAAAAGTACTTTCTTAAGAATGTTATTTCCGCGAGAGGATCGTTCAGCCAAATTTCAAGTATCTAGAACCATTAGTTCAGCAGATACAAAATTGCCCTACCTCCCCGTTTTTCCCCTTGAAATCGGAATTTTCAAAAAAAGTACTTCTTTCAGAATGTTAATTCCAAGAGAGCCCAGCAAAACTTTGGTAATGGGTAGTGATTATATAACACATTACCAGGTAATGTATATACCTTATTTGTAGCATTATTTTAGGATGTCTTACCAAACATTTGTTCCACAACGTATTATTTTAAAGTAAAAAATAATGCATTACTAATAATTTGCTTCATAATGCATGATTATTGGAAAAATGTATTTCATATTTATTATTTCTAAACATTATATCATGGATGATTTATATTTGGTTACATTATGTATTATTTGAAAGTTTGAAATAATGCATTATTTATAATTAAATGCATAATGCATTACAATAACATAAAAAATAATTATTTTATAAAAAATGCAGAAGTTTAAACTAGAGATGGGCTCACGACAAGAAATTTCTAACGACACACACTCACTAGCATATTTTATCTACTTACACTCACTTACAATCACGTGAGTAAATTTAATACAAAATTACTTTTTCACTACTCGTAACACCTTATATATTACGTTCTGGTATGCTATATTATATACCTTACTCGTAACCTATAAAATATCATATATTTTACACCTTACTGGTATTCTTTGTTATAAATTTATGACTTATTTTATACCTTACTGGTATTCTATGTGATAATGTGGATGCATTACTTTGAGTTTCATCGCCTGTTAAAATCATCAATGCTGCAATGTATAAAATAAGAGATCATATACCTTATTTTATACCTTATTTGGTAATCTAAGTTTTGCTGGGAGAGGATCGTGCAGTCTAAATTTCAAGTATCTAGGACCATTATTTCAGCAGATACAAAATTGCACTACTTTTCGCCTTTTCCCCCTTAGAAGCGGAACTTTCCACAATAAGTACTTTTTCAGCAAGAGGATCGTACAGTTCAAATTTTAAGTATCTAGGATCATTAGTTTAGCAGATACAGAATTGCCCTTCTTTCCAATTTTTCCCCCTTTAGAAGGAGAACTTTCAAAAAAGTACTTCTTCTAGAATGTTCTTTCCGCGAGAGGATCGTCAGTCCAAACATCAAGTATGTAGGACTATTAGTTAAGCAGATTCAAAATTGCCCTAATTTCTCCCTTTTCCCCCCGTAGAAGCACAATTAAAAAAAAAGTATTTCTTTTAGAATGTTATATCCGCGAGAGGATCGTACATTTAAATTTTAAGTATCGAAGACCATTAGTTTAGCAGATACAAAATTGCCCTACCTTCTCCTTTTTCCTTTTTCCTTTTTCATTGAGAATGTTATTTCCGCCAGAGGATCGTACAGTCCAAATTTCAAGTATATAGGACCATTATTTCAGCAGATACAAAATTGCCCTACTTTTCCCCTTTTTCCCACTTTAAATCGGAATATTTAAAAAAGTACTTTTTTCAGAATGTTATTTCGCGAAAAGATCGTACAGTCCATAATTCAAGTCTCCCGGACCATTAGTTCAGCAGATACAAAATTGCCTTCTTTCCCGCTTTTCCCTCTTAGAGGCGGAATTTTCCAAAAAGTCCTCTATTCGAATTTTATTTCCGCGAGAGGATTGTTCAGTCCAATTTTCAAGTATCTAGGACTATTTGTTCAGCAGATACAAAATTGGCCTACTTTCCCCCCTTAAAGAAGAATTTTTAAAAAAGTATTCCTTTCCGAATGTTATTTCCGCGGGAGGATTGTACAGTCCAATTTTCAAGTATCTAGGACCATTACTTTAGCATATACAAAATTGCACTACTTTCCCCCCCTTAAAAGCGAAATTTTCAAAAAAGTACTTCTCTTAGAATGTTATTGCCGCGATATGATCCCATATTCCAAATGTCATGTTTCTGAGACCATTAATTTAAAGTTTAGCAAATTGCCATATTTTCCCCCTTTTGGGCCTCCTTAAAACCAAAATGCTCAAAAAAATATATTTTTCAAAAAATAATTTCCGCGAGAGCATCCAGATTCAAAATTTCAAGTTTGTTCAGAAGATACAAAATTGCCCTATTAAACCCCTTCTACCCACCACCCCACCCTTATAAAAGGATTTTTCAAAATATTACTTTTTACATAATGTTTTTTCCGCGTGAGTAGAGTTAAAATTTCAAGTTTTTGGGACCATTCGTTTAGCAGATACGAAATTGCCTTTCTTTCCCCATTTTCCCCCTTTAAAAACGAATTTTCAAAAATGTACTTCTTTTAGAATGTTATTTTCGGGATAGGATTGTACAGTTCAAATTTTAAGTATCTAGGGCCATTAGTTCAGCAGATTCAAAATTGCCCTACTTTCCCCCTTTTCCCCGTAGAAGCATAATTTTTTAAAAAGTTTTTCTTTAACAATGTTATTTCCGCGAGAGGATCGTACAGTTAAAATTTCAAGTATCTAGGACCATGAGTTCAGCAGATTCAAAATTACCCCACTCACCCCCGTTTTCCCCCGGAATTTTCAAAAAGTACTTCCTTTAGAATATTATTTCCGCGAGAGGATTGTACAGTTCAAATTTCAAGTATATAGGACCATTAGTTTAGCAGATACAAAATTGCCCTACTTTCCCGCTTTTTCCCCGTAGAAGCGAATTTTTTGAAAAGTTCTTCTTTAAGAATTTAAACTGTACGAAAGGATCGTACAGTTTGAATTTCAAGTATTAAGGACCATTAGTTCAGCAGATTCAAAATTGCCATACTTTCCCGATTTCCCCCTAGAATTTTGAAAAAGTACTTCCTTTAGAATGTTATTTCCGCGAGAGGTTCGTTCACTACAAATTTCAAGTATCTAGGACCATATTTTCAGCAGATACAAAATTGCCCTACCTTCCTCTTTTTCCCCCTTTAAAACGGAATTTTCAAAAAAGTACTTTTTTCAGAATGTTATTTCCGCGAAAGGATCGTGCAGTCCACGCGAGAGGATCGTGCAGTCCTATTTGTTTAGCAGATACAATCCGGAATTTTCAAAAAGTACTTCTTTCAGAAAGTTATTTCCGCGAGAGGATCGCACAGCCCAAATTTCAAGGATCTACGACCATTAGCTCAGCAGACACAAAATTACCTTACTTTCCCCCTTAGAAGCGAAATTTTCAAAATAGAGCTTTCTTCACAATGTTATTTCCGCGAAGGATCCCATAGTCAAAATTTTTAAGTTTCTGGGAAAATTAGTTCAGAACATACAAAGTGTACCAAATTGTCCTATTATCCCCCTTTTTACCACCCTAGAAGCGGAATTGAAAAAAAAAACTTTGTTTCGGAATGTTTTTTCCGCGAGAGGATCTTATAGTCCAAACTTTAAGTTTCTAGGACCATTAGGTCAGAGAAAAGAAAATTTTCCCCCTTTTCCCCTTCTTAGAAGTGCCTTTTTAAAAAAGTACTTTCTTCAGAATATTATTTCCGCGAGAGGATCCTATAGTCCAAATTTCAGGTTTCTGGGACCATTAGTTTACAATATAGAAAATGTTCAAATTCGTCCTATTTCCCCCCAAATTTGAATGAAAAATTTTCAAAAAATACTTTCTTCAGAACATAATTTCAGCGAGAGGATCATATAGTCCTAATTTTTAAGTTTCTAGGACCATTAGTTCAGAAGATACAAAATGTACCAAATTATCCTACTTTCCCCCTTTCAACCCCCTAGAATCAGAATAAAAAAAAACTTTGTTTCAGAATGTTTTTTCCGTTAGAGGATCTTATAATCCAAACTTTAAGTTTCTAGGACCATTAGGTCAGAAGATAGAACATGTACCAAATTGCCCTTTTTCCCATTTCCCCTTCTTATTTTTAAAAAAAAAATACTTTCTTTAGAGTATTATTTCCGCGAGAGGATCCTATAGTCCAAATTTTAGGTTACTGGGGAAGATCGAAATGTTTAAAATTGTCCCATTTCCCCCTAAATTTAAGTGATTAAATCAATAAATTCCCAAAAATTAAAAAATAAATGAGAAAAAAAAATTGAGTAAAAAATTTGAGTCAAAAAATTAAGCGAAAAATATTTTGAGTAAAAAAAATTTGGATGAAAACACCTTCTAAGTAAAAAATTTAAGTAAAAAAATGAGTAAAAAACAGAAGAATAAAATACAATTGAGTGAAAAAAATATTTTATTAAAAAAAATTGAGCCCGAGTAAAAATTTTTATATGATGCAATACATAATGATATATAACACAATATATATTTATACGCAATTTAATCCGAATAATGGTGGATGTTTTTGCATTAAAAATATCAACTTGTATAAAATATGATTCGATTTCATCTGAGTTTTGACCAGACATTGCCATATTTCATTGGATCCAATTAGATCTAATTGCATAAAAACATGAAAAATCTTGGTGTGTTTTGGTTTGGGTGAGTTACACCACAGGTCAACGATACATTCACCAAACATATAATTTTCTAAAACAAAAAAAATGTTTGGGTACGCTTCGAACCAGATAGGTGATATACATAACCCTAACAAGGAAATGTTTAGGTACATTTTAAAAGTTTCTTATACTTTGCTTAAAAAACTTAGAACATTTTTGGTTAATTGGAAACATTTAATCGAAAACATTTGTATATGGAACTGAATAAGCTATATATAATTTTATATTAAATTATACAGAAAAACAAATTTTGTATTGGCCCTAATATTATTTCATATATTTATATCAACCGTATACTTTTTAATCCGAATCATGATTAAATTATATATTACAACATATGACTGCATTTAAAAAAATTAGAAAATACCTCACGGGATGTATAATCATATATGATTTATTATGTTTGTATCAAGTTATATATTGTTATATATGTTTATTTTTACTCGGGAGTAAAAAAATTTTGAGTAAAAAAAAATTTTGAGTAAAAAAAAAATTGTAAAAAAAAATTATTGAGTGAAAAAATTTTGAGTAAAACAAAATTTGAGTGAAAAAACAATTTGTAAAAAAAAAAATTTTTGAGTGAAAAAAAAATTTCAGTAAAAAAAAAATTTTGAGTGAAAAAAAATTTTGAGTAAAAAAAAATTTTGAGTGAAAAAAAATTTGTAAAAAAAAAAAAATTAAAAAAAAACAAAAAAATTTGAGTGAAAAAAAAATTTGAGTGAAAAAATTTAAGTAAATTTAAGAGAGGATACTATAGTTCAAATATCTAGTTTCTAGGACCATTAGTTCAAAATTCACCAAATTGCCCTATTTCCCCCTTTTTGTCCCCCTTAAAACCGGAGTTTTCAAAAAAGTACTTTTTTCAAAATGTTATTTCCGCGAGAGTATCCTATATTCAAAATTTCAAGATTGTAGGACCATTAGTTCAGAAGATACAAAATGTACCAACTTGCCCTATTTTCCCCCTCCCCCCACCTTAGAAACGGAATTTTCAAAATATTACTTTACTAAGTAAAAAAAATGAGTAAAAAAACTGAAGAATAAAATACAATTGAGTGAAAAAAAAAATTTATTAAAAAAAATTTAGTAAAAAAATTTTGATTAAAAAAAAAATTTTGAGTAAAAAAAAAATTTTTGAGTGAAAAAAATTTTGAGTGAAAAAAAATTTTGAGTAAAAAAAAATTTTGAGTGAAAAAAAATTTGTAAAAAAAAAAATTTGAGTGAAAAAAAAAATTTGAGTGAAAAAAATTTTTGAGTGAAAAAATTTTAGTAAAAAAATGTTTTTTCCCCGAGAGGATACTATAGTTCGAATATCTAGTTTCTAGGACCATTAGTTCAAAATTCACCAAATTGCCCTATTTTCCCCCCTTTTTGTCCCCCTTAAAACCGGAATTTTCAAAAAAGTACTTTTTTCAAAATGTTATTTCCGGGAGAGTATCCTATATTCAAAATTTCAAGATTGTAGGACCATTAGTTCAGAAGATACAAAATGTACCAACTTGCCCTATTTTCCCCCTTCCCCCACCTTAGACACGGAATTTTCAAAATATTACTTTTTCCAAAATTTTATTTCCGCGAGAGGGTCCTAGACTTCAAATTTCAAGTTTCTGGGACCATTTGTTTAGAATATAAAAAATGTACCAATTTGCCCTATTTCCCCTTTTTCCCCCCTTGGAGGCGGAATTTTCCAAAAAAAATTTTTCCTAGAGTTCAAATTTGAAGTTTCTAGGACTATTAGTTCAAAAGATACAAAATCCCCCAAAGAGCCCTATTTTCCCCCTTTTGCCCCCCTTAGAATCGGAATTTCCAAAAATCCCTTCTTAGTGGGTGGTTTTGTCGGGAGCCGAACCTACATTCCAAATTTCAAGTCTCTAGCTTTAGCGGTTTGGGCTGGGCGATGATTATTGCCAATCAGTCAGTCAGTCAGTCAGTCAGTCAGTCAGTCAGTCAGTCACCACACTCTTTTATATATATAGATTTTATATGACTCCATCTTTTAAATTTTTTCTAAGTTTTTTTCAAGGAACATTTTTTTTTATCGAAAATATTTTCTAAGTGTTTTATATAAAATTTTATATAACTCCATTTTTTAAAATTTTTCTAAGTTTTTTCCAAGGACAAATTTTTTTGAAAATATTTTCTAAGTGTTTTATATAAAATTTAACATGACTCCATTTTTTGAAATTTTTCTAAGTTTTTTTCAAAGAACAACTTATTTTTATTATTTTAATTTTTCAACTTTTTATTAAAAACTAAAAAAAAAACATCCGATTTCTAAAATTGTTTAAATTTTAATATAATTGGATATAATTTTATATCATTGGATTAGACCAAAACTCGTATCAAAGTCGATATAAAGTTATATAAACTGATATTATTAGATATTATTCGATCAAATCTTATGAAACCATTTTTCGTATAAGATTATATCAAAATAGACACGAACCCATATTAAATTATATATTGTGTCATATCAATTTTTTTACTCGGGTTTATAAAAGGTACTTTTTATAAAAGGTACTTTTTATAAAAGATACTTTTTATAAAAGGTACTTTTTAAAAAAGGTACTTTTTATAAAAGGTACTTTTTATAAAAGGTACTTTTTACAAAAGGTACTTTTTATAAAAGGTACTTTTTACAAAAGGTACTTTTTATAAAAGGTACTTTTAATAAAAGGTACTTTTTATAAAAGGTACTTCTTATAAAAGGTACTTTTTATAAAAGGTACTTTTTATAAAAGGACCTTTTTATAAAAGGTACTTTTTATAAAAGACACTTTTTATAAAAGGTACTTTTTATAAAAGACACTTTTTATAAAAGGTACTTTTTATAAAAGACACTTTTTATAAAAGGTACTTTTTATAAAAGGTACCAAAAATCCAGCATTAGGGGATCTATATCCCGGGAGGTGAACATACAGTCCAAATTTCAAGTCTCTGTGACAATTTTTTAAGGAAATATGAAAGGTACCAAAAGTACAGATTTTAACCCTTTTTACCCCCTTAGAATCAACATTGGCAAAAATCCAGCCTTAGTGGATCCATATTCCAGGATGTGAACATTAAGGGTGTTCTTATTTTTTTATTTCGGATTTTTGTGTTGCACTGGGCAGAATTTTGTTCCTTTGTACTAAAAACTTAATAATAAAAAATTTTGAGTTAATCCGATAACTTTAAGTGGACGCGGAAACGACCTGAAGTTTGAATAACGGATTACAAGGGGAAAAAATGACTTTTTACTCATTTTCTCAATTTTTTCGATATTTAAAGTTAAGTTTGAATTCAAATGGTTACAGAATTGTGATGTGGAGTACATTACCTTTGTAATAAGGCAATAAAAACTAAAATCGGTTAAAAATCAGCCAAGTTATTACAACTGCCCCAGGCAACTAGCGTGTGGCAGACCACTTGATCAAAGATTTCGAGTTAAATTTTTGAAATTGATTGAAATTATCTACTATAGCAACATTTTTTTATTCTTTACTTCCCAATGTACTAAGGTGATAGGTATTTTTCATATTGTGTTATGCTAACTTATTTTAAATTAATGTTAAAAAGGTCCAAATTTTTCAGCCCTGTTTTCAAATCTCCAATTTTAAATTTAAATTTTTTTAAGCAAATAAAATTTAAAAAATTGACCATTGGACCATAGGATTTTGTTAAGCACATATAAGGGAATAAGAATTACAAAAATTGTAGACATTCCTTTTTTCATTCGCCTATTTTAGCGATTTTAATTCGGCGGATTTCGAGATAATAGTGATTTTGGTAACTTTTTTAACTTTTAGTTAATTTTTTTATTTTTTTTAACAAACTTCGTATGTTTTCTACCGAATTACTACAGATCAATATAGAATACTTCAATTCCTTTAATCAGGGCAAAATTGAGACATGAAAAATTGACCCAGTTCAAGGTCAAATGTCAAATTTTAGAAGAATTTGAATTTTTAAAGATTTACAGATTTTTCGAGCGGATATTAATGAAACTCCTAAATGTTATTTTAATAAGATGTAAAAATTAATGGCTTATAAAAATTCAGAACATTAACCCTTAAGTGCTGTTGGGGTCTATATGACCCTATGAAATAATATACTTATATTTTCTCCATTAAATAAAAAAATAAATAGACCCCAATAGCACTTATGGGTTAATTTTCCTAATTTTAATAATAAACCATTTATGTTTAGTCATATTAAAATAACATCAAGGAATTTCATAAATATCCGCTCAAAAAAATTGTTAATCTTTAAAAATTCAAATTGTTCTCAAATTTGACCTTTGACCTTTAACTGGGTCAATTTTTCATATCTCAATTTTGCCCTGATTAAAGGAATTGAAGTATTCTATATTATTCTGTAGTAATTCGGTAGAAAACATATGAAGTTTGTTAAAAAAAAATAAAAAAATTAACTAAAAGCTAAAAAAGTTACCAAAATCACTATTATCTCGAAATCCGCCGAAATAAAATCGCTAAACTAGCCGAATGAAAAAAGGAATGTCTACAATTTTTGTAATTTTTATTCCCTTATATGTGCTTAACAAAATCCTATGGTCCAAAGGTCGATTTTTTAAATTTTATTTGCTTAAAAAAATTAAAATTTAAAATTGGAGATTTGAAAACAGGGCTGAAAAATTTAGACCTTTTTAACATTAATTTAAAGCAAGTTAGCATAACACAATATGAAAAATAACTATCACCTTAGTACATTGGGAAGTAAAGAATAAAAAAATGTTGCTATAGTAGATAATTTCAATCAATTTCAAAAATTTAACTCGAAATCTTTGATCAAGTGGTCTGCCACACGCTAGTTGCCTGGGGCAGTTGTAATAACTTGGCTGATTTTTAACCGATTTTAGTTTTTGTTGCCTTATATCAAAGGTAATGTACTCCACATCACAATTCTGTAACCATTTGAATTCAAGCTTAACTTAAAATATCGAAAAAATTGAGAAAATGAGTAAAAAGTAATTTTTTCCCCTTGTAATCCGTTATTCAAACTTCAGGTCGTTTCCGCGTCCACTTAAAGTTATCGGATTAACTTCAAATTTTTTATTATTAAGATTTTAGTACAAAGGAACAAAATTCTGCCCAGTGTCAAGCAATTAAAACATTTTAAATTTTTCCCTTACTGTTAAGAACACCCTTAGTGAACATACAGTCCAAAGTTCAAGTCTCTATGAACATTATTTTAGGAGATATAAAAAGTACCAAAAGTACACTTTTTTACCCATTTTACCCCCGTAGAATCAACATTGGCAAAAACCTAGCCTTAGTGAATATTTTTTCCGGGAAGTGAACCGACATTGCAAATTTCAAGTTTCTAGTACCGTTATTTAAGGAAATATAAAATATACCAAAAGTACAGATTTTTACCCTTTTTACCCCCTTAGAATCAACACTGGCAAAAATCTAGCCTTAGGGGATCTATATTCCGGGAGGTTAACATGCAGTCCAAATTTCAAGTTTCTATGACCATTATTTCAGGAGATATAAAAAGTACCAAAAGTACAGTTTTTTACCCTTTTTACCCCCTTAGAATCAACACTGGCAAAAATCCAGCCTTAGTGGATCTGTATTCCGGGATGTGAAAATACTGTCCAAATTTCAAGTCTCTACCACCATTATTTCAGGAGATACAAAAAGTACTAAAAGTACAGTTTTTTACCCTTTTTACCCCCTTAGAATCAACACTGCCAAAAATCCAGCCTTAGAGGAGCTATATTCCGGGAGGTGAACATACAGTCTAAATTTCAAGTCCCTACGACCATTATTTCAGGAGATATAAAAAGTACCAAAAGTACAGTTTTTTGCCCTTTTTACCCCCTTAGAATCAACATTGACAAAAATCCAGCCTTAGTGGATCTATATTCCGGGAGGTGAACCTGCAGTCCAAATTTCAAGTCTCTAGCTTCAGCGGTTTGGGCTGGGCGATGATGAATCAGTCAATAAGTCAGTCAGTCATTCAGTCAGTCAGTCACATTACTCTTTTATATAGATGAATTTCATGTAAAAATCGAGATGCATTGAACCCGACCCCCTCAGATATCGATGAAATTTTGTTCATAGCTAAATTTGATCAATACAAACAAACTCTCATTTTTAGAAATGACTGTTTTGCGATTTTTTGGGCGTGACACAGTGGGAACGTTTTCGAAAAAACGCGAAAATGGTTGAAAAGAGCTCCATTTAAACTACAATAACTCTGAATCGGCTAAACCGATTTCCATGATCTTGGTATCATTAAAAAGATATTTTAACAGGCTTTATGACACGTTAAAAAAAAAAACAAAAAAAAAATACACTGTAAAAAATTTATAACAAAAAAAATTTTAACTGACGAAAAAACCAAAAAGATCAAGGGTTTTTTACAGTGTATTAATTTTTTAGAAAGGTTTATCCTTCATCTATACCATATCAAAAAATAAAAATGGGTTCTTTGTTAGTTTTTTTTATATAATTTTTTAAGTAGTGTCACTTCTAGTAATTGCCCTTATATTTTATAACAAAAAAAATTTTAGGTAACGAAAAACCAAAAAAGATCAAGGATTTTTTACAGTGTATTACTTTTTTAGAAAGGTATTTCCTTCACCTATAACATATCCAAAAAGTAAAATGGGTTCTTTTTTATTTTTTTTTTAATAATTTTTTAAGTAGTGTCACTTCTAGTAATTCCGCAAAATTCTGAATAAAAAAATCAATGTATTCTTCATAATAATTTTCTATTTTGTCATAAACATTTATTACTTTACCCATAATAAAGAGAAATATATATAGAACAAAAAAATTGTTGCCCTTTTCATTCCAAAGATTTTTTCAGGTCTATTTTTTCTTCCTCAGGTAGCTAATAACATAGTAAAAAGAAATAGAAACACAAAATATAACAAATATTTTCCTTTCTTAGTAAAAAATTTAACGGCAAACAGCCCTTATTTCCATACAAATGCATGTAAATGTATAGGGGTCTGGCCAGAACTAAGGGCTCAAAATATGTACCTGACGAAGGGTTAACAGGTAAAATAAATAAACATTGTCCCAGGAAAATTATGAATATGTTTTAACCGCAAAAAGTTCTTGCTTGCCTTAAAAAATGCTATATAATTGCACCTGATGAACGTACCGAAATTCATAATTATAAACAGTTTCGAGAAGCCAAGATATCCCATTACAATTTTTACGCGTATATTTTAAAAAATTGAGTGAATATGAATTCAAACAATAAGTACAGATGCATAAAAATATCTAATAAGTGTTGCGCTTCGCTTCGTAAAATAAGTGAAAACGAGGCTGCAAATATAATTGAATATTTTCCAGCTGTCGCCAACATTCATTGTAGCCGTATTTGCGAAACTTGCCGGAATACACTGAGAAAAGCTCGCAGTCGCAATGAATCCAACGTGGAGCAGAATGAAGTCTCAAATTATTTACCAACAACGCCCAGCAATGAAATTAGCGAAGAATTGAATGAACTTCCAACTTGTACCAGCCGTATTGCAAACATCGAAAGGACGGAAGTCATTGAAAATATAAATGATCATATTATTCCTCATCTACCAAACCAAATGTCGCCTCTTAAAAGGAAATATATGAAACGAGATGCATACAGAAATAGAAAATCACTGCAAATTTTCGAAAATATAGCAGATTCACTTGGAGCTGATCCATTATCTGATTTGTCAGCGCAACTTGAAAACGTCAAAGCCATTTACGAAGAAATTTTGGAAAACATCAAATATCAAATAGAGAACAGCTCAAATCTTTTGGAAAAGCAAAAACTTTTATCTCTCTTACCAATCAATATGAGTCACGCAAAAATTAAAGATCGTTTTGGGGATGATATATCTCACGATTGTATCAAAAAAAGTAAAGATATCCAAAGGAATAAAACGAAGTTTGCAGATATCAATCTTTTTAAAATGAGCAGACGTAGTTTACCAACCGAAACTCTAAGCACAGTCAAGTTATTTTATGAAGATGATGAAATTAGCCGAATGATGCCTGGATCGCAAGATTCAATTACTGTTAAACAAGGAAACTTACGTGAAAAAGTTCAAAAAAGACTGATGTTATCTTCACTACGCGAATCTTACTACGAATTTAAAAAAAAACATCCCTTGGCCAAAGTGGGTTTTACAAAATTTACAATGTTAAGGCCAAAAAATTGTATAAAACTTGGAGTTGGAAACCAGCAAAATATCTGTGTATGCACATTGCTTCAGAATATGAAATTGATGTTTGAAAAGTGGCTTAAAATCAATTTGTATTGAAGGAGAATGCACATTTACCGATTACAAAGATGTTCTCAAATTCGTTGTTTGTAATGGTGACATAGAAAAAAGCGAGTGTTGCGTTTCAATGTGTGGTCACTGCTTTAAAAATTTAAATAATCTAAAAACGCATATGCTAAAACATTTTGAAAATAACCAAACTGAAGAAATAATATACAAAAAGTGGAATACAACGATTAGATGTGTTCTGGAAACGTTAACCACCAACCCAGAATCATTTGTCAGCGATTTTACTGAACACATCAAAGTTCTGATTCCGCATCATTTCATAGCAAAGCGACAATCTGAATTTATCAGCAATAAAAGAGCGGCGCTGTTATCAGGAGAAATGTTAATTCAAATGGACTTTGCTGAAAATTATGCATTTCTTGTACAAGATGCCGTGCAAGGATACCATTGGAATAATGATCAGGCTACAATACATCCGTTCGTTATTTATTACAAAGGTAATTATTTTAATATTTTGGTATTAGTAAACACATCCATCCACACTCATCAAAATATTTAATAATTTTTATTTATTTGTTTTTTTCCTTTGTTTGTTTATTTTCAGATAACGATAAATTAACTCATAAAAGCTTCGCCATAATATCTGATTGCAATACCCATGATAGTATAGCAGTTCATCTATATATTTCAAAAATGGTACAGTTCGTGAAGGCCAATATAACCAACAATATTAATAAAATCATTTACGTATCAGATGGTGCAGGAGCACAATATAAAAATAAATATAACTTCATTAATTTATGCCATCACAAATCTGATTTTGGGATTGACGCTGAATGGCACTTTTATGCTACCAGTCACGGAAAATCTGCATGTGATGGAATCGGAGGAACATTGAAGAGAGGTGCTCGAAATTATAGTATTGCAAATTAAAATGAAATCCAGACAACGAGGCAACTCTATCACTGGGCATCAGAAACATATAAGACAACCATATAAGTTGCTTACGCAGATGCTGACGAATACAACAACGTTAAAGAAAAGCTATTTTCAAGATATAAAGAAGCTAAAACTATAACAGGAACTCAAGGCTTTCATTCATTCATTCCGATAAATGAAACTTTTGTACATGTGCGCAGATATTCTGACTGTGCCAAATTTGAGCAGCGCAAAATTTCTTACAAATAATTAACTTAAAAAAAATTTAAATAAAATAAAACACAAATTAATAAAAACGTGGCAAATAATATAAACAATTGTTGATGGTTTTTTATTTGTAAACATTTAAAAAATGTTAGAATTGTTGAACTATTTTGTGAATGTGACCAGATATTTTCGCTGTTATTCGAATTATTTCGAAAACTTTCGGTAAGTATTACTAGAAGTGACACTACTTAAAAAATTATATAAAAAAAATAAAAAAGAACCCATTTTACTTTTTGGATATGTTATTGGTGAGAGAAATACCTTTCTAAAAAAGTAATACACTGTAAAAAATTCTTGATCTTTTTTGGTTTTTCGTTACCTAAAATTTTTTTTGTTATAAAATATTAGGGCAATTACTAGAAGTGACACTACTTAAAAAATTATATAAAAAAAACTAACAAAGAACCCATTTTTATTTTTTGATATGGTATAGATGAAGGATAAACCTTTCTAAAAAATTAATACACTGTAAAAAAACCCTTGATCTTTTTGGTTTTTTCGTCAGTTAAAATTTTTTTTGTTATAAATTTTTTACAGTGTATTTTTTTTTTTTTTTTTTTTTAACGTGTCATAAAGCCTGTTAAAATATCTTTTTAATGATACCAAGATCATGGAAATCGGTTTAGCCGATTCAGAGTTATTGTAGTTTAAATGGAGCTCTTTTCGACCATTTTCGCGTTTTTTCGAAAACGTTCCCACTGTGTCACGCCCAAAAAATCGCAAAACAGTCATTTCTAAAAATGAGAGTTTGTTTGTTTTGATCAAATTTAGCTATGAACAAAATTTCATCGATATCTGAGTTGGTCGGGTTCAAAATTTCAGTTTTATCTCGATTTTTAAATGAAATTCATCTATAGATAAATTTATGGTATACAATACAATAAATCCCTTTTTATAAAAAAAAAAACACTAAAATGTTGATGTAGTTTTTAAATTTTTTTACAGTAAATAAAATAATAAAAAAAAAAATAATCCAATTTTAGATTTTTTTAAAAAAAAAAAATTTTCAACATAAAAAAAAAACTTAGTTATTTTTATTTTTTGATCTTATAAAACATAGTTAAAGCTACAAAAAAAATAAAAAACAAAAAAATTTTATTCACGAACTTTTTTTTTGAAGGCCATTAAAATTTGGTGATTTTGGGGATTTTAGTAAAAGTCATAGATTACTTTTAAAGCAAAACGGCCCACGTACTGCATATTTTTTTTCTGATTTTTTATTATATTTTTACAGAATACTATATAATATATCAATGTGTAAAGAAAAAATACTTAATATTGGATTTTTTTCTAATATTTTTTCCATTAATAATACAGCTTTTGAAAAAAATTAAATAAAGACACAAAAAAAACCTAACTTTTTTCCAACTTCAGACAAAAACTTAGTTATTTTTATTGTTTTGCCTTATAAACCATAGTCCAAACTATCGAAAAAGCGAAAAAAATAATTTTTTGACTCACGAACTTTTTTTATGCATTCCATCAAAATTTGTCAATTTTTGGGAATTCGGTAGAAAAAATATAGATTTCAGAGCAATACAAAAATGTATTTTAAGATTAATTCTCAAAAAATGAATATACAACATTTAGCTAATATATTAAAGTAACTTTTGCAAAAAAAAAGTTCTTTGATTTCTTTAAAATTCGATTTTTCATAATTATTTTAGTAAGCACATAAAAATCAATTTTTAGGTTTTAACACAATAGCGTTGAATTTCCATATTTTAGCGCCCTCTTGTGGCAACATATGACTTTTTAAAAATCAGAAAAGTACATATTTTTTTTAGTTTACTATTAAACTGTAAAAATACAAAAAATCATCAACATTGAAGACATACTTTTTTTTTTTGATTTTTGCCAATGAAACGAATCACTGTGCGCTGCACCGATTTTGCTCAATTGAAATATTAACCTGCTCAGGAGAACAATATGTGTAATATGTTTAAACTATCAATTGTATTTTAGAAATTATTAATTGTACTTCAGAATTTATCAATTGAAGGGCTTACTGCAAGAACTTGATAAGCAACATTTTATTTTTTCATATTTTTCGCCTTCTGCTGATGTTCCATTGACATATTTTTGGCAGAGGTATTGCTTTTATCCTTCGCACAAGTATATTGAGAATAAAAGTTCTGCAAAAGTTCTATTTTCTACATTATTTTAAAAGTTTTAATGCAAAACCCTTGAAATGTTTCTTGTCGAGTTTTTACAATAAGCCCTTCAATTGTATTTTAGAAATTTTTTATTTGTATTTCAGAAATTTTTAACTGTTTCATGAATCGCAATTGATAAATTTTGAAATACAATTGATAATTTCTGAAATACAATTGATAATTTCTGAAATACAATTAATAATTTCTGAAATACAATTGATATTTTCTGAAATACAAATTAAAAAATTTCTGAAATACAATTGATAAATTCTATAATACAATTGATAATTTCTGAAATACAATTGAAAGTTTCTGAAATACAATTGATAATTTCTGAAATATTATTGATAATTTCTGAAGTACAATTGATAACTTCTGAAATACACTTGATAATTTCTGAAAAACAATTGATAATTTCTGAAATACACTTAATAATTTCTGAAATACTATTGGAAATGGTGTAGTGAAAACGGTTCATTTCACTAAAATACCTACCACGTGACAGATGATAATTTAACTTATCACTAAAACGTCTCAAAAAAAAAAACTTATTCCGTGCCCGGTGACAATAGCACAAAACCAAATATTCCAATTTTTACCAAGTCTCGAGCAAAATTTCAAAAATCTCTAAGTCCCTAGTAAAAATCTTCATAAAAATGATTTTAGAAAAAAAAAATTTCATAAATTTTGAAAAATTCCGAAAATTTGTTTGAAAGTCACGGACAAAAAGTTTTTTGACAACTTTTTTGCGTTTTGTAATAACAAGTATTTTAAAGAAGAAAACATTTTGTAAAAATTTTTTTAAAAACTTTCTAAGTTTCGAAAATTGTTTAGCAATTTTTTTTTTTTGATTTTTTTTAGGATTTTTTTTACAAAATTTTGAAGTTCTGGAAGTGTTGAGTGCAGCTGTGATGTGTTCCTAAAAGACATGTCCAGTGACATGTTACTAGTGATTAATCTGGGGTATAAAAATAAAAAAAAATAAAAAAACTTAAAAAACCGTATCTCAGGCCATTTTAACCGATTCCCCATCTTTTTGTTTTTTTTATACCCTCCACTCTAGTGATAGAGGGTATATATAAAATTGTCATTCCGTTTGTAACACCTCGAAATATTGGTCTAAGACCCCATAAAGTATATATATTCATGATCCTTGTTTGATTCTAAGACTATCTAGCGATGTCCGTCCGTCCGTCCGTCTGTCTGTTGAAAACACGCTAACTTTTGAAAGACTTTACGGAGGCTCCTGAAGTTTGGCATATATGTTGGGCATTTACCTGGTCAGGTTGGTATTGCAATCCAGCGAATTCGGTCCAGTGGTTCAAAAGTTATAAGCAAATTAGTGAATTTCGGCAAGGGTTTTTCTGGAATTTACGAGATAAACCACACGGTAACTTTCGAACGGCAATTCTGAGGGTGCTGAAGTATGGCATATATATTTGCCGTTCCTCTGGCCCGGTTCGTTTTAAACTTCAGCCAAATCGGTCCAGTGCACTATAGGAAATTTTACCTTTTTTTTGGCCAAAATTATTTACAGCCAAACGGCTGGACCGATTTCAATGATTTTTTTTGATTTGACTTTTGGAAGACTCTTTAGAGGGAGGGAGTGACTCTTAAAGTTTTTCATACACTCAAAAAAAAAATTAGTAAAGCTACCTAAAAAATTAACTAATAATTAGTTCCAAACAGGGTTCCCGGGTTATAAGTTTCCGCATCTAAGATTTTTTAGATCCTTGATAGATTATATGGTTTTCTAAACTGTTTTTACTATTTCTTTTTTTTTTTTTTGAGTGTATACTAACTTTCGAAGATAACAGTAGAAATTTATTTTAACAATTTTAAGAAGTGTAAACATATCTACTTTTTAATAAGGATTTTATTCAAAAATTTGATTTTTTAGTTCCAAGTCGTCAACTACATTTCAAAATGCCACTACGGGCAGCCGTAGATGAAGCAAGAGCTAGGGGCTAAACTTCCCTAATTAGATCTTTAGAGATTTCTGCTGTAACTCGTATTTTTGTTCTCGTAGATTTTGACAAAAAAGTTAATTGCGGCCGCCCCGGTTTCGATTTAGTGGAGGCAGGCTGCGTTTCAAGTTTTCTTAGCCAAGTATTGCCTTTAAGCCAAACAGCATGCTGTCTTTCAAAAACTTTCAAACTCCTTCAACTTTTAATCCTTTTCATATTTATATTTGAACAAAATATTCTTAATTCCTCCTTTATATATTGTTTAAAGTTTTCGAAACATTCACTCTCAGCAATGTATGAAAAGAAATGGCCAGAAATAGCGGCTCCTTATCCACCTCTGATTTATTTCTCTCGCCATGTATTAAATAACTCTGAATTTGGCACTCAGTAGTCACCTGGAAAAATGCGTTTTAAAAAAAAAGTTGCACATATCCGACCTTGAAATTTGGTAAATTCGGAAGGTAATTGATTGTCCTAGAGAACTTTTATGGTTTTATAGCTAACATATGCTATCATTTTTTTTTAAGTCAAAATAAAATTCCAATTTATACTTCAATAAGTTCATCTTAAGGTCACTTCAATTTTTCCAATTAAATCGATCTAATAGATGAGTTCACCAACATTTCACTATTTATCATTAAAGTACTCACCTTCGACATTATTTTCCATTTTTTAGTTTTTAAAAACTATAAATTCTTAATATAAAAACTTTTGTTAGAAGCTATCACTAAATTCGCTGCACTCAATCGTTGTTTTATAACTAAGTAAGAAATTGCAAGAAAAACTATTGATAAAGTGACAGTACATCAATTCTGTCGAAAAATTGAGAAAGAATTGTTTACTTTGTTAAGTTTTTTTTATATTAATGTAAAAAAAAATAATGTTTTGAAAAATTTTAATTTTGACTTTTGGCCAAAAAATGGGTAAAATTTCCTATAGTGCAGTGGTTCAAAAGTTATTAGTAAAACCGTAAATTTCAGATTCACCTCTCCTTAAATTCACGTGTTGAACCCCGTTAAACAGGTTTTAAAAACATTGGTAAGTCACAAAAATATTTTACAACGCATTTTTGTCCCTAAAAAATATTTTTACACTAAAAGAAAAAAAAATACACTCGGAAAAAATTTTACACTCAAAAAAATGTTACACTCAAAAAAAAATTTAGTAACTTATATTTTTTTCAAAAATTAGTTAAAAAAAAAGTTTTTTTCAACAAAATAAAATATTTCTAATCAAAAATTTTATTTTGTCACTCTAGAAAATTTACTGTAACTTAAAAAGGGCATTGTGGAGGGTATTCATAGATTCGGCCAAGTCGAATTTAACTTTTCTACTTGTTAATAGGTAAGACTATTGTAAGAAGTTTTTATTTAAGAATTTCGGTTTTCAACACACTTTTGTTCACTTTTGTAGCACTGTGTAATCAAGGAAAGACTTTTACAGTGTTGCAACTTGAGCTTAAAGTCGTTTCGAACAAAGCGTGCCTTATTTGTATTAAATTAATTTCTTTAAATTTGGGACATCTTTTCTAACTCAACTGTATGTCAAATGACTAGGTCACAATTCCATAGCAATGAATTCATCACATTCATATGACAGTTTTATCAAGATATACATATAATTTCATTTTTAATTTGAAAATTCTTCTTAAGTGTAATATTAAAAATTAGAAATTTAATAATGCACCTGAACAGTTGTGGTTTTCCATACGACAACTACAACCTTGAAATCAACCCTTTTCCGTCACTCATACTTGTGTGTGTGTGTGTACCTTAATGTGTATAAGAATATCCAAATATAATATTAACCCTTCGAAAATATATTTAACACATTTTACCTTAAAGGTTAAACATACATAGTTTAAATTCTTAAATAAATTATAATTATTTGTCGAAAACACATACATACATAGACGTACAGGAACTGTCCAATGAATTAAGAAAACATAGCGTATGAGTATTATTTATGCAAATATTTGTTACTTATCCGCTATGCTAAAAGAAGAAAAACAAAAAAAAAACAAAATTCTAATGAAATTTAATATTCAAATGCGATTTTCTCGAAAACGAAAAACACGCGTCTGATTTTTTTGTGTGGATAGACGAATATCTTAACTTAAAAAAAAAACTGAAAAGGAGAAAAAATGGACCGATTTTTGATAAATTGACTTTTTTAAATAATGGGAAATTTGAGAACTTCTAAAAAAAATTTAAAATAAAAATTTTAATCGATAGCCCATAAAAAAGTATACAAGAATGCTAATTTTTGAGATTATGGTGCATTCAGTTTTAATTTAATAAATATTTAATCAAGGAAAAACTCTTTACAAATCTGACCATTTTTTTAATATTTACCCACGCCTCTTAAGCCCCGGTTTTGAAAAATTTAAAAACAAAAAACTCAATTTTCTTAGTTCCATACACAGAAAAAAAAAAATGTCAAAGAAAATTGTAATAAACACGTTTATTAAAAATAAAAATATTTTCAATGAAATTTTTCATTGAACCGATAAAAAATTTTATTGAAATTAAAAAAATACAAATTTTTAATTATTTCAAATAAAGAAAAATAATATTAATTTTTAGAAAAATCCGTAAAATAATAATTAAAAAAATAAAATAAAAAATTGTGTCCGGATGGGGATTTGAACCAACGCACAGTGGGTGGATCTAAAATGGCGATTAATACATAGAAGACTTAATTTTAAAATATTATAATTTTTTATTGATGAGTTATCTTAAACACATAAAACACAGCATTTTCGAAAAAAAAACATTGAAAAAAAAATTGTTTAACCTGTTAGGCGCTGTATTGTTTTTCGGATACAATATCTTATTTCACAATTTTTGCTGTAACTTAAGAACAAAAAGCTATACATTAATAAAAAAAATGGCAAATTATAGCGAACTTAATGTGCTATTAAAAACTTAAGTAAAGTAAATGTATCATATGTGTTTTTATTAGTATAAATTTAATTTAAAATTCGATTTTTGTTTTTCACTAAATCTCATTAATGTACAAATTTATCTCAAAAAGTCACGAAACAGAAGATTACAATTTTTTGTTAATGGATAATCATAAATAAATAAAAACGCAGTATTTCAGAAGAAAAAATTGGAAGAAATTTGTTTTAACCTGTTACGCGTTATTTTTTTTTTTTGTTTTTTCGAAAAAAAAACATAATCCGCAATTTTCGCTGTAACTTTGATTTCAAAATATATTTTATGAACAAGTAAATAAATATAAAATAAATAAAATATGTTTTCTTTTTAGTAATTAATTAATAGTAATTAATTCAATTTTAATTTAGTTTTTATTTTTCACTTAATTCAGTAAATGCAAACATTTATCTCAACAAGTGACAGTGTTAAATTCGGCTGTGCCGAATTTTTGATACCCTCCAACATGTCAAAATATATATAAAAAAAATTCAGAGGCGTTTTTTGTGGTGGGCTCTGTATGGGGGTGGTGGGGGATACATTCCTCATCGCGATTAATGTTTACTAATTTATTTATTATGCTTTTTGAACTTTAGTAATACCATGTTCTCATAATTCTTATGATTTTTTTAAATCCATGCCCACAAAAGGGGGCGGGCCGAATAAAACTAAATTTTATAGCCCCTGGGGTCTAAGTGCAGGACTTTAGAGTCCTTTTGATATAAAAAGGTTTCATTTGTTGAACAAAAATGCAAAAAAAGGTGTAAAAATTGTCGTTTTTAGAGGTTTTTTTAGTTTTTTAAGGGGGAAACTTTTTTGCCCTTGATCCGAACTTAACCTATGACCAATTTTCAGCCTATGACCAATTTTCAGGAGTCTAGCTCTTTTATTTTGGACTGAATCGTGTTTTATACAGACGGACGGACGGATATTCATAGAATGACTTAGAATCGATCATAGATCAATAATATATATACTTTATGGGGTCCCCGACCGATATTTTTATGTGTTACAAACGGAATGACAAAGTGAGTATACCCCCATACTGTGGTTGGAGGGTATAAAAAGTTACAGACGAAAATTATTACAGGATTAATTAGAACACAATAATTCAAGGTTATGTTGATGAGGTTATATACTATATAGTGTGTTTTCATCCAATCACTCACGCACTCATCTCGCACAAAGCAAAATGCATCAACAAAAACAATAAAATACCAAAAATATGGAAATTGACAGTATTTAAAAACAACATCTAAATTTTAAAAAACTAAAAAATAAAAAAATAAAGGGGCGTTTTTGATAGGGGCTTGGTGGGGACGTAGGGGGTAAGTAATACAATTGTATCATTATTATATCTTTTTTTTATAACCACGACAAAAAATGGGGCGGGCGTGAGTGTGCGTGATCTAAAATAACTCACGCACCCATCTCTAATAAACACCACACGCATTAGCAGCAGTAACAACTACCATACGGAATACAAAGACAACAAATAATAAAAAACAACTTGATTTTTAGTTTGTTTTTTTTTTGCATGAATTTTTAGCAACTGGAGGCCTTTCACAAAAAAGTTGATTGGTCGAAAACCGCAAACAGACATTCAGGGATTTATTATATAAAATCTCATATTTTAAGACCATATAAGCGGTTTTTCACTCTTTCACAGACAAAGTTGTTGAAACTCAATATTTATATAAAAAATACCCCATTTTTAGAGCAATTTTATTATTTTTTTTTTTTAAATATTTCCAAAACATTTTTCTAAACAAAAAAATTTTTAATATATGCTCAAATACCTGAAGTAGAAGGATCCATTATAAGACTTTCAATTTTAGAGGTCTTAATACAATAAATAATTACTTGAAATATAAAAATTTTCACTTTAAATCAATGCGCGCAAAAATAATAATAATTACACAGTGATACAAAATCGAACTTTCGGAATCGGAATGGGATGAAACCAAAAGCAAATGAAAGCTGACGTTTTCCATAACAAAACCCTCAAGGCCTTTTTTTTAGGTCAGAGCTAGATTTTATTTTACACACATTTAAAGTTGGTGATTTTAAAGCATTTAAAGTTTTTGTGTACTAAACGTGTCCAACTTTAAAGACCCCTGGTGGTGCCCTTATTGGACATGTAGGGTCCAGTTTCCAAACTTAAGCTCAAAATTACTTCAGCTATGACTGGTATGAATTTTGCTGCAATCGGTCCAGTACCTATTTACTGAATAGCCAAATTATTAAAATAAACCATGTACACCGTTGCGTATGATTGTTATTTAAAGGCAATTATTAATATAAATCACTGGACACCGTTGCGTATGATTGTTATTTAAAGGCAATTACAATATTAATCATTCGCCACTAATACAGTTTTCAAGCATTTATTATTGTAATTATAATAAAAGTGCACTAACTTCAAATGCGTGTAAAACAAAATCTAGCTCTGAACTAGAAAAAAGCCTTGAGGGGTTTGTTATGGAATATGTCAACTTTCATTTGCTTTTGGTTTCATCCCATTCCGATTTTGGGTGTTGCGCAGTGTTATTGAACTTTAAACACACACTGCAAATGAAGTAAACAACTTAGAACTTTTTTTTGCCATTAGTGATGTTGAATTTTATCTTCTTTCACCCGGTACCAAACACGGTTGTGAAAGTTAAAGTTCATCTTTTGAATTAATCGCCACTTTTGATGCATTTCACCCCTCTGTGCAACGACTCCAAAAAAAATGCATTGCTTGGTTTACCAACCGCTTAGCCTACAACACCACAGAGCTATTATAATTTTGTTTACTAAATTTCATCATATGCTCACAAGAATAGAATCAAATAAAAATACAAATTGTGTGTTACTATGTGTGTGTGTATAGTAACAACAAAACAGACTCAAATAAGAACACAAACTCACAGAGTCACACACAATTTGTATTTTTATTTGTTTGTTTTGTTTTGTGTACAGTATACAGCACACATAGTCACACACTCAAAATATTTTGTAGGCAAAAACAAATGAAAAACACATTTAAAACCAGTTAATAAACAATTGAAAACCATCCCAGTAATTATTCATTTGTTTTAACTAACACCAACATTTATTTTTTACTGTTGACAAAATTTTCTAAAATAAATAACAAAAAATAACGGTGTTTTCATTCTTTTTTACCAACAACTTCGAAAAAAATAGCCTACGAAAACATTAAAAATTAATGATAGTTCTGTTATTTTAACCAACAAATTCCAAAAAAATAACCTACGAAAACATTAAAAATTAATGACTTCGTAGGTTATTTTTTACAATTTTCTATTGAAATATTTTTTTAAAATTTTTTAATAAAATTTTGGGGAATCGATCCCGCGAATATATTCTGGCCAGACACTCTACCCATCGTGCCAAAGTCACTTGATACAACTATCTTTTTATATTTCTATAAATAATTTTTTGAATTTTTTTTTCTACAAAAAACTAACCTACTTGTGTAGGTAAAAACTAGTGATATCTCATTAAAAAATACCAACAATTTAAAAAAAAATTAACTACACAAATCATTAAAAATTTAAAGAATAATCAGTAGTTTTTACTTACAGAACAAAAATAAATGACTTTAAAAATTAAATGTTAATGAAAGTCTTTATTTTTTAGTACGTTATTTTTGAAATAAAGGAGAGAAGTAGTCATTAATAAAAATTGAACATCAAACAAACGATTTCTCTTTTAAAAACGACTAAACGTAAAATTTTTAAAATAAACTACAAACAGTTAATGACATAATTTTTTTAATTGCACGCAATTTATGTAAGTGAAATTGATTTTAAGCGATTTTACTTGTTATTATGCTATAGCTCAGTTGAAGAACAATTAAGAAAAAGTAAAAAAATAAAATAAATAAAAATAAACAAAATAAAAAAATAAAATAAAAAAAATATTTTTTTTCTTTATTTCTATAAAAAGTTAATAATCTATAAAAATCAATTAGCTTTTTTATTGAATCTAGGAATTTTTTCGTTGAAATTATTTTCAGCAAACGACTTACAAATGTGTTTATTGAATTCGTGAAAATCTTCACCGCGGCTTTTTTAGTTAATTTATTTATTGAATTCGTGAATTTTTGTGTATAGATCAAGATTCTTGGACCGAACATGTGTTTTTGAATTTCCAATACAACCCAATTATTTCGATATTTATGATTCCAATTATTGTCACCACAAATTAATTTTTTAATGGTTGTAACCAAAATATTCAGTTGGCAATAAAAATGATTTTGTTTTCTTGGTGTACTTATATTTTGACAACGTACTGTAAGTTAACAGTATTTTCCTTGAAAAACACACATACATACATCGATATGGTAACACGTACACAACACACACGTTTATATATTTAAATACCAATTAAAATGTTTATTTAAGATTTGCCCCAAAAAATACAAGAGCATACTAAATGTATGTAGCGCTTAAAGATGAGATTTATCCAATTGTGAGTAGATATCATAAAAATTAAAATTTAATAAAAAAATGTTTTAACAAATTTTCAACTAATGTTTGAATGTATGCATATTAATTTATTTATTATTTTTTTTTAATTTTAATAAAAGTCACCCTCTATCACTCTAAAAATAAAACCAAAGTCAACATTATGGCATTCACATTGTGAATTTCATACGTAAATGGAGTAACAAATTTAGAACACGAAATAGATTTAGATTTTAAGTTGTCTGTGTGTGAGTGTGTGCGTATTTGTGAGTATATTTAAATTAAAATTATGGGTCACAAAAAGAAGTTTATCTTTTAAATCGTCTAAAGAAGTAAATCCTTACACAGAAAAAAATATGAAGGAAACAAATTTTAGTAATCACTTGTTTAAATTTAAAAACAAAAATTGACGCAATTAAAAATTTTTTTAAAAATTTTAAAAACTATTTAAGTAAATCATTTAACAAAAATTTAATAGTTTTTTTAAATTTTTTTTTTTAAACTCATGGTTTTTTGAATTCTCGTTTAGGTTATAGTTTTTTGTATATGTATATGAAAGTTTGTAATCGTCTTTATAAAATTTTTAAAAGACGAAAAGTTTTGAATAAATTTTTAATTGTGTCAATTAAAAATTTACTCATTTTTTTTTTTCGAATATTTAATAAATTTTTATTAAATATTTACTCAATACTATTAAATCGTTTACTGGTGCAAAATTGAGTAATTTTTTACTTAATGGTATTAAAAATTTACTCAAATATTGTTTTATTTTTTTCTGTGTTACATATCGTCACATAAAATGCAAAATAACGTAACAACACTTTTTTCAACATCGAGTTATAACACCGTCCGTCAAAAATGAAAAAAGTCGTTAAACACGAACTGGATAATTTACGTTTAAAACTAGAGACTAAATGTAGTAAAACTGCACTTATAGTTTTTCATTTCGTGATCCTGTTTCCTTTTAAAAGGACTTCAAAGTCATAGAGGATTAAATTTGAAAAAAAAAAAAATAATTTTTGTTCTTGTCCTAGTATGTCACTAGTGCTATCAACTAAAAAGGAGTATCTCCCCTAATTTTCCTATTTTATTATTTTTACATATTAGGAAAAAATAATGTAAGCTACGTCCTTTAAAATCTTTATCCTTCAATATCATTAAACATTTTTAACAAAATATTTTAATAAAGTTTTCATATGACTTTAATCACATCCCCTTATCCTGATATGTCAAAATAAAAAAAAATGGAAAAATTAGGGGAGATCCTCCTCTTTCATCCATCACCAGTGTCATCCTACACTGAAAGAATTATTGTTCATAATATCTATGAACATATTTCATAAAACCAAATTCATAGAATCTATAAAACAATTCATTGGCTGAATGAATATTCATTAGTATTTTGAAATATTTCATAGAATTTTATTCATAGATTTTGTAAGATTCATAGAAAAAATTCATAGAAAAAAAATGTCGTTAATAATTTTTTAAAAATTAAAATAATGTTACAATAATTAAATAATTTGAATAAATATATTAAAAAATATAAAAAATATAAAAAAAATAAAAAACGTAAAAAAAAAAAAAAAAATATTGCTGCCCAGGCGGGGTTCGAACCCAAGACCTACCGGCTGGGAAATTTATAATCGACGCCTTAGCTAGCAGCGCCACCAAAGGAGGAAAACCTCGCCGACTAACACTTAGTTTTGTAATGTTCGTTATTTTTTTTTTGCAAATACACAAACATTTTGTTTTCTACAAACATACTCACAGATTTTGGCAGAGCATTGCGGCAGAGCATAATATTTTAAAGCAGGATATTTAACAAAATAGATTTTAAGTGTTATAACTTGTTTATTTACTTTAGCTCAGTGGTTAGAGACTATGCTTCACGAACCACTGATATTGTGTTCGAATCTCGGTGGGGATCAGTTAAAAATAAATAAATTTTTAAAAATAGAATATTGTAAATAAATAAAAATAAAATAATAAAGTAAATAAAAATTAAATAATAAAATAAAAAAAAATAGAATTGAACAATAATTTTTTTTTTCCATAGCCTATGAACTTTTTCATAGGTATCTGGTTTCTATGAATTTGTTTCATAGATTCTATGAAGGGCATCATTGGCTCACTTCTAATGATTTTTTTCATAGAATCAATGTACGTTTTCATAGCCGTAATGAACAAAATTCTTTCAGTGTAGAGTAGTACAAATATTTCAAAAAATATTATTTTGATGATTATTTTTTGCTGAAGTCAACATTTAAAAAAAAAAAAAAGATTATTTTAGTCATTTGTCCTTCCGTGCAAAACTGCACTCAAAAAATTGTGTCATTAAATCTTTGCAGTTTATTTAAAAGGATTTACGTTTTGTTGTTTCTTAAAGAAAAATCATTTGTTTAATGTTCAGATTTTTAAAATTACTATTTCTGTTTTTTGTTTCAAAAATAACTACATAAAAAATAAAGAATTTCATTAGCATTCAATTTTTAAAGTCATTTATTTTTGTTCTGTAAGCGATTCTTCTTTAATTTTTAATCATTTGTGTACGTTATTTTTTATACTCTACACCACTCTCTGGTACAGGGTATAATGAGTTTGTGCTGATGTTTGTAACTACCCGAAATATTGGTCCTAGACCTACCTTCAAGTATACCGATCGACTCAGAATCACTTTTTGAGTCGATTTAGCGATGTCCGTCCGTCCGTCCGTCCATCTATCGGTTTAAGCACGATACAGGTCGCAATTTTCAACCAATTGACTTGAAATTTGAAACTTAAGCATCTTTTGGCCCAAGGACGAAGCCTATTGAAAAATCGGTCCATGTTAAGACCTAGCCCCCACACAAACGCCCCCTTTGGATTAGCCTTAATTGACTCTAACAACTGTATTTTAGTAGATATGGCTTTGAAATTTTACAGGTAATCAAATTTTGTATGCATGAATCATCATTCCAAATTTCAAAGGAATCGGGTCAGTCCTTCTGGTAGTCCCCATACAAACCACCCTCCCGATATTCACATAATTCTCTCAAAATTCCTAAAAATGGCAATACATATTTGATAAAAATTTTATTTTTAGGTGTTAAAGGTGAACTTTATTAACCAAATCAAATTGGAATATAATTGAACCATTTTTGGGCTTAGGCCCCCATATCAAAATTTCGACCGATATTCAGTTAAATCGGTCTATTGGCAAAAAATAAACCAATTCCACTAAAATTTGATCTGTGTGTGTTTTTTGCACTAAATAAAGATCTAACAAAAGATGAATCCAATCGGTCCATGTTTGGACTTGAGACCCATTTTCCGGAAAACACTGGTGTAGGGTATCATATGGTCGGTCTTGACCGACTATAACTTTCTTACTTGTTTTTAATGTTTTCGTAGGTAATTTTTTAGTAAAAATAACGCAACAATCATTATTTTTTAATGTTTTAGTAGGTTATTTTGAATTTGTTGGTAAAAAAACGAATTTTTAATGTTCAATGTTATTTATTTTAGAAAATTTTATTAACAGTAAAAAATAAATGTTGATGTTTGTTAAAACAAATGAATAATTACTGGGATGGTTTTAAAATGTTTAATCGCTTGTTTTAAAAATGTTTTTCATTTGTTTTTGCCTACAAAATATTTTGAGTGTGATTAAAATATCGGTCGATGATCCCATTTAGTGTATATATTAGACAGTATTACACTAAAAAAAATTACGGGGTTCCGAAGATTGATTCTGGTAGAGGAGATAATGAAAATGAACGTGAGTCGGCGTTTTGAAATATAAAAATTTCTCAGCTTTGGCCTGTTTTTGCAGCATATCGGTATATTAAACTATGTTTTCTTCACATCAAAGGTATGTTCAGCAACTTTGTAGAAAATATTATGGCAAATATTTTTGTGAAAAGTATTAACTTTCTAACTCCACCTCATAACCTTTTTTTTCTACGCTTTTTTAACCGTATTTTTTCTATTATTCTAACAAATCGTAACCAAATGTTCTACAAAAATGTTGGAAATTAAATTCTTCTCTGTGTCAGAGCACACCAAAATCAAAAAAATTATTCAAACACCAAAAAAAAGAGTAAACTTTAAAATTTGTCCTAGAGGGGTGCAATGTAAGACCGACCCATATTAATTTTTACACCGCAAAAAAAATCACCACGCCATAAGGGGGCTCTCATACAAAATAACAATTTTATGAAATAAGCTCATATCGCTCTAACTGTCCCATGGATGACCCTAGAGGAGCCAAATGTATGACTGACCCCAAAATTTTTTAAATACCAACATTTTCTCAAAGCACACCTATACTCTTTCTTTAATGCATTTTATTTTTTTATTTTTTATAAACTTGTTTTATTAAATTAAATAAAACAAGTTTTATGCCTTCTAGAGGGGCAAACTGTAAGACCGACCTCTATTTTTGTCCCCAACATTTTCCTAGAAAAAATCCACCCCATATCTCTACGTCCAAAGATAGCTTCGATACTAAAGTTTTTTTTTTTAAATCGAACGAAATTTTAAGAGCTCAAATTTTCATTAAGCAACAAATTATGCACAGCGTTATGAAATTTTTTATTTAAATAGTTCTTACTAACAGAAAAGTGATAGCAAAAGGACATTTTAAGATGTGATGCATTAAGTCCTTTCTCAAAATTTCAAAAAATATGATTTTTTGCAATTTCATCTCATCGGAGGCATGGTTTCTTTTCATAGTAATCTTAAATCTAATTTTTTATTTTTTTTAATTTTCAACTTTAAAATGGTGTAACTTCTGAATAAAATAAGATAGGATATCGCTTAGGTTTTTTTGTTTTGAAAAAAAACAGAAATCTATCTGGTTTTTAAATGAAATTAGTTCACTCAAAATATTTTGTAGGCAAAAACAAATGAAAAACACACTTAAAACCAGTGAATAAACAATTGAAAACCATCCCAGTAATTATTCATTTGTTTTAACAAACATCAACATTTATTTTTTACCGTTGACAAAATTTTCTAAAATAAATAACATTAAACATTAAAAAATCACGTTTTTTTCACTCTTTTTTACCAACAAATTCGAAAAAAATAACCAACGAAAACATTAAAAATTATTGATAGTTCTGTTTTTTTTACCAACAAATTTCAAAAAAATGACCTACGAAAACAATAAAAATTAATGATTTCGTAGGTAATTTTTTACAATTTTTTATTGAAACATTTTTTTTTAAATTTTTAATAAAATTTTTGGGGAATCGATCCCGCAACCAACTACATTCTGGCCAGACACTCTACCCATCGTGCCAAAGTCACTTGATACAAACATGTTTTTATATTTCTATAAATAATTTTTTGATTTTTTTTTTTCTACAAAAAAATAACTGACTTGTGTAGGTAAAAACTAATGATATTTCATTAAAAAATACCAACAATTTAAAAAAAAAATTACTGACACAAATCATTAAAAATCAAAAGAATAATCAGTAGTTTTTACTTACAGAACAAAAATAAATGACTTTAAAAATTGAATGTTAATGAAAGTCTTTATTTTTTAGTGTGTTATTTTTGAAACAAAGGACTGAAGTAGTCATTAATAAAAATTGAACATCAAACAAATGTTTTTTCTTTTAAAAACGACTAAACGGAAAACTTTTAAAATAAACTACAAACAGTTAATGACATAATTTTTTGAGTGTTTGAAGTAAATCTTAATAAATGCGACCGCGCTATTGGCAAAAAAACTGGAGCAGGATCAGTCAAACTTTGAAAATTTAATTTATTTAAATGGCTTTATCTTGGAGAGTATATGAGATAGAGATGGGCGCTGGTCACGTGATTTGCGTGATTCACGTGAATCACGCGTGAATCACGCGTGAGTGTGAGTGATTTTCATTTCAATCACGTGATTGTGAGTGAGTGTGAGTTGAAAAAAAATCTGCGTGAGTGATTAGTGAGTGAGTCATTTATTTTTTGCGTGAGTTTGCGTGATTAGATTTTCTGATTTGCCCAATTTTTTTTTATTTTTTGTAAAAAATTTTTTTTTGGAATTTTTTTCTTATTTTTTGTAAGAAATTTTATTGCGTGAGTAGATTTTGCGTGACTCACGCGTGAGCGTGATTGAATCTTGCGTGAGTCACGCGTGAGCGTGAGTAACTTTTTTATTACTCACGTGAATAGTGAGTGAGCGTGAGTAACAAAAAAAACTGCGTGAGTGATTAGTGAGTGATTCGATTATTTTTTGCGTGAGCGTGAGTGAGTGTGAGTCAAAATCCACTCACGCGCCCATCTCACATGTAATTTTTTAGGAAATCTTATAACAAACAAAATAATGGCAAGCGTTTAAAGTGTTCGTATGCCTTCCCCGTTCAACCGCTGGGCTCTAAATTCCTAACTTAAGCTAGAAAACCCAAACTTAAGCTCGAACGTTAGCTATAAAAATTTTTAAATTTCATGGCAATCGGTTCAGTACTTACTGACTGGCTAAATTAATTTTAAAAAAATTTCCAAATTTCCCACTGTGCGACATTAGATATATTATTTTTTGTCCTATTTGTTGCACAGTGTAATAATCAATAATATGTAAATAAATAATAAAAAACGACTTTTGCGTTAAGTTTTTTCAATCAGTCCCTAACTTTTTAATTAGCTCAGATTTATTGTGAAGTGTATTAAGAAGAAAAAAATATTTCTTAATTAATTCTTCTTATGCATTTGTATTTTTAAAAGGATTTTTTAATTAAATTCTTTTCTAAGTAAATTTACTTTCACATTGAAGAAGGGACTAAAAAAAACCTGTTTAACTACACGTTTTTCACTTTTTTTTTTTTAATTAGAAATCTCTTTCACCTTTAAAATGCTGACATTTGATGACTCTTGACATTTTCGCTAAACCCACGGAAAAAATATAATTTTTTGTAGCAGTACTCAGCGTTAAGCGCTAATGCGTTGCATTGAATTTAAATTATATTTTCACAGTTTTTATTGTTTATTTTTCTTATTTTTTTTTTTTTTTTGTTCTTTCATCAAACAATGAGATATTGTTGTGATTTACGTTATAAAAAATACATTAGAAATGATTTAAATGCATAAAAATATTATATTTTTGGTGTGGAATAATGTAGAGAAATTTATTCAAACAAACTAAGGGGGGATTACTCAATGTCCAGTTAGCAGTTAACTGTCGATTTAACGAAGCCTTATGTTAAAATTTGTATGAAAAAGTTAAATTTAACGTAGAGTTATTTTATAACGGATCATTGAGATCCGTATTGTTAGTAATGTACTTCCGGAAGAGGTATGCAAAAAGTAGTATTCTTCAGCCTTAATTCGTTAATCTAAACTATTTAAACAAACCAAACTCTTTCTTAACCCAGCAATGCCATAATTTTTTTTTAATTTCAATACAAAATTAAAAATTTAAATTTTTTATCTACCCAATTCAACTTTTTAACCAACACAATACCACGTTGCGTATGTGTAATATTTAATTAAAATGTTTGATTTTTTATGCTCAACGTGGCGTATACATATTATAAACAGTTTAGTTTTTATTACTTATACGCAATGTTGTTTTTACATATTAGAACACACGTATGTGTGTTGTTCCCTTGCATTTTTAAATATTACAAATTCTTTTAAATCTCTAAGGAAAACAATTTTTTTTTAAACAATACATTTTAATTTATTTTTTTACCCTCCAACCACAGTATGGGGTTATACTCACTTCGTCGGGGTTATACTCACTTTGTCATTCTGTGTGTAACGCATCGGAATATCGGTCTAGGACCTCATAAAGTATATATATTATTGATCAGTGATAGATTCTAAGACATTCTAGCGATGTCCGTCCGTCTGTAGAGGACACGATACAGTACAAGATAAGAGAGCTAGACTTCCGAAGTTTGGCACGAAAATGTCTTATGGTCACAGGGTGGTTAAGTTCGGAAATGTGCAAAATCGGACCACGGGAAAAAAGTTCCACCTTGGAGAACTAAACAAACACCAGAAAACCGCCTTTTTTGCAGGGTTTTTTGTACTTTTGTGAAGCAAATGAAACATTTTTGTGTCAAAAGAAGTTTAAAATCCTGGATGTGACCCCAGCGGATAAAAAAAAATAAAAAAGTTTGATCCGCCTCCTTTTGTGGGCGTTGATATAAAAACTGTATTTTAATAATGATTAATTGGATTAAGTAATTGCATAATAAATCCTTTTTATAAAACCTGCGGCAATGGGGAAGGTGTGCCCCAAACATCTCTCACCTAAGCATCTCAGCATCTAAGACGTTTTCTATAAGAAAAATTTCTCAGAAATTATGAGAATCTGAGACTTTTTCTATAGGAAAAATATCTCATAATCTGAGACTTTTTCTGAAGGAAAAATGTCTCAGAATCTTAAACTTTTTTTATAGGAAAAATATCTCAGAATCTGAGACTTATTCTATAGGAAAAATGTCTCAGAACCTGAGACATTTTCTTTACAAAAAATGTATCGAATCTGAGACTTTTTCGTTACGATAAATGTCCCAGAATCTGAGACTTTTCTATAGGAAAAATATTTTAGAATCTGAGACTTTTCTATAGGCAAAATGTCTCTTAATTTGAGACTTTTTTGTAGGAAAAATGTCTCAGAATCTTAAACTTTTTCTATAGGAAAAATGTATCAGAATCTGAGACTTTTTGTATAGGAAAAATGTCTCAGAATCTGACACTTATTCTATAGGAAAAATGTCTCAGAACCTGAGACATTTTCTTAACAAAAAATGTATCGAATCTGAAACTTTTTCTATAAGAAAAATGTCTCAGAATCTTACACTTTTTCTATAGGAAAAATGTCTCGGAATCTGAGACTTTTTGTATAGGAAAAATATCTCAGAATCTGAGACTTATTCTATTGGAAAAATGTCTCAGAACCTGAGACATTTTCTTTACAAAAAATGTATCGAATCTGAGACTTTTTCTTTACGATAAATGTCTCAGAATCTTACACTTTTTCTATAGGAAAACTGTCTCAGAATCGTAGACTTTTTCTATGGCAAAAATGTATCAGAAACTGAGACTTATTCTATCGGAAAAATGTCTCAGAACCTGAGACATTTTCTTTACAAAAAATGTATCGAATCTGAGACTTTTTCTTTACGATAAATGTCTCAGAATCTGAAACTTTTTCTATAGGAAAAATGTCTCAGAATCTGAGACTTTTTCTTTAAGAAAATCTCTCAGAATCTCAGACATTTTCTGCAAGAAAAACGTCTCAGAATCCGAGACTTTTACTTTAAGAAACGTGTTTTAAAATCTGGGACTTTCTTTATAAAACATTTCTATAAGAAAAATGTCTCAGAATCTGAGACTTTAGGAAAAATGTCTTCAAATCTGGGACTTTTTTTATAACAAAAATATCTCAGAATCTGATATTTTTTCTGTAGGAAAAATGTTTCAGAATCTGAGACTTTTTCTAAAGGAAAAATTTCTCAGAATCTATGACACTTTCTGTAGGAAAAATGTTTCAGACTCTGAAACTATTTCTGTAAGAAAAATGACTCAGTCTTTTCTATAGGAAAAATGTTTCTCAATCAGAGACTTTTTCTGTAGAAAAATGTCTCAGAATCTAAGACTTTTATTGTACACAGAAAAAATTTGAAACGAATTTCAATCAACAAAAACGCGGATTCAATCAATTTTTTGATTGAAATTCCTCCAATTAAGAAAATTGTTATACCAATCATCAAATTGTAGGTGATTGATTGAAAATTTTTTCAATCAAACATTTTTTCGATTTTGATCAAAAATTTGATCAATTTTTTATTTAAAGTCAATCAAAATAATGATTGATTTAACAAATGAATTTTAAGGTTAAGATAAAATTATCAAAAAATCCATCTTTTTTGCTTTCCTATATGTTCCAAACAATAAAAAAAAGTAAAACCCGATTATTTTGTATATTTTTGAATTATTCTATTCAAATAAATTTAACCGAAAAAAAATTTAGTATGTTGAAAAAAATTTCAATTAAAACATTGATTGACTTATTTAAATTTTGTTGATCAATAGATTTAATTGAAAATTTTTAGCCATTAATTTTTTGTGTGTAGGAAAAATGTCCCAAAATCAGAAAATTTTTCTATTAGAAAAACGTGTCAGAATCAGAGATTTTTTTAAAGGAAAAATGTCTCAGAATCTGAGACTTTTTCTACAGGAAAAATATCAAAGAATCTGAGACGTTTTCTAAAGGAAAAATGTCTCAGAATATAAGAATTTTTTTATAGGAGTAATGTCTCAGAATTTGTGACTTTTTCTATAGGAAAATGTTTCAGACTCTAAGACTTTTTTATAGGAAAAATGTCTCACAATCTGAGACTTTTTTTTATCGAAATCACATTTTTCTATAGAAAAAAATTTGTTAAAATTTTAGACTTTTTCTATACGAAAAATGTGTCAGACTCTGAGACTTAATTTTATAGGAAAACTCTTTAACAATAAGAAGAAGAATTTTTGTGTAGAAAAAGCCTCTAAATTACATACTTTTTCTATAGGAAAAATGCATAAGAATCTGAGACCTTGTCTCAGAATCGTAGACTTTTTCTATGGAAAAAATGTTTCAGAAACTGAGACTTTTTCTATAGAAATAATGTCTCAGAATCTGTCTCAGGATCTGAGACCTTCTCTGTAGAAAAAAATGTCTCAGAACCTGAGATTCTTTCTATAGGAAAAATGACTCAGAATCTGAGACTTTTCCTATAGGCAAATGTCTGAGAGTCTGACACGTTTTCTATAGGAAAAATATCTCAGAATCTAAAAGTTTTGCTATAGGAAAAAAGTAAAATAAAATGTCACAGAATCTGACAAAAGTTTCTCAGATACTAAAATTTTGGTTTAGAATCTGTGACTTATTCTATAAGAAAAATTTCTCAGAAGCTAAGAGTTTTCCTATAGGAAAAATTTGTTAAAATATGAGACTTTTTGTAGAATAGTAAACATTTTTTATTTTATTCAACAAATTTATAACCATTTATCTCTTGTGTTACTTTGTTGTTTTGCCAAAACATGAAACTTTAAATGACCATAAAACCAAATTGGATTAGTAAAGTGCAAACTATTGCAAATATGCTTACAATTTCGACGAAGAAACATGTTTTTTTTTTGAGGAAAAGCAAAGTCCATATTAGGATGGAGTGATTTTTTAGTTATTGCTTAGGGTTGGGGTCGGAACATTTGCCTTTTTGGTTCAATATTTACACAAACAAATATTGGACCTGTGGGGCAAAGGCTTTGGACTCGGTTTTTGACTTGAAAATCGGGAAGTTAAGAACAAAGTAGTTTCAATGTAAAATCTTGCGCTGAGCCAGAAAAGGGAAAAATTAAAAAAATGTTTTACTTGCTTGGAACTTCCCGATTTTCAAGTCAAAACAGGAACACAAACACATTGCCAAACAGGTCCAATATTTTTTGGTGTTAATATTGACCCATAAAGTTAAATGTTATGACTCCAACGCTAAGTGAAATCGCTCCACCCTAGTGAATAATATAGAAAGTGAGACATGATGTGTAACTTTACACAATTTTACATATATGCTGACTTTGAGGTGTATACCTAGAAAAAAATAAAATATAAAATTTTCTAAAATTGGGATGCAAAATTAAAATTTAACACTAAAAAATTTTAAATTTCTTTTCTTAAAAACTGTTGTCATATAATATCTATACTAGAGTGAAATTTTTTCTTCACCTTTTGATTTTCCCAAGTGTTCGATAAAATTTTTATTCTACTTGATCTAAAAGTTATGTGTCACAAATTTGAGGCCAATCTGATTAAATTAAGACCTAGCCCAATACCCTTTGGGTTAGGCTTAAATGACTCTACTAACCGTATTATAATAGGTATAGCTTTAAAATTTAACAGGTAAGCAAATTTCGTATGCACAAATCATTATTTCAAATTTCAAAGTAATCGGGTCAGCCCTTCTTGTAGTCCCCATACAAACCACCCTCCCGATATTCACATAATTCCCTCATAATTTATAAAAATGGAAATATTTGATAAAAATTTTATTTTTAGGTGTTAAAAGTGTACTTTAGTAACCTAATCAAATCTGAATATAATTGGAGAATTTTTGGACTTAGTCCCCCATATAAAAATTTCGACCGATATTCAGTTAAATTGGTTTATTGCCAAAAAAATAAACCATTTTCACTAAAATTTTATCTGTATGTGTTTTCTACACTAAATAAAGATCTAACAAAAGATAGGTGCAATCGGTGCATGTTTGTACTTGGGACCCATTTTCCGGAAAACACTGGTGTAGGGTATCATATGGTCGGTCTTGACCGACTATAACACTCTTACTTGTTTAAAAACATTTTTAACGGGTTTTCAACAGAAGAAACTAATCTGAAATTCACGGTTTTGCTTATAACTTTTGAACCACTGGACCGATTTTGCTTAAAGTCAATACCGCTCAAACCTGTGAAAGGAAAAATATATATGCCAAGGCTCAACAGCCTCAAAATTATCTTTCTAAACCTAGTCTGTTTTTTATCTCGTAAATTCGCGAAAAACCCTTGACGAAATTCACTCTATTGCTTTTAACTTTTGAACCACAGGACCGATTTTGCTGAATTGGAACACCAACATGACCAGGTAAATGTCCAATGCATATGCTAAACTTCCGCAGCATCAGTAAAGTCTAGCGTGTTTTCAACAGACAGGCAGACAGACGGACGGACATCGCTAGATCGTCTTACAATCGATCGATGATCATGAACATATATACTTTATGGGGTCCTAGACCAATATTTCGAGGTGTTACAAATGGAATGACAAACTTACATCAATCTATCACTAGAGTGGAGGGTACAAGAAAATGTTGCCCCCACTTGGGAGCCAATCCTTTGACTATTTTACATTACTATAAAAACTCCCACACATATAGTTTTTAATTAATCCATCTTATCATACTCAAATCTCCATAACTACCATCATTATAAACTTCACATGCATATTCCTTTACAAGGACATCAATTGCACTGTTATTTGAATAGTAATTTTCCAGGAAAATGTTAAATCATGCCCATAATAAGTATAACAAGAATTATTAACGAACAAACTAATTATTATTGTGCATACTTGTGTTACGCTAATATCCCCATTGGTGGTATTTTGTATTTTCTTCTTCTTGTTTTTTTTTTTGTTTGATAAATATTATCATAATTTCAAAACAAATTATAAATAGCAGTCCCCCATCGTGCCACCAAATAGTGGCCACAATACTCGTAGAAAGCAAAATAATTTATAATAAAAAGAATGACCGACCACAACAACTACACTGAAAAAAAAATACATAACTAAAATTAAGGAAAAAATGTCTTTAAAAATTTATCATGAATTTTCCTAAAATTTAGTTAAATTTAACTTAAAAATGAGAAATTTTCTTAACTATGAGGAAAAAATTTTAGTTCATTTACTTATAATTAGTTCATAGTTTTCTTTAAATGGATTTTTTTAATATTAGGAAAAAAATTCTTACTGCCAAAGAAATTTTCCACAAATCTAAGAATCGTATCTTTATTTTTAAGACATATTTCTTAAAAAACAATATAGTTCAAGTTTAGTTAAAATTTACTAAAAAAAACATCATCGTATTTCTCTTCTTTGAATTGAGGAAGTGTACTTCTTAGAATTTAGTTAATGACTTCTGAGAATTTAGTAAATAACTTCTTAGAATTTAGTTAAAAATTCAAAATGGCGATATTCGAAAACTAGGCGAGATAGAGCGAAACGGATGAAATTTTCAAAAGAAAGACTACAAAGAAAAATATGGAATAGCCTTGCTCTGCATATCTGACGGGGTCCCAAGACCCTAATTTTAGATCTAAAATTTGAAATTCCCAAGATTTTATATATGCACATATCTCGGTAAATACTGCCAACAAGAAAAGGTCCAACAGCATTTTTGTAGCTCTTGACTCGTAGAACACTTCCGCAAAATACCCGAAAGCCCTCCGATTAATAGTTTTTGAGTTATCCGGTTTTTAAGATTCTCAAGACCCTATCAGGCCCCTTATTACCGTATCTCAAAAACTACGCAAGATAGAGCGAAACGGACACAAGTTTTGGTTCAAAATCTTTGGGGACCCTTAAAGGACACAACGGGGTCTTAAATGGGGTCTAGACCCAATCTATTTCTAAAATGTGTATAATTTTTCCCATTTTCTAGTTAAAATTGGCTTAAAATTAAATAACTTTGTTTTCCTTATTTTTGGGAAAATTATTAACTACTTAAAACCAAGAAAAAAAATCTTTGGAGCCAAATCATTTCCTCTTTTTCTCAAAATTGAGTTAATTTTCCCAGATTTTAGTTCACTTTTTTTTTAGTGTACAACTACAGGCATAATGACAGCAAAATAGTATAAAAGCTGTTTTATACTTAAGTAACTTTATGAAATTTATCGTGTACAATCCATTCACAATGTCCTTATTTCTCTTTTTTTTGTAATTTTGTAAGAAATTGCAAACTGAAATAATATAAAGACCAGGGCTGGTAAATAATTTTTTTTGGTAATTTTTTGTACTAAGGAAGTAAAAAAAGTTTAAAATGTGTACTTGCCCGGCTTCACCCCAGCGACACCTATCGAATATATTCATACATACACAATTTTCTCATAACGAAACATCTGAAAACTTTGAAGAGCCTTCAAATTCCACCGAAACAAAATTTTGGTTAATAACTTCACCATGGCGCCATCAATCGGCTTCACATTTCAGTAAATGATCAAAATCGAATCAAAGACATTATAGCGATGACCGTTTGTGTATCTGTCTGTGGAAAGTTCACTGCAATGCAAATCAAAAAAGAAAGATCCTCCAAATTTAGCACAAATACTTATGTCTTGCGTTCATTGGATGATAAAGTTCTTAAATAGGCGAAATCGGATCTGAAGGAAAAAGCTTCCCCTTAAAGAACTTAGTAAATCACCCTCTGAAAAATGCCAACTTTGATCCAAAGGAAATGAAACAATTTTATGTCAGAAGAAATTCAGGGTTAATGAAAAAGTAATTTATTTGACAAAAAAAAATTGACAAAAAGTTTTTGATAAAAAAAATTTAATAAAAAAAATATATTTTAATAAAAAAAAATATATTTTTATAAAAAAGTTTTTAATGAAAAAAAATTGATGAATAAAAAAAATTGTTAATGAAAAAACTTTTTTAATGAAAAAAAAAAATTTTTTGATGATAAAAAGTTTTGGATAAAAAATAGTTTTGACGAAAAAAATTGGAAGAAAAATTTTTGATAAAAAAAATTGGGGAAAAAAAGTTTTGATGAAAATAAATATGAGGCATTACACACCAAATTTCCCGCTACAGAAAAACATGTGTCCCGTAAATTTCTGAAGAGGTTGTTTGGATAGCCCTATACGAAACTAAGAAAATAACGTTTTTGGTTTTTTAAATTTTCAAAAACTGGGCTAAGGAGGCGTGGTCAAATATTGGTAAAATGGTAAAATTTGTGGCAAGTTGCCTTGATTAAATATTTATCACATTAAAACGGAATGTACCACAATGTCAAAAATGTACATTCTTATATAGTTTTGTATGGGCTATCGATTAACATTTTTTTTTTTTTTTGGAAAATTTTCAGAACCCGATTTGAAATTTTCCATTTTTTAAAAAAGTAAATTTATCAAAAATCCGGCCACTTTTTTTTTTTAATTTTTTTTTTTTTTAAGTTTAGATGTTTACCCATCCACACAAAAAAATTCAGAAACACGTTCTTCGTTTTTTTCGAGAAAATCGCATTTGAACTTTAAATTTCATAACAATTTGGTAATTTGCTTGTATTTTCTTGATTTAACGTTGCGAATGAATAATATTAATTGCATAAATATTCCTCATACGCTCTGTTAAACCAAGAAAATACAAGCAAATTACTAAATTGTTATGAAATTTAGAATTCAAATGCGATTTTCTCGAAAAAAACGAAAAATGTGTTTCGGAATTTTTTTGTGTGGATGGAGAATGTTTATTCTGGCTCGAGGTCATTATTTTCTTTACTAATTAAAATCATGATATTCTCATAGCATAATTTTCAAGAAAATTATTATTTTTTTTTTGTTTTAAATTTATTTATATTGGTCATTTTTGCAATTCCATTGTCAAGATTATTTAGCAAAAATAGAAACGATTTACTACAAAGTAGCAAACGAGTCTAATGACAAATCGTTTGTGCACAAACTAAAATATTAATACATATTCGCCTCTATTCACAATGGGAATTAGAAAGACGAAGAAATTGTACCATACTAATAAGGTCTTTCTAATTCCCATTGTGAATAGAGGCGAATATGTATTAATATTTTAGTTTGTGCATAATCGATTTGTCATTAGACTCGTTTGCTACTTTGTAGTAAATCGTTTCTATTTTTGCTAACTAATCTTGATAATGGTATCTGACAAATTCCGAAACACGTGTCGATTAAGTCTTGTAAAAATTACCAACATAAATAAATTTAAAACAAAAAAATAATAATTTTCTTGAAAATTATGCTATGAGAATATCATGGTTTTAATTAGTAAAGAAAATAATGACCTCGAGCCAGAATAAACATCCTCAAAATATAATATTTTAAAAATCGAATAAAACAATTTTTATTTTTTAATACAAATTAATCAGAATTTAAAAAAAAAAATATTTTTATAAAAAAGTTTTGAATGAAAAAAAATTGATAAATAAAAAAAATTTTGATGAAACAAAAACAATTTTTTTTTATGAAAATTTTTTTTAATGAAAAAAAAAAAAATTGTTGATAATGAAAAGTTTTGGATAAAAAATTGTTTTGACGAACAAAAAAAAAAATAATGAATAAAAAATTGGAGAAAAAAATTTTTGATGATATAAAAATGTGTTTTTGATGAAAAAAAAAAATTTGTTTTTCTTAAAAAAAGTTTTTTCATAAAAAAAAATAGTTTCATCAAAAATTTGTTTATTCATCAATTTTTTTTTTTAAAACTGATTTTTAAAAAATATATTTTTTAAAAATCAGTTTTTTTAAAAAATTAAAAACTGATTAAAAACAGATTTTTAAAAAATATATTTTTTTTATTTATGTATATTTTTTTTTTTCAAAAACCAATATTTATTTTCATCAAAACTTTTTTTCCCCATTTATTTTTTTTTTTTTTTTGTTGTACCAAAATTTTTTTTCTCCAATTGTTTTCCTCAAAACAATTTTTATCCAAAACTTTTTATCATCAAATTTTTTTTTTTTATTAAAAAAAAAATTTTATAAATAAAATTGTTTTTGTTTCATCAACAATTTTTTTTATTCATCAATTTTTTTATACCCTCCACTTAGTGATAGAGGGTATATATAAGTTTGTCATTCCGTTTGTAACTCATCGAAATATCGGTCTAGGACCCCATAAAGTATATATGTTATTGATCAGTGATCGATTTTAAGACATTATAGCGATGTCCGTCTGTCCGTCTGTCCGTCAGTCCGTCAGTCCGTCTGTCCGTCTGTCTGTGGAAATGGTGATCACGACCAAAATATTACACGGAGATGACTGAAACTTAACATATTTATTGAAAGTTCTCCTAAGCAGTTTGGTATTGCATTTGAGCGACATCGGTTCAGCGGTTCAAAAGTTATGAACGAAAATGTAAGGACACCTCAAAAATTTTGGTACATTCAACATAACCTAAAAATACAAAATGCTTTAATTCTGCTGCTGGTTGACATGTTTGAACATAATTGAACACCGAAGGCACTTAAAGGAGTACGAACTCATTTTTTGACAAAAAAAAGAAAAAAATCGCGGATTTTTTTTCCAAAATTTTTTTTCGCGGAAATTTTTTTTCAAAAATTTTTTTTTTTAAGTTTTCTGCAATAACCTTTTTAAAATTGTGGAGGGTATTAATACATTCGGCAAGGACGAATTTAACTTTTTTACTTGTTTTTCATTAAAAACTTTTTTTATAAAAATATATTTTTTACAAACTCTGATTAATTTTTATTAAAAAATAAAAATTGTTTTATTCGACCTTTAAAATATTATATTTTGAGGATGTTATTCTGGCTCGAAGTCATTATTTTCTTTACTAATTAAAACCATGATATTCTCATAGCATAATTTTCAAGAAAATTATTTTTTTGTTTTAAATTTATTTAGGTTGGTAATTTTTGCAAGACTTAATCGACACGTGTTTCGGAATTTGTCAAGATTCCATTGTCAAGATTATTTAGCAAAAATAGAAACGATTTACTACAAAGTAGCAAACGAGTCTAATGACAAATCGTTTGTGCACAAACTAGAATATTAATACATATTCGCCTCTATTCACAATGAGAATTAGAAAGATGAAGAAATTGTACCATACTAAAGGTCTTTCTAATTCCCATTGTGAATAGAGGCGAATATGTATTAATATTTTAGTGATATAATTCCCGTCCGCTTTTTCACCTTAATGTACGTTTAAATAGCTGATCTTAATCTTACACACCTACAGTGACAATCGAAGAGTGCTGACGAAGGAAGGGTGGCTTCTTCCGAAAGCTGTCGACATCTCCACTTAGCCTGTGTTGTCAATTAATTTTTTTCAGATTTTCTCATTGTACAACAAAAATAATTATTTCTCAGAAATAATTAATATGGACTCAAACCGAAATAAATAAAAAAAAAAAATTCAGTTATAATTAATCAGAATTTAAAAAAAAAATATTTTTGTAAAAAAGTTTTTAATGAACAAAAATTGATAAATAAAAAAAGTTTTGATGAAACAAAAACAATTTTTTTTTATGAAAAATTTTTTTAATGAAAAAAAAATTGTTGATGATGAAAAGTTTTGGATAAAAAATTGTTTTGACGAACAAAAAAAAATAATGAATAAAAAAATTTGAGAAAAAAATTTTTTATGACAAAAAAAATGTGTTTTTGATGAAAAAAAATTTTTTTTTCTTAAAAAAAAATTTTTCATAAAAAAAATAGTTTCATCAAAAATTTGTTTATTCATCAATTTTTTTTTCATTAAAAATAGATTTTTAAAAAATATATTTTTTTTATTTATATTTTTTTTTTTTTCAAAAACCCATATTTATTTTCATCAAAACTTTTTTTCCCCATTTATTTTTTTTTTTGTTGTATCAAAATTTTTTTTCTCCAATTTTTTTTTTCTCAAAACAATTTTTATCCAAAACTTTTTATCATCTTATAAATTTTTTTTTCATTAAAAAAAAAATTTATAAAAAAATTTTTTTTTGTTTCATAAACAATTTTTTTTATTCATAATTTTTTTTTCATTAAATACATTTATTTTTATGTACCTTTTGGTACTAAAAATAAAAAACAACATTTTCATTAAAAACTTTTTTTATAAAAATATATTTTTTTATTAAAATTTTTTATCAATAACTTTTTGTCAATTTTTTTTTTTTCAAATTAATTACTTTTTTATTAACCCTGAATTTCTTCGGACATAAAGTTATTTCATTTCCTTTAGATCCAAGTTGGCATTTTATAGAGGTGGTTTAGTTAGTTCTTGAAGGGGAAGCTTCTTCTTTTAATGAAAAAAAAAATTTTGATAATAAAAAGTTGTGGATATAAAATTGTTTTGACGAAAAAAAAAAATTTATGAATAAAAAAATTTGGAGAAAAAAATGTTTGGTGAAAAATGTTTGGTGAAAAAAAAAATGGGGAAAAATGTTTTGGTGAAAATAAATACTGTTTTTTAATAAAAAAAAAAACAAAATTGGTGAAAAAATAAATGTTTGATAAAAAAGTTAACAAAAAAATTGAAAAAAAAAAAAATAATATGAAAAATAATCAGGTTATGTTTTCTTCACCAGGTGGTGAATTTTTTTATATTAACCAGCAGGTGAAAAAAGTTCATTTTCCCACACTGTGCACCACCTCAGTTCGAAATGGAAGCATACGTCTAAAAAAAATAAAAAAAATACATTTTCCCCCACTATGCACCACCCCAGTTTGACTATGTAAGCATACGTAAAAAAAAAAAAAATTTAAAATCAAAAAGGTTTGTGAATTTGATTTGTAACTCGGATAATAAGTCACCTCCTGGCGACATTTTTTTTTTTTCACCAACAGGTGAACAAAACGTAACATAATTTTTCATAAAAAAAATTTTTATCAACCTTTTTTTATTTTTTTTATTCTTTTTCATTAAAATCTTTTTGTTACAAAAAACTTTTTTCATCAAAAATGTTTTTTTATCAAAAAATTTTTTTTTCCAAAAATTTTTTTAGCAAAATTTTTTTAACAAAATTTTTTTTTATCAAAAAGTTTTTTTCATTAAGAGTGAGTTTCTTCTGACATTAAAATTACAAAAGAAACAAGTAAGAGTGTTAAATTCGGCTGTGCCGAATCTTTTATACCCTCCAACGTGCAAATAAATAAAAAAAAAATTGAAGGGGCTTTTTTTTTGGGGGGGGGGGGGGTCGGTAGTGGTAATTGGGGGGCACAATTCCTCTCGAATAATTGTTAAAAAAAATAATTCTTATGCTTTTTGCACTAAAGAAATACAAATTTATCATTATATAAAAAAAAAAATATTCCACGCCCATAAAAGGGGGGGGGGGCGGACCGTAAAACGATATTTTCTAATTCTGTGGGTTCAAATGCAGGACCTTGAACTTCTTGTAGCATAAAAATTTTGGATTTGGTAAACAAAAACACAAAAAATCATGTAAAAATATGATATTTTTCAGAGGTTGGTTTAGTTCTTCAAGGGGGAACTTTTTCCCCCCTGGTCCGATTTTGCCCATCTCCGAACTTAACCAGCCTATGAACATAAGACATATATGTGCCAAATTTCAGGAGTCTATCACTTTTATTTTGGACTGTATCGTGTCTTCCACAGACGGACGGACAGACGGACAGACGGACGGACGGACGGACGGACGGACAGACGGACATCGCTAGAATGTCTTAGAATCGATCACTGATCAATAATATATATACTTTATGGGGTCCTAGACCGATATTTCGATGCGTTACACACGGAATGACAAAGTGAGTATACCCCCATACTGTAGTTGGAGGGTATAAAAAGCAAGAGAAAGTAACACTCTCCATCTCTTGTGGCTTAATGGTTAGCGCGTTGGACTATAAGATAGCAACCTGGGTTCGATTCTCACCTCAAGTAGAACAACATTTTTCTTTCAGATAATTTATTAGCTTCTGTTTCAGGGTTGCAAAATGAGTATCTAAAAATTGTACCAATGAGCTCATAAAATTGTACATTTTAAACCCCAATTGTAACAAATTGAGGTAGAAAATTTTAAAAACAAAATACATAGAGAGAGAAGGTCTGGTTTCTGGTTCCGGACCTTTGTTGTTTTGTGCGTGTAAGCTTTTGTTTTTCGTCGCGAAAAACTTTCTGAAAACCACGTTTTCCTCAATAACTCTGAAACCAAATGAGTGTCCACTTTGAAATTTTGATATTAATGTAGAAGGAATATCAATATAAATATTTTTTATTTTGAGGGTGTTTATTCTGGCTCGAGGTCATTATTTTCTTTACTAATTAAAACCATGATATTCTCATAGCATAATTTTCAAGAAAATTATTTTTTTTTGTTTCAAATTTATTCATGTTGGTCATTTTTGCAAGACTTAATCGACACGTGTTTCGGAATTTGTCAGATTCCATTGTCAAGATTATTTAGCAAAAATAGAAACGATTTACTACAAAGTAGTAAACGAGTCTATTGACAAATCGTTTGTGCACAAACTAAAGTATAAGAACATATTCGACTCTATCCACAATGTGAATTAGAAAGACGAAGAAATTGTACTATACTAGTAAGGCAACGATTGTCAATAACCAACAAAAATATTTAAAACATTTTTGGCACGCCATAGTGATATGAATAACCCTAATGTGGTTATTACATTCACAACAACAAAAAACATATTGTTGTAGTCCAATGGACTATCGTATATAAAAATGTTTTAAATATTTTTGTTGGTTATTGACAATCGTTGCCTTACTAATATTTTTTATTATTTAAAAGTCGTCTAGGTCCAAGTTTGCTACACCCGCTTAAAAATTTTTCTATTTAAAACAAAATTAAGTGAGAGTGTTACATTTGGCTGTGCCGAATCTTTTATACCCTCCAAAATGTAAAAAAAACAATAAAAAACATCCAGGGGCGTCTTTTTTTTGGGGGGGGGGGGTTGGTTGGAGACGTAAGGGGGCACCTTCCCCTTGCGATTTTGAACTTCTTCTGAGATAAGAATGTTGCATTTGCTTAGAAACAGTACAAAAAACCCTGCAAAAAATGCTATTTTTCTTAGGTTGGTTTAATTCTCTAAGGGGGAACTTATTTCCCCTTGGTCCGATTTTGCCCATTTCCGAACTTAGCCTGCCTAGGAATATAAGACATATTCAAACTAAACTTCGGAAGTCTAGCTCTTTTATTTTTGACTGCATCGTGTCCTCTACAGACGGACAGACGGACGGACGGACGGACGGACAGACGGACAGACGGACGGACGGACGGACATCGCTAGAATGTCTTAGAATCGATCACTGATCAATAAAATATATACTTTATGGACCGATATTTCGATGCGTTACACACGGAATGACAAAGTGAGTATACCCCCATACTGTGGTTGGATGGTATAAAAAAGATTTTCAATAAGTACCAAAAATATGTTTTTTTGCCCTTTTTCAATCATATCTGATATAGACAATACATATAATATTTTGTTTTTCGTTCCAATACCTCCAGCTAAATTGTTATTTTTTTTTTATATTTTATTTTTGCATCACTACCCTTTGCTATCCTATTTTCTTTACAATGTAAAGCTTTTAACCCAATTTTATTTTTAAATATATGTATATAAAAAAAACAACAAAAAATAAAAGAGTTACTTTTCTAAAAATGGACAACTTTCTATTTTTTTTAAATAAATTTGTTCCAAATTACTGTGAGTACACAATATACTCTTAGCTCTCAAATCCACTCATTTTAAATGAGAAATATCTCATTTAAAATATGAAATATCTCATTTAAAATGTGTTACATCTCATTTAAAATGAGATTTTTTAACATATTTCTGATTTTTAAACTCTCATCACACATTTTGAATAAAAAACTAGAACTCCTAGACATTATGACGTCAAATAGAAACAAAAACATGAATAAGTGACGTCAAATGTAGCTGGTTGGCACTATTATACAATATTACGTTTGGCTACATGGGTAATGCCTGATGGCCATCCCATACACATGCCCATGCCAAAATACCAAGCAATCCATTGTTATTTTTTGTTTCATACTTGTGCATACATATACTAATTGTAAGTCCTTAGTAGGCAGTAAGTCATTATTTTAGTATTATACATACATATGTATATGTAGCATTTAAAGCAATCATCAACGATATCAACCGACAACCATGAATCTATACAATCAAACATCAACTATGTATGTACATTAGAGTGACATTTTTTATTCAGCTTTTAATTTTTTCAAGTGTCCAGACCAATTGGATTAAATTAACCCGTGGCGCCCGACAATCAAAATTTTGAATTTTTAAAAATTAAAAATAACAAATATGTTTTGCCATACATCACTGCGATGCGCTAAACACAAATATCAAAAAAAAAATTAAATCGATCAAAAGGTTTTCGAGACATCGCTATTGAAATTTTCCAAAAAAAATTTTTTCTATCCTTCAAGAAATTTAATAAAAAATTTTAAAATTCTGTTCCTTTACCCTTTCATAGAGCTGGAGACAAGTTTTCATTTAAAATTTATTTGAGCTAAAGCCGATCACTTTGTCCCCGAAAACCTTTCGTTCAAAGTTTTGGCCTTCTAGAAATTGTTTAACAAAAACTCTAAATTTTGATCGAAGGGAGCTACGGGATACAATTATAATTATCTTATTTGTCTCAAATTTAATTTAAACGAAAATTTAACTCAATCTCTATAAAATAGTCAATGGAAAAAATTTTGAAATTTTTTTTTAATATCTTGAACATAAGAAAAAATTATGTATCGTAAACATCTCCATCGATTTCCGCAATTTTTTGATTTTCTTTTTCAAAAAAAAAATTTGCGTCGCAAAATATTTTTTTTAATTTTTCAAAAATTTTGGTAAAACTTTCTAAAAATCTAAAATATTGATCGAAGAATGCAACGGCTTAAAGTGATCAGATTTGGCTCAAATTAAGTTTAAATGAATGATTCTCACAAGCTCTGTAAAAATGTCAAGGGAAAGAAATTTTGAGATTTTTTTTAAAAAAAGTTCTTGAACATAGGAAAGCCTGTAATTTTTTTCAAATTCCAAATATCGATTTCTGGAAAACCTTTCGACCGATTTAAAAAAAAAATATTTTTTTTTTTTAATTTGCAAAATATCTAATATGCCGGACGCCAGGGGTTAATTTAATCCGATTGACCTCAAATTCGTTTTTAATAACTTTTAGGCCTAATAGAATTAAAAATTTGCCCGTGCATTCAAAATCAGAAGAAAATATGTTTTGTCATACAAAAAAAATGCCACTCTAATGTTCATTATCCTTTAGTTGCTCTGTGAAATAGTTTTCTATGTTCATTTTTATTGTTTTTATTAAATGGAAAACTATAACTTGAATATAGTTTTCGTTTAATAATAACTAAATATATGTAAATACAATTCTTATAAATATTGTTTAAACATATAAGGCATTCCACGCTTCGTCGGAACCAACATTAATCTCAAGTTGGGAATACTGTAAATTTCTTTCCTGACTGAATCTGGAATGTCCGCCCCACTGCTATATTTTAAGAAAAATTAAAATCGAAGAGCCTCGTTTATACGAAAAAATATTTTTTTGCATCAAAAAAACTTTGTTTTTCATAAAAAAAAAAATTTTTTAAAATTTTTTCTTTCATCAAAATATTTTTTTTCATCAAAAAAAAGTTTTTCATCGATACTTCTTGCTTTTCATTAAAAAAATTTTTTTCATCAAAAAAATTTTTTTCATCAAAAAATTTTTTTAATTAAAAAAAAAAAAAAAAATTTCCATACATTTTTTTTTTGTAATTTTTTTTTCATCTTACAAGGGAAGTCTCCCTGGTGTCACCCTCCGATCTTCATTAAATTTGGATATGATGTTCAGAACGAAAATTAATTCGACACGTATTTTTTTCTTAGCGGCCCAAACTCATTTTTAGGGGGGTCGATTTGTATGGGGGGAAATTGACCTTTTTCAGTTTTTTACGATTTACCCCTATTTAAACAAAATTAATATAGGCATGTGTGGTACCAGATTAAATGTATTAAAAATACCTCTCTCGCGGTGCTAACAACAGGCCAAAGAAGTTAATATTTTTCGACTTATTACCAAAAATGTCCTAAAATTTTGGTATTTTACTCAATATGACGAAAAGTTGTGCATGTTTGGACACGTTCTTAGCACACGTAGATAGGTTTTCCAAAGACCTTTCATTTGGTATGTAACATGACTAGGATTCTTTGCATAATATAGGAGATAAACGAAAAAAACTGAAAAATCGCCTTGTCTTCCCCCCTCCTTTTTACCCCCTAAATATGAATTTGGGCCGCTAAAAAAAAATACGTGTCCCTTTATTTTTTCTGATCTATCTACAAAATAAAACCAATTCCATAAATATCCGCGGGTGACACTAGGGAGACTTTCCTTGTTAGTTTTGTTTTTCCGTCAAGAACTTTTTCATCAAACACTTCTCTCTTTATCAAAAATTTTTTTTCTTCATCAAAAAAAAATTTTTTTATAAAAAGGTTTTTTTTATAAAAAAGTGCAAAAGTGCACTTTACGGGGCACAAATATTTTGGGGGAGAAAAAAATTACAAAATTATTGGTAAAATGCTTGTAAAATAACCAGGAATTCTTGTCAAATAGGAAGTAAAAAAAATTACAAAGTTTTCTTGTCATTTTACAAGTTTTTTTTGAGTGTATGAAATTCAATAATCAAATGCGATTTATATTTGTTCACTTTAATTTTAAGATAGTGACATTCTATTTTCATTTTTGCAAGGCCGCCACTTAAAGAAATACTAAAAAAGATAACAAAAAATATCTGTTAAATTAGCAAAACAATCTGCTGAAAATCAGAAAAAGAATCAGAAAAACTTCTGCAACATTTCGGTTGTTTTCAGAAATTGAATAGCAAAGAATTCTGCTAAAATATTCATTTCAGCAGAAAAATCTGCTAAAAATTTGTTATTCAAAATTGAAAGAAATTTTCCTGACAGAGGTTTTCTTTTGAGCGTGTGTGTAACATTTTTGCAAATATTTGTTACTCATGCACTATGTTAAAAAAAAAAAAAAACAGCAAATTACAATATTTTTATAAAATTCAATAATCAAATGCGATTTTCTCGAAAAAAGCGAATAACGCGCTTCTGATTTTTTTTGTGTGGATAGACAAACATCTAAACTAGTGTTTATAAACCGGTTAACCGGTTAACCGAAAAACCGGTTTTTTCACAAAATTTCGGTTTTTTTGCAAACCGGTTAACCGAAATTGAAAAATTCCGGTGCACCGAAAACCGGTTTTTTTCTGTCGGTTAACCGGTTTTTTTTTTTAAATATATTCAAACGGAATATTTTGCAAATATTAAGGGTTTGCAATTTTTTTATGATATTTTCAAAATTTTATTTAAAAGACCTTGAAAATCCGTGAGAAAGGAAGTCTAAAATACTTTTTGTCTTCAAGAAACAATTTTCCAAATAGGAATTTTAATCTGGTAAATATTTGAATTATCCCCGTTATAAGCGTTTTTTGGACAGTTTCATTGAAAACTTAATAAGTGACGGTTAATTAGGTACTAAAATTTTGATGTATTTGTTTTTTAAATAAAACCAATAAAAATTAAAATTAAGCTCCGGTGAATATAAGAAAATAAAGCACCGTATTTAAATACCGCTATTTTCAAAGGCTAACAGTTGCTAACTTTGCTGAAAGAAACAAATATGTTAACTTTAGTTACATTCGATTTTTTATTTAATAAAAACTAGCAATTTTAAAAAATTTGTTGGGTTTATCAGTAAAAGAAAAAAAACCGGCTAACCGGTTTTTTTATTCCGGTTTAACCGAGAAAACCGGTTAACCGAAAAAGCTGAATTTCGGTTAACCGAGAAACCGGTTTTCCAAAATGTCGGTTTTTTATAAACACTAATCTAAACTTAAAAAAAAAAAAATAAAACAGAAAAAAAAGTTGCCGGATTTTTGATATTTCGACTTTTTTACAAAATTAAAAATTTCCGAAAGGGTTCTGAAAATTAAAAAAAAAAAAAATGAATCAATTAATAACCCATAAAAAAATATACAAAATTTAAATTTTTTTGATTGTGGTACATTCCGTTTTAATTTCATATATGGGGGTTTTCGTGTCAACTGACACAACTTTTGAAACCGATGTCTTCCGATCGGGATGAAATTTGCACCAAGGTTAGTCCTATTGGATAGCAGCTCAGACACAATTTTTCAACGAGATCGGTCAAGAACTCTCTGAGTTAGAGGGGTCGAAATTTGACATTTTGGCCAAAGAGGTGTTGATTCTCATCCATGTAACTTCTTACCTATTGTTTTTAGCAAAATGTGTCTCAAAGAGTTTAGATCCCAGCAAAACTTTGGTAATGGGTAGTGATTATATAACACATTACCAGGTAATGTATATACCTTATTTGTAGCATTATTTTAGGATGTCTTAACAAACATTTGTCCACAACGTATTATTTTAAAGTAAAAAATAATGCATTACTAATAATTTGCTACGTAATGCATGATTATTGGAAAGATGTATTTCATATTTATTATTTCTAAACATTATATCATGGATGATTTATATTTGGTTACATTATGTATTATCTGAAAGTTTGAAATAATGCATTATTTATAATTAAATGCATAATGCATTACAATAACATAAAAAATAATTATTTTTAAAAAAAATGCATAAGTTTAAACTAGAGATGGGCTCACGACAAGAAATTTCTAACGACACACACTCACTAGCATATTATATCTACTTACACTCACTTACAATCACGTGAGTAAATTTAATACAAAATTACTTTTTCACTACTCGTAACACCTTATATATTACGTTCTGGTATGCTATATTATATACCTTACTCGTAACCTATAAAATATCATATATTTTACACCTTACTGGTATTCTTTGTTATAAATTTATTACTTATTTTATACCTTACTGGTATTCTATGTGATAATGTGGATGCATTACTTTGAGTCTCATCGCCTGTTAAAATCATCAATGCTGCAATGTATAAAATAAGAGATCATATACCTTATTTTATACCTTATTTGGTAATCTAAGTTTTGCTGGGATAGCTATTTCTTCAGTTTTTCGAAAAAAAAAATATAAAAAACATAAAAAAATTTTTTTTTGATTTTTTTTTCTTAAAAATCCAAAACTTTTTTGACTTTTTCCTCAAATTGGGCCCTTTTTTTTTTGATTCAAAAGAAAGCTTAGGTGATTTCCTTTAAGAGCTGTGGGGTCGCTTAGTGGGATGCGAGTGGGATATCTATAAAAATTTTTTTTTTTAACTTTGGAACACAAAAAACGGTTCTTCAATTTGCACTATTAGGCGTGGGATAGCTAACCAGTTTTCGATTTCGATCCGCGATACCCTCTAATTTTTTTAGGTTCAAAAAAGAAAGCACGAGCCAAAAAAAGGGGGCGGTGGGGAGGGGCCATATGGCCTCTCATTGGGGTCAAAGTTGGGCGTAAAGAGGTAAAAATCCTCAAAAAGCCCCAAAACTCCCCTAGAAACGCCCCTGGAGGGGTGCAATGTGAGACCGACCTCCAATAATTTTCTGCCCCCAACATTTTTCTTGAACATACCTTACCCCTATTTCCACTTGCTAAGGGGGCTCCCATACAAAACATTTTTCAAAAATTTGATCCTACCATTCTAACTTACCCTAAAGTGCCCCTAGTGGGGCCAAATGTATGACCGACCTCCATTATTTTATTAATTCCAATATTTTTTGCAAACATACCTACAATGTATCTGTAACCCTTAAGGTGGTCCCCATACATTTCTTTTATTTTTTATAAATTTATTTTATTAAACCAGCTCCTACCGCCCCTACCGTGCCTCCTAGAGAGGCAAAAATTACGACCTACCCCCATTATTTTTTAGTTACCAACATTTTGTCCGAACATCACAACACCCTATCTCCACTCCCTAAGGGGCTCCCATACATTATAAAAACATGTATTTTTAAAAACTAATAAAAAAAAATGTATGGGGACCCCCTTAAGAGTTGAAAATAAAGGCTAGGTATATTCTGAGAAAATGTTGGAGTTGAAAAAATATTGGGGGTCGGTCATACATTTTACTACTCTAGGGGCACCCTATGGACAGTTAGAGCGGTAGGAGCAAATTTTTTAAAAATGTCATTTTGTATAGGAGCCCCCTTAGGAAGTGGAAATAGGGGTAAGGTATGTTCAAGAAAAATGTTGGGGGCAGAAAATTATTGGAGGTCGGTCTCATATTGCACCCCTCCAGGGGCGTTTCTAGTGGAGTTTTGGGGCTTTTTGAGGATTTTTACCACTTTACGCCCAAATTTGACCCCAATGAGGGGCCATATGGCCCCTCCCTACCGCCCCCATTTTTTGGCTCGTGCTTTCTTTTTCGAACCTAAAAAAATTAGAGGGTATCGCGGATCAAAATCGAAAACTGGTTAGCTATCCCACGCCTAATAGTGCAAATTGAGGAACCGTTTTTTGTGTTCCAAAGTTAAAAAAAAAAAATTTTCATAGATATCCCACTCGCATCCCACTAAGCGACCCCACAGCTCTTAAAGGAAATCACCTAAGCTTTCTTTTGAATCAAAAAAAAAGGGCCTAATTTGAGGAAAAAGTCGAAAAAGTTTTGGATTTTTAAGAAAAAAAATCAAAAATTTTTTTTTTCGAAAGACTGAAGAAATAGCTATCTAAACTCTTTGAGACACATTTTGCTAAAAACAATGGGTAAGAAGTTACATGGATGAGCATCAACACCTCTTTGGCCAAAATGTCAAATTTCGACCCCCTCTAACTCAGAGAGTTCTTGACCGATCTCGTTGAAAAATTGTGTCTGAACTACTATCCAATAGGACTAACCTTGGTGCAAATTTCATCCCGATCGGAAGACTTCGGTTTCAAAAGTTGTGTCAGTTGACACGAAAACCCCCATATATTTAATCAAGGCAACTCAACATAAATTTGGCCTTTTTTATATTTAGCCATATAGAACTATTAATACAACCTGTTCAAAAATTAATGCGACATATGTTTTTTTCGCTAGACATTTAGTGTGGAATGCCTCATATGTATGTTAAAATATTTAGAGTTTCTTTATTTTTCTTTTAAGTCAATATTAAATTGTATATTAGTTTTTTAAGCAGTGGTAGTGGTGTGTTTAGAATTATCCTTGAATATACATACAACCAGTCACTTGTTTCTTTGATCCTTTCTTCCTTTCATCCACCCACACTATTAAGAGTTTCTTATTTAGTTATTCATATGTGCGTGCTGAAAAAATTTGGTTGTTTACAATCGTAATGTGGTTTAAGAAAAACATTTTGAATTTTTCTAATATGGGAGGATATTAACCTAATTTATTTACCCTTGCGCAGTATAAATTTATTTGATTTTATAAATAAATGTTTACGAAATCTATATTTATGGGAATTAAATAATCTATTTTTGAACGAATTTGTATTTTTAGCACTCATTTTTAATTTCTTTGAGTTTTCTTTCTTTGAATTTTTTTTTTTAATTTAAGAAATTGAACTTGATTTTTTCTTTTTTCACTTAAAACTTTCTTTGAAGTAAAAATTTCAAATATTTTTGATGTACCCTAGTAAAAATGATTTTATATGTATTCATGTATTATTGGATACAAATACGGTGGCTCGCAGCTTATTTCGTGTGAAAGATATTAGTTAGCAATCCATTCAAGACAAAGTTAACCAAAATAGACCTAATTATTATCAAATAAGTATTTTTGTAAAAAGTCCTGTGAATATAATTAATCAAGCTTTAATTAAAGCTTAATTGTCTAAATATTAAATGTGCTACGAGGGTCGAAATGGAAATTGAAATTATTGAAAGACCTTTTTTAGAAAATGTCTTAAAAATAGTTCTAGGTCGATTTTATCCAAGCTCAAACATAAAAAATTTAAATTTTAAATATTCCAATGGTTAATACTCATTAATTAAATAATTTTTCCAAAGACCCAAACAAAAATCAAAATTTTTAAAACACAATAGAATAAACCCGAATTTTTTGACCTCCAATTCTTTTGACCACCAATTTTTGGTAAACAAAGAAAAGATTTAATTATTTAATAATTTTAGTACACCTAAGTGTATAGTAATGAGATATAAAAATATTTGAACATTTCCTTTGTTTACAAAAAATTGGTGGTCAAAAGAATTGGAGGTCAAAAAATTCCGATTTCTTCGACTGCATTTTAATAATTTTGGTTTTTGTTTGCGTCATTGCAAAAATTATTTGATTAATGACTATATACTATTGGACTATTTTTTTAAATTTTTAATGTTTGAGCTTGAGAAAAATCGACCTAAAAGTATTTTTAAGAAATTTTCTAAAAAACGTCCTTCAATAATTTCAATTTCCATTTCAACCCTCGTAGCACATTTACTATTTACTCAATCTGGACGCCATTAAGCTTAAATTAAAGCTTGATAAATTACCTACACAGCAATTTTAACAAAAATACTAGTTTGATAATAATTAGGTGTATTATTGGAAACTTTGTCTTAAATGGATTGCTAACTGATATCTAACACACGAAATAAGCTGCGAGTCACTGTATATCTTATTAGCATGCCGGCCCGAAACTTCGTAACTGCACTCAAAAAAAAAAACTTTGTACAATTACAAGAAAAGTTTGTTACTTTTTTTTTTGCTACCTCCTAGTTGACAAGAATTGCTAGTAATTGTACAAGCTTTTTACCAATAATTTTGTAATTTTATTAGGTTTTTACCAATGAAATTGTTAGTTTACAATTTTTTTGACGCGATAAAACTAACAAGGTGGTTATGTGATTTTACTAGATTTTTTGCTAACTCCTATTTTACGAGAATTTCAAGTAAAAATTACGAACTTTCTTGTAATTTTACAAGATTTTACCAATAAAATTATGAATTTACAACTTTTTTTGGCGAAATTAAACTTACAAGAAATTCTCGTAAATTTACGAGATTTTTTTGTAAAAATCTTGGAAATTTGTAAAATTACAAGAAAAACTGTGAAATTACCAAAAAAAATTTAAATTTCGATCGAAAATTATTTGTTAAAAAACAAGGAAAACTGACAAATATTGGTAAAATGGGATTAAAAGACAAGGTTTTTTTTCGAAAAAATTAATTTTTTCCTTGCGTCTTTCATAGAGCTTAAGACAGTCTTTCACTTAAAATTTATTGTAGTCCGGTTTAACCCTTAGCGCCGTTGATCAAAGTTTTGGATTTTTGGAAAAATTTCTTGAGCCAATTGGCTCAAATTTTGTTTCAATTAATGTTTGTTTCAATCTCTATAAAAAGTCAATAGAAAAAAAATTTAGAAATTTTTGTTAAAAAAAAAATCGAGCTCGAGGCCAGCTTTTTCTGTAAATAAATATTATTTTTTTCCACTCCAATATTTCGAGCCTCTTTTAGGATCATCATCAGGGATTAAGCGATTTTTAAAGTATCCGCGGTTAAAAGTAAAAAAATAAAGTTATAGTCGGTCAAGACCGACCACATGATACCCTACACCAGTGTTTTCCGGAAAATGGGTCCCAAGGCCAAACATGAACCGATTGGATCTGTCTTTTGTTAGATCTTTATTTAGTGTAGAAAACGCACACAGATCAAATTTTAGTGGAATTGGTTTATTTTTTGTCAATAGACCGATTTAACTGAATATCGGTCGAAATTTGTATATAGGGGACTAAGTCCAAAAATTGTTAAATTATATTCCGATTTGATTAGGTTACTAAAGTACACGTTAAACACATAAAAATACAATTTTTATCAAATATTTCCATTTTCATGAATTTTGAGGGGACTACCAGAAGGGCTGACCCGATTCCTTTGAAACTTGGAATGAAGATTCGTGCATACAAAATTAGATTTATAATACGGTTATTAGAGTCATTTAAGCCGAATTCAATGAGGGCGTTTGTATGGGGGCTAGGTCTTAACATGGACCGATTTTCTCCAATTTAAATAGGCTTCGTCCTGGCCAAAAAATGCTTAAGTTTCAAATTTCAAGTCAATTGATTGAAAATTTCGACCTGTATCGTGCTTAAACCGATAGATGGACAGAGGTACGGATGGACAGACATTGCTAAATCGACTTAAAAAGTCATTCTGAGTCGATCGGTATACTTGAAGGTAGGTCTAGGACCAATATTTCGGGTAGTTACAAACATCAGCACAAACTTATTATACCCTGTACCACAGAGTGGTGTGAGTGGTGATTCCAAAACTGAAATCCAAATTTTTCTAGCATATTCCGTTTTCGAGATATTCGCTTTGAACATTTTTACACGCAAAAATCATGCTAGAAAAATTTGGACTGCAGTTTTGGAATCAGGAGGTCCAATTTTTATTAAATCAAGTCCTATTTGTTGGAAACAATTACCAATTTACCCCAAAAAGTGCGAAATTATTGTTTATTTTTTGTCTTTGTAACAGCGAAGATTTCAAAAACGGTACATGCTAAAAAAAAATTGGATGGCATATTTGGATTCAGGACAGCAAAATCTATAAGAATCAAATGGATATTTCACTGGTGGGTTTTTGTTTTCGAACAATGTAATTATTTAGCAATAACTCGAAAACAGGATCAGCTAGGATTTTCGTGTTAATAACACTGTGCTAGTAGCAAAAATTCACAAGCTGGGTACGCAGAATTCGGTGGTGCTAGCCGTTTTTCGAAATTATCGCTCGTATTCGCGATTTAGAATTGTAAAGCCTAGGTACTACAAAAATTAAATGTGTATGCTTATGGGATAGTTTTTAAATATAAATTCAGATGATGCATTGTTTTTTTCGCAAAAAAAGATTTTTCCGCGAAAAAAAATTTCCGCGAAAATATTTTTTTTTTTTCGAAAAATGTTGTGTCTGTAATGTATCGTATTCTACTTATTTTCATAAATTAATAGCAAAATAAAAAAAAATTTGGAACAAAAATTTCGCGAAAAAAAATTCACGGAAAAAATTTTTCGCGAATAAATTTTTTTTTCCCGGGTAAAAATGAAATATATATGATCATATATGAAGATATATGGATCATATATGGATTTATATAACCATATATTATCATATATGACTCCATATATGTTTATATATGATCGGATCCGTAAATTGGTCCGATATGAGCCCATATGAGCCCATATCGGACCAATTTACGGATCCGATCATATATAAACATATATGGAGTCATATATGATAATATTTGGTTACCCAAGCAGAAATTGACGACGGTTATAAAAAAAAAGCGTTCTGAAAGCACTGTAACAAAAAAAGAACGTTCTCAAAACGTTATTTTCGAACGCTTTGCGAGCGTTTTCGAAAAACGTTCTGAAAGCACTGTAACAAAAAAAAAGCATTCTCAAAACGCTTTATTCGAACGCCTTGAGAGCGTTTTCGAAAAGCGTTTTGAAAGCACTTTATTAACAAAATACATGTTCGATTCAAAATTTGATGGTTTAAAAGCAGTTTTTGCAAACGTTTTTAAATTTCTTTCGTAGTACATACAAGTATAGTATTTTTTTAGATTATACTCAATTTTAAACAAATTGTTATAAAAACATTTTGTTAAATCAAATTAAATAATTTTTCCCTACCACCACATTGAAAACGCAAAATTTTGAAAACATAAAACATTTTTTAATTTGTAAATCTATTTTAAGTTTTATTATTATCATTTATGCAAAAGAGTTATAGCAATAGTTTCGTTATAAAATTTACAAATAATGCATTTAACTTCTACAATATGCACACTGACTTCAATAACATCTTCACGTAAATTTTTAACGTTATAAAGTCCTATTTCTTTTGATGGAATTGGATAGACAAAATAATCGTTTATTTCATTAAAGATGTTGCCTTTTAAATAAATATTATCACATGTGTGTTTAGATCGATTTGTACTAAAAATTTGGTTTACTATCATAATATTTCCATAACTAAGTAGAATTGCGTTATCAGGATGGGATGCAGTAATTTTGAAACCATGAATATTAATAAAAGAAAACACAACTTTTGTTTCAGTGGATTCCATTACTTTGCCAAGAGAATACTTTTTGTTTTTAGGGATTGTTCCGAGAGTTAACAATCGATTTTAAGTACCCCAGACTGTTTTCAAAATCAATAGCAGAGAACTGTGATATTGGTGCCCCCATATTTACTACATCATCTGCGATATGAATGAGATTGTGAATATTCATTGTTTGGCAATTAGGACCATAAAAATGTGGCATACATTCCACAAATCTAAATTGAGTGACTTTCCAATTTCCAATATCAAATAAATCAAAACTTTTTCTTTGAAACTCTGACGGTATGTCTCTTGATATATTTGTGAAGTTTTGTTGTAACTTCGCAACATTTTCATCAGAAATGAAGGAAAATGATTTCTTGATAATCGTTTTTTGCAATAAATGTTTGCTTATACCAAGATACAACATATGCATTTCATCTAGTACGACAGATTTTACCACGTCAAAATTTTTTTACAAAAATTAGCCGCTGGCTGGCTGCATGCAGTAAAGGACAGAATGGGAGGAAGAAAGTCCCTATAAATAAATTAGTTTGCTTTTTTATGAAGTTTACCTTTACCTTTATTTACTAAAATACTTTTATAAAAAAAATATCTACAATTAACGAATAAAGAAAAATATCTGCTTTATATGAAGTCCTTTAAAGTACTGTTTTTTCTTATTTCAATCGCTGGAAATATCTTTAATTTTTGTATTTAAGCTCTTTATAAGTGCTTTACTTTTGGTTTTTAAAGCGCTTTCATGACTTTTAACAAAACGTTCTGAAAGCACTTTTTTAAAACGCTTTTAAAACGCTTTAAACCTAGCGTAGATCGATGTTATCATTCGGATCATCTGAAAGCGCTTTCAAGATGGTAAATGGAACGCTTGTAGAACCGTTTACAACGCTTCCACAGCGCTTTTGCGATTGTATTTTTCTGACTGGGTATATAAATCCATATATGATCCATATATCTTCATATATGATCATATATATTTCATTTTTACCCGGGTTAGTATATTCAATAAAGTTTAGATGATAAAAATTCAGCAATTGTCTAAATAATATAAAAAAATATTTTTTTTTACTTAAAAATAAAAAGAAATTAATCGCGAATATTGCTAATACATGAGCTAACTTTGAAAAAACTTATATTACAATGGGATTTAGTGTACACGAACTAATCTTACCAGATGGCTGTCGTAAACTAAAGTCAAACTAAAAATAAATGTATTCAACCAATTTTTTCACGAAAATAAAAACTTTTCGCTAACTAAAAATATTTTTCGCGAAAAGAATAAGTTTAACAGACATAAATGGTTTTAAATTTAAAAATTATCGCAAAAGTTAAAAAATATTCGTTTTTTTTTGTACTTGAGCATCAAAATTTTAAATAGTGATTACCGCGAATACGAGCGCTAACTTCGAAAAACTGCTTGCACCATTGAAGTCAGCGTACGTGAATAAACTTTACCAGTAGGGTGCCCAGCTTGTTAAAAAAAGTGTCAAAGTCGAGCACAGTGTAATTTTTAAAGCTTTAAATAAAGAGGAGTGAAATGTCATTAGCCTATTTTGTCACCATTTTAACACAACCTAAACTCGCAAGAAGAGGGGAGTGCTCTATGAAGCTTGGAATATTTATAAACGTGGAATATGTCTTGGTTTTATGGGGAAAACTACGATGTTTGCTAAAAAATCCCAAATTATTATTTTAATACGCCACGGCTCGGCCGAAACAACTTTAACCTTAAGCTGCGAACACTGTAATTGTCTCTCTTGATTATGAATCTGGGGTGCCCCACTACTTATATTTTCGCCAGAGCAGTTTTTATATAAATCGCGGTCAAACGTCAAAAAATTTATATTTTAGGCTTATCTCGAAAACGATGAGAGATATGAAAAAATGACTTGAGACAAGAATTAATCTTCGGAAAAAATGCAATAAAACTGCGAATTCACATTTTGCAATTGCAATGGTTTTGTTTTCTTTTAATTTTCTTTTACAAAAGCATTGAAATAAAAAATGTGAGTGAGCGATCTTATTGCATTTTTTGCAAGGAATAATTTTGGTCATGAGTCATTTTTTGATATTTCGCTTCCTTTTCGAGTTATTACCACACAAATATTTTTTCCAAAAATATTTTTTTTTGCAACAACCCCGGTTTAATTTAAATAAAGTAAGTAACTAAATAAGTAAGTTTTTATTGCGGCATTAACATTTCGTTATTTATTAACAGAAAACGCCAAGATTTTTGCTCGGAATTTAAAAGTGAAATTTTCGGCCACAAAAACCTTGCAATTGAAAAATGTGAATTTGCAGTTTAATTGAATTTCTTTTTTCTTAAGTCATTTTTTCATATCTCTCATCGTTTTGGAGATAAGCTTAAATTGTAAATTTTTTTACGTTTGACCGCGATTTATTTAAAAACGGCTCTGGCAAAGATTTTGATTTTCGTCGAAATATAGTAGTGGGATACCTAACCTGACCAACCATTCCGCTTTTGGCGGGATTATCCCGCTTTTTGAAGTCTCATCCCGCCTTGATTTTCTATCCCGCTTTTTAAGCAAAAGTCCCGCTTTATCCCGCTTTTTGACTTTTAAAATAGTAAAGCACAATTTATAATTTTTTAAACAATATTTTGGGTATGATTTTTTTTATTTTTGATTATAAAAATATGGTAACATTTAGAATTTTTTACCGTGTTAAAAATTTGTAAAGGAAGTTACATAAGGAAATTGTGTTGGAATTCGAAAAAAAATCCAAACACTTTTTAAATGCTTATTTTAAAAAAAATTTTTTTTTGTTATTTTTTAATTCTTTTTTTTCTTTAATTTGAAAATTTCCTAAAAAAATTAGAATTGAGAAAACAAATTTTAAGTTTTTTGGCGTGGCCAATATGGTAATATTGAGCAAATTTTGTATGTCATTGCTTTATATTTAATTTTTTCTACTGTTACTCAACATTTCTGTAGTTTTCAAAACACATGTATTAAATAGTTTTGTATCGGGATATCAGAACTGGTTCTGAATTGTTAAAATTTTGCATAAAAATATTTTTTTTTTAAACACGTCAGTTTCACTGATCCACCAACATTTTTGTATGGTACGTTTGAAATAAAAAGCTTCATATCCCTAGTAAAAATATTATGCTAATTTTACTGAATAGATCTAATTTGATCCGTAAAATGGTTGTATCAAATAATATCTAATTGTATTACTTTAGATCAAAAAATATAAAAATTGATACAATTTGATCCTGAATTTGGTCAAATCTAATTAAATCAAATTGATCTTATAATATCAATTTTTATATAATTTGATGAGCAAAACCAAAATACGAATCTAATCATATATGGAGCCATATCTAACCATATAAAGTGGATCAACCGTATCAAAGTGATAGATACAATTTTATATAAATTTATACGGAAGCATATTAACTCATATAAGATTGTATCAAATTATATATGATTAGACCAGAAAATTTTTACTCGGGATGCTTCCGACAAGGCAAGTATCTCAACTCTTGTGAACCGATTTGCATGAAACGTATAATATATATGAGCTGTTTCACGTCAACGGGAGACCCCCCGCCCCCAAAATTCTATTGGTCGTAGAGACTTGTAAGGAGTGAGATCATAAAAATGTTAACACACATTTTTGCCTACAACTTTGGTGTAAAGCTTCCAAATTTTTTTTTTTCGGCAGTTTACATTTTAAAAATATGTCAGTTAATAAATTAATTTACATCATGAGTTTTAATTTGCAATTTTTTACACAATGGACGATGAAAGAAAAGTGCGTTCAAAAATAATTAAATATTTTCAACAAAACCAAACATGGACATACAAAAAAATTGCCAAAGAAACTAATGTATGCCGCCAAACAGTTTCAAAAGTGGTAAAAAGGTATCTGGAACACCTAACAATTGAAAGGAAGCCGGGAACAGGAACAACGACTGGTTATCGTAACATTGGTAAGGCATATAAAGTTAAAAGCATCCTTAAGAGAGCTCCTAACACATCTGGCAGAAAAACAGCTCGGTTAGCCCAATGCTCAGACTTTTTTGTACGTAAAGTGAAACGTAAGGCGGGACTAAAGTCCTACAAAGTTCAAAAAGTTCCCGATAGAAACGCTTTTAAAAATTTGGAGGCCAAAACCAGAGCTAGAAAATTGAAATCAAATTTTATAAAAAAATACAACTGTTGTGTAATGGACGACGAAACTTATGTCCTGGCTGATTTTGCGCAGCTCCCTGGTCAAGAATTTTATGTTTCCGATGTTCGAGGAAATGTTGCGGAAAAATTTCGGTCAAAAAAGCAAACGAAATTCCCCAAAAAATTCCTAGTATGGCAAGCCATATGTAGCTGCGGCCAAAGAAGCCAGTCATTTGTGACATCTGGCTCTATAAACAGCGAAATTTATATCAAGGAGTGTTTGCAGAAGAGACTTCTTCCGTTCTTGAGTCAGCACAATGTATCCACTTACTTTTGGCCCGATTTAGCATCTTGTCACTACAGCAAGAAAGCGCTGGAGTGGTATAATGATAATAATGTGGTTTTTGTACCAAGAGAGGCAAATCCACCAAACTGTCCGGAGCTCAGGCCAGTGGAGAGATATTGGGCTCTTGTTAAAAAAGAATTAAAGGGCACAAAAAAGGTCTCCCAGGACATGCAAGATTTCAAACGTAGATGGACCACCTGCTCTAAAAAGGTGACAGAAACTACCATAAAAGCCTTAATGGGAGGGTTTCCGGAAAAAGTGGATAACTTTGTTCGTAGTGGTTAGAGTTCCATGCGGTTTTTTTGTTATGATTTTGTATTAAATTTTATTTAATAAAAATTTGGTTTGAAGTCTTAAAATTCAGTAGTCTGTTTTTTATTTAACTTTATGTGTGTTAACATTTTTATGATCTCACTCTTTATTATGGCTTAAAATTTAGCCAATGATCTCTACTTTTGAAAGCTGAGTGGCGGAAGTTGAACCCAATGGTAAGTGAGCCAATATGGCGGCGCGAATCGGGATACCCCGATCGGGATATGCTGGAAACTAATGAAGGAGTTATCGGATTTTTCTGAAATTTGTTATCAGGGGGTATATTGGGGCGCTAATTTCGAATTTTCATTCAGATTTTAAAAATTCAAAATGGCGGATCCAATATGGCGGATGATTTTTTCGAGGTTTTCGCATTCAAACAAAACTCGATTCCCGGGTGTATTATGGGTCACTAAACACGATTCTGAATTTAGATTTCCAAAATTCAAAATGGCGGATCCAATATAGCGTTTATTTTTTTGTTTTATTGTTTCGATTTCCTTGAAACTTGTTATCTGGGGGCTATTTGAGACGCTGATTTTGAATTTTTATTCAGATTTCAAAAATTCAAAATGGCGGACTCAATATGGCGGATGGTTTTTTTTAAGTTGTCGCATTCAAATAAAACTCGGTTCTCGGATTTGGGACGCTGATTCCGAATTTTCATTCAGATTTCAAAAATTCAAAATGGCGGATCCAACATGGCAGATGATTTTTTTTTAATTGTTGCATTTAAGTTAAACTCGATACCCGGGAGTTTTATGAGTCACTTAGTACGAATCTGACATCAGATTTAAAAATCGTTATTAAAAAAATATAAGAGCCATGTTGGATCCGCCATTTTGAATTTTGAAAATCTGATGTCAGATTAGTACTAAGTGACTCATAAAACTCCCGGGTGTCGAGTTTAACTTAAATGCGACAATTTAAAAAAAAAAATCATCTGCCATATTGGATCCGCCATTTTGAATTATTGAACTCTGAATAAAAATTCGGAATCAGCGTCCCAAGTAACCCCGGAATAACAAGTTTCAAGGAAATCGAAATTAAAAAAAAAAAATAATGTCATATTGGATCCGCCATTTTGAATTTTGGAAATCTAAATTCAGAATCGTGCTTAGTGACCCATAATACATCCGAGAACCGAGTTTTATTTGAATGCGACAACTTAAAAAAAAAAAACCATCCGCCATATTGAGTCCGCCATTTTGAATTTTTGAAATCTGAATAAAAATTTGAAATCAGCGTCTCAAATAGCCCCCAGATAACAAGTTTCAAGGAAATCGAAAAAATAAACGCCATATTGGATCCGCCATTTTGAATTTTGGAAATCTAAATTCAGAATCGTGTTAAGTGACCCATAATACACCCGGGAACCGAGTTTTATTTGAATGCGAAAACCTCGAAAAAATCATCCGCCATATTGGATCCGCCATTTTGAATTTTTGAAATCTGAATGAAAATTCGAAATTAGCGTCCCAATATACCCCCTGATAACAAATTTCAGAAAAATCCGATAACTCCTTCATTAGTTTCCAGCATATCCCGATCGGGGTATCCCGATTCGCGCCGCCATATTGGCTCACTTACCATTGGGTTCAACTTCCGCCACTCAGCTTTCAAAAGTAGAGATCATTGGCTAAATTTTAAGCCATAATACAACTCTCTACGACCAATAGAATTTTGGGGGCGGGGGGGTCTCCCGATGACGTGAAACAGCCCATATAAAAGAGACAATTCTAAGGTTGGTGTGCCATATCGGGGATTTAGGGGTTCAAAAATGGGTCAAAAAATGGTGAAAAAATCGTTTTTTGGATTTTTAAGACATTTCTTTTTAAGAAACTATATGATGTTTACATATGAGAAGAAAGGATTTTTTAATGCCTATCCAACGGTGGCATAACCTTGTAAAAGTTTAGCTTCGCTAAATACTTTTTTCATGAAAATGTGTAAATTTTGGGGGGTATTTATATGAAGATATAGACCTACGATGTCCATATGAATACGAAATAATCTTTGTTAAATTTAAGTCGACACGTATTTTTGCCCCAGAGCATATTGCTGTTAGTTCTGGAGTTATCGAAATTTTCTCCGGAGGTCCACATTGTTTCATAAGGGGACAACGAAATTTTGAAACACTGATATGGCCGATAAGCCGAGACACCCCAACCTTAAAATCGTCTCTTTTATATCGTCCATTCCATGAGTCATTTTAAAAAATCTGACCGAGGGTCTTCCGATTTTTGTTATATTTTTCATACAGATGCTCTATGGAGCCAATTTCAAATTTCATCCATCAGATCGAAAATATTTAAAAAACTCGCTGTTTTATTCACGATTTTCGTTTTTAAAAAAGTTAAAAAAATGCAAAATCTGTGTAACTTTGAGCCGCTGTATTTTCTAATCTACATATCGCATTTTAACAATCCATAGCGCATACGAATGGTATGTAAGTCTATTTTGATATCTTATAGACTGAAAAAATATTGCTGTTTTAAAAGTGCATTTTATATGCAAATGCGGTTTTGAAGTGCATTTTGCGAAACTTTTACCCCTTTTTATTTTTTTTTAATTAGCATAAATGAAAAATTTAAGATTTTTGCTACAAAAAAATGTTTTCATTACAATGGACCGAGCATGTATGATATTTTTAATATTTTTTTTTTAAAAAGTACTTCCTTAAGTTTCCCTTATAAAAATTTTTATTTTTTAAATTATACCAAAATCATGTAAAAAGACATGTTTTTAAACCGTTATATTTTCAAAAGTACTAACCGTATCTCATTGTTTTTATGCACATTAGAAAGGTATTTTTGTCTATTTTTTGTATTTAATGACCACAAAAATGTTGGTGTTTCAAAAATGCATTTTAAATGCAAATGCAATTTTGAAGTGCATTTTTCAAAACTTTTACCCCTTTGAATTTTTTTTTAGTTATCATATTCGAAAAGCTTACAATTTTTACTACAAAATAATGTCCTGCTAATAATGGACCCACTGAGTGTGCTATTTTTAAAATTTTTTTTTAAAATTTCCTTAAAAAAATTTTATTATTTTAAATAAACCAAAAAATCTGTAATAGCATGATTTTTTAAGAAATTCTAAAAAATATCACACACAGTGGGTCCATTATTAGGAGGACATTATTTTGTAGTAAAAATTGTAAGCTTTTCGAATATGATAACTAAAAAAAAATTCAAAGGGGTAAAAGTTTTGAAAAATGCACTTCAAAATTGCATTTGCATTTAAAATGCATTTTTGAAACACCAACATATTTGCGGTCATTAAATGCAAAAAATAGACAAAAATACCTTTCTTATGTGCATAAAGACAATGACATACGATTAGTACTTTTGAAAATATAACGGTTTAAAAACATGTCTTTTTACATGATTTTGGTATAATTTAAAAAATAAAAATTTTTATAAGGGAAACTTAAGGAAGTATTTTTTAAAAAAAAATATTAAAAATATCATACATGCTCGGTCCATTGTAATGAAAACATTTTTTTGTACTAAAAATCCTAAATTTTCCAAATATGCTAATTAAAAAAAAATTAAATGGGGTAAAAGTTTCGCAAAATGCACTTCAAAACTGCATTTGCATATAAAATGCACTTTTAAACCACCGATATTTTTTTTGTTTTATAAGATATCAAAATAGACTTATATACCATTCGTATGCGCTATGGATTGTTAAAATGCGATATGTAGATTAGAAAATACAGCTGCTCAAAGTTACACAGATTTTGCATTTTTTTGACTTTTTTTAAAACGAAAATCGTGAATAAAATAGCGAGTTTTTCAAACATTTTCGATCTGATGGATGAAATTTGAAATTGGCTCCATGGAGTATCTGTATGAAAAAAATAACAAAAATCGGAAGACCCTCGGTCAAAAAATGCCTAAAATTACCAAATGTCTCGTGGAATGGACGATATATATTTTAAGTTTCGGGCAAATCGGTTGATAAGGGTTGAGATATTTCCCTTGTGAGTTATTTTTCGAAAGCAAGAAAATCATTAATTTATATACTTTATGGGGTCCTAGGACCTATTTCCGATCAGCTACAAACGAAATGACAAACTAAAATACATATATCCCCTATCGCTAATTAAATGGTAAAGTCCCGCTTTTTAGGTAAAAATCCCGCTTTTTAAACCTTTCCATCCCGCTTTTCAGCTAACAACAGTTGGTCAGGTTAGGGATACCCCAGATTCTTAATCAAGAGAGACATTTACAGTGTTCTTATCTTGAGGTTTAAGTTGTTTCGACCGAGCCGTGACGCTTTATATCAGGTTAGGAGTTTTCAAAAAAAAAGTTTTTAGAAGATCGAACCAAGTATCATTTCATAATTTTTTCTAATATTTTCCATAGTTTAATTTTAAATCATTTTTACTTGGACATGAATGCATTTAAAAACTATTTTTCAAATTGGCATTGAAGTATACAAATATACTCCTAGAAAATGGAAACATTCTCGATAACAATACCAAAATAAATGCATTTCCAAAAAAAAACGTATAATACTCATTAGGACCAACCAGTACATAACATAGCAATATAATGGTGTTCCATTTTACTCGCTCTTATATATTGCCTGTATGCAATTTGTAAGTACATGCAATAAAGAAATAGGTCACAAGTACATATGGTTTGTATATGGAAGAGAAAATAACATCATTATATACTAGAGCATATAATAAAAAAATTAAAAAAAAAAAAAAAACAGGAATATGATACGACGATTCATGTAGTGCACAAAAAAAAATTATCTGACCAAAAGCTAAGAAAACTGAACTTATACTAGCCGGGAGATCAGATTATGAGTAACTAGCTAACTCGCCCGGTACTTCGTTACCGGTTAGCTGTAACAAAAAAAAAACCCAGCAAAATTTTCGGTTGCAAAGAACCGATTGTGGAACAACTTATACTTCCCTAGAACCTGTTCGAATTCTTGTGCAACACCGATTCTTTTGACAATGGGATTGTCCCAAAAGCAACAGGTGTTTGTAAGCAAAATTAGAACATATTTTTGTTCCTCGGAATCGGTTCTAGAAGTGAAATTTGGAACAGAAATGAGAATTAATGAAATATTTTGAATTGCATTAATTTATTAAACAAAGATAAAAACAATCATTTTTTAACACATAGTTATCCTTTTTTGCCTCCAAAGATGCATTTTGGGCCTTACAATAATGACATACCAGAACATGGATTTTCTGCAAACAAAAATAATAAACATAATATTATTAGTATTTGACCCGACCCAGGCAATGAAAATGTAATTTACTCACTATTGTTTCAACAATTTTCGAGTTTATATTCTGCTATTTTAATAGAATTTCGTTTTTTTTCTTCGTTAAAAAAAAATAATTGATATTTATTTTTTTGACACATAATTCTTTTTTAATTCCTGAGAACCAAAATGTTATGAAACTTTGATTGCAGAGAACAAGCTTCTCAATAATTTCCACTTAACTTATTCTGAATAATTAAAGTGTAATAGTGTATGGTTACCGAAGAACCTGTTCTAGAACAAGTGTTGTCAGAATCGGTTCTGAAAAATTTTTCTGGGAACTTTATTACTTTAAATTCTCATTAATTTTTTATTAAACATAAAAATTGTTTGTTTCGACCTTTAAAATATTATATTTTGAGTAGATTTAAAGTAGTAAAAAAATTTCGCTCATTTACTTGTATAGTGTCATAACGCAAAATGTTTGATTTTACAGAAAATCCGTTTAAAGTTTACAATTGAAACTTCTATAACATTGCAAAAGGCTTTAACATTGCAAAAATGCTATAATGGCGTGTTCTCTTCTCAAACGGTGAGTTTAGAATATATTAATACGAATTTTTGACACAATATTAAGCAGGATATAACAAATAATTCTATATGGTTTACCCAAAAACGACATATTTTGAGTTATGACACTATACAAGTAAATGAGCGATTTGTTTTCAGGGTAACCAAATAAATTAATTTTCAATGCTCTTTAACCACTTTAAAACAAAATATAATAAAATTAGTTCATGGCTATGTTATAAAAATGTGTTTCATCTATAGACTGTGTATAAGGGGTATAACCAAAACTTGAGTGAAAAAATATTTTTTCTGCTGGAAGATCCTAAGTGCTAAATATTGAGTTGCTAGTACCATTATTTCCGAAAGTATGAAAAGTGCCCCATTTTTCCTCTTAAAATGAGAATTTAAAAAACTGGACTTTATAATGTTATAAGGGTTCAAGTTAAAAAAATGCAGAAGAAAAATTGAATTTCTAAAAATTATAGACATTTCTGGTATTTCCCATACCGGTTTCAAACACCCCAGTTAGTGTCATCATCAGTAGGATTTTAAATGTCGGTTTGTCTTGTTAATGAAAACTGTTTTTTATATATGTGAATATTTATAGTTTCTACAGAATAAATTTGACAGTTTCCAACACTACAATTTTATTTCTAGCAATCTCAACCTCACTTCATACTTTCTTTCAACTTTTTTGTCTCTTACATTATTTTGCAAGGGTTACCAACATGATCTGGAATTGCAGACACAAATGAAGGAATTTGCATTTTCAGTTTCGGAGACGTGCCTAATGGCGACATATTTTGTATATATATTAGAGTGTCCCTTATTTTGGAAATGTTGGAAATGTTGAGACGGTACCCCCTCATTTTTTTCCTTTTGACTAAAAAATAACTCAGGAAAAATTTTACGCCCCTACGACCACGCCTTCCTTACGCGACGGGGCCGTAAAGAGCGGGGCATTAAAAATCATTTTTCCATACAAAGCAAAAAAATTTTTTTTTGATTTTTAATTTTTTTGTTATTAATTATAATATTACTTGATTAGCTTATTCACGACAAAAAATTTGATTTTGATGGGATGAGCCTTCAGTTCTAAAAAATTTTTCGAAAAAATTTAGAGCTTTTGGGGTCCTACAGTAAAAATTTTTTAAAAAATATTTTTTTTTTGTTTTGACAAGCAACCGTTTTAGTTGAATTGTTGCTTTTAATGATATATTTTCATAAAAAAATATTATTCCTATCTGTGACATCTTTATCGTGATCTAAAAAATGGTAAAAAATGCATTTTTGATGTTTTTCGATACACGATCAAGATGTCACAGATATGAATAATATTTTTTTATGAATATTTATCATTAAAAGCAACATTACAACTAAAACCGTTGCTTGTCAAAACTAAAAAAAAAAAATTTTAAAAAATTTTTACTGTAGGACCCCAAAAGCTCTAAATTTTTTTTTTCGAAAATTTTTTTAGAACTGAAAGCCTCATCCCACCAAAATCAAATTATTTGTCGTGAATAAGCTAACCAAGTAATATTATAATTAATAACAAAAAAATTAAAAATCAAAAAAAAAATTTTTGGTTTGTATGGAAAAATGATTTTTAAGGTCCCGTTCTTTAAGGCCCCTTCGCGTAGGGAAGGCGTGGTCGTAGGGGCGTAAAATTTTTCCTGAGTTATTTTTTAGTCAAAAGGAAAAAAATGAGGGGGTACCGTCTCAACATTTCCAACATTTCCAAAATAAGGGACACTCTTTTCAAAAAAACTCTTTTTGCAGAATGGTTTTCCGCGCGAGGATCCTATAGTCCAAATTTGAAATTTCTAGCACCAATACACGCAAAAAAAAACATGTTTGTGGTGATCATAATGGAGGGGAAAAATAGTATGTTTGGGATTATGATTGTAATCAATCATACTGTATAATTATAACAAACATAGTCCAAACACCTTTTTTAAACAAATTATGATTGCGGCCAATCACACTGTATGGTTGTAGCATAGTCTGAAAACCATTTTTAGCATATTATGATTGCAGCCAATAATAACACACGTATTAATCATAACATGATTGTTCCTTAATGAATAAAAAATCATATACTTACGTATTTAAGAATAATTCCCAGGAAGTTTATATGTTCTAGAAATTTGTTTATTGAGATCTTAGGTAAATTTTTGTAGTTGATTGTTTCCTTGAATTTTGAACGGTTTGCTATCTATGGACCTGAACACGGCAAAAAAGGTAAAAAAAAATCGAATTTTTTTAAGTTTTTTGCGATTTTGATCTGGAAGGTGAAGTTTTTTTTGATTTTATATGTTCTTTATGACAAGAGCTACAACTTTGCCTCAGAGAGTAAATCGAAATTCTGAACGGTTTGCAAGATGTGAGCCCGAGAAAATTATCACTTTTTTGCGAAAATGATACCGAGGCCCCAAATCTTTGGCGGCCCATAAAAAAAAGTGCATGACTTTGGGAAAAATTGGGAGACACGGGTCTTTTTTTTTCGTCTTTTATCACGTAGTGGTGTCCGTATATGGTTATTTTGCCATGACTTAAAAAATTGCACACAGCGCTATCAAAAACATCTATCCTTGGAAATATCAAAGGGACCTATTCTAGGACCTATCAAAAGGACCTATCCTTGGACCTATCAAAAAGACCTATCCTTGGACCTATCAAAATGACCTATCCCTGGACCTATCAAAGGGACCTATCCTTGGACCTATCAAAGGGACCTATCCTTGGACCTATCAAAGGGACCTATCCCAGGACCTATCAAAAACATCTATCCTTGGACATATCAAAGGGACCTATTCTAGGACCTATCAAAAGGACCTATCTTTGGACCTATCAAAAAGACCTATCCTTGGACCTATCAAAAAGACCTATCCCTGGACCTATCAAAGGGACCTATCCTTGGACCTATCAAAGGGACCTATCCTTGGACCTATCAAAAGGATCTATTCTAGGACCTATCAAAAGGCCCTATTTTAGGACATATATAAAGGACCTATCCTAGGATCTATCAAAAACGACTTGGGCCTATCAAAAGGACATATCCTTCTATCCGTGGACCAATCAAAATGACCTATCCTAGGACCTATCTTAGGACATTCCCTAAGAAACCTATCCTTGGACCTATCCTACACGGGGCGGTTTTCTTTATTTAAAAAAAATTCAACTTCTTTCAATTTTAAAAGTATTATTTAAGAACACGTAAGGAAAAGAATGAGCCTTAAAACAAAAAAAGTACTAGAATTTTTTTGACGACCAAAAAAATGTTTTGAGCACAACAGAAAAATTTTAAAATTTTAAAGAAAATTTTATTTCGCTTCAAATGTAACATTTTTTTGTTGATTAAGTGGAATATATGTATAAGCCCAAACCACTTTAAGTGGATTTATAAAAATTAGCTGATTTGAAGGCTTTTTCGCCATCCTTTAAGATTTTTAAGAGAATCCTTTAAGAATTTATTGAATATAGAAGTAATTCTTTTAAATACTGACTTAAATGCAATGAAAGGGAACATAAAGTAAAGAAATTTTGCTTCAAACGTCTTATGTTAACATAATAACCAGGGAAACCAAAAATATGCAGCATCATGTTTTTTCCAGCGGATTGTATTGATAAATAGGTAAGGTATTTATCCGTTTCAGAAGATTTTAAGAAATTTGTCATCGATTTGTTAGAGTATATTTTTGCATATTTTAGCATTAAGAGCATATTTTTGCATATTTTTGGCTTAAGAGCATATTTTTAGAGCATTTTTTTCACTTTTTAGAGCATTTCTTTAAATTTTTAGAGAATTTTTTCAATTTTTAAAGCATTATTTTACAATTTTTTTATAACACTTATTTTAAAATTTTTTAATTTTTTTTTTATGGTTTTTATATTATTTTGCAAGTGTATTGAAATGTTTGTTTTCTTGACATTTGCCATCACTACTGGCATACTAGGACAAGTACAATTATTTCAGAAATATTTTACAAAATGTATCCTTTAAAACTTTGAAGTCCGTTTAAAAGGAAACAGGATCACGAAATGAAAAACTGTAAATGCAGTTTTACTCCATTTGATCTCTACTTTCAGACGTATATCATCCGGTTCATGTTTAATATTGGCTGTCGGACGGTGTTATATATTATTGCATCTGATTCTATATAATTGTATCTGATCTGCTATAACTAAATGTCATATTTGTGCCAACATTGGCCAAGATATAATTAGATCTCGATTTTTTCCCCCATTTTAGATATAATTATTTGCAATCACATACGATCATATATAAATAAATTAAAACCAAGGTTGGCAATCGATATCCACCCAGAATAACGGTATTTGGCTATTGTTCCACAACCAATAAAGATATGGACATTTTTAAAATCGATTATGAAAGTAGATAAAATTTCTAGTATATTTGATGTGTTACTTCGTGTTTGTACTGGTTCATTTTCGTTATATAGGCCAATACCTTTAAAATACCGTTTCAAACGGTATTATAAAGGTATTGGCCTATATTTCGAAAAGCAACCGGTACAAAAACGAAGTAACATATCAAAAATACTAGAAATTTCATCGACTTTCATAATCGCTTTTAAAAATGTTCATATCTTTATTAGTTGCGGAACAATAGCCAAATACCGTTATTCTGGGTGGGTATCGATTGCCAACCTTGATTAAAACCAATCTTTAGTCCGCTTGATTTTCGTTCAGAATATTTTATATACTTAAACGCAGTAGTACATCCACTACCACTTCTTTGGAATATGCATTTTCAATTACGCTTTAACCACTTGTTTATATGAAAATGTGTGCATTTTCCAAAATTTAATGTGAAAAATTTTAATAGTTTTTCTTTTGAAAAATTTTTTATGTACATTGTTAAAGTATGAATGCGTGCAGCTGTAAAATGCATACAAAAAAAATATAAAATTGTGCTCGTAAAAGTAGAAAGAAGAAAAAGTTAAAAATTCAATAGCAGACCATAACAGCGTAAAACTACTAAAATGTATTTTTTTATGCAAAACCTTAGTTGAGATGTTTATGTAATATATTTTTTTAGTTGGTTTTCTCTCTTACTGACTGCGAAGGATTCCTTGTGGTAAAAATTAATTTTTAATTAAAATTTTTTAATAAGTTGTACACTTAAAACAAAAATAGTGGCTGAAACTCAGTTATTTGTACCTTTCCGATAAAAAAAAAAATTAAAAATGTTAAATTCGCCTTTGCCGAATGTATTGATACCCTCCACAATGTGATAAAAGATAGTTGCAAAAAATTTTTTTTTGGAAAAAAAAATTACGCGGAAAAAATTTTTTGGTGAAAAAAAATCCGCGATTTTTTTTTAAAAAAAAAATGGTTTGTACTTGTAAAAATTCCATTCTGTGTTTAATTCTGTTCACATATGCCAACCAGCAGCCAATTTAAAGCATTTTTTATTTTAAGGTTATGTAGAATATACAAAAATTTTCGAGGTGTTCTTACATTATAGTTCATAACTTTTGAACCGCTGAACCGATTTTGCTCAAATGCAATACCAAACTACTTAGGACAACAACAAGTAAATTTGCTAAGTCTCAGTCATATAAAGGGTGTTCAATTAATCGGGTTTTTTAATTGTTCGATTAAACGATTAATCGATATTTGCCATTTTTAAATTATTCGATTAAACGAATAAAATTTTAAAATTGTTCGATTAATCGAATAATTACAAATTCAGAAATTTTTTAAATTACAAGATTTTTTCGACACTTTTAGAAAAAAATTGGTACTTGAGTAAATAAACAACATTATTTACAAGTATTTAAAAATTTTATTAACAACAAAAAACAAAATTAAAATCATCTCAAAATTTAAGTTTTCTGCTAATTTGTTTAAGAAAATTAAAAAAAAAAATCATTTTGGAAATTTGTAAAATGTGTAGAATTCAAAAACAATTTTTTGGACAGATTTATTGGATTACCGATGTCACAAAAAAAATTTACATTTGGGAAAATCTTAAATTTGTAATTTTATTTGTTTTTATAATTTAGTGCGTTTTTGCCCAGAACTCGAGAGTTTGACCGATTTTAGCGCGGTCATACAGTTAACCGATTTGGCCCAACAGTTTATCAGGGACTTATTTTGGTCGTTTAACAAATCCAAGCTTCAGGAGCAGCGAAAATCCGAAAACAAATTTAAAATAAGGACCACTCAAGTAAATATGACTGTTTTTTATTTCCAACGGTAACATACATTTGTTTTGTTTATTGGACTTAAAACTTTTAAAAAATTATACATATGTATTTCCAGAAAAACCATATATTATTATTATTCGATTAATCGGCATAAATTCTTCGATTAATCCTTTAATCGAAATTAGCAATTTTATATTAATCGAACAATTATTCGTCTAAAATTGTTCGATTAATCGAACAAGAATTAATCGACTGAACACCCTAGTCATATATATTGAATACTTTGGCCGTGATCACCATTTCCACAGACGGACAGACAAACGGACATCGCTAGAATGTCTTAGAATCGATCACTGATCAATAATATATATACTTTACTAACTAACCATCCCGGTACTTCGTTACCGGTTGAATTGAATACTGGATAATAGAAGGATCAGAATTACTGTACAGATTTCCAGAAAATTCCCCTACGTAGTCTTTGTTTTATTTACTTGTGCACGTTTAAGTCTTTCATAAAATAATATTTCAATGAATAATTTAACCAATAACATTTGAATAATTTTCGAGCCCTTATATCGGGAATTTGGATTTTGAGTGAATAAATATTTCAGTGAATAAAGAACTTGGAATAAAAAAGTTTGAGCAAAAAAAAAAAAGAAAGAGCAAAAATATGGAGTAAAAAATGTTAAATACGAAGTAAAAAGCATCATTCCATATTGTTCCCTGCTGGAATACCATTTCATTCCCCGTTCTAAAATTTTAAATTTTAAAATATGTCCTTCTCTTGGGTGTTATTGCTGGGGCTTTTAGTTTAATAGTTAGATAGGTAAAAATAACCATTTGCCCCCATTTCCCCTTAAAATTAAATTTTCCAAAAACTGTTTTTTGTGATAGATGATCCTTTATTTAAAATATCAAGTTTCTGAACCATTATTTCAAGAAATATAAGAATAACCAATATGTACACTTTTTCATTATTATTGGAACAAAAAAGAGTTACCCCCGTTAGAAACGGAATTTTCAAAAATAACCTCTTCCAGAATGTTTTTTTCTTCACCGTAGGATCCTCTTTTCCATATTTCAATTTTCTAGGATCATTGTTTTAGCAAATATTAAAAGTGCAAAAAGGATTTTACATTCCTAATTTTATGTTTCTAGAACCATTACGTCAAAAAATATCAAAGGTGCCGAAATTACACTTTTTTTTTAGCCATTTTACCCCCCATTAATTGTAAGAAGCGGAATTTTAAAAACGCATTTTTCTCAGAATATCTTTTTAGCGTTTCTCCTATATTACAAATTTTAAGATTCTACCAAATATAAAAAGTTTCTATAAATATAATTTCAGGAAATACAAAAGTACCAAAAAGTGTACTTCCGGTTCTTTTAATAAAAGGTACTTTTTATAAAAGGTGTTTTTTATAAAATGTACTTTTTATAAAAGGTACTTTTTCGAAAAGGTACTTTTTAGAAAAAGTACTTTTTATAAAAGGTAATTTTTACAAAAGGTAGTTTTTATAAAAGGTACTTTTTATAAAAGGTGCTTTTTATAAAAGGTACTTTTTATAACAGGTACTTTTTATAAAAGGTACTTTTTATAAAAGGTACTTTTTATAAAAGGTACTTTTTATAAAAGGTGTTTTTTTATATAAGGTGTTTTTTATAAAAGGTACTTTTTATAAAAGGTCCTTTTTATAAAAGGTACTTTTTATAAAAGTTACTTTTTACAAAAGTAATTTTTATAAAAGGTACTTTTTATAAAAGGTACTTTTTATAAAAGGTACTTTTTATAAAAGGTACTTTTTATAAAAGGTACTTTTTCGAAAAGGTACTTTTTAGAAAAAGTACTTTTTATAAAAGGTAATTTTTACAAAAGGTAGTTTTTATAAAAGGTACTTTTTAAAAAAGGTCCTTTTTATAAAAGGTACATTTTATAAAAGGTACTTTTTATAAAAGATACTTTTTATGAAAGGTACTTTTTTTAAAAGGTAGTTTTTATAAAAGGTACTTTAATAAAAGGTACTTTTTATAAAAGGTACTTTTTATAAAAGATACTTTTTATGAAAGGTACTTTTTTAAAAGGTAGTTTTTATAAAAGGTACTTTAATAAAAGGTACTTTTTATAAAAGATACTTTTTATAAAAGTTACTTTTTACAAAAGTTATTTTTATAAAAGGTACTTTTTATAAAAGGTACTTTTTATAAAAGGTACTTTTTATAAAATGTACTTTTTATAAAAGGTACATTTTATAAAAGGTACTTTTTATAAAAGGTACTTTTTATAAAAGGTACTTTTTATAAAAGGTACTTTTTATAAAAGGTACTTTTTATAAAAGGTACTTTTTATAAAAGGTACTTTTTATAAAAGGTACTTTTTATAAAAGGTACTTTTTATAAAAGGTACTTTTTATAAGAGGTACTTTTTATAAAAGGTATAAAAGGTACTTTTTATAAAAGATACTTTTTATAAAAGGTACATTTTATAAAATGTAAATTTTTAAAAAAGGTCCTTTTTATAAAAGGTACATTTTATAAAAGGTACTTTTTATAAAAGATACTTTTTATGAAAGGTACTTTTTTTAAAAGGTAGTTTTTATAAAAGGTACATTTTATAAAAGGTACTTTTTATTAAAGGTACTTTTTTTAAACTGTACAGCATTTTCAGAAAGTACTTTGTTCCAGAATGTTTTATTTCACTAAAGGATCCTACATTCCAAATTTCAAGTTTGAATGACCATTATTTCAGTAAATAAGAAAAAGTACTAAGAGTACCCATTTTGACCCATTTTACCCCCGTAAAATCAACATTGGCAAAAACCCAGCCTTAATGAATCTTTTTTTTGGGAAGTGAACCGACTTTGCAAATTTCAAGTTTCTAGTACCATTATTTAAGGAAATATAAAATGTACCAAAAGTACAGATTTTTACCCTTTTTACACCCTTAGAATCATCATTGGCAAAAATCCAGCCTTAGGGGATCTATATTCTAGGAGGTGAACATACAGTCCAAAATTTAAGTCTCTGTGACTATTTCTTAAGGAAATTAAAAAGGTACCAAAAGTACAAATTTTTACCCTTTTTACCCCCTTAGAATCAACATTGGCAAAAATCTAGCCTTAGTGGATCTACATTTCGGGAGATGAACCTACAGACCAAATTTCAAGTCTCTAGCTGGGCGATGATGAATCAGTCAATAAGTCAGTCACATTACTCTTTTATATGTATGTATAGATGGGGTCCCAGATTGATTTTTCTATGAGTTACAAACGGAATGACAAACTTATATATACCCTCTATCACTAAGTGGAGGGTATAAAAAGTACCAAAAACTTCATATCTGAATATTTGAAAATATATCCATTAAGACTGGATTTTTGCCAGTGTTGCTTCTAAGGGGGTACAACGGGTAAAAAAGTGAAGTTTTGTACCTTTATATATTTCCTGAAAAATCTTCCTAAAAACTTAAAATGTAGAATATAGGTTTACTTCCCGAAAAATATTTCTACTAAGGCTAGGTTTTTGCCAATGTTGATTAAAGATGTAAAAATATGTACTTTTGGATTTTTTTTTTAATTTGGAATTTGGAAAGTAGGATAAAGAACTTTTTGGAAATTCCGTTTCTTAGAGGGGAAAAAGGGTAAAAAAATACTGTTGGTACTTTTTATGTTTGGAGTAAAAAATTTTACTTTTGGTACTTTTTTATATATATTTGGAATGTAAGATACTTCAGTGAAAAAAATATTCTGAAAAAATAACTTTTTGAGAATTCCGTTTTATGGGTTAAAAAAGGGGTAAAAAATTGTACTCTTGGTACTTATTATATTTCCTTTTAATATTTCCAGAAATAATAATCTTAAAAAAAAAAACATTCTGGAAAATTTACTGTTTGAATATTTCGTTTTTAATGGGGGGTAAAAGGGGCAAAAAAGTACTTTTTGAAATAATGGCCGTGGAAACTTTAAATTTGGAATGTAGAACATTCTGAAAAAAGTTGTTTTTTCCGTTTCTAAGGGGATAAAAGGGATAAAAAAGTGTATATTTGGTACTTTTTATATTTTCTGAAATAATTGTTCTAGAAACTGTGGAATGGATGATCCTCCGGTGAATTTTTTTTTTTTGGGAAATAATGTTCCTTCTTAGTCGTTTGAAATTTGGAAAGGGGCAAAAACTGTGTACTTTTGGTACTTTTTATATATTTTAAAATAATGGTCCTAGAAACTTGAAATTTTAAATGTATAATCCTTCGGTGAAAAAACTTTCTGGAAATATTTGGAAACTGGAAATTTTAGGGAAAAAAGTTGTACATAAATTGATAAAAGTAATGTTAAGCGGTACTTTTTGTATCTCTTAGATGAAAACTTAGGATTTTTTATTATTTCCCTAACGCATGTTACATCCCAGCAAAAATTGGCATTACTAGTAATGGGTTTTGTAATCCGAAACAGATGTTAATAAGTAGTTACTTATTGACTGAAACACTAATTATTTTAACAAGGGCGTGAGACAAAAATAACTAGTGAAGAGTATGGAGATAAATAAGTAGTTACTGCCTCGGATTACAAATAAGGAGTAAAAACCCATTACCAATAAGAAGTAAAATAATTAGTTAATTAAAAATTTAAAAATTTAACTTGTTTTTATTCAAACTTAAAAATTGCGTAATTTCTATTAAGTTTTTAAGTACTTTTTAAGTTAATTGAATTGTAAAGGTTAAAATCGGCAAGTGCAAGAAGATATTATTACTTAAAGGTGCTTTTATAACATGTTACTGAGAAGTAGTTACTTTTGGGCTTAAAATAATGTTAATGGTAATGGGTACTCATTATAAATAATGTACTTGGTAATGATTACTTTTCACAACTCATTACCATGTTTTTGCTGGGATGGTAAGGAATGAAGTTTACATGGAACCAAATGAGGTGGAACTGGGAACAAAATGGAATTGAACGGGGAATGTAATGGAATGAAGTAGGGAACGATATGGAATGATATTTTTCCCCCACTTTTTACTCAATTTTTTTTTCACTCCAACTTTTTTCATTCATGATTTTTTTTAGTCAAAATTTTCTTTTTTACTCAAACTTCTTTTTTTGCTGAAATTTATTGTGATTAAAAATATTTTCCAGCTCAATTTTTTTTTACTCAAAATTTGCCTAATTTGTATAGTTATTATAACGATTTGACAGCTTTAAAGTTTGCTATTTTTTTTTAGCAGAAACAGACATGCTAATTTGATCTCTAGGATACGTTCCTTACAAATGTTTGCTGTGAATGAATAAAAACTATAGTAACCAAACTCTTTCATGCTACATTCAGTATTTTTTTGTTAGCACTTTCTACTACTGCACAATATCAACAGTTAATTTGCATATTTAAAAGTTAAAAATCCTTGACATGTTCAAAATTGAAATACATACATTTGTATATACAAACTATAAAAACATAATGGTATTTTTTTAATTTGGTGGTTAGTTAAAAAATTTGTTAAAAAATTAAAGTTTCTAGGGATTTATTAATTACTTCAGTCATTAGCCAAACATTATGCACTTCAAGAAAAATCTGAAAAAACTAAATTTAAACAAATTGTGTAAATCTACTTAAAAAAGTTGAAGTTTACACAGTTTTTAGTAGTATATAATTGGGAATCCGTCTGTCAGTCTGTAGCTAGACTCCCGACATTTGGCACGAATATGTCTTATGTTCCTAGGCAGGTTAAGTTCGTAAAGGAGCAAAAGAAAAAAGTTCCCCATGGAAGAACTAAACCAACCTCTGAAAAACACCATATTTTTAAATGATTATTTGTGTGTTTGTTTAACAACTGCAACATTTTTATGCTACAAGAAGTTCAAAGTCCTGCATTTGGAACCGCAGAATTAGAAAATGTCGTTTTTTCGGTCCGACCACTTTATATGGGCGTGGAATATTTTTTTTTTTTTTAATAATGATAAACTTGTATTTCTTTACAGCAAAAAGTATAAGAATGAATTTTTAAACACATATTCGAAAAGAAATGTGCCCCCCAATTACCACTACCGACCCCCCCCCCCAAAAAAAAATAATAAAACGCCCCTGCAATTTTATTTTATTAATTTGCATATTGGAGGGTATAAAAGATTAGGCACTATCTATCTATAAGATCTCAGATATAAAAACAAAATCTCTACAGAAAAATTATCAGATTCTAAAATTTTATTCTTGTAAAATTACCTAAAAAACCCTGGTAAAATAATTTTTGCTACCTCCTTTTTTACGAGTGTTCTTAGTAAAAGTTATAATTTTATTAGTAAAAAGTTTTTAAAATTACAACAATTAACAAACTTTTTACTTTTTACGAAAATATCTAGTAAAATTATGATTTTTTTTTTTAATTTTACAAGTTTTTTACCAATTAAATAGTAAATTTACAACTTTTTTGATGCGATAATACTTAGAAATAGATTTCTCACTTAAATAGATTTTTTTTGTAAAATTACCTTGGAAATTTGTACATTTACGAAAAAAAAATTAAAATTACAAAGAAAAATTTAAATTTTGATCGAAATTTTTTGTTAAAAATAAGGAAAACTTTCAAATATTGGCTAAAATGGGATTACTGGACTTTTTCTAGTAATTGGACAAGGACTTTTTGAGCGCAAAAGCCTCAGATTTTGAAACAAACAAATCTTAAAACAAACAAAATCTTCAAACGCGTATACACAAAAAAAACAAACTTGTAAAATGACAAAAAAAGCTTCACCTATAATAAATCCTCTGTCCAATCAGCAGGGAAAATCTGCTAAAAATACAGCCATTTTAAGCCATATGAGAAATCTGCTGATTTTAGTAGACTCGATTTGCTAAATATCTGTCTTGATTATCTAGGTGAAATCAGCAGAGAAATCTATCAAGACAGCAGAAAAAAGTAAATTTTAAAGTGTTAATTTTTTTAAGTTAAACTGTTTTCCAAGAATAAAATTTCCATTTTTTTTAGATAATACAAAACTAAATATTTCTGTAAAGTGAACAAAACAATCTGCTGTTTTTTATACCCTCCAACCACAGTATGGGGGTATACTAACTTTGTCATTCCGTTTGTAACGCATTGAATGGGCAAAATCGGGCTAGGGGGAAAAAATTTTCCCCTTGAAGAACTGAACCTGAACCTTTAAAAAAATACACTTTTTTATATGTTTTTTTTTTTTTTTGTATTTTTGTTAAATAAACATTTCGTACATTTATCGCAATGGGAAGATACTCCAACCCCAAAAAAAACGCCCCTGACAATTTTTTTTTTTTTATTTTTTTTTACATTTTGGAGGGTATAAAAGATTCGGTACAACCGATTTTAACACTCTCACTTGTTTTTTTTTTAATTTTAATCATTTTTAATTTTAGGATTTTAAATTTCACAAAAACGAAATAGAGTTTATTCAAGTTCGAGGCCAATTTCCCCATTATGAATTAACATAAAAATTTAAAAAAAGAATACGTCTTAAAAAATTAGAACATTTTTTTTAAAAAAAAATCAACAAATCTTTTCTGTAAAATAACAAAATAATCTGCTAAAAATCTGCACAAAAATATTTTGAAATTCAGCAAACCGAATCAGTAAAATGGCAGAAAAATGTCTGCTATTTTTTTAAATTGAATGGCAGAGAATTTACTTAAAATATCTATTTCAGCACAAAATCTGCTAAAATCTAATTGAAATCCGTTTTACAGATTTTTTGACAGAGCTTTTCTTTTGAGTGTTTTTATTTTTGCTACCTCCTATTAAACGAGAATTCCTAGTAATAATAACGATCTTTTTTTGTAAATTTACAAGCTTTTCACCAGTAAAATTGTAAATTTAGATTTTTTTCGATGCGATAGAACTTACAAGGAACTCTCATGACTTTACTAGATTTTTTACTACCTCCTATTTTACAAAAATTCCTAGTAAAAATTAGGAGCTTTTTTTGTAATTTTACAAGCTTTTTGCCAATAAAATTTTTAATTTAAAACTCTCACTTGTTTTTTACACTAAAAAAAAACTGTAATGTTAGCAAAAAAACTTGTTAACCTACAAGAAAATTAGCTGATTTTGAAAAAATGTTTTCCCAAAAATTAGTTAACTGAATTTTAATTTATTTTCATTTTAAGTTCATACACATTTGAAGACCCCATTGGGTTCGGACCAGATAGGTCCAGACCCCGATAGGGCCTTGGGTTCCTTAAAAATCGTCATAGTTTTTGATCCAAAATTTGTGTCCGTTTCGCTCTACCTTGCGTAGTTTTTGAGATACGTGATTTTAAGGAACCACCGGGGTTTTGAGAATAAAAAGACTCGATAACTTCAAAAATATTATTTTGCGGTCTTGTTCTACGTGTTGATAGCTACAAAAACGCTTTTGGACTTTTTGTTGTGTCGGCAATATTTACCGAGATATGCGCATTTTAAAATTTTCGGGAATGCTAACTTTTTTGGATCCAAAGTTAGGACCCATTAGGGTCCACACATGTGAAGAGGACCGGCGATACTACGACGAGGCCCAGAATCAAAAATTGCCTCCATTTTCCTCCATCTGGCTTAGTTTCCGAGATACAGCCATTTTAGGTTTTCTTGAAAAAAAAATTACAATTTATTTTTGCTAATATTAGCAAAAAAGTTTGTAAAAATTTGGTCAACTCAATTTTAAATTTAGCAAAAAAAAAAAAATAGTTAAAATTTTGTTTAAAATTGCTAATGCGCTAAATGAAGTTTACAAGATATTTTTGCTAACATGCTTATCTCAACTAAAAATTTGCTAAAGGTTAGGAATTCTCGTAAAATAGGAGGTAGCAAAAAATCTAGTATAATTACGAAACCTCTTTGTAAATTTTATCGTGTCAAAAAATTTGTAAATTTAAAATTTTATTGGTAAAAACCTTGTAGAATTACAAAATTATTGGTAAAAATCTTGTAAAATTACTAGGAATTTTTGTAAAATAGAAGGGTAGCAAACAAAAAAAGTTACAAGTTTTTCTTGTAATTTTACAAGTTTTTTTTTTTGAGTGTAGCTTACTAGCATTAGCAAAAAAAATGAGTTTTACAAAATTTTTCGTATTTTAGTATATTTTTAAATTTCCTTTAAATTTTTTAATTTCCCAATTATTTTTAGTTTTTGGAATTTTATTGAGATTTTCAGAATTTTGTTTTTTATTAAATCTTAATTTTCCTGAACCTTCAAAATTTATCTTATTTTTCAGTTAATTTTCTACATTTTTAAATATTTTTTGAAAATTTTTCTGATTTCTCTAATTTGGCAAAAACACATTTGTTCAGTGTAATCAATTTATATATTAATTTTTAGATATTTTTCCTGTAAAAACATTTTAAATTCTAGTGTAGAAAAATTTTCAGATTCTAAAACATTTTTCCTGCAACAAAATTTTATATTCTCAGACATATTACTTAAAGACATTTTTTCTGTAGTAAAATTCTATATTTTATACAAAAAAACTTTTATGCTGTTTAGCTTCCCCTAATATTACAAAAACTGTCTCCCCCTTAAATAGGCTTTAAATTTAAATATTTATGTAACACCTTTAAGTATGCTACATTAAATGTTATGTTATGATTTTTGCTGTCGCTCTTTTTGTAAATAGCTAAAACAATATAGTGCGAGCTAAATAAACATTATAATAAAAATAAAAATGCAAATAAAACAATCATATTTGCATGTCACTTTGCCACTTGCTACAAAAACCTTTACGTGTTCCTAACTGCCTGTCTGCCTCCCTTATGTAATACCAACGTTTATAGCCAGCTAAAAAGTTAGGCTAGCTGTCTTTTGTTTTAAACCTCAATGCCTGCCTGCCTGACTGCCTTGTCTTTTGAGGTGTTAATTTTCTTGTCATTTGACATAATTTTACAGATAAAAAGAAACTTACAATAAAAAAACACAAGAACTTACTGAACAACAATTAGAAAACTGGGGGAGGGGTGAGTAAGCGATAAAAACTACTTTAACACTTTGTATTTATTTTGTTGTTAAAGTTTTTTTTTTAAAAAGGTCCTTTTAAAAGTTTACAAGTATTTTTGTGTATGTGAGTTAGTGTATGTTTCAGGGACTTAAAAAAGTGTCGTTTAACTGTGTTGGTAATTGGCATATGAGTGCATTTGTTACGCAACATTAAGTTGTTATAGAGAAAATAGAGAATACAACATTGAAACAAAAAACAATACATTTATTTTGCCTAAACACCAGCACAGTAATTTTTTCTACAAGCACCCACACATTTACATATATTCATGGCTTAAAGCAGACTTTCTAAATCCTTTTATTTAAAAATTCAGAAAATTTTAAACAAAGAAATTACCAAATGGAATTCAGGAAATGAAAAATTGAATTTAAGAATATCGAGAGCTTATATTAAAATTTTTTCCATTTTTCATAAATTTCCCAAAAAAAAATTAAAAATTTTTTTTTCATAAATTTTTTTTTTTATCAAAAATATTTTTTTCAGTCCCAAGTTTTGTTGCATCAAAAAATCTCCTTAATCAAAATTTTTTTTTATGAAAATTTTTATACCCTCCACTCTAGTGATAGAAGGTATATATAAGTTTGTCATTCCGTTTATAACACCTCGAAATATTGGTCTAGGACCCCATAAAGTATATGGGGCATTCCATGTGAAATCAGACACTTTGAAAAACTTTTTTTAGATTTTCCCAATTTGTTTACAGTTTTTAGTACCCTTCGAAAACTCCTTCGTGGTAAATTTTCAGATTTTTTGGATGACCCGTTCAAAAGATATCGAATTTTTAAAAATTGGTAGTTTGTTCCTTTACTCAAATTTCTTTTAATCATAACTTCTTCAATAATGGTCCAAATTTCAAATTGTTTTTTTCAAAATTTTTGTTTTTTTACGTACTTTCTAAAAAAAAATCCCAAAAAATTCTTAAAAGCGCACTAGTATGCGATTTTTAAGTTTTAAAATTTAAATCTCATTTTTGAAAATGTTTGTACTCTTCGATTTTTATGAAATTTTTTTGTGTAAAACTTCTATCAATTCTACAAATTTTTTGCCCAGGAAGATCGTGGGATAACGATTATTACTATTTTTTAAATTTTTTTGAAAAAATTTTATTGTAATTTTTCAATCTTAAAATCATTTCTACTGCTCCAAGGGTGCGTCATAGAGGGGTCCTTTATAAGACCGACCCCCATTAATTTTTACGTCTTAACATTTCTTTGGAACAAAATAATACCCTATCTCCAATTTCTAAGTGGGCTCCCACACAAAACGACATTTTTTTAAATTTTTTCCAACCGCTCTAACTGCCCTAATAGTGCCCTTAGACCAACAAAATGTATGACCGACCCACAATATTTTTTTATTCCAAACATTTTCTCTGAACACACCTACCCTCTATCTTTAACTGTTAAGGCGGTCCCCATACAATTATTTTTATTTTTTGTAAATTTGTTTTATTTAATCAGCTTCTACCGGTCCAATGGTGCGTCCGAGAGGGGTCATTAGTGAGACCGACCCCCATTTATTTTTACCCTACAACACTTTTTCTAAACATACCTACGCCCTATCTCCACTCCCTAAGTAGGCTCCCATACAAATAACAGTTGGGGCAAATTTTATAAAAATATAATTTTGTATGGGAGCCTACTTAGGGAGTGGAGATAGAGCGTAGGTATGTTTTGAAAAAATGTTGTAGAGTAAAAATAAATGGGGGTCAGTCTCACTAATGACCCCTCTCGGACTAATGACCCCCTAGAAAGTACGTAAAAAAACAAAAATTTTGAAAAAAACAATTTGAAATTTGGATCATTATTGAAGAAGTTATAATTAAAAGAAGTTTGAGTAAAGGAACAAACTACCAATTTTTAAAAATTCGATATCTTTTGAACGGGTTATCCAAAAAATCTGAAAATTTACCACGAAGGAGTTTTCGGAGGGTACTAAAATCTGTAAACAAATTGGGAAAATCAAAAAAAAAAGTTTTTCAAAGTGTCCGATTTCACATGGAATGCCCCATATATATTCATGATCCTCGATCGATTTTAAGACGATCTAGCGATGTCCGTCCTTCCCTCCGTCTGTCTGTTGAAAACACGCTAACTTTAGAAAGACTTTACAAAGACTGCTGAAGTTTGGCATATATGTTGGGAATTTACCTGGTCAGGTTGGTATTGCAATCCAGCGAAATCGGTCCAATGGTTCAAAAGTTATGAGCAAAAGACTGAATTTCGGCAAGGGTTTTTTCGTGAATTTACGAAATAAAAAACACGCTAACTTTCGAAAGGCAATTCTGAGAATGCTGAAGCTTGGCTTATATATTTGTCGTTCCCCTGGGCTAGTAATGAATTTCAGCCAAATCGGTCGAGTGGTTCAAAAGTTATTGGCAAAACCGTGAATTTCAAATTTGTTTCACCTTAAATTCAAGTGTTGAAAACCTGTTAAAAATGGACATTCTAGCGATGTCCGTCCGTCTGTCCGTCCGACCGTCTATAGAAATAACGATGCCAAAGAGCTAGACCCCTGAAATTGGGCAAGAATATATCTTATGTTACTGGTAAGGTTAAGTTCGAAGATGGGTAAAATTGGACCAGGGGGAAAAAAGTTCTCCCTTAAAGAACTAAAATGACCAATAAAAAATATAATATTTTTACGATTTTTTTTTTTTAGTTTTTGCTCAACAAATGTTACATTTTTATGCCATATTATATTAATAGACCTGCGCTTGGACCAAGGGAAAATTCGATTTTTTTTCAGGCCGCCTCCTTTGGGGGCGTGATTATAAATGTATTATTTAAGCATAAATATCATAAACAAATAATTTGTAAACACATATAGCGGTGGTAAAGGTGTCCCCCACCGATTCCGCGGACCCCCCCACCACCGCAAAAAGAAAAGACGCCCCTGCGATTTTTGTCATTCCGTGTGTAACACATCGAAATATCGGTCGGGGACCCCACAAAGTATATATAATATTGATCCATGATAGAATCTAAGACATTCTAACGATATCCGTCCTTCCGTTTGTAGAAATAATGATGCAGTCCAAACCAAAAGAGCTAGACCCCTGAAATTGGGCAAGAATATCTCTTATGTTACTGGTAAGGTTAAGTTCGAAGATGGGCAAAATCGGACCAGGGGAAAAAAGTTCCCCCTTGAAGAACTAAAATGACCCCTGAAAAATACAATATTTTTATGAGTTTTTTTTTTTAATTTTTGCTCAACAAATGTAACATTTTTATGCCATATTATGTTCATAGACCTGCGCTTGGACCAAGGGGTTTAAGAAATTCTATTTTTTGTAGTCCGAAAAAGTTCCCCCGTGGAGAACTAAAATGACCCCTGAAAAATACAATATTTTTATGATTTTTTTTTTTAATTTTTGCTCAACAAATGTAACATTTTTATGCCATATTATTCATAGACCTGCGCTTGGAACAAGGGGGTTAGGAAATTCGATTTTTTTCAGGCGGCCCTCTAAGGGGGCGTGGTTATAGAAATTAATTAAAAATAACGACAAAAATGTATTATTTAAGCGTAAATATCATAAAAAAATAATTTGTAAACACATATAGCGGTGGTAAAGATGTCCCCCACCGATTCCGCGGGCCCCCCCTCCGCAAAAAGAAAAGACGCCCCTGCTTTTTTTTTAATTTGAAACATGTTGGAGGGTATAAAAAATTCGGCACAGCCTAAGTTAACACGCTTACTTGTTATTTTCCAAAATTACTTAAAAAATAAATTTTTTACACAAAATAAAATATTTCTAATCAAAGCTGTTATTTTTTTTTCCCGTTAGAGAATTTTCTATCACTTAAAAAGGGCATTGTGGAGGGTATTCATAGATTCGGCCAAGTCGAATTTAACTTTTCTACTTATTTTTAATTGTAAACCATCTAGTTTTCAAATTAGTTTAAAATAAATCGAAATAAATGTTATGGGTAAAAAACTGCAGCAGGATCGGTAAAAATTTGATATTTCACTTTTTAAAATGGCTCTATCTCGAAAAGTATAAGAGATAACCACACCCAATAAGCACATTGTCCACATTTTTAGGAAATCTAATTGCAAACAAAAAAATGCCAAGCGTTCAAAGTGTTCCTCCCACTTAGGGGGGTTCTGCTGCCTCCCCGTTGAACCGCTGGGCTCTTACTTCCAAACTTAAGTTCGAAAATACATTAGCTATGACTATTTCAAATATTATGGCAATCGGTAAAAGACTTACTGATTGGCTGAATTATTTCCAAAAAATTTGCCAAATCTCCCACTGTGCATCATAGACTGGCTAAATAAGTAAATGGTAAAAATCGGATCAGGCGGAAACAAGTTCCACCTTGAAGAGCTAAACGAATCTCTAAAAACGTAATTATTAGATTTTTTTTTGCATTTTGGTGAAATATATGAAACATTTTTGTGTCAGAGGACGTTCAAAGTCAGGCACTTGCAACCAGGGAAAAAAAAAGGTTTTTTTTCACCGCCCTTTTTTGGTGGGCGTCGATATAAAATAAATGTTTTAATAATTTTAAAATTGTTTAACTTCAGTGCTAAACTATAATAAATTAATTGCCAACATTTATCACGATGGAAAAGTGCCCCAAAACACCTCCCGTTAACCCCCAAAAAAACGCCCTTGATATTTTGATATTTTTTTTTTATAAATTTTTACATTTTGGAGGGTAAAGAAGATTCGTCTCACAAGGGAAGTATCTCAACCCTTATGAACCGATTTGCATGAAACTTAAAATATATATTAAAGAGACGATTTTAAGGTTGGGGTGTCTCGGCTTATCGGCCACATCGGTGTTTAAAAATTTCGTTGTCCCCTTATGAAACCATGTGGACCTTCGGGAAAATTTTGATAACTTCTGAACTAATAGGAATATCATCTAGAGCAAAAATACGGGTCGACTTAAATTTAATAAAGATTATTTCTTATCCATATGGATATCGTAGGTCTATGTCTTCACATAAGTACCCCCCAAAATTTACGCATTTTCCTGAAAAAAATATTTAAAGAAGCCGAATTTTTACAAGGTTATGCCATTTTTACAAGGTATTGCACAGTGCCACATTTGGCCAATCTAGGACGACAAAAATCCAATTTTATTTATATTGACTGGAAATTCGATATAAATGTTTGTTTTGACTTCAAAAACAACATTATGAAAAATATGGGAGGCCAGTTAACGGCCACGCCCACTTTTTAAAAAAATTTTTATTTTGGTTGTAATTTCTTTAAACTTGGTATATATACTCTGAAGGACTGTAGAAATAATTTCACAAAAAAAGGGGGTGGTCAGACAGCTGCCACGCCCACTTTTTAAAAATCTGTTTAAAAAATATGTAAAAACAAGGTTTACATATCGCCCACTATAGTCGGCGTCGCAGACGGTCGCAAAAGTTAGCCGTTGAAATAAGTACTATGGATATTGGTCAATATGTCTGAAAAAGTCTGGCGACCAATAGAGACCAAACACAAAAGTTCTATTCCATCAAAAAAAATAAATATATAATTTCCTTTTCAAAAATTTTTATTATGTTAAAAATTTAATAAAAAATAGAAAAAATTGTTTAAAAAAAGAAGAAAAGATATGACTTAAAGCCTTTAAATATCCTTTAAAATGATCAAAAAAGAGTGTATAAATATCTATTTTTGTTAAAAAGTTACAACAGTTTAAAATCGACTTAATTAATACGAAATAATGAACACTACTTTTAGGATTTTACAAGATGCAACTTTATGCACCCACATCTTACTAGCGAATAGAATTATAGTTCTTATATGAGTATTTCCGTGTTACTAGGAATGTTTTATAATACATACAAACAAATCATAAAAATCGGGGAACTTTTTTTTTTGATTTTTGTCGTGCTAGATTGGCCAAATGTGGCACTGTGCGTTGGATAGGCATTAAAAAAACCTTTCTTCTCATATGAAAACATCATATAGTTTCTTAAAAAGAAATGGCTGAAAAATCAAAAAAACTATTTTTTCGTCATTTTTTGACCCATGTTTTGAACCCCTAAATCCCCGATATGGCCGATAAGCCGAGATACCCCAACCTTAGAATTGTCTCTTTAATATATATTTTAAGTTTCAGGCAAATCGGTTCATAAGGGTTGAGATACTTCCCTTGTCAGTCGAATTTAACTCTTTAATTTTTTTTATTTTTCGCGAAAACACTAATTGATCCAGAAAAACTGGAAGAAAATTATTTTTTTTTTTCAAAGTTCTTAGGTCTGGTCCATGTGAACAGCAAAATGTTAAAATTTTTTGCTAAATAAATGGCTTTGAGTTAAAAGATAATAACTGAAGATTGAGAACCACTGCTTAACTATGCCATTTATTACAGGCATGTAGAGTATGAGTAGTTTGCATGGAATAAGTGGTGCATAAATATGAAAATATTTATTCATAGTAAAACAAAACAACAAAATCTACAAAAACAAATCTACAACAAACAATTTATATAATATTTACAGTAGCACGTTTACAAAGTAGACACCCTTGAAACAATGTTGAGCAGCAACATTTTCTGTTTTACTTAAAATATGTAAATTTCTTCACCTTCATTACACCCTGCGCCGCCTTCCTCCACAAATAAGTAAATAAAACTATTACCGTAACCCCCTATACATATTTAAATACATATTTAACTCAGCAAGAAGTCTTTCACATTCATATGGAATTTGATACACAGAAAAAACTAAATACAGTTATTTTTATTGTTAAAACAATTAAACATTTAATTAAATCAGAGCCTCGAGCATACATTAGATTTTGTCAATACAACAATATTTTTTGTAATTTTTTAAAAAAATATCAACGTATTTTTTCAATAAAATTTATTTGTTGCATTTACAATGAAATTTATAGAAAAGCTTTTCCGCCAACTGGAAAAAACAGGCAACGTTCATGATCCAAGTCTTGCACGCTATTAATGTGCTACCGTCACATATATTTGTGTGTGATTTTGTGCCTTTTTTAACAATGATTTTAATTGAAAATAAAAAATTTAATTTGAAATGATTTTTTTTTACATTACAGCTGAATTTACAATGATAAAGTACTCTGTGCTAGAGAGTGGATTTTGTTTCTTTCTCTTTCGCACTTACACATTTATTTTAGGAGGTCGTCTCTATAGTATAGACACAGACTAAATAAAGACTCGACAGTAGAGTTTTATAAGAAAAAATGGGGAAAAACTAAGCGATTTTAGGAGAAAACACAGCGGTTTTTTGTCCGTTTTACGCTAACATGGCAACACTTTCTACGACTTAGGAGTGAGTGAAACAACAAAAGCCGATCTGGCATCCATTTTTCTTATGGCGCGTTATATCAGTTTTCTCTTTCTAACCTAATTCGTAGAATAATTTGAAAAAATTAACCATATGGTTCAAGAATACTTTTTTGACACCTGTCACTAATGTCGAGTCTGTATTAGTCTGTGGTATAGAATACAACAATATTGTGAATCCAGCTTAACAATTTATATCGTTGATTTAATTAAAAATGTTGTTGATCTAGAATTTGGTTGTTATCAAATTGTTAAGATATTTTTGATTCCTCGATATTTTTTTTCTGTGTTTTGGGGAGTAATAGTAATCCTCCCTTCTTTGTAAATATATATTTTAGTTATATTCTGTGTCAGTTACTTTGTATTTAAGTTAAAGTTACAAATTATTTTTTAGTAAAACATTTTAGTAAAAGATGAAAGAAAAATGTTTTATAATAATTTTTTTTTGTTTTAAAACTTATAAATAAGTTTTCTACTTACATGAAGTTTTTAAATTATTGTTTCATATTATGTGTTATTACTTAGTTTTTTTTTTTCTATTTTGTTAAAAAATTAAGTAGGTCAACTTATATGATGCAAATATGATGCATTTATAAATATGAGAAATTTCATTTGTATATTATGCAAAAATTTAAAATTGCAATTTTAAAAATGAATAGTTTAGCAGAAAAAGAATTTCTAAAATTTTCATAAATTTAAAATTTTCTGTAGGAAAAAAGTCTTAGAATCTAAGAATTTTTCTAAAGAAAAATATCTCTAACATTTTTCATTGCGAAAAATATGTATGAATTAGAGAATTTTTCATTGGTAAAGTTTCTTAAAATTTAAGAAATTCTTCTACACTCAAAAAAAAAAAAACTGTAAAGTTAGCAAAAAAGCATGTAAACCTACAAGAAAATTTGCTGATTTTGAACCCACAATTTTTTTGGTAAAGTTAGCAAAAACGTTTTGCTAAAAATTAGTAAACTGAATTTTTTTTTATTTCAACTTAGTTCATACACATTTGAGGACCCCATTGGGTTCGGACCCGATAGGTCCAGACCCCGATGGGTCTAGACCTACTTGGGTTCCTTAAAAATCGTCATAGTTTTTCATCCAAAATTTGTGTCCGTATCGCTCTACCTTGATTAGTTTTTGAGATACGTGATTTTAGGGGACCACCGGGGTTTTGAGAATTACAAAACTCGATAACTTTAAAAATATTACTCGGAGAGCATTTTTTATTTTGCGGTCTTGTTCTACGTGTTGAGAGCTACAAAATGCTTTCGGACTTTTTGTTGTGTCGGCAATATTTACCGAGATATGAGCATTTTAAAATTTTCGGGAATGCTAACTTTTTTGGATCCAAAGTTAGGACCCATTAGGGTCCACACATGTGAAGAGGGCCGGCGATACTCGCCGCTCGAGCTCGAGAACCAAAAATGTCCTCCATTTTGCTCTATCTGGCTTAGTTTCCGAGATAACGCCATTTTAAGTTTTCTGAAAATAAAAAAAAATTTACCATTTATTTTTGCTAATATTAGCAAAAAATCTTGTAAAAATGTTGTCAACTCAATTTCAAATTTAGCAAAAGAAATTTGTTCAAAGTTTGTTTAAAATTGCTAATGTGCTAAATGAAGTTTACAAGAATTTTTTGCTAACATGCTAATCTCAACTAAAATCTTGCTAAAAGTTAGCTAACTAGCGTTAGCAAAAAAAAATTAGTAAATCTACTAACGTATTTTTTTGAGTGTAGGAAGATTAACTCAAAGTTTTTATTACAAAAATGTCACAGGAGCTTAGAATATTTCTATTAGAATTTCTTTTTATACTTTAGTGTTGCCTCCTTTTCACAACAAATCTCTCAAAAGCTACATCGGCGTTTCTGAAAATTTCCTGTGAATTATGAGAAACCAAATCTAGCACCTACTTTTCTTACTGTTGATTTAGCTCCTTAAAGACCTCTACTTATGGTAACACTGGTCATGACAAAGGTGCATTGGTATACAGTTTCAAGGTAAAATTCTCATTTTCAAATGGCCTATAAAATAAAGTATTATATTTTACAAAATAACATCCTAAGTAAATTCGGGGAAAACTTTTGTATACATATTATTTATTTAACTTTTCGTTTAAAATCCCACTTAAGTTAAACCTTTTTTGAGTGGCCAAAATATTTACAAGCACTTAAAAATTTGTTCAATATTCATAAAGTAACGGAAAAAAAATTATTGTAACATAATCTTTGTATATTTTAACATTTAAGATTATAGCAAGCCTTCAAAGCCAAAATATTGTAAGTGCTAAAAACCAAATGTAATGTACATAGAAAAAACAAATCGCGGAATTTTAGTCTACAAACAACAATTGTAAATTTTATAATTTTAAATCAATCAATTACAATCGATCACACCGTCCATATTATACCCTTCACTTGCCGCAAAATGGGTGCCCATTCAAAGCATGGACCGATTGGATTTAGATTAGTTTAGATCTTAAATAACACTGTTCTACAAAAATCAATAAATTTTTTGCACAGACTTCTAGGGTAAATTTTTCAAAGTACAGTCAAACTCGGTTATAACGAATTCTCGGTTATAACGACCTAATTCTAAAGTCCCGACGTTTTGGCATCAGTTTCCACACAAAATACTTCTTTTATAACGAACTCAGTTATAACGAATCCTCGGTTAAACGAACTGCTTATTATGGTCCCACGAACACAATTTCATGTATATTTACCTTTTTATAACGAACTCTCATAAATATTTTTAAATGAGTGGCAATCATGTTTATCAAAATAACAAAAGGTTGGATTTTTTGCATTATATTATAATTTTGATAAAAATTTATTTACATTTTTAATGATTTCTCCTCAATAAGCAGTTTATTTACAAAAAAAACCACAAATAAAACAAAATTAGATCTATTTTTTTTTTGGAAATAAAACTGGGTTGATAAAAAATATATCCCGCTTATAGCGAACTTCGCTTATAACGAACTATTTTTGCTGGTCCCTCGGAGTTCGTTATAACCGGGTTCGACTGTATTTTGGCCTCCTAAACAGAAATATATCATCAGAAAAGTTGTATCAAATCATTTTCTCGAGAAATTATCATTTTCATTTTTTGTGGACCAAGCCCACAAACCCAACCAATTTTTTATACCCTCCAACTACAGAATGGGGGTATACTCACTTTGTCATTCCGTGTGTAACGCATCGAAATATCGGTCGGGAACCCTATAAAGTATATATATTATTGATTAGTGATCGATTCTAAGACACTCTAGCGATGTCCGTCCGTCTGTCAGTCTGTCCGTCCGTCCTTCTGTAGTTAACACAAAACAGTCCAAAATAAAAGAGCTAGACCCCTCAAGTTTAACAGGAATATGTCCTACGTAGGTTAGCTTGGTCCTACGTAGGTTAGCTTCGGAAATGGACAAAATCGGATAAGGGGGAAAAAGTTCCCCCTAGAAGAACTTAACCAACCATTGAAAAATGCTAATTTTTTTGTATTTTTGTTAAACTAATGAAACATTTTTATGCTCGCAGAAGTTCAAAGTCTTGCGCTTGAACCCAGGAGATACAAAATTTCGGTTGTTTTTGGCACGGGCGTGAGTGCGTCTATAACAAAAATCTTTAAATATTAATAAAATTATAATTCTTTAGTGCACAAAGCAGAATAAAATAAACTTGTAAACATATTCCGAGAGGGGAAAAGAGATCCCCAACTCACCGCCTCGACCTCCCCCCCCCCCACAAAACGCCCCTGTCAATATTTTTTATTTTATTATATATTGGAGGGTATAAAAGATTCGGCACAGCCGAATTTAACACTCTCACTTGTTAATATTGGAAACGTGTATTTTAAAATTACACTACTGAACATTTAAAAATAAAAATCATGTGACTGGGACGCGACCTTACACAGTTAATTGCAATTGTTCCAGTGATCTCAAATCTGGTCTCCAAACTTTTCCATCACATCAGGTTTTTGAGAAAATTTAGGTCAAAGTTCAAACAAACAAAAAAAAAATTTAATTTTTTTTTGTTTGCTGCCTCCAATTTGACAAAAATTCCTAGTAATTTTACAAGATTTTTACCAATAATTCGTAATTTTACTAGATTTTTTGCTACCTCCAGTTTTACGAGAATTCCTAGTAATTTTACAAGCTTTTTACCAATAATTTTTTAATTTTACAAGCTTTTTACCAATAAAATTGTAAATTTACAGTTTTTGGCGCAATTAAATTTACAAGGAATTCTTGTAATTTTACTCGATTTTTTTTTGTAAAAATATCTTGGAAATTAGTAAAATTACAAAAAAAAAAAAATGTAAAATTGCAAAAAAAAGTAAATTTCGTTTTGTTGAAAAACAAGGAAAACTGTCAAATATTGGTAAAATGGGATTACGAGACTTTTCCTCGTAATTTGACAAAGTTTTTTTTTTGTGTGTAACAGCAAGTTTTTGAGAAATTTGAAATACAAAAAAATCTCGTTTTCGGACTTATTTGACAAATCAGCTGACGAACCCGTTGTGCTAACGACTTGAAAATAAGTCAAGGGTAAAGCTCAAACATGGTTCTTTTAGATGTTCAACTCCTTTGATCAGTCGCTTAAGGACCGAACAACAGTTAACAGTTTTTTGACATTTCATCATGTAGAAATCAAACTGCGTTTACACTTTTCGTCGACACTGAAGTTCAACCTAAACATCGCTGAGGCTCACAGTGTAAATATGACAGTAGGGGGGTTAATATGTTCTTTGAATAGAACTGACATAAAATTCTACTAAAGGTATTTGAATACATTTTTAAATCAGAAGTACCTTTAAATATCCTTTTTTGCGTTTTCCAAATAATATCTTTGGAAAAACTAAAAATGTCATAAAAATACAGCTAAGTTTTAAAAAGACCAATATTTCGGGTAATTACAAAAATCAACCCAAACTTATTCTCCCTTGATTCACAAAGTAATGTAAAACATTTTGACACTTTCAATATTTTGGCGGTAATGGCTTCTTATTTACAATACTAAACAATATTGTGTAAAAGATGTTTCTTCATAAACATAAAATAAACCAAAAAATATTGAAATTGAAATATGAATAACAAACATACATAAATATTGGACATCTTTTAAGGAAATAACTTTTTTTATAAACTTTGCAATTTTTTATGGGGCAAATAAGGATGTGATATAATTTTTTTCGTTTTTTGCAAAACTTGCATAAATCTTCAAATAAGGGTCACAAATGCAAATCTGACATTAATATTACAAAATAAATAACAAAAAAAAAAACAACCATAAATGAATAAACATTTGCAAATAATTTATGTTTATGAGTCCAGAAAATTATTACCTTATTGAAATGAAAATGTAAAAAAAAAATCTGAAAAGGAAACCTCAATGAGAAATTGCAATTTATGTAACAGTTGTTGGGTTTGAAAATGTGCAAATGTGGTAAAATACTTAAAGGTTGACCATAACAACAATAAATTATTTTTCAAATGAAATTTGATACTTTTGTTTAAAAATAATGGACCTTAATTTATTTCATAAGGAGGTAATATTGTGGTTTTAAGAGTTAGTGAGTTCAGGGATGATGAACTTGTTACAAATGTACACTTTCCGGCCTATTTAATAATATAAAAAAGGACTAAAAAAATAAATATGTCTTTTAAATTAAAAACAAAAATATTTTGTGAATAACATTATAATACCGCCACTTTTTATAATTATGTATATTCAATTTAATTTGCAATAAGTTGTTATTTCAGTGTTATTTTTAAAAGTTGTAATTTTAAAAATTTGTTTAATTAATTCAATTACAAAGATAGTTGAATAAAATTTTATTTTCAACACCATGTTTAATAGACTGATTTATTAACAGTGCAAATAATTGAAATTAAAACTGTCGTTTTTCTGTAAATTAATGGTTTTTAATTGTTTTTTTTTTCTTTCTTTTTTTTCAGAAAGAAACTATAAAAAGACGAAGGTAAGTTAATTAAAAAATTATACATTTAATAAATTTTACCAAGTTTGGTTAATTTTTGTTCATAATAAAAATAAGTTATTTATTCTAAATTTTAATTGTGCAAAAGGGTGGAGCAAATTATTCTTTTTTTTAATTTCAAAATCGTCGGGGTCGAAATAGTTGCATTTAGGGTAAATTTTGACACAGAAATATATTGGACTAGAAAATTGGAAAGTTCCGAACAAAGTGAAAAAAATATATATTTTTTTTTATTTTTTTTAACTTAAAATATAAGTTAATATTCGGACACTACACTGAAAAAAAACTTTTCAAAATAACAAGAAAAATTTGTTATTTTTATTTTTTGCTACCTCGTTTTTGACAAGACCAATAATTTTGTAATTTAACAAGCTTTTTACCAATAATTTTGTAATTTTACAAACTTTTTACTAATAAAATTGTAAATTTACAATTTTTTTGGCTCGATAAAACTTACAAGGAGGTTTCGTAACTTTACTAGATTTTTTGTTATCTCCTAGTTTACGAGAATTCCTAGTAAAAATTACGAGCCTTTTCGTAATTTTATAAGCTTTTTACCAATAAAATTGTAAATTAACAATTTTTTTTTGGCGCAATAAAACTTACAAGAAATTCTCGTGAATTTGCTAGATTTTTTGTAAAAAAAGCCTTTGAAATTTGTAAAATTACAAAAAACAAGTAGAAAAGTTAAATTCGACTTTGCCGAATCTATGAATACCCTCCACAATGCATTTTTTTTAAAGGGTAGTACATTTTTCATCGTAAAAAAATTAACAATTTTGATTAGAAATATTTTATTTTGAGTAAAAAACTCTTTTTTTGCCTTTTTAAAAAAAAAAAAAAAATTACTAATTTTTTTTTTGAGTGTAAATTTTTTTTCGAGTGTAATGTTTTTTTTACTGTAAAAATATTTCTGAATGAATGCACGTACGTATGTACACAAAATATTGTAATTTTTATAAAAAAAAAAAAAACTAAATTTTTTTTGTGTAATTTTTTTTTTTTGAGTGTAAAATTTTTTTTGAGTGTAAAATTTTTTTTGAGTGTAAAATATTTTATTTTGAGTAAAAAACTCGTTTTTTGCCTTTTTTAACAAAAAAAAAAATTACTATTTTTTTTTGAGTGTAAAATTTTTTTCGGGTGTAATGTTTTTTTACTGTAAAAATATTTCTGAGTGAATGCACGTAAATTTTTTTTCGAGTGTAATGTTTTTTTTACTGTAAAAATATTTCTGAATGAATGCACGTACGTATGTACACAAAATATTGTAATTTTTATAAAAAAAAAAAAACTAAATTTTTTTTGTGTAATTTTTTTTGTTGAGTGTAAAATTTTTTTTGAGTGTAAAATTTTTTTTGAGTGTAAAATATTTTATTTTGAGTAAAAAACTCGTTTTTTGCCTTTTTTAACAAAAAAAAATTACTATTTTTTTTGAGTGTAAAATTTTTTTCGGGTGTAATGTTTTTTTACTGTAAAAATATTTCTGAGTGAATGCACGAACGTGCATTGTCAAAATATTGTCATTTTTGAAAAAAAAAAAATAATTTTTTTTTTGTATAATTTTTTTTTTTGAGTGTAAAATTTTTTTTCAGTGTAAAATTTTTTTTGAGTGTAAAATTTTTTTCGAGTGTAATTTTTAAGTTACCAATGCTTTTAGAACTAAACAAGTTTAAAAAGCATTGCTTTAAAATTAAACAAGTTTGAAAAGTATTGTTTAGTTACCACCAATGCTTTTAAAACTTGTTACAACACGTGGCATTTTAGATGAAACTAATTTGAAATTCAGGGTTTTGCTTATAACTTTTGAACCAAGGGACCGATTGAGCTGAAATTTAATTCTAAACAGTCCCGGGGAACGGCAAAGATACATGACAAGCTTCAGTAGTCTCATTATTGTCTTTCGAAAGTTATCGTGTTTTTTATCTTATAAATTCGCGAAACACCCTTGCCGAAATTTACTCTTTTGTTCATAACTTTTGAACCACAAGACCGATTTGGCTGGATTGCAATACCAACCTGACCAGGTAAATGACAAACATATATGCAAAACTTCAGTAGCCTCTGTAAAGTCTTTCAAAAGTTAGCGTGTTTTCTACGGACGGACAGACAGACAGACAGACGGACGGGCGGACATCGCTAGATCGACTTAAAATCGATGGAGGATCATAAATATATATACTTTATTGGGTCCTAGACCAATATTTCGAGGTGTTACAAACGGAATGACAAACTTATATATACCCTCTATCACTAGAGTGGACGGTATAAAAATGTTAATTTTGATCGTTAATTGTTTGTTAAAAAAACAAGGAAAACTGTCAAATATTGGTAAAATGGGATTACGAGACTTTCTAGTAATTTGACACGTTTTTTTGTGTGTACTGGAAAAGTGATTTCATTGTAAAATTTTTTTGGTCTGTGAAACTTTTTTTGAGATGATTATGTTTCTAGGGTGGTGTCTACTAGGGTGGCTCGTTTTTGGGCTTTTCTCTCTGATCAAATTCTAATACCCGCCAAAAGTGTCGGTCCCCTAAGGGTAACTCACATGCAAAATATCACTCCGATCAGAGCTTCTGAAATATATGAAAAAATATATATTTTTTATTGAATGGGTCATTTTTGACCCCCTACCAAGAAGGGTTAATGATTTTTTTAAAGATAATATAATAATACGAAATAATAGCTTTGGTAAAAAACACAAAAGCCGTTTTTTACTTGTTTATAGCACAAAATTCAAGCTCTAAACTTCAAATTTTATTCGGGGGTCATTTTTGACCCCCAGCCAATGTGGGTTAAAGACGTCCAAGATCGGTAAGATTTCATGACAGACTTAAAGTTATATAATAGAATGCCATGACACCAAAAAACCGTTACTTTGCACAAAAATTAAATTTAAAAGATATTATTAATCCAAATTATTGATAAAACCAACATTTCCTTGAAATCTGCTAACTTCCCCCCTCGATTCCCAAAAAGTGGCTCGACGGATATCCGCCATATTTCACATTTTTCTTCTCCAAGGTGTTTTTAATGAATTCAGAAAGAAAAAAAGGTATATTTAAAAATTTTTTTTAATAAAATTTTTAAATTTTGAAAAAAGGTGTTTTGAGAACGCCCCCAAAATCATGCCATTTTTTTGATATCAAGTTTGAACGGGTTAATGATACCGTAAAATCTTTAAATTTCATATTTAAGTATTTACGATCAAATATTATACAAAAATAATTTTTTAATTATTTTAATAAAAAAACTTAAATTTTTATTTTTTTTTTTTAAAAAGTCCTTTTTTGCGAAACCCCCAATTTTGAGGCTCAAAGTGGAGACAGAAGATAAACTCCGATCGGGGTGATATTTTGCATGTGAGTTACCCTTAGGGGACCGACACTTTTGGCGGGTATTAGAATTTGATCAAAGAGAAAAGCCCAAAAACGAGCCATCCTAGTGTCTACTTTCAAAATTTTTTTTCATAACAAATTTTTTTAATAAATTTTTATACCCTACACCACACTGTGGTACAGGGTATAATGTGTTTGTGCTGATGTTTGTAACTACCCGAAATATTGGTCTTAGACCCACTTTAAAGTATGTATACCGATCGACTCAGAATCACTTTTTGAGTCGATCTATACATGTCCGTCGGTCTGTCTGTAGGTCTTTCCATGCAAACGGTGTAAATACGATACAGGTCGCAATTTTTAATCAATTTACTTGAAATTTGAAACTTAAGCCTTCTTGGCCCAAGGACAAAGCCCATTGAAATTAGAAAAGATCGGTCCATATTTAGACCTAGCTCCCATACAAAGGTCCTAACTTCGGCTCAAATGACTCTAATAACCGTATTATAATAGATATCGTTTCGATTTGACAGGTAAACGTATTTTGTATTCGCTAAGTACCAGTCCGAATTTCAAAGGAATCGGACCAGTTCATCTTGTAGCCCCCATACAAACCACCTTTCCGATATTCACATACATAAATCTCTTAAATTTCACGAAAATAGGAAATATTAAATTAAAATTTTGTAGGTGTAAGTTTAACGTGTAATTTAATAACCTTATGAAATCCGATTATAATGGGACCATTTTGGACTTAGGCCCCATATGAAAATTTCGCCCGATATTCAGTTAAATCGGTTTATTGGCAACAAATAGAAGCCTATTTGACTCTAATTTGGTTTGTGGGTGTTTTTTACACTTATTAAAAACTTGACAAAGGAAAGATCCAATCAGTACATGTTTGAACTTGGGACCCAATTTTCGGGAAACTCTGGTGTAGGGTACACCCAAAAAAAACGTGGGTATTCAATATTAAAAATTTTACTTATGAACTAATTTTTTAGTCCAAAATGATCTAGTGCAGGCGTTGGTAATCAATACTAAAATTTTTTACTAATATTATTCAAAACTAGTAAAAATTACTAATTTTAGTACTTTGAAGATACTAAAAAACTGCCGTACTACTGGTAATTAGTAACTTATTAGTAGATTTTGGTACCAAATCACTTACTAATATTTTTACTGCAGAATTATTTTGAGTGTAGTATAATATTATCGGTATTGACCGATTATAACTTCGATACTTGTTTTTTATAATTTTTTTTTTTTCATTAAATTATTGTTTTATCAATGATTTTTTTCATTTTTGTTCATCAAAAAAAAATTTTTTTTTGTTTTCATAAAAAAAAAATATCCCTTTTTTTTATTAAATTTTTTTTCCGCCAGCCTCTTTTTGAGGGCGTCGATGTACAAAAATTTTTGTTATAATAGCTCTGTTTCCGCATAACCGTATATACGCTTACCCATACAAATTTTAAATTATCCACGCTTATTTTTAGCTTATTATAGGCGTTAATTTTAAGCTTCAATAAAAATGGAAGCCAAGTTTCACATGTGATTCTTGGAAAAACTTCTGTGGAAACATAGAAGACATTTCTGAGGCAAAGTTCTGTCTTCTTCTCCTTGTAGCCTGGGATACCTGAAAGATCCTAATGGGGTGTGGTCTTCCTCCAATGGAGCTCCTTCTAAACACGCATTTTCCGGGCAATTCCATGACGCCGTTTCAAGCTTTGGAACGTTCTGACGCACAAGCATCTGAAATTGCTTCGAAAATAATAAATATGCCAACATTAATCTGGGCGTTTAAAAGATTCTGGCTCTATAAATCCCCTGGACCTGATGGTGAAATGCAGCAATTTTTACACAGCATGCCTCAACTGAGCGTACAAAAAAAAAATTACAAGAAAAAAACTTATTTTTTTTTTGCTACTTCCTATTTGACAAGAATTCCTTGTTATTTTACAAACTTTTTACCAACAATTTTGTAATTTTACAAGCTTTTTACCAAAAAAAATGTAAATTTACATTTTTTTTGACGCGATAAAACTTACAAGCAGGTTTCGGATTTTACAAAATTTTTTGCTACCTCCTATTTTACGAGAATTCCTAGTAAAAATTACGAACTTTTTTGTAATTTTACAAGTTTTTTACCAATAAAATTGTAAATTTACAACTTTTTTCGGCACAATTAAACTTACAAGGAATTCTCGTGAATTTACTAGATTTTTTTTTGTAAAATTATCTTGGAAATTTGTAAAATTACAAAAAATATTGTAAAGTTACAAAAAAGTTGTAAATTTCAATCGAAATTTGTTAAAAACAAGGAAAACTGTGAAATATTGGTAAAAAGGGATTACGAAACTTTTTCGGGAAATTTGACAAACTTTTTTTTTGTGTGTATATACGCTTACCCATACAAATTTTAAATTGTCCACGCTTATTTTTAGCTTATTATCGGCGTTAATTTTGAGCTTCAATAAAAAGGGAAGCCAAGTTTCACATGTGATTCTTGGAAAAACTTCTAAGGAAACATAGAAGACATTTCTGAGGCCTCTAGGCTGCGCAAAGTTCTGTCTTCTTCTCCTTGCACCCTGGGATACCTGAAAGATCCTAATAGGGTGTGGTCTTCCTCCAGTGTAGAGCCACCGGATCTGCTTCTAAACACGCATTTTTCGGGCAATTCCATGGCGCCGTTTCAAGCTTTGGATGTTCTGACGCCCAAGCATCTGAAATTGCTTCGGAATTCCCTATTAATATTATAAATCTGAGTGTTGGTTTGTCTGTCTGTCTGTCCGTCTGTCTGTTCCGCAATCAGGGGAGAACGGCTGAACCGATTTTCATGAAATTTTCACCACAGATAGTACTAACCGAGGCGGGAACTATAGGCTATCGGACAGAGGGGCGAAAAATGCCACGCCCCTTTTTATTTTAGGAAACGTTATTATGCCTTTTCTATAATAACGCATAAACGGCTGAACCGATTTTAATGAAATTTTTACAAATAGTACTAACCGAGGCGGAAACTATGAGGTACAATAGAGGGCGATCGAAAAAAGGGGCGTAAAATGCCATGCCCCTTTGTATTACATTGAAAGTTATTTCTGCATTCTCCGCAATCACGCTTAAACGGCTGAACCGAATTTCTTGAAATTTTCACCTCAGATAGTATTTATCGAGGCAAAAACTATGCGCCAAAATAAAGGGCGATCGAAAAAATGGGCGTAAAATGCCACGCCCCTTTGTGATACATTGACAGTAATTTCTGCCTGTTCCGTAATCACGGCTGAACCGATGTTAATAAAAACTTTACTACAGATAATACTTAACAAGGCGGTAACTAAAGATTATTATAAATCGCGTTTGGGCAAAGGGGCGGAAAATTCCACTCCGTCAAAAGGGCGAAAATAGCACGACCCTTTTTATTTTATTGAATGCTATTTCTGCTTGTTCCACAATCTATCATAAACCGCAGAACCGATTTAAATGAAACTTTTACCACAGATAGAACTAACCAAGACGGGAACTATAGATTAAAATAGAGTGCGTTTGGACAAAGTGGCATAAATTGATTCTCGCCTTTTTACTATACTGAAAGTTTTTTCTGCCTGTTCCTTAATTACAGGTAAACGACTAAACCGATTTGAACAAAACTTTCTCCACATATAGTACTAAACGAGGCGGGAAATTTAGTCTGTATCAACGGGCGATTGTACAAAGAGGTGTAAATTTCCACACCTTTTGCAATGTACTGATAGTTTTTTCTGCCTGTTCCGTAATCAAACTGAAACGCGAACCCGATGTTATTAAAATATTCACTAGTACTAAATTTTATTCGAAACAGAATTTCTCAACGTTTCAACGTAAACAAATACAATGCGTTAGACAAAAACTAAACATGAATAAAAAGGTCATCGGCTTAATGTCCTAATATTTAAATATATTTTCAGTACAAAATTAAACATTTTTTCACTTTGTTCGGAGCTTCCCGATTTTAAAGTCAAAACAGGAACCCAAAAAAGTTCCCCATATTTCCGATATTTTGTTGTGTTAATATTTACCCTAAAAGGCAACTGTTCCAAACCCGGCTCTAAGCGAAATAAAAAAAAAAAAATTCATCAGTGAAAAGTCATGAAGCAGTAGATAAACTCGCAAATAAAACAACGAATTCATTGTATAATATTTTATTAACCCGGGCAACGCCGGGCGCAAAACAGCTAGTAATAAATATGCCAACATTAATCTGGGCGATTAAAAGCTTCTGGCTCTATAAATCCCCTAGACCTTTGATACCCTCCAACATGTTAAAATACATAAAAAAAAATCAGAGGCGTTTTTTTTTTGGGGGGGGTCTGTGGGGGGTGCTGGGGGATACCGTCGCCAACGCGATAAATGTTTACAAAATTATTATTTTAATTATTTTAGTTATACCATTTCTCATAATTTTTAAATTTTTTTTTGAATCCACGCCCACAAAAGTGGGCTTGACAAAAAAAAACAATATTTTGTTGCCTCCGGGGTTTATGTGTATGACTTTTTACTCCGTCTGACATAAAAAAGTTTCATTTGTTTAACAAAAATGTAAAAAAAGCTGTAAAAAATGGCGTTTTTATAGAAGTTTTTTTAGTTCTTAAAGGGGGAACTTTTTCGCCCCTTATCCGATTTTGCCCATTTCCGAACCTAACCGGCCTATGGCCATGAGACATATTCGTGCCAATTTTCAGGAGTCGAGCTCTTTTATTTTGGACTTAATCGTGTTTTATACAGACGGACGGACGGACGGACGGACATTCATAGAATGACTTATAATCGATCATAGATTAATAATATATATACTTTATGGGGTCCCCGACCGATATTTCTATGCGTTACAAACGGAATGACAAAGTGAGTATACCCCCATACTGTGGTTGGAGGGTATAAAAATTACAAGAAAAAAACTTTATTTTGCTACCTCCTATTTGACAAGAATTCCTTGTTATTTTGCAAGCTTTTTACCAATAATTTTACAAGCTTTTTACCAAAAAAAATGTAAATTTATCATTTTTTTGACGCTATAACACTTATAAGGAGGTTTCGTGATTTTACTAAAAAAATGTAAATAATTTTGTAATTTTACAAGATTTTTACCAAAAAAAAAATTTAAATTAACAATTTTTTTGACGCGTTTAAACTTACAAGGAGGTTTCGTGATTTTACAAAATTTTTTGCTACCTCCTATTTTACGAGAATTCCTAGTAAAAATTACGATCTTTTTTGTAATTTTACAAAATTTTTACAAATAAAATTGTAAATTTACAACTTTTTTAGCGAAATGAATGTTACAAAAAATTTTCGTAAATTTACTTGATCTTGGAAATTTGTTAAATTACAAGAAAAACTGTAAAATTACAAAAAAAATTAATTTCGATCGAAAATTATTTGTTAAAAACAAGGAAAACTGTCAAATATTGGTAAAATGGGATTACGAGACATTTTCTAGTAATTTGACAAGGTTTTTTTTTTTTAGTGTATATTCCTTTAAAATGGAGGGATACCATAGTCATCTTTAAATTAGTTTGTCTTCTTTTTTGTTAAAGACAACACCGTCCGACAGCCAATATTAAACCTGAACCGGATGATATATGTCCGAAAGTAGAGATCAAATGGAGTAAAACCGCATTTACAGTTTTTCATTTCGTGATCCTGTTTTCTTTTAAAAGAACTTCAAAGTTTTAAAGGATACATTTTGTAAAATATTTTTGAAATATTTTTAATTGTCTTGGGATGACACGGGTGACGGCAGATAAAAGAGGAGGATCTCTCCTAATTTTATCATTTTTATATTTTGCCATATCAGGATGTGAATAAAGTCATTTGAAAACGTTATTAAAATATTTTGTTGAAAATTTTGAATAATATTGAAGGATATATTTTTAACCTACCTCCTTTTTCCTGATATGTAAAAATAATAAAATAGGAAAATTAGGAGAGATCCTCCTCTTTCATTTGCTATCAATAGTGGCATCCTAGGACAAGTATAAATATTAAAAAATATTTTATAAAATTTAATCCTCCAAAACTTTGAAGTCCTTTTAAAAGGACACAGAATCGCGAAATGAAAACCTGTAAATGGGGTTTAAAACGTGTATTATCCAAACGTATAAATCTCTAGTTTTTATTGCTATTATTGGAGAAGATCAAAAGGTACCAACAATGTCATACTCCTTTTTTACTCTCTTAGAATCTGAGCTTTGATCCTACATTTCAAATTTCAAGTTTCTAGTACCTAAATCCATTGTTTCAGAAGTTAGCAAAAGTGACATAGTACAATATTTTTTAAAAGTACGTTTTTATAAATTAGTATAATTAATAAAAACTCCATTTATCCCATCTCTGAAGTACTTTAAAACCATTTATTAAAAAAAAAATCTTCATGATTATTTTAAATAATGTTTATTTTTGTGCTTTAAATGCAAAACACGTTTTTATGTACTAACGTTTTTATGGTTTTAATATTTTCTTTATCGTTCAAGTTAAGATTTTATTTACCTCCAGCTCCTCTGCCACATCTGTATTACTTTACTACTACCATTGTGCACCAAGTGTATTTGGTTGTAGGTCTGGTTGTAGGTCACCTTGGCGTTATAATTTAATTTGACCCAAAAAACAAAAATTCTATAAAAAAAAAAAAATGGAAAAGTGTAAAATTTCTATATTAACCCGACAGTGGTGTAACTCTCTATATATGCGTTTCACTCTCTGTCTCTGTCTCTCTGACGGGGTTTTTATAAGTACCAAATGATGACGCACGTGACACAATTACAATTGGGTCACATAAATAATAATATTTTCATATAAAGTACCTAGAAAAAAAAATATTCAATTACCATTTTCTTTGGAAAAATATATATAATTCTTATTTTTGTTGTTAACTCAACAGAACAAAAACAAGAAATGAAATATCTAAGTAACTTCACTTATATATAAATTGTTATTAATTTATTGTTGAATGAAGCGTAATAATTCGTTATTTATTAGACTCTTGTTTTTTGTAATTTTACTTTCATTTATGTTTTATTTTTTAGTACTTTTTTCAAAAAAAAAAAAAAAAATAAATGAAAAAATAAACTTATTGTTAGTTTCCCATAAAAATCAAATTCCACCCCTGATTAAATACAAGGCTTACTTTGCATTAAAATGTACTTTATTTATAAAATAAGTTAAAAACAAGTAGAAACGTTAAATTTGAATTGGTCGAATCTATGAAAACCCTCCACAATGCCATTTAAAGGTGATAGTAAATTTAGTGATAGAGGGTTCGGCGCACTGTGGCCGAAATCACTGATCTAGCGGCGCTTAAGTCAAAATTAAGACCGATAAATGTTTTTGCACTGCATTGTTTACCTATACTTTACAGAAAAAATTTACGTTTTTACTTTGTTTTGCTTTCAATATTCGCACAGCTGTAAGCTGTCAAATATACATTTTCTGCAGCAAGTGTATAAAAGGAATTCGGGGCCTAATTACTCAGTGAGTTTTTCTTAACACTTTTGAGTAGAGAACGTATCCCGGGATTTCCCGTCCCGGGATTCCCGGGAAATTCGTCAATTTTCATTTCCCGCAATCCCGGGAAATTTGTGCGGGATTCCCGGGAATTTTTAAAAATGTACATAAACAAGTTAACTGCTTTAATAAGGTCAATAAATTTTTAAAAATAAGGGCTTCGATTTCCACGAAATCGAAAATATGTGCTTGAAATATGCACTTAAATATAAAAAATATGCACTAAAAATTCAAAAATATTTACTAAAAACGTAAAAAGTATTAAAAAATCGTTTTTAATTATAAAAGGTTTTATTAAAAGGAAAACCTATGAACCTAATTTTTTATTTACAACTCAAAAAATTGTTTTTATAATCAAAAAAAATATTTTTTTATTTGTACACAGACAAAATAAATTTCCAAATAACTAAATTCGTAGCATTTATGAACAAATTCTTAAAAATGTATGAACCTTTCATAACATTTTTGATTTTTTTATTCATAAAAAAATTCTAATATTTTTCAATTCCACATTATAAACATTATGAAGATGTAATAAACTCTTATGAACTATTTCATAAATACTATGCATTTTTTTGTGACTTTTACTTATTTTCAATGTTTATTAATTTAAATTCGTGTAATTTTTTCAGTTTTCTTATATATGACAAAATATGAAAAAAATATGCATTTTCGTAAAAATCTGCAATTTTAAATAGAGTTTTTAGCTTAATTTGTTGTTTTATAAGACTGAACTCTTATTTTATTTGCTTTTAAATGAATCAGGCCTTGTTAGACGTACAAATTTTTCAAAACAAAAATTATAAAAAATTGTTAAAAACTAAAAAAAGTTATTAATGGTTTTTATTGCGGGATCCCGGGAATCCCGGGAAGTTCAAAAATTTTTCCCGCTTTCCCGGGAAATGAAAAAGTGCGGGAAATTGCGATCCCTACTTTTGAGTCAATTGTTTATACATTTTGAGCCAAAAAGTTTCAATTGAAAGCAAAAGGTATGTTTTAACTAAAAAATAAATGTTTGTGACCAGTGTGTATCCAGTTTATTATTAGTGCATTATAGAAGTTGACATTTGTGATATAAACTATAGTTTCATGGACTGCAACTTTTGAAATTCGATCGTATTCGGTCCAATTCCTGTTTTGTTTATTATTTTGGGTTATTTTTGTTGTGACGTTTCAGTATGGCGTGCTAGTTCGCGCAAGTTGTTCGGTTGTTTAGGGTCCATCTAAATAAACAGTATAAACGCGATACAAACCACAATTTTCAATCGATTTGGCTAAAATTTGAAATTTAAGATTTTTTATCGAAAAAACAAAACCTATTAAATTTTTGACAAAATCGGTCCATGTTATTCCATAGCTCCCCATGTTAATTTCCCCTTCCAGTTGTACTTAAATAGCCCTAACAATAGTATTTTAACAAATATTCTCTTGAAATTCGACTGTTAAATGTTTTTTGTAGCCATAAATAATCACTCTAAATTTTAATGGAACTGGAACATTTTAACTTCTAGTCCTCATACAGACCACCCTCCCGATATTCACATAAATTTCCCAAAGTACATAAAAACACTGAAATAAATAAATATGATTAAAAATTAAATTCTTTATAAGTTTTATAATCACAAATATGCATTGGGGTATATTTTTTTACATTTCGGAATTAAACGCCGCTAGATTGTGTGTTTCGGCCACTGTGCAGCGGTCCAAAAGTTATGAAAGAAAATGTAAGGACACCTCAAAAATGTTGGTATATTCAACATAACCTAAAAATACAAAATGCTTTAATTCTGCTGCTGGTTAAAACCGAATGGTATTTTAACAAGTACGAACATATTTTTTGACAAAAAAAGAAAAAAAAAAAATTTTTTATTTTTTTTTTTTTTTTTTTAAGTTATTTCTTTTTAAATAAAGTTTTTAGCAATAATCTTTTAGAAATTGTGTAGGGTATCAATACATTCGGCAAGGCCGAATTTACCTTTTTTACTTGTTTGGAATAAATTTGTAAGTGTAAACATTTTTTTAGTAAACATTTTTGTGGCAATAGAGGTATTCAGAGTTCTACTTGCCAACCCTGGTATATATTTGGCATTCCATGTCAAATCGGACACTTCTTTTACTCATAACTTCTTCAATAATGGTCCAAATTTCAATTTTTTTTTCAAAATTTTTGTTTTTTTACGTACTTTTAAAAAAATACCAAAAAATTCTTTAAAGCGCTCTAGTATGCGATTTTTAAGTTTTAAAATTAAAATCTAATTTTTGAAAATGTTCGTACTCTTCGATTTTTTTTAAATTTGTTTGTGTAAAATTTCTATCGATTATACAAGTTTTTTGCCCAGGAGGATCGTGGGATAACGATTATTACTATTTTTTAAAATTTGTTGAAAAAATTTTATTGTAATTTTCCAATCTTAAAATCATTTCTACTGCTCCAATGGTGCGTTATAGAAGGGTCATTTATAAGATTGACCCCCATTAATTTTTACGTCTTAAAATTTCTTTGGAACAAACTAATACCCTATCTCCAATTTCTAAGGGTTCTCCCACACAAAACGACATTTTTTTAAAATTTGCTCCAACCGCTCTAACTGCCCTAATAGTGCCCTTAAAGCAATCATATGTATGACCGACCCACAATATTTTTTTAGTCCAAACATTTTCTCTGAACACACCTACCCTCTATCTTTAACTGTTAAGGCGGTCCCCATACAATTTTTTTTATTTTTTGTAAATTTGTTTTATTTAATCAGCTTCTATTGGTCCAATGGTGAGTCCGAGAGGGGTCATTAGTGAGACCGACCCCCATTTATTTTTACCCTACAACATTTTTTTAAAACATACCTATGCCCTATCTCCACTCCCTAAGTATGAAATGGACCTGTTGAATCCAAAACTGTCATCTAAAGTGTTGTAGCTTTTTTGTTTTTGTGTTATTCGAGTTTAAAAATGTATGCAATTTCTTACCACACAAAATACATTCAAATTATTTTTTTTTTCTTTTTAAAACCGTTTAAATACTGAAATGTAAATTTTTTAAATGTCTTATATAAATGCATTTTTTCCCAGGAATATTTTTGGTAATAAGTGTTCTTTTTTTATATCTCTCATAGTTTTCGAGAAAATTGGAAAATTGTAATTTTTGCAATTCATTCGCAATTTTTGTAAAAAGTGTATTATTTTTTTCAGACTTGGTGGAAAAGTAATTTTGGTAAACAAAAAAATTAGAAAAAAATTAAAAACAAGTAGAAAAGTTAAATTTGACTTGGCCGAATTTATGACTACCCTCCACAATTCCCTTTTTAGGTGATAGTAAATTTTCTAACGTGAAAAAAATAAAATTTTTGATTAGAAATATTTTATTTTGTGTAAAAAAACTTTTTCAACACGTGAATTTAAGGTGAAACTAATCTGAAATTCACGGTTTTGCTAATAAATTTTGAACCACTGGACCGATTTGGCTGAAATTCAATACGAACTAGGTCAGGGAAACGACAAATATATATGCTACGCTTTAGCATCCTCAGAATTGCCTTTCGAAAGTTAGCGTGTTTTTTATCTCGTAAATTCAATAAAAACCCTTGCCGAAATTCAGTCTTTTGCTCATAACTTTTGAAACACTTGACCGATTTTGCTGGATTGCAATACCAACCTGACCAGGTAAATGCCAACACATATGCCAAACTTCAGGAGCCTCCGTAAAGTCTTTCAAAAGTTAGCGTGTTTTCTACAGACGGCAGACAGACGGACGGACGGACATCGTTAGATCGACTTAGAATCAATCGAGGATCATGAATATATACTTTATGGGGTCCTAGACCAATATTTCGAGGTGTTACACACGGAATGACTAACTTACCCAGCAGAAATTTTGCTGAACTTACAGCAGCTTTTGGAAAGGAAAGTCGAGTCAAGGAGCGCATCGAAACCTGCTGAATTCATGCATTGATTCTTTAGAGCGCTAGTTGGCTAAAGCCCCCCCTAGATTTTTTTGATATTTTTTTTTTTTTAATAGAAAAAAAAGACCTATTTCTGAAACGTTCACTTTAACATGAGTCTAGGTGTCCTAGAAACGAATGCCCCCGAAAGCGGTTTAAAATTCGTATTCTTTTTTTTTTTAACAAAATTTGATTCTGAAGATTTTTCGGAAAATTAGAGCTCCCAGATATATCCCAGCAAAAACTTGGTAATGACACATCATTACCATTCGAATTACTTAGTAATGACAGAAAATTACCTTTAGCATTATTTTGAAATGTAAAATAAGGACTTATTAATAATGACTTACATAAGTCATTATAATAAAATAAAAAAATTTCAGAACTAGATTTTCACTTTTTGACTCACTGTACATTATTTTGAATAAAAATAAAATAAAATTAAATATTTTTTTATTTTTTAAATTTTTTTTTTTTAAATAATTTTTTTATTACCTATAAGTACATACGTAATTAGTTATTAATACTGTTTTGATAATCATTACATTTGGCACATTTGCTTGTAAATGTAATGGGAAAGGTAATTCGAATCAGAAGTAGTTATAACTTTTGAATTTCCCATTACACATTTCATTACTTGGTAATGCAAGTTTTTGCTGGGATTTGAGAAAGGATAACTTTTTCCATAACATTTTAAAACTGAAAAACTCATTCGTTGTACAGATTACATTTTTGCAAAATTTGGTAATTAAATTTTCCATTATAAAATTTCGGGTATTTTAAAAACAAACTTAAGGTACAAAAATCTTATGCATTGGTTAAAAGGTAATATTTAGTTAAACTTTTTTTAAAGATATTTTTAAGATTTTTTTCATGGGGGGGCCTCCCCCTAGACAGGGCTATCTACGCCAATGTTGGATACACATAAAAAGCGCTCTTAAGATGCACTGAAATCAGGTTTCTTTAGAGCGCTGATTATTGCGCAATAATGATGCAGTCAAATCATGTGTCTTTGTCCAAAACTTAATATTTTTCATTCAAAAAATTTTAAAAATTTTAAAAAGGAAAGCAAGCATGAAATTTTATTAAAAAACAATTTTATGTTGTAAGTTTTATAAAAAAAATCTTAACAAAAAATTAAAATTTTTCCCCTTACTTTTACTGCATACTCAAGAGCGCTCTTTGGATGCGCTTTGGTATGCTATAAAAAGATGCTGTGTCGCCAAATCTTGATTTATTTTTTGGTGGATTATATATACCCTCTATCACTAGTGTGGAGGGTATAAAAAAATATGACCAAAAAGTTTATAATGAAGAAAAATTTTGATGAAGAAAAAAAAAATTTTGATTAAAAAAAAATTATACACTCTAATTAAAATGATTTTATAAGGGTTCAAATTGAAAAATGCAGAAGAAAAATTGAATTTCTAAAAATTATAGACATTTCTGGTATTCCCATACTGGTTTTAAACACTCCAGTTAGTGTTATCATCAGTAGGATTTAAAATGTCGGTTTGTCTTGTTAGTGGAAATTGTATGTGAATATTTTTAGTTTCAATTTCAATTTCAACACTGCAATTCTATTTCTAGCAACCTCAACCTCACCTCATACTTTCTTTCAACTTTTTTGTCTATTACATTATTTCGCAAGGGTTTCAGTTTCCTTAGGTAAATTAGGTAAATTTACACAATATGCGTAATTATACTAAAAATGTATTGGAAATTTACACAATTTAAGTAGTAAAAAAATCTGCAAGAAAAAAAACTTAAAAATATGTATATACAACTTTGACACGCTGAACACAAATACCTCCTTTTTGAAATTTTGGAAAATTGGTAAAAATCGACATTTTAGATAAGTTTTTTGACTACTGGCATAAAAAATTGCCTCATCTTTAAAAAATCAGAAGAACAAAATTTAATATATTAATTCCATATATGGAAGAATTTTTTTTTTCATCAGAGTATTATTTATTTCCCAAAGTTTTTTTTTGTCACATTATAAATTTAATATAACCTTTACAACAGAGTAGGGTAGTTGTTTGTAGAAAAAAAATCCTTTAAAAAAAATCTATATATACAGAAAAAAAGGATACAATTTTTTTATATATAGACACTTTCTATACGTGTCCATCATTTTGTTATGTCCTTTTTTTGTGTATATAACAAAACTATACAATTGATGAAATGTTGACAAGTAGAAATAGAAGAAATCATGGTAGACACTTAAACAAGGGGTCTATTATATTTGTATAAATATCTATCGTATCTAAATATCTATGTATTGTTTGTCTTCAATATAATGTGCCGATGGGCATGTACTTTAGTACAATGTTGTCCTAGCATAACTAAGGATATGTGCATGTCTGTCTGATTTGGGGGTGTATGTGTTAGTTACCATGTGCCTGCCACACGATATGTGGCAAGTGTAATTTATTCACTATTGTTAACAAAATACAATACTTTTTTTCTATAAAAAAAAGACACCATATAATGTGAAACAAAAGGGAATTACAACATTTCCAATGAAATATTAAAATTCAGAAAACTAAAATTTTAAGATTTTATTTAAAAAATAAAATCAACTTTTAGGTTATTAATTTGAGTGTATCCAAAGTGATACAAAAGCAAGTAAAAAAGTTAAATTAGGCCTTGCCAAATGTATTGATACCCTCCACAATGTAAAAAAGATAATTGCAAAAAACTTTATTTAAAAAATATAATTAAAAACAAGTAGAAAAGTTAAATTCGACTTTGCCGAATCTATGAATACCCTCCACAATGCATTTTTAAAGGATAGTACATTTTTTAACGGGAAAAATTATCAATTTTGATTAGAAATATTTTATTTTGAGTAAAAAACTCTTTTTTTGTCATTTAAAAAAAAAATTACTAATTTTTTTCGAGTGTAATGGTTGCGGTACAATAGCCAAATACCGTTATTCCAGGTGGGTATCGGTTGCCAACCCTGCTTAAAATCGATCGAGGATCATGAATTTATGGGGTCCTAGACCAATATTTCGATGTGTTACAAATGGAATGACAAACTTATATATACCCTCTATCACTAGAGTGGAGGGTATAAAAATTTCCGCGAAAAAAATACTGGTAAAAAAATCCGCGAAAAATAACTTTTTGTGATTTTTTTTTTTTTTCTTTTCTTTTTTGTAAAAAAATATGTTCGTACTTGTTTAAATACCATTTGGTATTCAATACTGTTCACATGTATCAACCAGCAGCTGAATTAAAGCATTTTGTATTTTTAGGTTATGTTGAATGCTCCAAAATTTTCGAGGCGTCCTTACATTTTCGTTCATAACTTTTGAACCGCTGCACAGTGCGTTGTCCCATAGACAAAAATTAAAAATAAGGTCATGGTCATTGATGAATTTTATATATTTAATAGATAATTAGGTAACAAAAACAAATCAACTAACGTCAAAGTCGAGTGATTTTGGGCGTTTTTGCATTGATAAATATGAATGATTTGGTGAAGTTTTACATTAATTGTCACCAAAAAATCAATATTTAACGAAATGGTACGAAATTAATTTTCATAGTTGGTAAATCATTAATAATCTGAATTTGTTTTATAAATTTATTTATTAAATTTAAATATTTTTATAAGTGTTCAAGTTGAAAAAAAATGCAAAAAAAAATGTAATTTCTAAAAATTATAGACATTTCTGGTATTCCCATACCGGTTTCAAACACCCCAGTTAGTGTTACCATCAGTAGGATTTTAAATGTCGGTTTGTCTTGTTAATGGAAATTGTTTTTTAACAGTTTCCAACACTACAATTCTATTTCTAGCAATCTCAACCTCTGTTCATACTTTCTCTCAATTTTTTTGTCTCTTACATTATTTTGCAAGGGTTACCAACATGATCTGGAAATGATCAGACACAAATGAACGAATTTGCATTTTCTGTTTCGGAGACGTGCCTAATGGCGACATGTTTTGTCAGTAATTTTATTAGTGTTTTTCTGTAAGTACAGATCGAGCTCGGGCTCTAATTATATTTGTTATAAGGGTTCAAGTTGGAAAAATGCAGAAGAAAAATTGAATTTCTAAAAATTAAAGACATTTCATTTTCAATTTATTTAAAAAGTGACATTTTTTTTGTTGAAAAGTTAGAAAACCGCCAGGTTTGATGGAATAAATCTAAAATCCGTCATCTTAAATTTTCCCCAAATTTTTTTTTTCTGTGTAGTTAAAAGCTCCATCTTTCTGATAATTAAAAGAAAAGTTTCGTATTTTTCATTCCTTCTATGAGCAAAAACTACTTTTAGTCATGGCTATAATGGCTATTTTTGACAAAAGTGCACTTTTATGGGAGACACTTTTATCAAAAAAAAAAATGATTAATTTTTTTTTAACGATTTTTTATCTCTCAAATTAACAAAAAAAAAAAATTTAAAAAAAAATGTTATGGCCCACTGTAGTTTTCAATTTTTTTCAATGGCGTTGGAATAAGTAAAACAAAATTAGTTAAATAAACTTCTAAGATAAATAATATTTCCACATGTCTTCAGTAAAATTTGATGGCGGTTTTTTTCTTAGAATGTATTAACCCGCTATCCCCTATTTTAAGGGGTAATTTTAGTCCTTTTTCTCCAATATCATTAATGCACATCAATAAAGCGTGCGTTTAAAGGGTTAAAATGTTCCAAAATAATTTTTAGCATTGAATTTCAATAGAGTTGTAGTCCCAAACTGATGGATTTTAAAAAGCTCTAGCAAAAAATTGAAGCAAAAAATATTTGTAGAATATTTTAACCCTTTAAACGCAGGTTTTATTGGTTTTTAATAAGAGTATTTGAAAAAGGGACTAAAATTACGCCTTAAAATGGGAGATAGAAGATTAATATATTTAAAGAAAAGAACTGCCATTAAATTTTAAAGAAAAGAACCGCCATTAAATTTTATTGAAGACATGTATAAACAATATTTAGCTCAGATGTAGATTTTATAATATTTTTACGACTGCTCTGGTAAAACACAATTTCACAATATATTTTTTGCAAAACATTTGTGTAGAACATTTTAACCCTTTAAACGCACGTCTTAATGACAATATTTCAAAAAGGGACTAAAATGACACCCAAAAATAGGAGATAAATGGTTAATATGTTTTAAGAAAAGAACCGCCATCAAATTTCATTGGAGACATATAGGAAGTTTATTTAGTTTCTTTTGTTTTACTTATTCCAACGCCATTGAAAAAAATATAAAACTACAGTGGGCCATACAAAAAACTTTGTACTATATTTTCAAAACTCTTTGGTGGTTTTGGGGTACTAATGGTATACTCTAATCTTTTTGGTGCCATTCAAGAAATAACATCTTTTTGCACAGTGTTATTTACCTCATTTAATTTTTAATTTTTTTTGTTTAAATTCAAATTTTACTAAAGTTTAGGAAAATTTTTCTTAAACTTGTCATCTCTGATTTTTTTTTCTTTTAATTACCTTTGGTTTAATATGTTATCTTTTGAACTACAAAAAGAAAAGTTGCGTATTTTTCACTCCTTATATTTTTAATTTTTATTTTTGCAAAAGCGCCCAGCAAAACTTTGGTAATGGGTAGTGATTATATAACACATTACCAGGTAATGCATATAACTTATTTGCAGCATTATTTTTTGATGTCTTACCAAACATTTGTTCCACAACGTATTATTTTCAAGTGAAAAATAATGCATTACTAATAATTTGCTACGTAATGCATGATTATTGGAAAAAATGTATTTTATATTTGTTATTTCTAAAGATTAAATCATGGATGACTTATATTTGGTTACATTATGTATTATTTGAAAAATTGAAATAATGTATTATTTATAATTGGATGCATAATGCATTACAATAAAATAAAAAATAATTATTTTATAAAAAAATGCATAAGTTTAAACTAGAGATGGGCTCACGACAGGAAATTTCTAACGACACACACTCACGAGCATATTTTATCTACTTATACTCACTTACAATCATGTGAGTAAATTTAATACAAAATTACCTTTTCACTACTCGTAACAACTTATATATTATCTTCTGGTATGCTATATTATTTCATTTCTCGTAACCTATAAAATATCATATATTTTACACCTTACTCGTATTCTTCGTTATAAATTTATGACTTATTTTATACCTTACTGGTATTCTTTGTGATAATGTATATGCATTACTTTGAGTCTCATCGCCTGTTAAAATCATCAATGCTGCAATGTATAAAATAAGAGATCCTATACCTTATTTTATACCTTATTTGGTAATCTAAGTTTTGCTGGGTTGCTCCGATTTAAATGAATATTTACGCACACGTTCTAGTTGTATGTTTATCAGCATGACCACTTTTTGTAATTTTGCGGACAATATTGTAGCTAAAATAAAATTTTAAATTTCAGGATACATGGGAGGTAGGCGTGTCCTTGCACCAAATTTTTCAAAAATTCATATGTTCTTAACTAAGGTATATTTTGCTAGTGTACCAAATTTCAAAAATATCTGACTACTTCTTCTATTTTTGTCCCTTCGTTATATGGGCTCAACGCACTGTGCGCTGAACCGATATTGCTGAAATGCAATACCAAACTTCTCTGGGCAACAACAAGTAAAAAAAAATAAAATATCACTCCGATTGGACTTTATCTTCTGTTCCCACTTTGAGCCTCAAAATTGAGATCTTAGCAAAAAATTACTTTTAAAAAAAAAAATTAATTATTTGAAGGGCTTATTGTAAAAACTCGATAAGCAACATTTAATTTTATGGTGGTTTTTGCCTTAAAACTTTTAAAATAATGTAGAAAATAGAACGTTAGCAGAACTTTTATTCTCAATATACTTGTACCAAGGGCTAAAGCAAGACTTCTGGCAAAAATCTGGCAATGAAACATCAGCAGAAAGCGAAAAACACGAAAAAAATAAAATGTTGCTTATCAAGTTCTTGCAGTAAGCCCTTCAATTAAAAGTTTTTTATTAAAATTAATTAAAATTTTTTTTGTATATTATTTGATCGAAAATACTTAAATATGAAATTTTAAGATTTTACGGTATCATTAACCCGTTCAAACTTAATACCAAAAAAATGGCATGATTTTGGGTGGTTCTCAAAACACTATTTTTCAAAATTTGAAAATTTTATGAAGAAACAAAATTTAAAATACATCATTTTTGTTTTCTGAATTCTTTAAGAACACCTCTAAGAAGATAAATGTAAAATATGACGGATATCCGCCGCGGCGCGCCAAGCCACTTTTCAGGAATTGCGGGGAGAAGTTAGCGGATTTCATGGATATGTTGATTTTATCAATTATTTGGATTAATAAAATCTTATAAATTACATTTTTGGGCAAATTAACGGGTTTTTGGTGTCGTGCCATTCTATAAGATAACTATAAGTCTGTCATGAAATCTTACCCACATTGACTCGGCGTCAAAAATATTAAAAACTAATTGATTTGTAATTAAATAATTAGCAAATAGGCCTCCCGACTAATGGCCGGGGGGCTATCAAAGTTTCGAATTTTTTGGAATTTAAAAACAAAAATTGTAAATAAAACTATGTCTTGCGACACATAATATTTACTAATTTAAATGCGCTGAAGACGAATATTAAAAATCGGTTGAACCCTTTTTAGAGATCATTTTAATACTTTTGATAAAAGTTTTGAGTTTTTGGGAAATTTCCACCAAAATTTTGTGTATTTCAAATATTAAAAATAAAAAGTAAATTATCTCGCGATGCATTATTTTTATTAGTTTTTCGAGATATCGCCATTGTGAAACTTGTCAAAAAATTTTCAAAAATGGCGAGTTTTTCTTACGTTTGAGAAATTTTTTGAAAAAATTTTAAATTTTATTTTCATGGACTATTTTAAAGACAAGCTTTCATTTAAATTTAATTTGAGTCAAATAAAAAATTTTAAACCACGACACCCTTCAATTAAAGTTTTGAGTTTTTGGTCAAAATTTTCTAAAAACCGAAAACTTTGGTCGAAGTACGCCACGGGCGTAAATGATCGGATTTGACTTAAATTAAATTAAACTAAAATGAAAGTTTGTCTTAAGCTTTATGAAATCGTCAAGTAAAAAAATTTTAATTTTTTTTTATATTTTTTGAAGGTATGAAAAATCCGCCACTTTTTTTGCAATTTTTCAATAGCGATATCTCAAAAACCATTCGAACGATTTTAATTTATTTTTTAAATTAGTTTAAAATTAATTTTTAAAACTCGTAAAAAATGTTACACGTCCAAAAATTCAATTACCGGCCGCTAAGGGTTAGTTTAATCTGATTGGCCTTAAACTTCTACCAAATAAATTTAAGGCCTAGGAGAATACAAATTTGCCACTTAAGAAAATCAGGAGTTAAAGAAAAAGTACCACTCTTATGCAGCAGCTGAGTGTACTATTCATTTTGGGGAAGTACCATGGTGGAAATGGTGTAGTATCCTCAAGTAGAGTAAATACCAAATAATGTGATATTTTTGTTCAATATTTCATATTTTTTATCTTCAGTTTTCTCATTTTCTATTTGGGGCTTTTATTCGAGCAGTAGTTTCCATGTTTTAAATATTGTGTATTATTAGCTATTGAGGCGTTTTCTTAATAAAAGATAAAGTCCTCCATTTTTTTGTTTATTAAAACTATTTTCAACATTTTGAAAATAATACAAACACCTTAACTGGGGTAGGAATTAACCCAAGGTATATGGTCTAATATTCTGAGACATTTTTCAGAAGTCTAAGATTCTGTCATTTTTTTTGTATAGAAAACGTTTCAGATTCTAAGACATTTTTCACTTAGAAAAAGTTTCAGATTCTGAGATATTTTTCATACAGAAAAAGTCTTAGATTGTCAGACATTTTTCATATAGAAAAACTCCCAGATTCTGGGAAATTTTTCATTAAGATAAAATCTTATATTCGGAGAGATTTTTCGTAGAGAAAAAGTCTTAGATTCTGAGACATTTTTCGTATAGAAAAATTCTTAGATTCTGAGACATTTTTCGTATAGAAAAAGTCTCAGATTATCAGACATTTTTCGTATTGAAAAAGTCTTAGATTCTGAGACATTTTTGGTAAACAAAAAGTCTCAGGTTCTAACAATGAGGTTCTAGCAATGCTTTCATGTCGGGAAATAACGGCCGAATGGGGTCATGCAAAAACATCTCGTTACGCTACTAGAGGAACACCACAAGGTGGGGTTCTGTCACCACTGCTCTGGCTTCTGGTGTTGGACCCCATTTTAAAGGAACTAAAGACTTTAGGAACCACAACAATAGCATACGCTGATGATGTGGTTATTCTATCATGTGGCAAATATCTGGATACTGTATCCGAGATTTTAGAGGGCTCACCTAAGGCTATGTGGAAGTGGGCTTCAGGAAATGGACTTAATGTCAACCCGCAGAAAACGGAAATGGTCCTTTTTACTAGAAAATACAAAATCCCAGAATTTAGAAAGGTTCGAGTGGGAGGAGTTGAAATTCCAATATCACCGCATGCCAAATTTCTTGGAGTGTTCTTGGACAGTAAGCTGTTCTGGAACAAGAACTCTGAAGAAAGGGTAAAAAAGGCAAACAACGCGTATTACGCTTGTAAGAAAATGTTCGGCAGTACCTGGGGTCTAGAACCTAAAGTCACTTACTGGATTTATACTTCAATCGTAAGACCAATCTTACTCTATGGAGTTTTAGTCTGGCATAAGGCACTCCAAAAGGATGTGACGCTTAAAATGTTTCAGAAGCTTCAACGGCAAATGGGACGGAGTATCACTGGCGCTTTGAGAACAACATCAGCCGACACTATCGACACTTTATTGCACTTATTACCAATTGATCTCTTTGCTAAGGGCGAGGCTTACAAGGCTTGACTCAAAGAGTCAAATTGGTTCAAGTATCGCAACTTTGGACACAGTAACATTGCTAATATGGACCGTATTGACTCTGATTACACAGTGCCCAAACTAGTTTTCGACCGGAAATATGAAGTTAGATTTCCGGATCGAGAATTCTGGTCGATCTGGCAGTGCCCTCCTGCGAACTCAATAAATATCTTTACTGATGGATCGAAGCAATCGCATGGTGTGGGAGCTGGTTTCACAATATTGGAACTAGACCAACACTTATCTTTTAAATTACCCGCAGACTCGAGTATCTTTCAGGCTGAGAGAGCTGCTATATCAAAAGCTGTGGAATTTATGGCAAAGGAAAAAGGTGCAACCCTTAATTTCTACGTGGATAGTCAAGCTGCTCTAAAAGCACTCTTGAGCTACCAAATTAAATCGAAAACGGTTTTAAAGTGTTACGAGAATTTAAAACAACTTTGCTTGAATAATGAAGTTACCTTATTATGGGTACCAGGGCACGAAGGAATAGAAGGAAACGAGAAAGCAGATGAACTCGCGAAACTTGGAGCAGATGGCATAGGTACCACCATAATGCTTTCACCGCCACTCCAGCATTACAAACTAAAACGAAATACCCTTACTGTCGCCAAGGCAAATCGAAGATGGAAGGAACTTAGGACAAGTCGTATAAGCAGAATTTTATGGCCACGCTATGATTTAGGAAGAACAAAATTCTTACTAACACTTACGAGAATAGAATGTCGTATGTTGACAGGTCTAATAACGGGACACTGTCTTGTCGGAAAACATGCCAAGAACATGAATCTTATTACGGACGCAAGCTGTAAAAGGTGCTAGACACCAGACGTCGAGGAGACCATTGAACACATCCTGTGTCACTGCCCGGCTTTGGCACGAACTCGACTATCAATTATGGGAAGTTCACAGTTCGAGACTTTGGAGGAAATTACGAGGATAGACCTGAAGAGTTTGAAACAGTTCGCGATGAAGGTCAATGTATTTAGTTTACATCGATAAGCGGAAAGAGTTTTGTGGTATCGCTATGGACCAACTGGTCTATGCGGAGTGCCCATCTGGCACCGCCACCCTAACCTAACCTAACAATGAGATATTTTTCTTGTAGATAGTCTCAGATTCTAAGACATTTTTCGTATAGAAAAATAACTTGGTATAGAAAAAGTGTCAGATTCTGAAACATTTTTCATACAGAAAAAGTCTAAGATTCTGAAACATTTGTTTGCACTTTGTGGTTTAAGTCGGTTCGGACAAAGCGTTCAGATTCAGAGATTTTTTTGAATAAAAAACTATTCGAGGAAACAATATGTAACCTAAACGTGTCATTTTCAGAAATGTTACATTGAAATTGCAAAAAAAGTTGCAAAAAATTTTACATTTGTTTCCAAAATCAAAATACAGTCAAACCCGGTTATAACGAACTCCGAGGGGCCAGTAAAAATAGTTCGTTATAAGCACAGTTCGCTAAAAGCGGGGTGTATTTTGTATCATCCTAGTTTTATTTCCAAAAAAATAGATCCAATTTTGTTTTATTTTATGCTTTTTTCGAAAAATTTTAAATTAACCAAAAATTTCAAACCTTTTGTGAAATTTCAAAATCCCAAAATTTTTAGGCATTATTCTGCGATAGAAAACTTTTTTTTCCAAATGACTTTTAATAACATACTTTAAAATGCTCATCCTCTTAGTATATGGAAATGTAATTGTAAATAGCTTAAATAACTCATATTTTATTAAAACCATAATCTTCTTAAATAATTTAAATATTTATTATTTAAACAACACAACATCATAAATCGCTTTAAATCCTGCCACCCGCCAACAACACCCCCATCCATCGTACGGCTGACAATTTACAATTATGAACTAAAAATCAAAAACACATGGAATGGAATTGCATTAAATTTTCATTACAATTCTTTCATAAATGTTAAAAGAAAATTTCAACTGAAGTGGAAAATAACTGAAGGATTATTAAGGAAAACTATTGCAAATAAAATCAACTTAAAAACACAAGTCACTGACTTTGAATGGATAGATGGATTTGCGGACTTAGGACTACACTTATCAAAAACAAACTTTCGAAAATTATCAGAGCCTGAGATATTTTTCGTATAGAAAAAATCTTCGATATTAAGACATAGAAAAAGTCTCAGATTCTGAGACATTTTATTATAGAAAAAGTCTCAGATTCTGAGACATTTTTTTTATAGAAAAAGTCTCAGATTCTGAGACATTTTTTTTTATAGAAAAAGTTTCAGATTCTGAGACGTTTTTCTTATAGAAAAAGTCTCTGATTCTGAGACATTTTTCTTATAGAAAAAGTCTTAGATTCTGAAACATTTTTCTTATAGAAAAAGTCCCAGATTCCCAGACATTTTTCTTATAGAAAAAGTCTCAGATTCTGAGAAATTTTTCTTATAGAAAAAGTCTCAGATTCTGAGAAATTTTTCTTATAGAAAAAGTCTCAGATTCTGAGAAATTTTTTTTTAAAGATTCCGTTTCAGATTCTGAGACATTTTTCTTATAGAAAAAGTCTCAGATTCTGAGACATTTTTCTTATCGAAAAAGTCTCAGATTCTGAGACATTTTTCTTATAGAAAAAGTCTCAGATTCTAATAGAAAAAGTCTCAGATTCTGAGAAATTTTTCTTAAAGATTCCGTCTCAGATTCTGAGACATTTTTCTTATAGAAAAAGTCTCAGATTCTGAGACATTTTTCTTATAGAAAAAGTCTCAGATTCTGAGACATTTTTCTTATCGAAAAAGTCTCAGATTTTGAGACATTTTTCTTAACGAAAAAGTCTCAAATTCTGAGACATTTTTCTTATAGAAAAAGTCTCAGATTCTGAGACATTTTTCTTATAGAAAAAGTCTCAGATTCTGAGACATTTTTCTTATAGAAAAAGTCTCAGATTCTGAGACATGTTTCTTATAGAAAAAGTCTCAGATTCTGAGACATTTTTCTTATAGAAAAAGTCTCAGATTCTGAGACATTTTTCTCATAGAAAAAGTCTCAGATTCTGAGACATTTTTCTTATAGAAAAAGTCTCAGATTCTGAGACATTTTTCTTATAGAAAAAGTCTCAGATTCTGAGACATTTTTCTTATAGAAAAAGTCTCAGATTCTGAGACATTTTTCTTATAGAAAAAGTCTCAGATTCTGAGACATTTTTCTTATAGAAAAAGTCTCAGATTCTGAGACATTTTTCTTATAGAAAAAGTCTCAGATTCTGAGACATTTTTCTTATAGAAAAAGTCTCAGATTCTGAGACATTTTTCTTATAGAAAAAGTCTCAGATTCTGAGACATTTTTCTTATAGAAAAAGTCTCAGATTCTGAGACATTTTTCTTATAGAAAAAGTCTCAGATTCTGAGACATTTTTCTTATAGAAAAACTATCAGATTCTGACACATTTTTCTTGTAGAAGTCTCAGATTCTGAAACATTTTTCTTATAGAAAAAGTCTCAGATTCTGAGACATTTTTCTTATAGAAAAAGTGTCAGATTCTGAGACATTTTTCTAATAGAAAAACTCTCAGATGCTGAGACATTTTTCTTATAGAAAAAGTCTTAGATTCTGAGACATTTTTCTTATAGAAAAAGTCTCAGATTCTGAGATATTTTTCTTATAGAAAAAGTCTCAGATTCTGAGACATTTTTCTTATAGAAAAAGTCTCAGATTCTGAGACATTTTTCTTATAGAAAAAGTCTCAGATTCTGAGACATTTTTCTTATAGAAAAAGTCTCAGATTCTGAGACATTTTTCTTATAGAAAAAGTCTCAGATTCTGAGACATTTTTCTTATAGAAAAAGTCTCAGATTCTGAGACATTTTTCTTATAGAAAAAGTCTCAGATTCTGAGACATTTTTCTTATAGAAAAAGTCTCAGATTCTGAGACATTTTTCTTATAGAAAAAGTCTCAGATTCTGAGACATTTTTCTTATAGAAAAAGTCTCAGATTCTGAGACATTTTTCTTATAGAAAAAGTCTCAGATTCTGAGACATTTTTCTTATAGAAAAAGTCTCAGATTCTGAGACATTTTTCTTATAGAAAAAGTCTCAGATTCTGAGACATTTTTCTTATAGAAAAAGTCTCAGATTCTGAGACATTTTTCTTATAGAAAAAGTCTCAGATTCTGAGACATTTTTCTTATAGAAAAAGTCTCAGATTCTGAGACATTTTTCTTATAGAAAAAGTCTCAGATTCTGAGACATTTTTCTTATAGAAAAAGTCTCAGATTCTGAGACATTTTTCTTATAGAAAAAGTCTCAGATTCTGAGACATTTTTCTTATAGAAAAAGTCTCAGATTCTGAGACATTTTTCTTATAGAAAAAGTCTCAGATTCTGAGACATTTTTCTTATAGAAAAAGTCTCAGATTCTGAGACATTTTTCTTATAGAAAAAGTCTCAGATTCTGAGACATTTTTCTTGTAGAAAAGTCTCAGATTCTGAGACATTTTTCTTATAGAAAAAGTCTCAGATTCTGAGACATTTTTCTTATAGCAAAAGTCTCAGATTCTGAGACATTTTTCTTATAGAAAAAGTCTCAGATTCTGAAACATTTTTCTTATAGAAAAAGTCTCAGAATCTGAGACATTTTTCTTATAGAAAAAGTCTCAGATTCTGAGACATTTTTCTTATAGAAAAAGTCTCAGAATCTGAGACATTTTTCTTATAGAAAAAGTCTCAGATTCTGAGACATTTTTCTTATAGAAAAAGTCTCAGATTCTGAGACATTTTTCTTATAGAAAAAGTCTCAGATTCTGAGACATTTTTCTTATAGAAAAAGTCTCAGATTCTGAGACATTTTTCTTATAGAAAAAGTCTCAGATTCTGAGACATTTTTCTTATAGAAAAAGTCTCAGATTCTGAGACATTTTTCTTATAGAAAAAGTCTCAGATTCTGAGACATTTTTCTTATAGAAAAAGTCTCAGATTCTGAGACATTTTTCTTATAGAAAAAGTCTCAGATTCTGAGACATTTTTCTTATAGAAAAAGTCTCAGATTCTGAGACATTTTTCTTATAGAAAAAGTCTCAGATTCTGAGACATTTTTCTTATAGAAAAAGTCTCAGATTCTGAGACATTTTTCTTATAGAAAAAGTCTCAGATTCTGAAACATTTTTCTTATAGAGAAAGTCTCAGATTCTGAGACAATTTTCTTATAGAAAAAGTCTCAGATTCTGAGACAATTTTCTTATAGAAAAATCTCAGATTCTGAGACATTTTTCTTATAGAAAAACTATCAGATTCTGACACATTTTTCTTGTAGAAGTCTCAGATTCTGAAACATTTTTCTTATAGAAAAAGTCTCAGATTCTGAGACATTTTCCTTATAGAAAAAATCTCAGATTGTGAGACATTTTTCTTATAGAAAAAGTCTCAGATTCTGAGACATTTTTCTTGTAGAAAAAATCTCAGATTGTGAGACATTTTTCTTTAAGAAAAAGTCTCAGATTCTGAGACATTTTTCTTATAGAAAAAGTCTCAGATTCTGAGACATTTTTCTTATAGAAAAAGTCTCAGATTCTGAGACATTTTTCTTATAGAAAAAGTCTCAGATTGTGAGACGTTTTTCTTATAGAAAAAGTCTCAGATTCTGAGACATTTTTCTTATAGAAAAAGTCTCAGATTCTGAGACATTTTTCTTATAGAAAAAGTCTCAGATTCTGAGACATTTTTCTTATAGAAAAAGTCTCAGATTCTGAGACATTTTTCTTATAGAAAAAGTCTCAGATTCTGAGACATTTTTCTTATAGAAAAACTATCAGATTCTGACACATTTTTCTTGTAGAAGTCTCAGATTCTGAAACATTTTTCTTATAGAAAAAGTCTCAGATTCTGAGACATTTTTCTTATAGAAAAAGTCTCAGATTCTGAGCCATTTTTCTTATAGAAAAAGTCTCAGATTCTGAGACATTTTTCTTATAGAAAAAGTCTCAGATTCTGAGACATTTTTCTTATAGAAAAACTCTCAGATACTGAGACATTTTCCTTATAGAAAAAATCTCAGATTGTGAGACATTTTTCTTATAGAAAAAGTCTCAGATTCTGAGACATTTTTCTTGTAGAAAAAATCTCAGATTGTGAGACATTTTTCTTTAAGAAAAAGTCTCAGATTCTGAGACATTTTTCTTATAGAAAAAGTCTCAGATTCTGAGACATTTTTCTTATAGAAAAAGTCTCAGATTCTGAGACATTTTTCTTATAGAAAAAGTCTCAGATTCTGAGACATTTTTCTTATAGAAAAAGTCTCAGATTCTGAGACATTTTTCTTATAGAAAAAGTCTCAGATTCTGAGACATTTTTCTTATAGAAAAAGTCTCAGATTCTGAGACATTTTTCTTATAGAAAAAGTCTCAGATTCTGAGACATTTTTCTTATAGAAAAAGTCTCAGATTCTGAGACATTTTTCTTATAGAAAAAGTCTCAGATTCTGAGACATTTTTCTTATAGAAAAAGTCTCAGATTCTGAGACATTTTTCTTATAGAAAAAGTCTCAGATTCTGAGACATTTTTCTTCTGTATCAGATTCTGAGACATTTTTCTTATCGAAAAAGTCTCAGATTCTGAGACATTTCTCCTATAGAAAAAGTCACAGATTCTTAGACATTTGTCTTATAGAAAAATTCTCAGATTCTGAGACATTTTTCTTATAGAAAAACTCTCAGATTCTGAGACATTTTTCTTATAGAAAAGTCTCAGATTCTGAGATATTTTTCTTATAGAAAAACTCTCATATTCTGAGACATTTTTCTTATAGAAAAACTCTCAGATTCTGAAACATTTTTCTTTTAGAAAAAGTCTTAGATTCTGAGACATTTTTCTTATAGAAAAAGTCTCAGATTCTGAGACATTTTTCTTATAGAAAAAGTCCTAGATTTTGAAACATTTTTTCTATAGAAAAACTCTCAGATGCTGAGATATTTTTCCCACAGAAAATTTTTCAGATTCTGAGATATTTTTCTTTGAAAAGTCTTAGATTTTTCTTCCGTGTACCTTTTGTGTAATAATAGCCAAATGCACTAAATGACGTCAGCAAAATGTATAAATTTCCGTTTTGAAAATTATGCACATTTTAAGTATGTTTGTATATGTAAGGGAATTCATACTTAAGAATGGCATAAAAAATAAAACAGTTATAATACAATTACAAAACAAACAATTGAAAGATGTTGATGGTGAGTGAACTAAAGCGGAAACGGAAATTAATTGCATTTATTCAAGTCACTTACAAGGTCATCATGCAAAATAATAAATATGTTTTTCTATTTCATATTCCGTTTTCTTCTTATGCAACATAAAAATTTTTACTTACACAACTTTTATAGAAGAAACATCCATGGAGTAATAATTTCATAGAGACATCAATTGTAAATCGACATATGCAGGTACACACAAAAACAAAAAACTTTGTCAAATTACTAGAAAAAGTTTCGTAATCTCATTTTACCAATATTTGACAGTTTTTCTTGTTTTTTATTTGTAAATTTACAATTTTATTGGTAAAAATCTTATAAAATTCTGGGTTAAAAAAATTTTGTTGGATGTCTTTAATTAAATTTGATGGCGTTTTTTTCTTTGAATATATTAACTAATGGTTCCCATTTTTTGGCGTCATTTTAATCCTTTTCTCAAAAATTCTCATAAAACACCAATAAAACTTGCGTTTAAAGGGTTAAAAATTTGCAAAAACATTTTTTGCATAAAATTTCACTAGGGGTTGTTAAATGTAAGTCATGACCAACTATAATTTTCTCATTTGTCCGAATTGCATCTAAAAATTGTATAGTTTCTTCAAAGCCAACAATTAGCCAACTGATTCCACATAAATACGAGTTTACGTTACTGGGCAGTTTGAAAATAATTCCCCAAATGTGTATATGAGTGTGCTATTTGACAAGTATTTTAATTAATTCCTGCAGCGAATTTTTTTGCAAAGGGAATCAAATGACATTTTCGAGTCAGCAACATTACTAGCAGCGCTGGTACAGCTGGAATTAACAACAACAAAACCAAACTGGCTGCATGAGTCTCTGAACAATATAAGCCCTTTAAGTTACCCAAAGATAATCACCGTGAATAAAATATGTGTGTATAAGGGTGGAGCAAATATAGCTTTTTTCCTATTTCGAAAATGTCGGGAAAGTTGCCTTTTGGGGTCGATATTAACCCAAAAAAATATTGGGTTCCTTTTTTGACTTGAAAATCGGAAAGTCCCGAACAAAGTGAAAAAAAAAATTCGGACTTTTTTTTTTATTTAAAATATTAGTTTATATTTGGACATTAGGTTAGGTTAGGTTGTTATGGTTTTTGGTCTATAAAATTTTTATTTTTTAAAAAAAAATTTCTTTAAAAACAACTTAAAAAAAAATATTAATTTAAAATTTAGGTAAAAAGGCCAACAACATTATACAATAATTAAAAATTTATATCTTTTAAATACTGAGTTAATATTACTTTATATTTTCAGTTAAAAACTAATTAAAAATATTTTTTTTTGCAAAACAAGAAACAAAAAAAAAATAAAAAAAAAAATTTACAGACCAAAAATAAAATTTTTTTACCATAAAAACACTTTTTCAGTAATGTCCAAATATAAACTAATATTTTAAACAAAAAAAAAAAGTTCGAAAAAAAAATTTGTTCACTTTCCGATTTTCAAGTCAAAAAAGGAACCCAAAGCCATTGCCCACTAGGTCCAATATTTTTGTGGGTTAATATCGACCCCAAAAGGCAACTTTCGAAATTCGAAAAAAGATATATTTGCTCCACCCTAGTGTGTATGTATGCTTGCGTATTTGGGTGGCACGAGTAATGATTTTTTTGAATTTCAAATAATGGTTCCTTTTGGTCTAAAAACTCTATATTCAAATTTTAAGCGATATCGGACTATTTAATCCCGTGCCGCTATTAAAGTTTGGCCCTAACAAAAAGTATTATTATTTTTGATATATCATGATAATGTTTATATGTTGGTTTCTAATTTTAAAATTGACGCAGAATGCCACCTTAGTTTGACTATATAAAATAACGGCAAAAAAAAGAAAATGAGAATTACTACTTTCATTTTCTTAAAATCAAAAAGTTTCAATAAGTAACTTGAATAATAATAATAATTCACCTGCTGGTAAATATAAAAAAAAACTCACCAGCTGGTGAGTTAAGCGTAACTTAATTATTTTTCATCAAAATTGGTTTTTTATTAAAAAAGAATTTTTTTTTTTGCTCTATTTCTTATATTGAAGGAAATAATAGCAAATAAAGATTTTATAAAAAATTTCATACAAAAACAGATTTTTTAAAACTTTTTTTAGTGATCCCAAAATTTTGTCTATTTTGCTCTATCTATTATATTTAAGGAAATAATGGCAAATAAAGATTTTGTAAAAAATTTCATACAAAAATAGATTTTTTGAAATTTTTTTTAGTGATCCCAAATTATCGTCTATTTTGCTCTTACTCTTATAAAGATTTTATAAAAAATACAAATATTTTTTTGAATTTTTTTTTTAGTGATTCCAAAATTTCGTCTATTTTGCTCTATCTCTTATATTTAAGTAAATAATAGCAAATAAAGATTTTATAAAAAATTTCATACAAAAACAGATTTTTTGAAATAATAGCAAATAAAGATTTTAAAAAAAATTTCATACAAAAATAGATTTTTTGAAATTTTTTTTTAGTGATCCCCAAATTTCGTCTATTTTGCTTTATCTCTTATATTTAAGGAAATAATGGCAAATAAAGATTTTATAAAAAATTTCATACAAAAATAGATTTTTTGAAATTTTTTTTTAGTGATCCCCAAATTTCGTCTATTTTGCTCTATCTCTTATATTTAAGGAAATAAGGGCAAATAAAGATTTTATAAAAAATTTCATACGAAAATAGATTTTTTGAAATTTTTTTTAGTGATCCTGAAATTTCGTCTATTTTGCTCTATCTCTCATATTTAAGAAAATAATAGCAAATAAAGATTTTATAAAAAATTTCATACAAAAATAGATTTTTTGAAATTTTTGATAGTGATACCCAAATTTCGTCTACTTTGCTCTATCTCTTATATTTAAGGAAATAATAGCAAATAAAGGTTTTATAAAAATATTCATACAAAAATATTTTTTTATATTTTTATAAATATCCTGAAATTTCGTCTATTTTGCTCTATCTCTAATATTTAAGGAAATAATGGCAAATAAAGATTTTATAAAAAATTTCATAAAAAAATATTTTTTTGAAATATTTTTTAGTGATCCCAAAACTTTGTCTATTTTGCTCTATCTCTTATATTTAAGGAAATAATGGCAAATAAATTTTATAAAAAATTTCATACAAAAATATTTTTGAAATTTTTTTTAGTGATCCCAAAATTTCGTCTATTTTGCTCTATCTCTTATATTTAAGGAAATAAGAGCAAATAAAGATTTTATAAAAAATTACATACAAAAATTGATTTTATGAATTTTTTTTTAGTGATCCTGAAATTTCGTCTATTTTGCTCTATCTCTTATATTTAAGGAAATAATAGCAAATAAAGATTTTAAAAATATTCATACAAAAATAAATTGTTTGAAATTTTTTTTAGTGATCCTGAAATTTTGTCTATTTTGCTCTATCTCTTATATTTAAGGAAATAATGGCAAATAAAGATTTTATTAAAAATTTCATACAAAAATATTTTTTTTTAAATTTTTTTAGTGATCCTGAAATTTCGTCTATTTTGCTCTATCCCTAATATTTAAGGAAATAATAGCAAATAAAGATTTTTAATTTCATTCAAAATTAGATTTTTTTTTTTTAATTTTTTTAGTGATCCCAAAATTTCGTCTATTTTGCTCTATCTCTTATATTTAAGATAAAGATTTTATAAAAATATTCATACAAAAATAGATTGTTTGAAATTTTTTTAGTGATCCTGAAATTTTGTCTCTTTTGCTCTTATATTTAAGGAAATAATGGCAAATAAAGATTTTATAAAAAAGTTCATACAAAAATAGATTGTTTGAAATTTTTTTTAGTGATCCTGAAATTTTTTCTATTTTGCTCTATCTCTAATATTTAAGGAAATAATGGCAAACAAAGGTTTTATAAAAAATTTCATACAAAAATAGATTTTTTGAAATTTTTTTTTAGTGATCCTGAAATTTCGTCTATTTTGCTCTATCTCTTATATTTAAGGAAATAATAGCAAATAAAGATTTTATAAAAAATTTCTTACAAAAACAGATTTTTTGAAATTTTTTTAGTGATTCCAAAATTTCGTCTATTTTGCTGTATCTCTTATATTTAAGGAAATACTAGCAAATAAAGATTTTATAAAAAAATTCATACAAAAATAGATTTTTTGAAATTTTTTTAGTTATCCTGAAATTTCGTTAATTTTGCTCTATTTCTTATATTTAAGAAAATAATGGCAAATAGAGATTTTATAAAAAATTTCATACAAAAATATTTTTTTGAAATTTTTTTTTAGTGATTCCAAAATTTCGTCTATTTTGTTGTATCTCTTATATTTAAGGAAATAATAGCAAATCAAGATTTTATAAAAAATTTCATACAAAAATAGATTTTTTGGAATTTTTTATAGAGATCCCAAAATACGTCTATTTTGCTCTATCTCTTATATTTAAGGAAATAATGGCAAATAAAGATTTTATAAAAAATTTCATACAAAAATAAATTTTTTAAATTTTTTTTAGTGATCATGAAATCTCGTCTATTTTGCTCTATCTCTTATATTTAAGGACATAATAGCAAATAAAGATTTTATAAAAATATTTATACAAAAATAGATTTTTTGAAATTTTTTTAGTGATCCTGAAATTTTGTCTATATTGCTCTATCTCTTATATTTAAGGAAATAATAGCAAATAAAGATTTTATAAAAAATTTCATACAAAAATAGATTTTTTGAAATTTTTTTAGTGATCCTGAAATTTCGTCTATTTTGCTCTACCTCTAATATTTAAGGAAAAAATGGCAAATAAAAATTTTTTAAAAAATTTCTTACAAAAATAGATTTTTTGAAATTTTTTTTTAGCGATCCCAAAATATCGTCTATTTTTCTCTATCTCTTATATTTAAGGAAATAATAGCAAATAAAGATTTTATAAAAATATTCATACAAAAATAGATTGTTTGAAATTTTTTTTTGTGATCCTGAAATTTTGTCTATTTTGCTCTATCTCTAATATTTATGGAAAAAATGACAAATAAAGATTTTATAAAAAATTTCATACAAAAATATTTTTTTTGAAATTTTTTTTAGTGATCCCAAAATTTTGTCTATTTTGCTCTATCTCTTATATTTAAAGAAATAATAGCAAATAAAGATTTTATAAATAATTTCATACAAAAACAGATTTTTTGGAAATTTTTTAGTGATTCCAAAATTTCGTCTATTTTGCTGTATCTCTTATATTTAAGGAAATACTAGCAAATAAAGAATTTAAAAAAAAAATCATACAAAAATAGATTTTTTGAAATTTTTTTAGTGATCCTGAAATTTCGTCTATTTTGCTCTATCTCTTATATTTAAAGAAATAATAGCAAATAAAGATTTTATAAAAAATTTCATTCAAAAACAGATTTTTTGAAATTTTTTTTAGTGATCCTGAAATTTCGTCTATTTTGCTCTATCTCTAATATTTAAGGAAATAATGGCAAATAAAGAGTTTATAAAAAATTTCATACAAAAAATATTTTTTATTGATCCTGAAATTTCGTCTATTTTGCTCTATCTCTAATATTTAAGGAAATAATGGCAAATAAAGATTTTATAAAAAATTTCATACAAAAATATTTTTTTGAAATTTTTTTAGTGATCCCAAAATCATATATTTTGCTCTATCTCTTATATTTAAGGAAATAATAGCAAATAAAGATTTTATAAAAATTTCATACAAAAACAGATTTTTAAAACTTTTTTTAGTGATCCCAAAATTTTGTCTATTTTGCACCATCTCTTATATTTAAGGAAATAATGGCAAATAAAGATTTTATAAAAAAGTTCATACAAAAATTGATTTTTTGAAATTTTTTTTAGTGATCCTGAAATTTCGTCTATCTTGCTCTATCTCTTATATTTAAGCAACTAAGATTTGATAAAAAATTTCATACAAAAATAAATTTTTTGAAATTTTTTGAAATTTTTTCAGTGATCCTGAAATTTCGTCTATTTTGCTCCATCTCTTATATTAAGGAAATAATGGCAAATAAAGATTTTATAAAAAATTTCATACAAAAATGTTTTTTTTTAATTTTTTTTAGTGATCCCAAAATATCGTCTATTTTGCTCTATCTCTTATATTTAAAGAAATAATAGCAAATAAAGATTTTATAAAAAATTTCATACAAAAACAGATTTTTTGAAATTTTTTTTAGTGATCCCAAAAATTGATTTTTTGAAATTTTTTTAGTGATCCTGAAATCTCGTCTATTTTGCTCTATCTCTTACATATAAGGAAATAATAGCAAATAAAGATTTTATACAAAATTTCATACAAAAACAGATTTTTTTAAATTTTGTTTTAGTGATCCCAAAATTTCGTCTATTTTGCTCTATCTTTAATATTTAAGGAAATAATGGCAAATAAAGATTTTATAAAAAATTTCGTACAAAAATATTTTTTTGAATTTTTTTTTAGTGATCCCAAAATTTCATCTATTTTGCTCTATCTCTTATATTTAAAGAAATAATTGCAAATAAAAAAGATTTTATAAAAATTTTCATACAAAAATAGATTTTTTTAAATTTTTTTAGTGATCCCAAAATTTTGTCTATTTTGCTCTATCTCTTATATTTAAGGAAATAATTTCAAATAAAGATTGTATAAAAAATTTCATAGAAAAATAGATTTTTTGAAATTTTTTAAGTGATCCCGAAATTTCGTCAATTTTGCTCTATCTCTAATATTTAAGGCAAATAAAAATTTTATAAAAAATTTCATACAAAAATAAATTTTTTGAAATTTTTTTTAGTGATCTCAAATTTCGTCTATTTTGCTCTATCTCTTATATTTAAGGAAATAATAGCAAATGAAGATTTTATTAAAAATTTCATACAAAAATAGATTTTTTTGAAATTTTTTTAGTTATTTTGAAATTGCGTCTATTTTGCTCTATCTTTTATGTTTAAAGAAATAATGGCAAATAAAGATTTTATCAAAAATTTCATACAAAAATAAATTTTTTGAAATTTTTTTAGTGATCCTGAAATTTCGTCTATTTTGCTCTATCTCTTATATTAAGGAAATAATGGCAAATAAAGATTTTATAAAAAATTTCATACAAAAATAAATTTTTTTTTAATTTTTTTTAGTGATCCCAAAATATCGTCTATTTTGCTCTATCTCTTATATTTAAAGAAATAATAGCAAATAAAGATTTTATAAAAAATTTCATACAAAAACAGATTTTTTGAAATTTTTTTTAGTGATACCAAAAATAGATTTTTTGAAATTTTTTTAGTGATCCTGAAATTTCGTCTATTTTGCTCTATCTCTTATATATAAGGAAATAATAGCAAATAAAGATTTAATAAAAAATTTCATACAAAAACAAATTTTTTTTAGTGATCCAAAATTTCGTCTATTTTACTCTATCTCTTATATTTAAGGAAATAATTGCAAATAAAGATTTTATAAAAAATTTCATACAAAAATATTTTTTTGAAATTTTTTTTAGTGATCCCAAAATTTCATCTATTTTGCTCTATCTCTTATATTAAGAAAATAATGACAAATAAAGATTTTATAAAAATTTTCATACAAAAATATTTTTTTGAAATATGTTTTAGAGATCCTGAAATTTCGTCTATTTTGCTCTATCTCTAATATTTAAGGAAATATTGACAAATAAAGATTTTATAAAAAATTTCAAACAAAAAAATATTTTTCCCAAATATTTTGCTCTATCTCTTATATTTAAGGAAATAATGGCAAATAAAGATTTTTTAAAAAATTTCATACCAAAATAGATTTTTTGAAATTTATTTTAGTGATCCCAAAATTTCGTCTATTTTGCTCTATCTCTAATATTTAAGGAAATAATGGCAAATAAAGATTTTTTAAAAAATTTCATACACAAATAGATTTTTTTAAATTTTTTTTAGTGATCCCAAAATATCGTCTTTTTGCTCTATCTCTTATATTTAAAGAAATAATAGCAAATAAAGATTTTGTAAAAAATTTCATACAAAAACAGATTTTTTGAAATTTTTTTTAAAAAATTATAATTAAAAAATTTATAAAAAATTTCATACAAAATTTTTTTTTTGAAATTTTTTTTATTTTCCCAAAATTTCATCTATTTTGCTCCATCTCTTATCTTTAAGGAAATAATAGCAAATGAAGATTTTATAAAAAATTTCATACAAAAATAGATTTTTTGAATTTAATTTAGTGAACCTGAAATTTTGTTTATTTTGCTCTATCTCTTATATTTAAGGAAATAATGGCAAATAAAGATTTTATCAAAAATTTCATACAAAAATAAATTTTTTTAAATTTTTTTAGTGATCCTGAAATTTCGTCTATTTTGCCTATCTCTTATATTAAGGAAATAATGGCAAATAAAGATTTTATAAAAAATTTCATACAAAAATATATTTAAGGAAATAAAAGCAAATAAAGATTTTATATCGTCTATTTTGCTCTATCTCTTATATTTGAAGATATAATAGCAAATAAAGATTTTATAAAAAATTTCATACAAAAACATATTTTTTGAAATTTTTTTAGTGATCCTGAAATTTTGTCTTTTTTGCTCTATCCCTTATATATAAGGAAATAATAGCAAATAAAGATTTTATAAAAAATTTCATACAAAAACTGATTTTTTGAAATTTTTTTTTAGTGATCCCAAAATTTCGTCTATTTTGCTCTATCTCTAATATTTAAGGAAATAATGGCAAACAAAGATTTTATAAAAAATTTCATACAAAAAATTTTTTTGAATTTTTTTTAGTGATCCCAAAATTTCGTCTATTTTGCTCTATCTCTTATATTTAAGGAAATAATTGCAAATAAAGATTTTATAAAAAATTTCATACAAAAATAGATTTTTTTTAATTTTTTTTAGTGATCCCAAAATATCGTCTATTTTGCTCTATCTCTTATATTTAAGGAAATAATAGCAAATAAGGATTTTATAAAAAATTTCATACAAAAATTGATTTTTTTAAATTTTTTTTAATGATCCTGAAATTTCGTCTATTTGCTCTATCTCTAATATTTAAGGAAATAATGGCAAATAAAGATTTTATAAAAAATTTCATACAAAAATATATTTTTTTTAATTTTTTTTAGTGATTCTGAAATTTCGTCTATTTTGTTCTATCTATTATATTTAAGGAAATAATAGCAAATAAAGATTTTATTTTCATAAAAAATATATATTTTTCCCAAAATATCGTCTATTTTGCTCTATAAAAAATTTTATAAAAAATTTATTATTACAAAAATAGATTTTTTTAAATTTATTTTAGTAATCCCAAAATTTTGTCTATTTTGCTCTATATCTAATATTTAAGGAAATAGTGATCCCAAAAATAGATTTTTTGAAGTGATCCTGAAATTTTGTCTATTTTGCTCTATCCCTTATATAAGGAAATAATAGCAAATAAAGATTTTATAAAATATTTCATACAAAAACAGATTTTTTTAATTTTTTTTTTAGTAATCCCAAAATTTCGTCTATTTTGCTCTATCTCTAATATTTAAGGAAATAATGGCAAATAAAGATTTTATAAAAAATTTCATACAAAATATTTTTTTGAATTTTTTTTTAGTGATCCCAAAATTTCGTCTATTTTGCTCTATCTCTTATATTTAAAAAATATTTTTTTGAAATATTTTTTAGTGATCCTGAAATGGCAAATAAAGATTTTATAAAAAATTTCATACAAAAATATATTTTTTTTAAATTTTTGATAGTGATTCCCAAATCTTGTCTATTTTGCTCTATCTCTTATATAAAGAAGGAAGTAATAGCAAATCAAGATTTTATAAAAAATTTCATACAAAAATAGATTTTTTGAAATTTTTTTAGTGATCCTGAAATTTCACCTATTTTGCTCTATCTCTTATATTTAAGGAAATAATTGCAAATAAAGATTTTATAAAAAATTTCATAATTTTTTTTTTTTCACACAAAAATAAATTTTTTGAAATTTGTTTAGTGATCCTGAAATTTCGTCTATTTTGCTCTATCTCTTATATTTAAGGAAATAATGGCAAATAAAGATTATATAAAAAATTTCATACAAAAATAGATTTTTTGAAATTTTTTTTAGTGATCCTAAAATTTTGTCTATTTTGCTCTATCTCTTATATTTAAGGAAATAATGGCAAATAAAGATTTTATAAAAAACTTCATACAAAAATAGATTTTTTGAAATTTTTTTAAGTGATCCTGAAATTTTGTCTATTTTGCTCTATCTCTAATATTTAAGGAAATAATAATTTACTAGGCCTAAAACTTATATGGTACCAATTTGAGGAAAAATCGGATTAAATTAACCCGTGGCTCCCGGAAGATTGTCTCAAGCTCTATGAAAGCGTCAAGGCAAAAGGATTTTGAGATTTATTTTTTAATTTCTTGAACGTATATCTCGATATCTATATAAACGAACGTATATCTATATGAACGTATATTTTCGATATCTCGAAAACCGTTCGGCCGATTTTAAATTTTATTTGATTTTCGTACTCACCGTATCAAATTTTTTTTTTTGTTTCTCAAAAATCCAATACTACGGATTAATTTAATCCGATTGATCCGATCCACGGATTAATTTAATCCGATTGGCCTCAAATTTGCACCACATAAATTTTAGCCTTGGAATTTTAAAAATTGGCCAGACACTTGGTAAAATCGAAAGTTAAAATAAATGCCAGTTAAAAAAGTCCTTATTCGTGTTACCCTAATATGTAAAGTGTCTGTTGCAACTATTAGTAGCAACAATGTATGATTTTATTTGCTAGTGCTACTTCCGCATAGATGGTAGTATTCTTATTTGAAAAAAAAATCCCACACAAACTGTAGCCACGAGCAACGACATACAGACGTCAACATATACTAATTGTGAATAATAGAGTTGCCATGCTTTGCTGTGAACTGATTACATTCGTGCTAGCCTTACTTCAAGATTTTTTTCGAAGACTTCAAATCTTGCAATGACCAAACAGCTTTAATAATTTTGCGTTTAACCTGATTGTGGTTACTATTTTTAATTTTAAAAGAATTCTAAATGGCAACCCTAACCTGTAACTCTATAGCAAACTGATGCTGCAAAATAAAAACTTACTCAAAGTAAATGTTATAAAAGCTCAATACTTGAAAATGTCATAGTTCACATGTAATGTAAGTACATGCATACAATATCCCCAGCATATTTACTAGTTAAACCCTTCAATATTTAATGCCACATTTTAAAATTGCATATACAGCAATTGAAAGAGTGAGAGTGATGATAACATCTATTCAGCTGGAACGACTAACAAATACCCTATACTATTTAAGATACCTTTTTACAAACAAATAGCTACATTTTAAGGCGCAGCGACGATATATCACTACACTCAAAAAAAAAACTGGTAAAACGCCTGGTAAAATGCCTTTTAATATATATAAAAATCTTGTACTCTGCTCAAACGAGAACTACAGTTTTATTGGTAATTTTACAAATTTATTTTCGTAATTGTATTCTACCATTTTTGAAAGGTTATTTTACAAAAAAAACTGTAATTTTACAACAAACTTTTTATTACGAGGATTCTAGTTAATTTACAAAAAAAAACTGTTATTTTACAAAAATTACGTTATACGAGGATTTATGTTGTTTAACAAAAAAAATTATTTTTTTTTTTTTGTAAATTTTATATTTTTTTTAATTTTTTCAAGTCCCGGACAAATTTTTTTTTTATTGAAAATATTTAAAAAAAAGTTGAAAAAATTTTGAAAAATTTATTACGAGGATTTTAGTTAATTTACAAAAAAAAAAATTAAAATTAATTAATTATTTTACAAAAATGATTTTATTACGAGGATTTATGTTGTTTAACAAAAATTTTTTTTGTAAATTTACGATTTTTGTTTGTAAATTTACCATTTTTTCTTGTAAGTTAACCATTTTTTTTATTTTTCCGGTTTTAAAAGAATATTTTTACCAATAAAATTGGTTTTTTACCAATTTTTGGCGCATTCAAGATTACGAGGAAATCCACGTAATTTTACGAGAATTTTACATACCTCCTATTTTACGAGAATAGCCTCGTAAAATCACGAGATTTTTTGGTAACTTTACAAGGTTTTTTTTTTTTTTTGAGTGTAGACCTGCATTTCTTTGGGGAAATTTTTAATTTTCTTAGGCCAAAAACTTATCTGGTACAAATTTGAGGTCAATCAAATTCATTTAATCCATGTATTACGATCGGCCATAAAAGTTTTGCAATTTTAAAAATTTAAAAATGTTTTGATACACATCATATTTATTTTGGTGCGCTGAACACAAATATCAAAAAGTTTTTAAAAACGGGTTTTTAAAAACGGGTTTCAAGGTGTCGCTATTTAAATAATGGCGGTTTTTTCCTACGTTCAAGAATTTGTTTTTAAAAATCTCAAGATTTCTTTTCCTTGAACCTTTCATTGAGCTTGATTTAAACTTATTTAGAGCTTAATCCGATTATTTTAACGATCAATATTTTGGAAAATTTTCACCAAAATTTTGGATTTTTAAAAAATTAAAAAATTAAAAAAATGCACACTCAAAAAAAAAAGAGTTAACTTAAACTTTGAAAATTTTTCTTCAAAATAGTTTATAAATTTTCCCACAATTTAGTTAAATTTAACTAAAAGTTGCGAAATTTTCTTAACTGTTAGGATTAAGTTTTAGTTCATGTACTGTTAAATAGTTCATTATTTTCCTCAAATGGAATTCCCTAATACATGGAAGAAATTCTTACCGCCAAAGAAATTTTCCCTAAATATGAAAACAAAAATTTCATTTTTAAGGTATATTCATCTTCTTTAGTTTTAGGACGTAACTTTCTACCAATTAGTTCATCTTCTTTCACTCAGAAAAAAAATTAACTAAAAATGGGAAAACTAACTAAATTCAAGGAATATTGATAATGATTTAGCTCCATTGCCATGTTTTCCTTCTTTTAAGTTCATATTTTTCAAAAAAATAAGGAGAGAAAAAAAAATTTAATATTATGCCAATTTGAACTAAAAAATGGGAAAAATGTTCTTTCAATTTAGTTCATACACATTTGAGGACCCGATTGGGTAAAGGCCCCATTGGGTTCGGACCGATAGGCTCAGACCTCGATGGGCCCAGACCCAGGAGGGTTCCTTAAGAATCTTCATATTTTTTGATCTAAAATTTTTGTCCGTTTTGCTCTACCTTGCTTAGTTTTTGAGATACGTGAATTTAGGGGACCACTGGGGTCTTGAGAACTTTAAAAACTCGATAACTTTAAAACTACAAAAATGCTTTTGAACTTTTTGTTGTGTTGTCATTATTTACCGAGATATGAGTATTTTAAAATTTTCAGGAATGCCAACTTTTTTAAATCCAAAGTTAGGACCCATTGGGGTCCACACATTTGAAGAGGACCGGCGATACTATGGAAAAATGGACTCCATTTTGCTCTATCTGGCTTAGTTTTCGAGATATCGCCATTTTAAGTTTTTGAAAAAAAAAAATTTCCCAAGTTATTAAAATTTTACTAAAATAGTGGAAAATACTTCCTCAAATCTAAGAAAATTAACTAATTGGTAGAAAATTACGTCGTAAAACTAAAGAAGAGGAATATGTCTTAAAAATAAAGATTTTTGTCATATATTTAGGGAAAATTTCTTTGGCGGTAAGAATTTCTTCCATGTATTTGGGAATTCCATTTAAGGAAAATAATGGACTATTTAACAGTACATGAACTAAAATTTTTTCCTAACATTAAGAAAATTTCCCAACTTATAGTTAAATTTAACTAAATTGTGGTAAAATTTATAAACTATTTTGAAGAAAATTTTTCCAAAGTTTAAGTTAAGTCTTTTTTTTTTGAGTGTAGTCAAATTTTATGGGCAACATTTTTGTAGAACATTTCATCCCTGCCCTCTCCCTTTTTCGGGGTGTTTTTTAGAGTTGTTAGAATCGTTATGAGAGGGAGTTAGAAGGTTAATATGTTCCACAAAAATATTTGCCATAATATTTTCTAGAAAGTTCCTGGACATACCATACACCTCAGATGTAAAGAAAACTTAGTTTTAAGTACTGATATGCTATAAGAACAGGGCAAATCTGGGAAACTTTAATCGCCTCTAAAATAAAATTCCGATGTGATCTTTCAAAACGCCGACACAGGTGTATCTTTTTTGTCTCCTCTACCAGAATCAATCGTCGGAACCCAGTAATTTTAGAAAAAGTTTGAAATTGTTCTACAGTGTTATTAGAGTTGTGATTTCCGTACAAATGCACGTTTTTTGTCTAAAACTTATATCGACCATTTATCTTTCCGAATTAAGAAAATTGCGTTAAAATGTCATCATCGATTCATTTTTGCATATTTTTGTGAAAATGTATATTTTAGCGTATTTTGGTTTTAAATGCACATTTTGTGCATATTTTCAAATTTTAAGTGCATATTTTTTCATATTTTTGCATAAATTAGCAAAAACACAAATTGATTTTTTTTTTTTTTTCAAAAACTGTTAATTTTGTTGCATATTCTTATGTTTTTTTATTGCATATTTTGAATTTTTTTAGTGCATATTTTAGGCGGATATTTTCTATTTTTTAGTGCATGAAAATTTGAACCCTAATAGTTATGATTAAGATTATAAATACAATTTATGCGTTCCTATATTTTAAAATGTCACATACGCAATGACAAACTTATATAAAAAATTCCCTCCATCACAACATTTAGTATATAAAGATGATGCGTAGTGACTAACAACGCTGTTGCACATGTTGGTTATTTTACTACTTCCTACATTTTTACCAATTAAATCATGCCCTTTTAATCATTCCACCATTCTTTCTATATCCTCTTGGGGTTTATTCTCCTTTAAATGTTTTTCTCTCAACAGGGATTATATCTTTACTTTTAGTTAATAAAAAACTATTTTCATTATTTTCTGCTGTAGTTTGTTTTTCAGTTTTTTTTTTTCCTCTTTGCTGTAGTTTTTGAGAAACGAAAAATAAAATTACAAAAAAAAAAAGTTTAAAGGTCATGGAAAACGTATTATGCATTTATTCGTATATACGATGAGGGCTACATATGGATGGTGGCAATGATAAAACGAGGGTCGTATAATAACACTGTGCTAGTCGCAAAAATTAACAAGCTGGGCACCCTGCTGGTAAAGCTAATTCGGGTACGCTGAATTCAATGGTGCTAGCCGTTTTTTGAAGTTAGCGCTCGTATTCGCGATATTCGCGATTTAAAATTGTAAATTCTAGGTACTACAAAAAATTATTTTTTATAGTTAGGGATAGTTTTTAAATATAAATTTGGAAAATCCATTGTCTTTTTTCGCGAAAAAAATATTTTTACGCAAAAAAAAAAATTCCCGCGAGAAAAAAATTCCGCGAAATTTTTTATTTTTTTTTTACTTTTCTGTCTGTTATGTTTCGTATTCTATTCATTTTCATAAATTAATAGCAAAATAAAAAAAAATCGCGAAAAAAAATTTCCGCGAATAAATTTTTTTTTTTGTATATTCAATAGAGTTTAGATGATAAAAATTCAGCAATCGTCTAAATAATATAAAAAAAATAGTTTTTTTAACTTAAAAATAATCGCGAATATCGCTAATACATACGCTAACTTTGAAAAAACTGATATTACAATGGGATTTAGTGTATATGTACTAGCTTTACCAGATGACTTTCGTAAATTCAAATCAAACTAAAAGTATTTGTATCAGGGATGTTAAATGGGGTTTTCAATTTTGTACCAACTTTCAAAAAAAATTGTACTTTTTGGACGCTCACGGTACCATTTTTTTTAATATAAAAACTAAAATGAAAGAATCTGAATCTTGCATACCCCCAGAAATGCAAAAAATTAAAAAACAAAAATCAGGAATGATTTTGAACAATTTCTTAAAATCTATTCTGCAGAAAAATTTCTCATGTCCGATACTTTATCTACACCGAAAACAACGAATTGTTATATTGACCCCCATATCAAATTCTGAGAATTCTTCTGAAGGCCTAATCACACCACAGGTGAAATCTCGTTCAAATGAGATTTCGACATTATGGTCCTGTACCATTTTATACACAAATCGAAATCTCGTTCGAACAAGACTTCACCTCAGGGGTGAATTTGGTATTAAGAAAAAGGGTCTCAAAATCTGAAATTAATACTTCTTTGGAAAAGTGTCTAATTCTGATAAATTACACCGTCCGACAGCCAATATTAAACATGAACCGGATGATATATTTACGTCTGTAAGTAGAGATCAAATGGAAAAAAACTGCATTTAAAGTTTTTCATTTCGTGATCCTGTTTCCTTTTAAAAGGACTTCAAAGTTTTAAAGGATACATTTTGTAAAATATTTTTTAAATATTTGAACTTGTCCGAGGATGACACACATATACGTTTGAAACTAGAGATTAAATGTAGTAAAACTGCATTTACAGTTTTTCATTTCGTGATCCTGTTTCCTTTTAAAAGGACTTCAAAGTTTTAGAAGATAAAATTTTATAAAATATAAAAAACTGCATTTAAAGTTTTTCATTTCGTGATCCTGTTTCCTTTTAAAAGGACTTCAAAGTTTTAAAGGATACATTTTGTAAAATATTTTTTAAATATTTGAACTTGTCCGTGGATGACACACATATACGTTTGAAACTAGAGATTAAATGTAGTAAAACTGCATTTACAGTTTTTCATTTCGTGATCCTGTTTCCTTTTAAAAGGACTTCAAAGTTTTAGAAGATAAAATTTTATAAAATATTTTTTTAATATTTGTACTTGTCCTAGGATGCCACTTTTGATAGCAGATGAAAGAGGAGGATCTCCCCTAATTTTTCCATTTTTCTAGTTTGCCATATAAGGATAAAAGGATGTGAATAACGTCATTTGAAAACTTAATCAAAATATTTTTTTTGAAAATTTTGAATGATATTGAAGGATACATTTTTAAAAGGACGTTACTAACCTCCATTTTCCTGATATGTAAAAATAGTCAAATATTAGGGGAGATCCTCCTCTTTCATTTGCTATCAAAAGTGGCATCCTAGGACAAGTACAAATATTTAAAAAATATTTTATAAAATTTTATCTTCTAAAACTTTGAAGTCCTTTTAAAAGGAAACAGGATCACGAAATGAAAAACTGTAAATGCAGTTTTACTACATTTAATCTCTAGTTTCAAACGTATATTATCCAGTTCGTGATCAACAATTTTTTCATTTTTGTCGGACGGTGTTATCTGGAAATTTTTGTAAAAAATTTTAGAAAAATTTAATTAGAAATCTGCTTAAAAATGTTTTAAAACAAGAGGTAAAAACTAAAAAATAGTCTCATTTATGGTGTAAATCGGTCTAGCTTTAGTAACCTTGTGAGCATTTTTTTTAAATTAAAGAAAAATGCTGGGGTCTTTCACCGATTTTTCGATGAGTTATAAAGAAATTGAAAATTTTAAAATTGTACCAAATCAGTCGCGGTAGTACCACGGTACTTTTGAAGGTCAAAATGTACCAAAAAAAGTACAATTGTACCAACTTTAACATCCCTGATTTGTATTGAACCAATTTTTGTTCACGAAAATAAAGATTTTTCGCGAACAAAAAATTTTTTCGCGAAAAAAATTCACGGTATTATGGTTTGTTGTGTTAGTTTAACAGACTTGAATGGGTTTTGATTTAAAAATTATCGGAACAGTTTAAAAACATCATTTTTATTGTACTAAATCATCCAAATTTTAAATCGTGAATATCGCGAATACGAGCGCTAACTTCGAAAAACGGCTAGCACTATTGAATTCAACGTACCTGAATTAACTTTACCAGTAGGATGCCCAGCTTGTTAAAAAAAGTGTCAAATTCAAGCACAGTGTAATTTTTCGTAATTTTGCGAAGTTTTCCTGATTTTTTTTTTAATTTTTAAAGTTTTTTTTTAATTTTTCTCAAATTTTCGGATCTTCGAACTTTTTTTCTAAATTTTTCTAATTTTGTTTTATTGGTCTGTTATTTTTTATACCCTACACCACACTGTGGTACAGGTAATAATGAGTTTGTGCTGATGTTTGTAACTATCCGAAATATTGGTCCTAGACTTCACCTTTAAGTATACCGATCGACTCAGAATCACTTTTTGAGTCGATATAGCGATGTCCGTCCGTCCGTCTGTCTATCTGTCTGTCTGTCTGTCCATGTAAACGGCGTAAACACGATACAGGTCGCAATTGTTAATCAATTGACTTGAAATTTGTAACTTAAGCATCTCTTGGCCCAAGGACGAAGCCTATTGGAATTGGAAAAAATCGGTCCATATTTAGACCTAGCCCCCGTACAAAGGTCCTCTTATATTTTGGCTTAACTGACTCTAATAACCGTATTATAATAGGTATCTTTTCAAAATTTGGCTTAACAAATTACCATTCTGAATTTTAAAGGAATCGGACAAGTTCTTCTTGTAGTCCCCATACAAACCACCTTCCCGATTTTCATATAAATCTTGAAAATTTCATGAAAATAGAAATATTTAATTAAAATTTTGTTCGTGTATGTTAAACGCGTACCTTATCAAATCTGATTATCATCGGACCAGTTTTGGACTTAGGTGAAAATTTCGCCCGATATTCAGTTAAAGCAGTTTATTGTCAACATATAGAAGCCTTTTTCAGTCAAATTTGATTTGTGAGTGGTTTTTATACTTATTAAAGATTTTACAAAATATAGATCTAATCGGTCCAAGGGACCCATTTTCCGGGAAACTCTGGTGTAATGTATTATATGGTCGGTCTTGACCGACTTTAATTTTCTCACTTGTTTTTTATTGATTTTCCAGTTTTTTTTTTTGACGTTTTCCACTTTTTTACTGAGTTTAAATTTTCTAGAATTTTTCTTAATTTTGTTTTGAAATTTGTTTCTGTTATATTTTTATAATATTTTTTCAAAACTTTTTTAGATGCCGGTTATCACTCCTACACTCAAAATAAATTCTCTGTCCAATCAGCAGAAAAATCTGCTGAAAATACACCCATTTTGAGCCATATGAGAAATCTGCTGACTTTAGCAGACACGGGTTGCTAAATATCTGTCATAAGAGGTGAATAAATATAACAAGAAAAAAAAAAAACATACGCCGCCAGCCAGCATCGAACTCGCCACCTTCCGATTTGAAAGTACACTTCTTAACCACTACGCCACGGAAGCTTATACTTTTATCTGGCGCTTTAGCTATTAAACATGTGTGTTTTTTGACAGCAGAGAAATCTGATTTTAGCAGAAATATCTGCTGATTTTAGCAGAAAAATCTGCTGATTTTAGCAGAACAATCTGCTGATTTCAGCAGAATAATCTGCTGATTTCAGCAGAACAATCTGCTGATTTCAGCAGAGCAATCTGCTGACAATCTGTTCTGCTTTTTTTTTATATAAAAAAATTTCTTGAAAAAATAATGAAATTCAGCAAACAAAATCAGTATAAACATAGTAAAATGTCTGTTATTTTCTTAAACTGAATGACAGAGATTTTAGTAAAAATATCCTTCTCAGCAAAACAATCTGCTAAAAGACTGCTAATTCAAATAGAAAGTCGTTTTACAGATTATTTGACAGAGTTTTTCTTTTGAGTGTACACAATTATTCTCTTTATTATACTCTTAAAAAACAAGTTGTTTTATAACACGACCCTCGTATATTTGTATAGAGCAACGACAGAATCCATTGCCAAGTTACTGTATGTTTAGTTAAGCTTGTGTAACTACCAGCGATGTATCCAGGAATTTGAAAAGGGGGGGCACAACTCTCAAAATTGTTTTCCATCGCCTATTTATATTTAGTTTTAACTAAAAGTACTTGAAAAGTAATTGAAAAGGGAGGGGCTCGTGCCCCCTGTGCCCACCCCCTGTATACGTCCATGGTAACTACAATGCAACTTTGTTTCTTGGCAAACAAATTGCAATTTGTTTCTAGGAATGATAAAAAAAAGTACAATTTTTATACCCTACACCACACTGTGGTACAGGGTATAATGAGTTTGTGCTGATGTTTGTAACTACCCGAAATATTGGTCCTAGACCCACCTTTAAGTATACCGATCGACTCAGAATCACTTTTTGAGTCGATTTAGCGATGTCCGTCCGTCCGTCCGTCTGTCCGTCCGTCCGTCCGTCCGTCTGTCTGTCTGTCTGTCTGTCTGTCCATGTAAACGGTGTAAACACGATACAGGTCGCAATTTTTAATCAATTGACTTGAAATTTGAAACTTAAGTCTCTCTTGGCCCAAGGACGAAGCCTATTGAAATTGGAAAAAATCGGTCCATATTTAGACCTAGCCCCCATACAAAGGTCCTCTTTAGTTTTGGCTCAAATGACTCTAATAACCGTATTATAGAAGGTATCGCTTTGAAATTTGGATGGTAAACATGTTTTGTCTTCACATATCATCATTCCGAATTTCAAAGAAATCGGACCAGGTCTTCTTGTAGCCCCCATACAAACCAACTTCCCGATTTTCACATAAATGTCTCAAATTTCATGAAAATAGAAAATACTTAATTAAAATTTTGTTTGTGCATGTTAAACGCGTACTTAAATAACCTTATCAAACCTGATAATCATCGGACCAGTTTTGGACTCAGGCCCCTTGTGAAAATTTCGCCCGATATTCAGTTAAAGCGGTTTATTGTCAACAAATAGAAGCCTATTTCACTCAAATTTGATTTGTGAGTGTTTTCTTCACTTATTAAAGGTTTTACAACATATAGATCTAATCGATCCATGGGACCCATTTTCCGGGAAACCTTGGTGTAGGGTATTATATGGTCGGTCTTGACCGACTATAATTTTCTTACTTGTTTTATATTGAAATATTTTTTATTTAACATTTTTTTAACATGGACACGCTACAAAATGGAAACACCAGTAAGATAATAATCAATATTGACACATTGACATATTTATTGTTTATTATCTACAAGGAAGGTGTCCTGGATAAAAGATTTGGACTGTAATGGAATTCAAAGATTCCAATTGAAATTATAAAATTCTATTTGAAATTAAAAGATTATTTTTCTGATTCAAATTCATAAATTCCATTTTATAAAATCCAATTGTAATTAGTAAAAGATAAATTATAATTCATTAAAGATCAATTTCATTTCGAAAAACTATTTCAGTGGTGGCTGTGGAGCAGTGGAGGACACCTTCCCCCTCTGGAAAAATTTTTACAAATTCAATTTTATCATTATTTAAACTATTTTTATATAACCACGCCCCTAAAAGGGGGGGGGGGGCGCACATTGGTTGAAGAGTGTCCGAAATTCACTTTTTTCATGTTCGCCAATTTGGATAATTTTTTGGTATTTTGTTGTCAGATATCTGAATATTATGATTCCGTAATATTAGGCTGATATATTTATTATTTGTTTGGATAGACACGCTCAAAGTTCATATATGTTCGCTTGTTTAAAATTGCATGCAAATTTACTGTATATTCAATCTTTTGTTACAATCATAGTAAACTTATCATTTGACTTTGTTGTTTATTTTCGTAAATGACAATTGTCATGGATGAGATTTGCATTAAAAAAAATGTAAAAAGTGCCATATAAAAAATTTCGTAGAACAAAATATAAACAACATAAAATTTCAATGTTCATCAACTTCAGTGGACTGCATCTTTTTAGCGCTGTGGAGCGCTGTTTAACGAATGATTTCAAATTACAGCATGAAGTCTCAGCTAAAAGTTAAAAAAAAATTCAGCTGCTCTTACCTGCTCCAAAAAAAACAGTAAAAACTATAAAATAGTAAAGTAACAAAACATGAATTTTAGTTCATGCTTCAGAAACTCTGATTTTTATACCCTCCAACCATAGTATGGGGGTATACTTACTTTGTCATTCCATGTGTAACACATCGAAATATCGGTCAGGACCCCAGAAAGTATATATAATATTGATCCATGATAGAATCTAAGACATTCTAGCGATGTCCGTCCGTCCTTCTGTAGAAATAACGATGCAGTCCAAACAAAAAGAGCTAGACCCCTGAAATTGGGCAAGAATATCTCGTATGTTACTGGTAAGGTTAAGTTCGAAGATGGGCAAAATCGGAATAGGGGGGAAAAAGTTCCCCCTTGAAGACTAAAACGACCCCTGAAAAATACGATATTTTTACGAGTTTTTTTTTAATTTTTGCTCAACAAATGTAACATTTGTATGCCATATTATGTTCATAGACCTGCGCTTGGACCAAGGGGGCTAGAAAATTCGATTTTTTTCAGGCCGCCCCCTTTTGGGGGCGTGGTTATAGAAATTAATTAAAAATAACTATAAAAATGTATTATTTAAGCGTAAATATCATAAACAAATTATTTGTAAACATATATAGCGGGGATACAGGTTTCCCCCACCAACTCCGCCGACCCCCCCCCCCCTCCCCACCAAAAAAAGGGACGCCCCTGCGATTTATTTTTTTATTTTAAACGTGTTGGAGGGTAAAAAAGATTCGACACAGCCGAATTTAACACTCTTACTTGTTTCTATTTGTTTTTTCTATGGGAGGTGGGCGTAAAAGTGGGCAGATCAGATATATATTTTCAGGAGCCCATTCTACAATTATAAAATTTTTTTTTGTGAAAATTGAGTTGATGCATTGAAAATCAAGGGAGTAAGGCCGTTTTTTCAATACAAGTTGTATGAGAAGTGGGCGTAAAAGTGGGCGGACATTTTTCAAATTTCACACAAATGATTCTGAGTGTTTAAAAATGATATTTGCCAAAAAACAATGCCCTAGGTCACTTTGTATGTGAGGTGGGCGTAAAAGTGGGCGGATCATTTTGATTTTTGCATTTTTTTCTTGATTCAAACAAAAAATGCCAATGTGCCAAGTTTCATTGTCCTTCGACAACTTCTTCTATTTTTAGCCGCTCGTTCTATGAACATCAACCAATATGGGGCGTGATAAAACAACGTTTTCTAATCACCCGGTTCTAAGAACAGAAGTTTGAACTTTTTATAGCATAAAAATTTGTTCATTTGTTTAACAAACATACAATAAAATTGAAAAAAAAAATTGTTTTTGGTTGGTTTAGTTCTTCAAGGGGGAACTTTTTCCCCTGTTCCGATATCGTCCATTTAAGAACATAACCTGTAGGGCGTCCCGTCAAATTTAAATTTTCGAATTTCATGTCGTAATACCTGCCAAACGATAGCCACGTTAGAGCTGATTGTGGGAAAATTTATAAAAAAATTTCGTAAGGTCATCTTCAGTTGGCAACCAACGGTCAAAGTTGGAAAGAATTACGTATTTCGACCAAAATTCATGTCTGAATTTTTTTACCAAATCCGGCTCAAAAATTCGGAAATTAATGTAAATGAAATAATTGAGCTCGAGGTCTGTTGTAAATTATTTGTATTTTATTTCTCCCATATTTCATAATTTAGTGCAATATGATTCTAGGGCAATAACAGAAGATAATTTGAAAACCACTGTAGCTTAAAGTTAATTTTGTTTGTGTAATTTAACAAGTGTCCCTGATGATGAAATTCGATGAACTTCAAAATATCGGAGAAATAAAATAAAAATCATTTACATCAAAAGACCTCGATCTCAATTTTTTCATTTGCATTACAAATAAAAAGTTCGAATAAAAACAATATTAAATTTTGAAAATATCAATTATTTTATTTGCCAATACAATTAAATTCTTTGTTAATACAACAACAATTTTATTGAAAATGAGCCCGCAAGAAAAAATGTTTTCTGTATATCACTTGAGTGTTTGCAAATATTTAAAAAAAATTCAAAATATCAGAAAAATGCTGGGATCCCGAAATCGGGATCCCGAAAATTTTTCTTCGATCCGGAATCCCAGGATTCAGAAAACCCAATCCCGTTTGGAAGCCCTGATATATACTAATCCAACCACATACCACATACATACATACATATTTGACACTTTATCCACACTGAATAATATGATTTGATTTCTATCAAATGGTCATTAAGCAAAAAAAATGAATAAAATACTATTTTGCAAAATGCTTGAATGAGTATTAATTAACTAATGGTATCCTTCGGCTTAAAAGAATAACATAGAAATGAAAGAAAATAAAAGTCCATTTGATTATTAAAAATTCAAAGGCGATTGTAAAGGTAGACAATTTCTTAGATATAAAGTATTATTATAATTAAAATTAAATTAATGACACTTAAAACAAAAATTTTGTCAGAAAGTTAAACAAGTTTTAATAACACTGTGCTACAGTGAAAAAAAATTCTGATGTGACATAGTGTAGGTTGTTGGTCTTGTCGAGTAGATCACAAAAATGCCCATTTTACTTGCCAGACACCCTAAAATTTTAGAGTTATTGTCAAAAAACTTTTTTTGGGACTTTTCTCACTAAACCTTGTGTAATTCAGAAAATTTTCAACCGATTTTAAATTTTTTAACATTTTGGATAGAAAAGGGATAGGGCTTCCATGTGTGTGAATTGGTCAATACGTAAAAGAAAGATATCTATTGATTTTTTCTATAAAATCAATTTTTTTTGTTATTTTTTGAAATTTTTTCGAGCATATCGATTTTTTTCTGCTATAGTTCGTTTAACAACCTTTATATTTATAAACGTATTTTTTAAAGATAATTTTTTTTTTTTTTTTTATTAAGAATTACCATATAATTACAAATCATATACTAATTTTACCTAACCGAGAACTGGTAACAATGACCTTCGTCTCTTTGTAGCGAAACAGACCAAGGCCTCTGGTGGGAATCGAACCCACGACCCCCAGACTCATAGACTAGCACGCTACCAACTAGCCTACTGGGGCGCCTAAAAATAATTTAATTCTAAATACGATAAGCTTTATCCTAAAAAAAATCGGATAATAATTGACAGAGTTGTGATAATTTTTCTAAAAAAGAAAATTAAGATTTTGCAGGAAATCGCCGTTCAGATAACCCAGGCAAAAAGAATAAATGTATTATAAATGGTCATGTACAATATTTTTAACGGTTTTTGGCGCGGTGAATCCGAATCTGGCCTTTAAATTGCTCTATCTCGTCAGGTTTTGAGATATTTAACATAAATTTATACATTAAAAACTTAATAAGATAGCGAAATTTCAAGGTCAAATTCGAATTCAGGAGGTCAAAACCCTTTAAAATAATGATACGCGACCTCGCAGTATGTTCGTTTATTTTTTTGTCTGGGTTAAGTGCGTATGATACTTGCTTGTTTCAAGTTACTTGTTGCTGTATTTATTAGGGTTTTTCTATAAAAATTTCGATAACTTCAACCAAAAATTTTGAATTTATCGAAATTCCCATAGAAAAACCCTAATAAATGCAGCAACAAGTAACTTGAAAAAAGCAAGTATCATAAAGGCATTATCCGCACGGCAATTTCATGCAAAATCTTAATTTTCTTTTTTAGAAAAATTATCGCAACTTTGTCAATTGTTATTCGATTTTTTTGGCATAAAGCTCGTTGTATTCACGATTAAATTTTCTTTAAGAATACGTTTATAAATATAAATGATGTTGAACAAATTATAGCAGAAAAAAATCGATAAACATAAAAAAATTTCAAAAAATAACAAAAAAATTAGATATTGTTGAAAAAATCAATACATATCTTTCTTATATTTATAGACCAATTCACACACATGAAAAGCCCTATCCTTCTTCTATCCAAAACAATTGAAAAATTTAAAATCGGTTAAGAAGTGTTTAAGTTACACGCGGTTTAGTGAGAAAAGTCCCAAAAAACGTTTTTTGACAATAACTTTAAAATTTGAGGGTGTCTGGCAAGTTTGATGGGCATTTTTGTGATCTTTTCGATGAGACCTACAACCTTAACTACCTCATTTCAAAAGTATATTCGATTTTGTGTTTTTTGTAGCACAGTGTAATACATATTCATGGCTTCGACTTAAAAGGGAAGCGTCTGGATGCAAACAGAGTGAATAGGGGCGGAAAATACTAGAGAAAAAGAAAATTAAAGTATCTGAAAATTCTTTAATAGGAGCAATGTCTAAGATTCTCAAAATTTTTCTATTGGAAAAATGTCTCGGAATCTTAAAACTTGAAAAGAAAAATTTGTTAAATGAGGGGGAAAAAGATAAGACAATAATCTAAAAAAAAATTTTCTATGAAAAACTACAAAACCTACAAAAACTTCAATATTTTTTTATGGAAAAATGTTTTGGAATCTTAAAATTTTTTTAAGGAAAAAGTTTCAAAAGCTGAGAAATTTTCTATAAAAAAAATATCAGATTTTTACCCATTTTCTAAAGAAAAAATTATTCAGAAGTTTCTATAGAAAAAATGCCTCAGAATCTGACAGTTTTTCTTAATGAAAAATTTTTCAAAGTCCAACATTTTTCTATACACTCAAAATAATAACTCTGTTAAATACTCTGTAAAATGACTGTAATCTGAATTCGACAGATATTTGACAAAGTTATCTGCCGAAATACAGATTTTGAGAATATACTTTGTATTTTCTTGTGATTGAAACAAAATTTTATTTGTAATTTTACTTTGTAATCTTTAGTTGTTTGCTAAAATATAGATTTTAGAAAAATACATTGCTTTTTTCTCGTATTCAAATTACTAAATTTCATCTGTAATTTTATTTACCACCCTGTAATACAGTTTTCGAATAAAAATCTCTTCAAAAAACTTCCAAATATTTCAACCACTCTTTAAAAAGCGTCTTAAATTATACTAAAAGCTGGTAAATTTTACGAGGATGTCGTGTATAATTGGAGGTACTCGCAAAAAACTCGTAAATTTTACAAAAAAAGTTAATTTACAATTTGGAAGCATTAAAGCGGGCAAATTTTCACGATGGCATTTACCAATTGTCAACACTACTTGCACATTAAGAAAGCAGAAATTGCTCAGAAATTTAATAGTGACCATTGGGTAAAAGCCATATCAAGCGCATTTAAAATATATATAAGAAAGTCGAAGCATTCTTAAACGATTTCCCATTAATTTTATAAAAGTGTTTATTGGAATGACCCCGCTTAAATGTGGTACTTAAAATGAGAAGTTTATGAAAAAAATCGTCAGAACATCTAGCGAGTTTATAAATAATTTCTACAAAGTTTAGAATTCGAGTGCGAAACATTTAGGCGGGCGCATTTAAATGATGGCACTTGCCTTTTTTTTGTGTCAAATTATTACTTATCCATGCTTCTTGGTAAAATTCTGGTCGCTTTCATAAACATTTTACAGATAATTCTGTAAATTTACAGTTTTTTTTTTCATCAAAATCATTTTACAGAGTTTTCTTTGTAAAATAACAAAAAATCTTGCTGGTTGGAATATATGGTATTTTCTGCTGTCTCAGCAGAGTAAATCTGTATTTTAACAGAGTGATTATTTTGAGTGTAGGTAAGATCTAAGTAGTATGGGAAAAAGGAATAAGAAAAGGAAATAATCTAATGATTTTTTTCTAGAAAAGATGTCTTACAAGGGAAGTATCTCAACCCTCATGAACCAATTTGCCTGAAATTTGAAATATATGTCAAAGAGACAATTCTAAGGTTGGGGTGTCTCGGCTTTTCGGCCATATCGGGGATTTAGGGGTTCAAAACATTAGTCAAAAAATGGCGAAAAAATTGTTTTTTGGATTTTTCAGCCATTTCTTTTTAAGAAACTATATGAAGTTTTCATATGAGAATAAAGGTTTTTTTAATGCCTATCCAATGGTGGCATAACCTTGTAAAAATTCGGCTTCTTTAAATATTTTTTTTAGGAAAATGTGTAAATTTTGGGGGTACTTATGTAAAGACATAGACCTACGATATCCATATGGATGAGAAATAATCTTTATTAAATTTAAGTCGACCCGTATTTTCGCCCTAGATGATATTCCTATTAGTTCGGAAGTTATCAAAATTTTCCCAAAGGTCCACATGGTTTCATAAGGGGACAACGAAATTTTTAAACACCGATATGGCCGATAAGCCGAGACACCCCAACCTTAAAATCGTCTCTTTAATATATATTTTAAGTTTCAGGCAAATCGGTTCATAAGGGTTGAGATACTTCCCTTGTTAGAATCTTACTTTTTTAAAGGAAAAATATCTACACTCAAAAAAACCCTTGCAAAATAACAAGAAAAACTTGTAACTTTTATTTTTTGCTACCTCCTATTTGACAAGAATTCCTTGTAATTTTACAAGTTTTTTACCAATAAAATTGTAAATTTACAACTTTTTTGGCGCAATAAAACTTACAAGGAATTCTCGTAAATTTACTAGATTTTTTTTTGTAAAAAAACTTTGAAATTTGTAAAATTACAAAAAAAAATTGTAAAATTACAAAAAAAAAAATGTAAATTTCGATCAAAATTTGTTTGTTAAAAAATAAGAAAAACTGTCAAATATTGAAAATGGGATTACGAGACTTTTTCTAATAATTTGACAAGGTTTTTTATTTATGTGTAGGAAAAATCTGAAATTTAGAAATTTTTCTATAGAAAAAAATTATCAGAACTTAGCTTTTTCTAAAGGAAAAAATTCTCAGAATCTAAGGCATTCTTTATATAAAAAATGTCTCAGAACCTGCCATTTTCTGGAAAAATGTTGCAGAATCTGGTAGGAAAAATGTTCAGAAAAGTTTTTTAGAATCTAAGACAATTACCCTATAGAAAAATTCAAAAACATTTTCTATAGGAAAAATTTCTCAGAATTTTACACTTTTTCAATAAGAAAAATATCTCAGAATCTAAAATAAAACTACACTAAAAAAAAAAACCTTGTAAAGTTACGAGGCTATTCTCGTAAAAAAGGAGGTAGGTAAAATTCTCGTAAGATTACGAGGATTTCCTTTGAATGCGCCAAAAATTGGTAAAGAAACCAATTTTATTGGTAAAAATATTGTTTTAAAACCGGAAAAATAAAAATGGTAAACTTACAGGAACCAAGTGAGAGTGTTAAATTCGGCTGTGCCGAATATTGTATACCCTCCAACGTTAAAAAAAATTGCAGGGGCGTTTTTTGTGGGGGGGGGGGCTTGTCGGGGGTCCTTGGGGACAACTTCTCTCTATCAAAAATGTTTACAAATTTAATTACTATGCTTTTTGTACAAAAGGTATACAATTTCATCATTATAAAAATTATTTGCTAATATCCACGCCCACAAAAGGGGGCGGACCAAAAAAAAAATTATTTTCAAATCCCCTGGCTCCAAGTCCAAGACTTGGAACTTTTGCAGCATAAAAATTTTAAATTTGTTTAACAAAAATACAAAAAAAACCTATAGAAAGTTCCCTTTTTTTATGGGTTGGTTTACTTTGTCAAGGTGGAACTTTTTCTCCTCTGGTCCGATTTTGCCCATCTCCGAACTTAACCAGCCTATGAACATAAGACATAAATGTGCCAAATTTCAGGAGTCTACCACTTTTATTTTGGACTGTATCGTGTCTTCCACAGACGGACGGACGGGCATCGCTAGGATGTCTTAGAATCGATCACTGATCAATAATATATATACTTTATGGGGTCCTAGACCGATATTTCGATGCGTTACACACGGAATGACAAAGTGAGTATACCCCCATACTGTAGTTGGAGGGTATAAAAATGGAATGACAAAGTGAGTATACCCCCATACTGTAGTTGGAGGGTATAAAAATGGTTAATTTACAAACCAAAATGGTAAATTTACAAAAAAAAAAAATTTTGTTAAACAACTTAAATCCTCGTAATAAAATTATTTTTGTAAATAACTGTTTTTTGTAAATTAACTAGAATCCTCGTAATAAATTTTTCAAAATTTTGTCAACTTTTTGTTAAAATATTTTTCAATAAAAAAAATGTCCGGGACTTGGAATTAAAAAAAAAAATCGAAAATTTACAAAGAAAAAAATTTTTTTTGTTAAACATAAAACCAAAAAAAAAATTGTTTTTGTTAAACATAAATCCTCGTATAACATAATTTTTGTAAAATAACAGTTTTTTTTTTGTAAATCAACTAGAATCCTCGTAATAAAAACTTTGTTGTAAAATTACAGTTTTTTTTGTAAAATAACCTTTCAAAATGGTAGAATACAATTACGAAAATAAATTTGTAAAATTACCAATAAAACTGTAGTTCTCGTTTGAGCAAAGTACAAGGTTTTTTGTTAAAAAAAGGAAAATTGTTAAATATTGATAGAACGGGATTACAAGGCATTTTACCAGGCGTTTTACTAGTTTTTTTTTGAGTGTACAAAAGAAAATGTTTCAAAATCTGAACCTTTTTTTAGTAGGAAAATGTCTCATATGCCATTTACATATACCTCGAAATCCAAAAAAATGGGATTTCAATGAAAATCCAAGTAAATCCAATTACTTTTTTGGATTTCAAATGTCAAATCCCATACAAAAAAAAACTTGGATTTTGGGAAAATCGTAAAATCGCAATTTAAAATCCCAAAAAATTTCTAGTACTTAATTGTACAACTATGGGTTTTCCCAAAATAATCATCCCTAATGCTTTTTTTTACAACGCTGCACACGATTTTTTATCAGCTGTTGTTGTTTTTTATAAAGTAAAAAAACAATTAAAATTTATTTTTTTTAAACTATTAAAAGATTAATAAAAACAATGTTTAACAATGTTTCATTTAAAATTAACCATTGCAAATGGTAAACGCACAATTTAGTTGACCAATTTGGTCTTCCTAACAAAGAAAAACACTCAATGGTGGCGGCCCCAAACTTGGCAAAAATGTTAATTTTCTTGCATTTAAAGAAGCAGCTCTACATAAAAACACATTTTTTGATATTGTGGTCCCAACATATACTAATGGGATTGAAAATATTGGCTCCGGCAAAGAAAAATCATTCTTTTTAGAAATATTTATAAAATTGGGTAATTTTCCAACTAACAACCCTGTACACAAATCAAAAGAAAATACAGAGTTAGTACAAACAAAATCCCGCTAAATGTCAAAAAAGCATATGTAAACGGTATAGATTTTAATTGGATTTGAAATCCAAATTTATGTGGATTTCGGGGTATATATAAATAGCATATCAGAGTTTCTCAGAATCTGAGACATTTTATATAAGAAAAATTTCTAAGAATTTGAAAACTTTTATATAAGAAAAATGTTTTAGAATCTGAGACTTTTTCCATAGCTTTTTTCTATAGAAAAAAGTTCTAAGAGTTGGAGACTTTTTTTATTGAAAACAGCTAATGATTCTTTTTAGAGGTCGTTTTTAAGTCTGATCGCCATACACTTACGAAAAAAAGCCTACTAAAATAATTGTTTGCTACCTCCTACTTTGCGAGAGTTTCTAGTAAAAATCATAAAAGTTGTAAAAAAAGTTTACATCTCTTATGACGCGATAAAAAATTTCAAGGACTTCTCGCGACTTCTAGATTTTGGGCCACCTGCTATTTTACGAGAATTTGTAGTAAAAATTAAAAGCTTTTTTGTAATTTTACAATTTTTTTACTACTAAAATTGTAAATTAACTACATTTTTTATGCGATATTACTTACAAGAAATTCTCGTGACTTAACTAAATTTTTTTTTTGTAATAATTACCTTTAAATTTGGACATTTACGAAAAAATTGTAAAATCTCAAAGAAAAATTTAAATTTCGATCGAAAATTTTTTGTTAAAAAACAAGGAAAGCTGTCAAATATTGGTAAAATGGGATTACGTGACTTTTTCTAGTAATTTGACAATTTTTTTTTTTAAGTGTAGAAGTTTCCTTATTTTTACGGTTGTTCAATAGGGTGGCTCGTTTTTGGACTTTTCTCTCTGATCAAATTTTAATACCCGTCAAATGTGTCGGTCCCCTAAGGGTAACTCACATGCAAAATATCACTCCGATTGGATCCAATCGAGTTTATAAAAGTATTTTTTTTTCAAAAATCCCAATTTTGAAAAGAAAACTTTTTTTAAGCAGTTTTTGAAAAAAAAAAAAAAATAATTTAATAAAATTTTTTTTGAGTGTAAAATTTTTTTAAATTTCTTTTTTTTAGTGTAAAAATATTTTTGAGCGACTAAAAAAAATTGTTGTAAAATATTTTTGTGACTTACCAATGTTTTTAAAACATGTTTAACGGGCTTTCAACTAATAAATTTAAGGTGAAACTAATCTGAAATTATCGGTTTTGCTAATAACTTTTGAGCTACTGCACCGATCTGGCTGAAATTCAAAACAAACTAGGCCAGGGATCCATTAATATATATTCTAAGCTTCAGCATCCTCAGAATTGCCTTTCGAAAGTTAGCGTGTGTTTTATCTCGTAAATTCACGAAAAACCTTTGCCGAAATTCAGTCTTTTGCTGATAACTTTTGAACCACTGGACCGATTTTGCTGGATTGCAATACCAACCTGACCAGATAAATGCCCAACATATATGCCCAACTTCAGCATGCTCCGTAAAGTCTTTCAAAAGTTAGCGTGTTTTCAACAGACAGACAGACGGACGGGCATCACTAGATCGTCTTAAAATCGATCGAGGATTATGAATATATATACTTTATGGGGTTCTAGACCAATATTTCGAGGTGTTACAAACGGAATGACAAACTTATACATTAGAGCGGAGTGAATTGTTCGGAGCAAAATTTTTTACAAAATTGTCTAGGATATTTGGATTCTGCATAAAATTTTAAGAAAAAATGCCTAACAAACCATGTCTCAAAAATCAGTTTTGACTAGTGTTGTAAAAGTATTGAGTATTTGAGTACCGAGTACTCAATACTGCCTATTTTTTCGAGTACTCAATACTCAAAAGTAACTACTCAATACTTTCAGGGTTGTATTTTTTACTTAAAATGCATAATTTAACCAGTAAAATACAACTACGAAATGCGACTGTGTGTATGAGAAAAATTTTAATAACTTTTTTCTATAAATTTTTTTTTTAATTGATTTAAAATAGCTTAAATTTGATAGTAAGTGCCTTGTTATGAAGCATAAATAGAATTTAGAAGAGAAATAAATATTTTAGAATGCTTTATTTTTAAAGTTTTGAATTTCAAGAACAAGTATTGAGTAGTATCGAGTACTCAGTTGAAAAAGTATCGAGTAGTATTGAGTAGTTAAAAGTAACCACAATTTACAACACTAGTTTTGACCCCCCCCAATTTTCAAAAATAGTTTTGTACGATATACGCCTTTTCCATTAATCAGCAAAAAGGGTATTTTTTTGATCTGGGATCTTTAGATTGTGTACATAGATAGATACACTATGAAGCCATTTAGACATTCCCATTTACAGTTTTATTAAATTCCAAAATCTCGCGATTTTATTCGCGATTTCCATTTTTTAAAAATCACAAAATATGAAAAAGTAGTGTAGTTTGATGAGCGATAACTTCTTAAGTAAATATCCGATTTTTAAAATCAAAATTGAAATTAAAAGCTTAAGTCTTCTGCATTAAACTTGAAAGTTAAAAAAATGCGTTATTAAAAAAATGCATTTTAAATGCAAATGCATTTTTTAGTGCATTTTCGTCAACTTTCACCTCTCTTGATTTTTTTTAATTAACATATTATGAAAGTATGACATTTTTACAAAAAAAATCAGTCATCATTTTAATAGGACACAAAAGTCTTCTATTATTAATATTTTTTTTAAATTATGCCCACACTCAAAAAAAAAAAACTGTAAAGTTAGCAAAAAATTTTGGTAAATTTAACTAAAAAAGCACCTGATTTTGGGCCTACTAAATTTTTAGTTAATTTAACTAAAAATATTTAGCTAACTTTTCGTAGAATGAATGTAGCAAAAAAAACCGTAACTTTAACTTAAAATTTAGCTGAAATTTCGTAACGTTTTTATGTACATATATTAACAAAAAAATTAGTTGAATTCAGCTAAACTTTTTGTTACTTTTCGTAAACTAAAATTTACAAAATATTTTGTAAAAAATTGTAAGTTTATTTTTTCTGTTTTTCATCAGCTTAAGTAGAACTTATGAGATTCGCATAGGAGGCTACACAGGAAATTTCACTTAACAAATTTATTACGAAAAATCAGCAAATTAATTAGTAAAAATTCGTAAACTCAGTTTTGAAGTCAACAAAAAAAATTAATTCAAAATTTGTTCAAAACTAGTATTTTCGTAAATTGAACTTAACTAAAAAAAGTAGTTAAAACGCTGATTTTAACTAAAAATTTGCTAAAACGCCAGTGAACTCGAGTTAACAAAAAAAAATTTGTTAACTTTACAGTTTTATTTTTTGAGTGTAAACTTTTTGTAAAAAATTTTAAGTTTGGTAAATATTGGTTTTAAACACTAACACTTCACTTATTTTTTCTTTTTTTCACAGCATTAAGTTCAGCTTAAGTAGGACTTATGAGATTTGCATAGGAGGCTACACAAGAAATGTTTAAAATTTTTCACTTGACAAAAATGTTACAAAAAATCAGCAAATTTATTAGTAAAAATTCGTAAACTCAGTTTTAAAGTCAACAAAAAAAATTAATTTAAAATTTGTACAAAACTAGTATTTTCGTAAATTGAACTTAACTAGAAAAAGTAGTTAAAACGCTTATTTTAACAAAAAATTTGCTAAAAAGCCAGTAAACTCGAGTTAACAAAAAAAATTTTGTTAACTTTACAGTTTTATTTTTTTGAGTGCATATAAAAAGATTTTTTTTTTTTTTTAAATTTGTTAATAAATGATTTTAGGATTTTCAAATCGTTTATCGATGTACTTTGAAGATCTATAACTCCTTAAGTAAACATCGGATTTTGATAATCAAAATTGAAATTGAAAGCTTAAATCCTCTTGTGTCAATAAAAGAGAGGTGTAATTTACCACTTTTTAACTTTTTGTGGATTCTTAAAAAATTAAAATCGCGAATAAAATCGCGAGTTTTTGGAATTTAATTAAACTGTAAATGGGAATGTCTAAATGGCTCCTTAGAGTATCTGGCTTCATAATAAAAAAAAATCTGAAGACCCAAGTCTAGATTTTTGTTTTTTAGCGCCCTCTAGCGGTGGTTTAGAGCAAAATAAATATCAAATATGGATTCCCCGTACCCAAAAATAACAGGTACACCCCTTAATACAAAATAAAAGCTAAATTTATTAGTAAAACAATATATTCCAAATAATAAGCCCAGCTAAAAAAGTCGTATATGTATCGTGCAAAACTATTTTTGAAAATTAGGGGGTCAAAACTGATTTTTGAGACATGGTTTGTTCGGCATTTTTTCTTAGAATTTTATGCAGAATCCGAATATGCTAGACGATTTTGTCGAAAAAAAATTACTCCGCCCTATTATATATACCCTCTATCACTAGACTATTGGGTATAAAAAATAAGTTTACCCGGGAAACGCTAGACTCTTCCGTTAGTCTTAAATAAAATCATATTAACTAAATTTTATCTAACAGAAAAAACATTCAATTTACCTTTTCTCCTTTCTTTCCTAAATTAATTTTCTATTTTTCTATTTGTGTAAGTATAAATACTACTTTCATTTTCAATTTCATCGGTAATACATCATTTTCCAATCAATAATTTTTCTCGACCTGCTTTCAAATTTCTCCTAACAATCATTCCATTTTATTCATTCATTTCATACTGATGACTGAATTGAATTGAACACTGAACATTGTACAAGACATCACACAATTACAAATTACATTCACAGTAGTTTTGATTGATGGCTTTTATATTAAAAGGCAACCACAAATGCTTTTTAGATGCTCATGTCATGAACAATGCATTTTTTTTTGTTATCAAGTAAATATTACACAAAGTACTTAAAGTAAAACCAAGCAAAAGTAAATAGATTTTATATAATTTTAATTTTAAATATGAAAAAACACCCTGTGGTCAACAGGGTGACTTAAAATAAAAAGATTCCGAAAGCTCTTGTCCTTAGATTGTAATCAATAGATGAGTGCAAAACTCCACTCAAAAAATTATGTCATTAACTGTTTGTAGTTTATTAAAAAGGTATTACGTTTTGTTGTTTTTAAAAGAAAAAATATTTGTTCAATGTTTAGTTTTTTTTAAATGACTATATTTGTTCTTTGTTTCAAAAATAACAACATAAAAAATATCGACTTTCATTAGCATTCAATTTTTAAAGTCATTTATTTTTGTTCTGTAAGTAAAAATAAGTGATTGTTCTTTAATTTTTAATGATTTTTGTACGTTATTTATTTTTTTAATTGTTGGCATTTTTAAAAGAGAAGTCAATAGTTTTTACCTACTTGTGTCAGTTACTTTTTTGTAGACAAAAAATTAAAAAAAAAATATTTATAGAAATATAAAAACATGTTTGTATTCATCTCATCAGAGATGAAATCTCAAGTTTTGTCACCATTTGTGAATCTGCTATTGACCAATTGGAGACAAAATTTGAGATCTGTAGGATCTGATCCGACTACAAAATTTACAAATTCAGAAAATTTCTAAAGTACACTTTTCATAATTTAAAAGTTATAAACAATGGAAAATTTGTAATGGATAGATTTCGACCCAAGAATAGCAATAAGGTTTAAGAAGTGCAGTTTAACTTTGACATTTTTTAATTTTTAGTATCCTGTTTTTTTTGCTGGGATGCAAGTTGTTAAAGTATTCAAGAAAAGAAATAAAAGTTTCTCTTTCCTGTTGTTTTCCTTCACAACATGCAACAAAATGGCAAACAATATAAAAAATTTTAAATTTCCTAACTTATTGTTAGTAATAATGGATAGAATAACTATTATGGCCAAACAATAGAAAAACCATCAAAATGTACAAAAATGATTTTAAAAAAAACTAATGGAACTTGCAAACTACTAAAAGGTAGAAACTTAATACATATCTCAACAAAAACAAGAACATACAAATTTTTATCGACCAAGGACCCATAGAGTTTTTAAATTATTGATCCATAACGGTTTCAAGACATTCTAGCGATATCAATTGTCTGTTAATTTGGTATATCAGTAAAATCGGATAGGTCCTTCTGTGAAAAGTAAGATGCAGTAAAAACCAAAAAACGTGTAAATTTTAAAAATGTGCAAAGTCGATTTTAAGACGTACGGCCGATGTTCGTCTGCAAGTCTGTCTGTGGAAAGCACACTGCAGTCCAAACCAAAAGAGCAAGACTCCTGAGATTTGGTACGAATATTACTTGTGTTCATGAGCTGATAAAGCTTTTAAATATACGACATTGTGTTAGTGGGAAGAATCTTCTTGTTAAAGAACTAAGCCAACCTCTGAAACGCGCCATCCTAAACACATAGAACTTAACAATATAATTTTATCGGTCCTCTTGTGGGCGTGTATGTAAAAAATGATTAAATTGTATCACTTAAGTTCAAACAATTTTTATACACTTGTTTTTTGTGCATTCATAAAACAAATGGAACATTTTTATGGCAGAGAAGTTAAAAAAAAAATAGTTTTGGAAAAAAATATTAAGAAAAAAAATTTGGATGAAAAAAAACTGTTTTAATGAAAAACAAGTAAAAAAGTTAAATTCGGCCTTGCCGAATGTAGTGATACCCTCCACAATTTCAAAAAGATTATTGCAAAAAACTTTATTTAAACGGAAATTACTTTTGAAAAAAAAAAATTTTTTTGAAAAAAAAAATTCCGCGAAAAAATTTTGGTAAAAAAAATCCGCGATTTTTTTCTTTTTTTGTCAAAAAATATGTTCGTACTTGTTTAAATACCATTTGGTGTTTAATTATGTTCACATATGTCAACCAGAAGCCGAATTTAAGCATTTTGTATTTTTAGGTTATGTTGAATGTACTGAAATTTTTGAGGTGTGCTTACATTTTCGTTCATAACTTTTGAACCGCTGAACCGATATCGCTCAAATGCAACACCAAACTTCTCGGGAGAACTTCCAATAAATATGTTAAGTTTCAGTCATCTCTGTGCAATATTTTGTCCGCGAGAGCATTTTCCACAGACAGACAGACAGACGGACAGACGGACATCGCTAGAATGTCTTAAAATCGATCGGGCATCATGAATATATATACTTTATGGGGTCTCAGATCGATATTTCGATGAGTTACAAACGGAATGACAAACTTATATATACCCTCTATCACTAAGTGGAGGGTATAAAACAAAGACTAACAAGACTTCCGACTCATTTTGTTTTGCTGTCAGAAGACCTAACTGTTTGAATGTATTTGAGTTAGGTCCTCTTTAGTATTGGTGCGCCTAACTTTTTTCAACACAGACCAAAAATATTTTCACCATACACAGAGTTACTTTTGTTTTTAGATATTTTTTTTTTGTTGCAATTTGTTCATTAAAACAAGTGAGGAAGCATTTATAAACATTAAATATAAGTGTGCAAGGTGGTAGTACCAGCACAAATGCATTTTGCAATTAAAAAAACCAAAAAAAAACAAATGTAATTTAATTAAAATATCAACTCTGAATTTGTTTTTGAAATTTACCACAACTATTTCACCACCAAATAATGAGAAATGTCAATTAAAAAAAATATTAAAACTAATCTTTTTTGTGCAAAAAATCTGAGTTTTTATCGTTGTTAAAAAAGCCAGTGACAAAGAATGGCTGAGAAGAATATTGTTAAGCAAGTTTCCCGAACCAATTGTCAAAATACATCCAAATGAAAAACGTTTGAAGGTGCCAAAATCAATTTACTCGACCTCTCCTTTGCTACAAAATGGATTTTTTCGGAACGTTGGAATACCTACATATACGGCTTTTACCAATGTTAAAGATAACGATAAGGCCACTTCGGTAAAGTAATTATCGCTACCAATACCAACCAACGACGTTCGCTATGAAATCAGCAAAATTGGACCCCGCAATTTAATTTTATGATATGACACCTATAAAATCAAATGGCTTCACACTTTGGAAGTGTTTTAAAGTTTGTTTCTAAAGAAAAATAAATTACAGTTTAATACATATTTACATAAAGAAACGAATTGGTATTTTTTATTGCAATATTTGCGATTTATTTAGGTAAATGTTTTCTATATAATTGTAAATACATATATTTTGGTTCTAATGATTTTTTTCTATTAAAAAGTCAGATTCTGAGACATTTTTTTTACAGAAAAAGTTTCAGATTCTAAGACATTTTTCCTATAGAAAAAGTTTTAGATTCTGAGACATTTTTCCTATAGAAAAAGTCTCAGATTCTGAGACATTTTTCCTATAGAAAAAGTCTCAGATTCTGAGACATTTTTCCTATAGAAAAAGTCTCAGATTCTGAGACATTTTTCCTATAGAAAAAGTCTCAGATTCTGAGACATTTTTCCTATAGAAAAAGTCTCAGATTCTGAGACATTTTTCCTATAGAAAAAGTCTTAGATTCTGACACATTTTTCCTATATAAAAAGTCTCAGATTCTGAGACATTTTTCCTACAGAAAAAGTCTCAGATTCTGAGACATTTTTCCTATAGAAAAAGTCTCAGATTCTGAGACATTTTTCCTATAGAAAAAGTCTCAGATTCTGAGACATTTTTCCTATAGAAAAAGTCTCAGATTCTGAGACATTTTTCCTACAGAAAAAGTCTCAGATTCTGAGACATTTTTCCTATAGAAAAAGTCTCAGATTCTGAGACATTTTTCCTATAGAAAAAGTCTCAGATTCTGAGACATTTTTCCTATAGAAAAAGTCTCAGATTCTGAGACATTTTTCCTATAGAAAAAGTCTCAGATTCTGAGACATTTTTCCTATAGAAAAAGTCTCAGATTCTGAGACATTTTTCCTATAGAAAAAGTCTCAGATTCTGAGACATTTTTCCTATAGAAAAAGTCTCAGATTCTGAGACATTTTTCCTATAGAAAAAGTCTCAGATTATGAGACATTTTTCCTATAGAAAAAGTCTCAGATTCTGAGACATTTTTCCTATAGAAAAAGTCTCAGATTCTGAGACATTTTTCCTATAGAAAAAGTCTCAGATTCTGAGACATTTTTCCTATAGAAAAAGTCTCAGATTCTGAGACATTTTTCCTATAGAAAAAGTCTCAGATTCTGAGACATTTTTCCTATCGAAAAAGTCTCAGATTCTGAGACATTTTTCCTATAGAAAAAGTCTCAGATTCTGAGACATTTTTCCTATAGAAAAAGTCTCAGATTCTGAGACATTTTTCCTATAGAAAAAGTCTCAGATTCTGAGACATTTTTCCTATAGAAAAAGTCTCAGATTCTGAGACATTTTTCCTATAGAAAAAGTCTCAGATTCTGAGAGATTTTTCCTACAGAAATAGTCTCTGATTCTAAAACATTTTTACTATAGAAAAAAAGTCTAAGATTCTGAGAGACTTTTCCTAGAGAAAAAGTTTTAGATTCCTAGTAATTTTTCTTATAGAAAAAGTCTCAGATTCTGAGAATTTTTTTTATAGAAAAAGTCTCAGATTCTGAGACATTTTTTCTAAAGAAAAGTTCTCAGACTCTGAGACATGTTTTCTATAGAAAAGTTCTCAGATTCTGAGACATGTTTTCTGTAGTCTAAGATTCAAAGACATTTTTGCAATAGAAAAGGCTGAGATTCTGAAAAATTTTTCCTATAGAAAATGTCTCAGCGTCTGAGACTTTGTTTTAATTGAAGAAGTCTCGGATTTTTAATTTTCCTGTAGAAAGTTTCAAATTCTGAAAAATTTTTCGTAAAAAAAATCTCAGATTAGGATATTTTTCAATAGAAACTTGTTAAGACTTTCCGAAAAAAGGTACAACCACACAATTTTGCAAAACTGATGCGACATCAGGATCCTCGTTTCCTTGCCCTCAAGCTTACATTGCTTAAAGGAGTATGTCTTTCGTAGAATTATTGCCAGTACGGAAAAACAGAACTCCACAGAAAAATAGGCAACTAAAAGATACAAAAGAAACAACGCTTAAGGCTAGAATCTTAATAAAAAGGAAATTAAAAGCAATAACTACCTTTAATTATGTTTCTATTCCTTGTCTAATGTTTTCATCCCCTCTTTTTAACCGCAATCTGGAAAAAAAAATTGAATTTTGTACGTTTTTGAGCTTAAAAAACACAATTTATTAATTTTAAATCAAATATATATTAGATTTTAATATGCTTACCAAGTTTATTGTGCAAAAAAACAAAAATCCATAGAGAACATGCAAAAATATCCCGAAATTCGATATTTTATCAAAAAAATAAATATTTTTTATTTTTTGTTTATATGTTCAATACAAAAGTCATATTTTTTTATTTCACCACACTTTCACAAGTGTGTTGAATACACAGCACCTATATGTGTGAATTAATTTTGTGAGGTTATGTAGAGTCGGAGGTCTTGTTAGTCTTTGGTATAAAAATTGTTAATGAATAAGAGTTTTTGATGAGAAAAAATTATGATGACATAAAAAATTCTGGTAAAAAAAAATTTGAATGAAAAAATACTTTTGATGTAAAAACTTTATGGACGAAAAAAATGTTGCAAACATAATATAAAAACAAGTAAGAGTGTTAAATTCGGCTGTGCCGAATCTTTTATACCTGTTTAAGCCAAATGGTCACCCTACTTATGGTCACCCCTTTTTGAAAGCCGTGTTTTATATCGGAGTAATTGACACCTAGGCGGCGCCTTTGTTATTATATATTTTCTTTTGTTTTTTAATTCTAAGTTTAACGAATGCCATTGAACAATAATTTAGCGTTATCGTTGTAATTTTTCGATACCATAAAGTTGTCTTTTTTGTTCGCGCTTTAAAAAACCTTTTTTTATTTTTGTTAAATTTAAATTGTTAAATTTGTTTATCAAAATTTGTTAAATAAACAAGGAAAGTATTTATACTTCACCACATTTTATTTGAGAAAAAACAATCATTCGTGTTTTTTTTGGTTTATTTTTCTTTTTGGTTCCAGACTGCAAGCCAGACATCCATTGTCACCCCCCCATTTGTTGTTGATTTTATAAGGATTCACTTGGAATTTTTTATTGGTCCTAATCGAACCGGATTGCAGTGGAACCTTCGTTGTTGGAAAGCCATTAAATAAGGTGAAGTAACTTTCAATTTCCTTTTGAAAAAATCCTCATATTTTCCATTAAAATTTTTTTATTTGATAAAAAATTTTAAGGAAATATTTTTTGGAGGTAAAAAAGGAGTAAAATATACTCCTATATATAAAAGAAATAAAAAGTAGTGCAAAAAGACATAAATTAATTACTTTAGAACCACTCTGTTTTTACTCCGAATTTGAAATACAACTCTGAGTTTTTTGTTGATCTGGCAACACCATACGATCATCTGTTCATTTGATCATCTGTTGCTGTCACATTAATTTTTCGTTTGTTTACTTTTTAATTCTTTTTTTTTGTGTGAATTTATTAAAATTTAATTGTGATTTTTTTAAAATAAATTCGATAAAAAATATAAAAATAATCAAAGAAAAATATTTGTGAGTGGGTGAAAATAATTTAAAAGTGAGAAAAGTACCAAATACAACAAATAAAAGTGGTAGAACAATTGATAAAAAACCACTGAGATTCTGTGTATATTTCGATACAGTGAAGGGCAAAAGTTGTCATATATTTTATTTTTTAATTTTTTTCAATAACAATATTTTTTATTTTGCCTTTTAATAATATCTGGTGAGTGTTTGGTATTTTAAATTGTTTTTTAGATTTTTTGTTGGAAAAAATAAAATTTTTGGAGATTCTTTTTTGGATTTTTAAATCGTTTTTCGACTTTTGTACAAACTTTTTGTTAGAAAAAGGTATTTTTTGTTGATTTTCAATCAATACTTGCTGAACGTGAAATAGTTTTCGCTACTTTTTGCGATTTTAAATTCAGATTTTTGTGATTTTTTCTTGTTTTTGAGGACTTTTTGGTGCTGTTAAGGTATTTTTGGATTACCAAGCAACGTTTTTTGTTGAAAAAAGGATTCTTATTGATTTTTAATCAATATTTTTTGGAATTTTAATCGTTTTTACTGGCTGTGTTTGATTTTTGAAGTAAATTTTTGGTACTTTTTAACGTTTTTCGAATTTTAAAACAACTTTTTGTTGAATAAAAGGTTTTTGTTAAATACCAATCTATATTTTTCTTGAAAATTCGATCTATTTTCGTGATTTCAGCAGTTTCCATTGAATTTTTTTGTAAATTTATTAACATTTTTAAATTTTATTCGGGAAATTTTCATTTTGTTTGGAAAAAAATGGTGAAATCTGGTCTTTTGAAGAAGTTTGAAAAGCTGGCTGCTCTTTTTATGGAGTTTGAGGATGACTACACTAACGCCCGCCCTGCCAACCAGACGTCTTTCGCTATTGACGTTGAAAAGGAGGAATTTAAAGTGTTGTGGGAAAAAGTAAGGGTGTCTTACGAGACTTTTGTGACCTCAAATGAGGGTAAAGATTCTGAAGCGAATTGCCAGGCAGCAAAGCTGATGTTTAAGGAATGTAGACTGGCGTACATTACCTGTGCTGCACAAATGGGCGAACAACTTCAGAGTTTTATAAGCAAGCCGATGCTTTCTTCAACTCATTGTGGTGGAAATTCAACTGGGGTAACTCTGCCCGTTGAAAATCGTCCACCTAGTCATCAAATGAAGTTGCCACCGTGTACTACGGAAGTTTTTCATGGTGATTACCAATCCTGGCCCACTTTTAGGGATATGTTTTCTGCAGTCTATCTTAAGGCGAACGGTTTGTCGGACGTCGAAAGACTGTTTTATCTTCGACAAAATACCAGAGACGAAGCCTTGGAGATTGTAAAGAAATCTCCTCTTACTAATGAGGGTTTTGAGACTGCTTGGAAAAACTTAAGGGAAAGGTACGAAAATAAACGCATATTAGTCAACATTCAATTAAAAATTTTGTTTAATTTAATTGAAGTCAAATCGGAGTCGGCTAATGAGATAAAACGGTTGCAAAGAGATATCAATAATTGCATTTCGGCGCTCCATACACATGAAATTGATATCGAAAATTGGGATCCTATTTTTGTTTTTCTTTGTTCGATAAAATTGCCCGACTTAACTTTGTCATTGTGGGAACAATCGATCAGAGATAAAACAGAGATTCCAAAGTGGAACGAAATGGATGATTTTCTCACTTCTCGTTTTCAGTCTTTGGAAACCGTATCCGGAATCCGCTCAAACCCGACCAGGCATTCTGAAAAGTCTGCCACGAATAAAAATTCTCATTCGGGGAATAATTTTCATTCGGGTAATAATTCTCATTCGGGGAATGCTTCCTTTTCAGGAAATAATTCTTTTTCAAAGAAAAAAGTGAGGACTTATCAGGCAAAAGTTACAAGGAAATCATGCCCAACTTGTTCTAAGGACCATTTAGTGAGATTTTGTCCCAAATTTCAGAAAATGTCACCGGAGGAGAGATTTGTGATTGTAAAAAGAAACAATCTGTGCCTGAACTGTTTGAGTGAAGGCCACAAATTAAGTTCCTGCCAAAGCAATTTTAGTTGTTCGGTGTGCAAATTAAAGCACCATACGTTGTTGCATAAGAAGGTTGAGGACAACACCACGGCTGATACGGGACCAAGTACGAGTCAGGCGGCTGCACAGGGTACATCGGTTCAGAATTGTTTTGCGGCGACTTCAAGGCAGATTCTTTTGGGGACTGCTGTCGTAAATATAGAGTGTCGCGGCGAAGTTTTTTCGGCCAGGGCGCTTATTGATTCGGGTTCTCAGGCAACTTTTGTTTCGGAAAAGTTGCAAAGGAAACTTCGTTTGCCGGTTAGGGGTATTAATGCTCAGGTTTCTGGATTGAACAATGCTTTGGCAGGATCGGTACAAAAACTCTGTTCGTTTGTTTTGAGCTCTCCGGTGAATAGTCAATTTAAAATCAAGGTGGATGGTTTGATTCTACCTAAATTGACTGGAAATTTGCCGTGTGAATCGATAGATATTTCGCGTTCGTCATCGTTGTTTAGTTTGAAACTAGCTGACCCCAATTTCTCGAAAAGTGGTCAGGTTGACCTCTTGATTGGTGCGGATATTTATCCAAATATCATGCGAGAAGGGGTCAGGCGAAATATTGTTGGGAATTTAATGGCCCAAGAAACCATTTTTGGATGGATTTTGACGGGGTCAATTCCTGACACAGCACAAGGTGCTTTCACAACTTGTGTGTCGTTTTACACAGAAATCGGTCTGGACAAGCAGTTGGAAAAATTTTGGACATTGGAAGAACCCCCAAAGGCCTCAGAATCTTCGCCGGAAGATGAATATTGTGAAGATCACTTCCAAAGGACGACAAAGCGAGATTCTGATGGGCGGTATATTGTTTCATTGCCTATTAAACCGCAATATTTGGTTGATAGTGGCTTAGGTTGTTCGCGTGAGAAGGCTCGGCGGCAGTTTTTGAGAAATGAAGTATCTCTTCTCAAAAATCCGACATTGAAGACGGTGTACGATAATGTTCTTTCGGAATATGAGGTTTTGAACCATATGGCTCGGGTACAGCATGATGATTCGGACTTTTTGGGGTCATTTTATTTGCCACATCATGCTGTGTTCAAGCCTGAAAGTTCATCCACGAAGGTTAGAGTGGTTTTTAACGCCTCAAGTCGTACGTCTTCGGGCCTAAGTCTAAACGATATTTTGTTCACGGGGCCTGTCCTACAAAATGATTTAATGTTGCTGATAATTCGATGGCGTTTTTACCGATACGTTTTTAATGGCGACATTGAGAAAATGTATCGTCAAATTCTTTTGGACCCAAAAGAAACTAAATTTCAGCGAATTGTTTTTCGTGAAAACCCGAATGATGAGTTAAAGGATTTCGAGTTGAAGACAGTCACTTTCGGGGTGAATTGCGCTCCGTATTTGGCTATAAGGACGCTACATCAGTTGGCCTCCGATGTGGAGGAAAAATGGCCTCTTGCTTCAAAGATTTTACGTCACATGATGTATGTGGACGATGCTTTGGCAGGGGCTCATGATGTTTCTTTGGCGATTGCGGCAAGGGACCAACTGATGTTAGCACTAACATCGGCTGGATTTTCAATGAGGAAATGGACCTCAAATGATGAAAGAATTTTACATGGTTTACCGGCTGATCACCTTTTGAGTGAAAACTTTTTGGAAATCGATGATGAGAGCACCACAAAAACATTGGGTATTAGGTGGAACGCAAAATCGGATCGATTTTATTTTGCTACGTCGCCAATTCCTTTTAAGGAAAATTTTACAAAGCGAGAGGTTTTGTCCATCATCGCTAAACTTTTTGATCCCGCTGGTTGGCTAGGCCCGATAGTCATTATTGCTAAAATGTTGATGCAACAGATTTGGAGCGAGAAGACTGATTGGGACGATTTTTTAACTGAGGAAAGTTCGAAAAAATGGAAACAATTTATCAATGACTATGGGGCCATTGATAAAATTACCATTTCTCGCTGGGTTGGATTTGAACCGTCGGCCTATTTAGAGATTCACGGCTTTTCTGACGCCTCTGAAAAGGCATATGGCGCTTGCGTATATGTTCGCCTACAGGATAAAACCGGCGCCATTCAGTCGCATTTGTTGTTGGCTAAGTCTAGGGTAGCTCCACTAAAAACAGTTTCTCTACCTCGATTGGAACTGTGTGGGGCTGCTCTTTTAGCAGATTTAATTGATACGGTCAAAAAAGACTTCAAATTTGATGAAACCCGAACCAAGTTTTTTACATGGAGCGATTCAATGATCGTTTTGGCTTGGCTCCAGAAACCGTCCAATACATGGACAACTTTCGTTGCGAATAGGGTTTCAAAAATTGTTGGTAAAACTGACAAAGATTGCTGGAGACACGTTTGCTCTAAGGACAATCCAGCTGATTTAATAAGTCGAGGGGTTCGTCCGCAGGATTTAGTCGATAATCCTCTCTGGTGGTATGGTCCATCATGGCTCCGTGGTTCAACGGACCGTTGGCATTCTTCGTCTGCCAAAGAGTTTGGAACAAGAGAAGAAGAACGTAGACATCAGGCCTTTTTTGTCTATTTTAAGTCATTTTATGATTTGCTAAAAGACTTTTCTTCTTACTCAAGAGCATTGCGTGTTTTGGCTTTGGTGGTTAGAGGTTGGAAATTAATTCTTAAAAAGGAGATTAGTTTTTCGACGCCTGAAGTCACTCCAGCTGAAATTCAGTCAGTAAAGGAGAAACTGATTATAGTATCACAAAAAGCGTTTTTCGCGAGTGAATACTATAAGTTATCAAACGATGAACCTATTTCGGAAGGTAAATTGTTAAATTTAAATCCCTTTTTGGACGATAAGGGCATTATTCGTGTTGGCGGCAGGTTGGCAAACGCGCCTGATTTAACGTACAACGAAAAGTTTCCTATCGTTTTACACTCTGGTTGCGAATTTTCTCTACTTTTTGTTACTTATCTTCACAAGATTACGTTGCATGGAGGAAATCAGTTGATGTTAAGGGTCCTAAGGACGGAATTTTATATTCCACATGCCAAAAATCTGATAAAGAGGGTAATAGGCCGTTGCAAAATCTGTACAATACAGAAAAAGGCAACTCAAAGTCAGATTATGGCAGCCCTCCCAACATCTAGAACGGTAATTTCACGTCCGTTTACTACCACTGGGGTAGATTTTGCTGGTCCTTTCGATATTCGAAATTACACAGGTCGAGCATGTTTAGTAACAAAGGGCTATGTTTGCTTATTTGTTTGTTTCGCAACCAAAGCGATTCACTTGGAAGCGGTGAGTAGTTTATCTACTCCAGCGTTTTTGGCCGCTTTTTCAAGATTTGTTGCTCGACGTGGGTATCCGACAGACATGTATTCGGATAATGGCACAAATTTCGTTGGTGCCTCCAAAGTTTTGAAGACAGAATTTAGAGACTTTCTTCGATGCTCAAATTCTGCAATAAATTCTGAATATGGACCACAGGGCCTTAATTGGCATTTTAACCCGGCCAGTGCGCCTCATATGGGAGGCCTATGGGAAGCGGGTGTAAAGAGCTTCAAGCACCATTTTCGTAGAATAGCAGGTAGCTTAAAATACACCCTGTTGGCTCGCATTGAGGCTTGCCTAAATTCAAGACCTTTGTGTCCTTTGGCCGAAAATGTTGATTGTTTGGACATTTTAACTCCTGGTCATTTTCTTATTGGCGGCCCACTTTTAGCTCCACCTGAAGTTGAAATTTCGGAAGCCCCGATTTCCATTACTAATCGATGGCAGCGGGTAAAGGCTTTAAATCAACGTTTGTGTGTCAGGTGGAAAGATGATTATCTGAAAGATCTTCAAAAACGAAATAAATGGAAATTTATGCAGAAAGATCTTGAAATCGGTGATATGGTGGTTATTCGTGAAGACAACTTACCGACTAATGAATGGCGATTAGGTCGGGTAGTTAAAATTCACATGGGTAAAGATGGTCACGTCAGAGTTGTAGAGTTAAAAACAGCGCGTGGCTTAGTTACAAGACCAGTTGTGAAGCTTGTAGTTCTTCCAACTTGTTAGTCTTTTTGCTTTTTTTACTACTTAAATTTTCTTTTTAGCATCATGGTCTCGCCAAAAAAATATGCTGAAGGTCGTCGTACCACCGCTAAGATGATTTGTCGGGTCTGTTTGAAAGACCACCCCTTACGCTTTTGTAAGAAGTTCCTGCAGGTGGACTACAAGGAGAGGATGCATTTGGTATCCGTCTACAAATATTGTGCTGGTTGTTTGAGCCACGACCATACCTGGCGTACTTGTGAGAGTACGGGAAAGTGCAAGCGCTGCGGTGATATGCATCACACGCTTTTACATAAGCCGGGCAAAAGACCTCGTTCGTCTGCCCCAAAGAAGGAAAAACTATTGAAGCGTTGCCAACGGGGACCTAGTTCGTCGACCCGCCCAAAGAGTAGAGGACCTCGTTCGTCCCAAAACTCAGCCAGGGGACCTCGTTCGTCCGATGGTCAAGAGAGCGAAAGACCAAGTTCGTCGAAAGCTCTTGTTCCTCATCATTCGAAGAACAGCTCAAACACGCGGCGCAAGAGTTCCAGCGATAAACATCGATCCCACAATACTGTTTCTGCCCTAGCTACCTACCACATAAGCGAGACTATTTTGTTGAAACCGACGGCAATGATAAAGATCGTGTGTAAAGATCGGTTTATTTTGGTGAGAGCGTTAATCGATTCTGGCTCTGATTGCTCTATCGTATCGGAAGAGATAGTTCGCCGGCTTGGTGCCAAGAAAATTGCGGTAGCGTCGGGAGAGAGGTGTTTACTTACGATTAAGGGGAACCATGGCCTCAGTGAAACTATAGAGGTCTATGCTGAAGTGAGACGAAGATATAGCGTGACGACTCCATCCAAGAAAATAGACCCAAGAATTGTTGATGAGTTTCCGGGTCTGCAGTTGGCTGATCCACAATTTCATGTACCTTCCCCGGTCAATGTGGTTCTTGGCGGTGATGTTTACGCGAGGATAATGCGAAATGGAGTTTTTGGTGGTTCTTTTGGCAAACCCTTAGCCCAATTTACCATTTTTGGCTACATCATTTCTGGGTCCTGTTCTCCATAATGATTACAACTGTAAGGAGCATATTTTTTGACCTTTTTGGACCACGATGCATAAACATAATTTTTTTGTTTATTATTTTAGTTTTTTTTTTACCCCCAACATATTTGGGTTTTTTTGCCTACTAAACAGATGGTAGCTGTTGGATTTTGAAGTTTGCTGCTGGCGGTTTAACTTCTTATTGTTTTGAATTTTTATTAATATATTATTTTTATTTTCTTTTATTTTTTTTTTCTTTTCTGTTTTAAATAAAATGGAGTTTTTTGAACCGATAATTTGGAGTTCTGGTTCTTTTTCTCTTCTTTTATTTTTTGTCTCCTAGGTACTCCTTGTACTGGTATTTTGTTGCAGTACTGCAAGGCGGCCGGGATGTTTAAGCCAAATGGTCACCCTACTTATGGTCACCCCTTTTTGAAAGCCGTGTTTTATATCGGAGTAATTGACACCTAGGCGGCGCCTTTGTTATTATATATTTTCTTTTGTTTTTTAATTCTAAGTTTAACGAATGCCATTGAACAATAATTTAGCGTTATCGTTGTAATTTTTCGATACCATAAAGTTGTCTTTTTTGTTCGCGCTTTAAAAAACCTTTTTTTATTTTTGTTAAATTTAAATTGTTAAATTTGTTTATCAAAATTTGTTAAATAAACAAGGAAAGTATTTATACTTCACCACATTTTATTTGAGAAAAAACAATCATTCGTGTTTTTTTTTGGTTTATTTTTCTTTTTGGTTCCAGACTGCAAGCCAGACATCCATTGTCACCCCCCCATTTGTTGTTGATTTTATAAGGATTCACTTGGAATTTTTTAATACCAATGGTTCCCAACCTTTGATTCTCGCCCCACTGGGGGGCAATTTGAAGGTTCCAGGGGGGCAACAAGCAAATTTTTAAGATTTTTTTAGTCAAATTAACTATAAAAACTATTTTTTTTTAGCAAAATTTACTACAAAAATATTGTTAATTGCTTAAATTTTTAACTAAAAACTTGGTTTAAATGCTTATTTTACAAAAACGTTGCTTAACAAGTAGTCATTTTTCACTAGAAACAAAAATTAGAAAAATTAACAAATTTTGCTTGAGTGTAGGGGGGACAAGGCAATTTTGTAGAATTAAAAGTGGGGCGTGGCATAAAAAAGGTTGGGAACCATTGTTTTATACCCTCCAAGTCCAGGGGTGTTTTCTTTTTTGTGGGGGGGGGGCGGTGTTGGTATTCGGTATTGGTAATTGGGGGGCAAATTTTCTCTCGAATATGTATTAAAAAATTCATTCTTATGCTTTTTGCACTAAAGATATGCAAGTTTATCATTATTTAAAAAAAAATTTCACGCACATAAAAGGGTGGCGGACCGAAAAAGTTACATTTTCTAATTCTCTGGGTACAAATGAAGGATTTTAAACTTCTTGTAGCATAAAAATGTTAAGCAAAAACATAAAAAATGATGTTAAAAATTGTATTTTTCAGAGGTTGGTTTAGTTCTTTAAGGGGGAACTTTTTCCCCCTTGTTCGATTTTGCTCATTTACGAACTTAACCTGCCACATATTCGTGCAAAATGTCGGGAGTCTAGCTCTTTTATTTTGGACGGGATCGTGTCAACTACAGACGGACAGACGGACGGATGGAGGGACATTGAAGAATGTCTTAGAATCGATCACTGATCATAAACATATGGGGCCCTAGACCTATATTTTGATGCGTTTCACACGGAATGACAAAGTGAGTATACCCCTATACCGTAGTAGGAGGGTATAAAAATGTTTGATGAAAAACATATTTTAATGAAAAAAAAAAAAATAAAATTTGGATGAACAAAAAATTGCAGAAAATGAATGTTGATGATAAAAATATTTTTGATGAAAAAAAATTATACTACGTTTCAAGGGTTAAGTTGAAAAAATGCAGAAGAAAAGTTGAATTTCTAAAAATTATACACATTTCTTGTATTCCCATACCGGTTTCAAACACTCCAATTAGTGTTATCATCAGTAGGATTTTAAATATCGGTTTGTCTTGTTAATGGAATTTGTTTTTTATTTATGTACACTCAAAAAAAAAGGCTTTACTTAAACCTTGCAAAAATTTTCTTCAAAATAGTTTATAAATTTTCCCACAATTTAGTTAATTTTAACTAAAAGTTGGGAAATTTTCTTAAGTGTTAGGACAAAATTTGAGTTCATGTACTGTTAAATAGTCCATTATTTTCCATAAATAAAATTCCCAAATACATGGAAAAAATTCTTACCGCCAAAGAAATTTTCCATAAATATATGACAAAAGTCTTTATTTTTAAGACATATTCCTCTTCTTTAGTTTTAGGACGTAATTTTCTACCAACTAGTTAATTTTCTTAGATTTGAGAAAGTTTTTTCCACATTTTTAGTAAAATTTTAAAAAACTTAAAATGGCGATATCTCGAAAACTAAGCCAGATAGAGCAAAATGGAGGCCATTTTTGATTCTTAGAATTTCCATAGTATCGCCGGTCCTCTTCACATGTGTGGACCCCAATGGGTCCTAACTTTGGATTTAAAAAAGTTGGCATTCCCGAGAATTTTAAAATACTCATATCTCGGTAAATAATGCCAACACAACAAAAAGTATTTTTGTAGCCCTTAACACGGAGAACAAGGCTGCCAAATACCGAAAAGGTCTTCGAGTAAAAGTTTTAAAGTTATCGAGTTTTTAAATTCTCAAGACCCCGTGGTCACCTAAATTCACGTATCTCAAAAACTAAGCAAGGTAGAGCGAAACGGACAAAAATTTTGGATCAAAATATATTAAGATTCTTAAGGAACCCAACTGGATCTGTGTCCATCGGGGTCTGAACCTATCGGACCGAACCCAATGGGGCCTTCATGTGTATGAACTAAATTGAAAAAAAAAATCCCATTTTTTAGTTCAAATTGGCATAAATTAAAATTTCTTTTCTTTCCTTTTTTTAAGAAAAATATGAACTCAAAAGAAGGAAAACATGGCAAACATGGGAATTTTTCTTATTTTATATAAATTTTTATATATAGCTGTAGATTCTGTATTATGAAGATTTTTTTTCGTTTTACTGTCCAAATTCAGAAATCGGATGACCTTGTTTCTAACAACTTAATTTTATTTTGTTCGTATTAATTATTTCTGTAAAGTAATACTTTTTGTTGTACAATATAAAATTTAAAAAAAAAGTTAAGTTCCAACACAGGAACAAAATTGCTACACTTGCATCATCAGTGCTTTACGATTGTCACACTCAATATTATATATCCGACTTTTTTCAAAGAAAATGTTCAACACTTTTGGAAATTTTTCTTAATTATTTTTAAATTTTCATAATTTTTCTGAATATTCCAAACTTTATCATATTTTTTTTTTTAATTTTTCCAAAGGCTGTCCATTAGGGATATAACCAAAATAGGAACCTGTCATAATCGTATGGGCAATTTTATACTGATAAGAAAAAACGTTATCCGGGGACATTTTGGTCCAAAAACCTTCGGCACCGATTGCAATTTCTAAAACACCATAAATTTACATTTTTTTATGTTTTATGGTGGGATTCCTTCCCATCCACCGTTTCTTGGCTTTTTGTCATTTTACAACAAAAATAAAACAATAACAAATTTGTAAAATGGTTTTCGACACTAGAAATACGGGTTTTCCGAATAATTAAAAAAAATATTAGCGAAAACTTCATCGCGATCGGTGCCGAACCTTTTTTAACATTTATTTCGTATTCATATGGACATCGTAGCTCTATGTCTTCATATAATTACCCCCTAAAATTTTCACATTTTCATGAAAAAAGTATTTAACGAAGCCAAACAAAGGTTATGCCACCGTTGGATAGGCACTAAAAAAACCTTTCTTCTCATATGTAAACATTATATAGTTTCTTAGAAAGAAATGGCTGAAAAATCCAAAAAACGATTTTTTCTCCATTTTTTGACCCATGTTTTGAACCCCTAAATCCCCGATATGGCCGATAAGCCGAGACACCCCAACCTTAGAATTGTCTCTTTTATATATATTTTACGTTTCATGCAAATCGGTTCATAAGGGTTGAGATACTTCCCTTGTCAGTAAAATACACGTAAAATCACGTTCTTCAGTTTTATTTGATTCTACGAAATTATAAATACCCGGGTGAAAATGACCATGTATGTTCATATATGATGCATATATGCATGTCCATACAAGTGCATATCCGTAATTTGAGGGTACATGTACATTAGAGTGTCCCTTATTTTGGAAATGTTGGAAATCTTGAGACGGTACCCGCTCATTTTTTTCCTTTTGACTTAAAAATAACTCAGGAAAAATTTTACGCCCCTAGGACCACGCCTTCCCTACGCGACGGGGCCTTAAAGAGCGGGGCCTTAAAAATCATTTTTCCATACAAACCAAAAAAATTTTTTTTTGATTTTTAATTTTTTTGTTATTATTTATTATATTACTTGGTTTGCTTATTCACGACAAAAAATTTGATATTGGTGGGATAAGTCTTTCAGCGCTAAAAAATTTTTCGCAAAAAAAAATTTTGAGCCGCCGGGGTCCTACAGTAAAAAATTTTTAAAAAATATTTTTTCTTAGTTTTGACCAGCAACGGGTTTAGCTGCTATGTTGCTTTAAATGATATATATTCATAAAAAAATATTTTTTGTATCTGTGACATCTTTATCGTGTTCTAAAAAAGGGTAAAAAATGCATTGTTGATTTATTTCGATACACGATAAAGATGTCACAAATATGAAAAATATTTTTTTTGGAATATATATCATTAAAAACAACATAACAACTAAAACCGTTACTTTTCAAAACTAAAAAAAAATATTTTTTAAAAATTTTTTACCGTAGGATCCCTACGGCTCAAAATTTTTTTTTCGAAAAAGATAAAGATGTCACAGATATGAATAATTTTTTTTTTGAATATATATCATTTAAAGCAACATAGCAGCTAAAACCGTTGCTGGTCAAAACTAAAAAAAAAAATTTTTTAAAAATTTTTTACTGTAGGACCCCGGCGGCTCAAAATTTTTTTTTGCGAAAAAATTTTTAGCGCCGAAAGACTTATCCCACCAAAGTCAAATTTTTTGTTTTGAATAAGCAAACCAAGTAATATAATAAGTAATAACAAAAAAATTAAAAATCAAAAAAAAATTTTTTTGGTTTGTATGGAAAAATGATTTTTAGGGCCCCGCTCTTTAAGGCCCCGTCGCGTAGGGAAGGCGTGGTCCTAGGGGCGTAAAATTTTTCCTGAGTTATTTTTAAGTCAAAAGGAAAAAAATGAGCGGGTACCGTCTCAAGATTTCCAACATTTCCAAAATAAGGGACACTCTATTGTACATTAATGATCATACATTGTCATACATGAATTTGTATGTAAATTTTTTTTTTTTGTATTTTTTCCATAAAACGTCGAATATTTGAAATTTTTTCAAATATAAATAATTTGTACTAATTTATGACACTGATTTTTTAATAAAAACTTACGAACATTTTAAAAATATACTTTGGACTTTATGATACTTTAGGCTAATTAAAGCTTCGAAGAATTAACCACTTTTCGAATGAATTCACAAATAAAATACATTCGATTTTTATAGTCACTGAATACAATTATCTTTAAATATCAATATTTCTTGGAATGGATTCGATTTTTACCATTAAATCGAATTCTTGTTTATGAGAATTTTAAAAACTGAATGCATTCTTTATTTCATTTATTTATTATTCATGAGACTTTTAAAAATCGAATTTATAAAAACTTACGCATTTAATTTCAAAGTCGAATGAAAAAGAAACCGAATTCATTCTATATTTTAAAATCAAATGTAAATTCATTCGATAAATTGTGATTGGGGAATGCAATCATAAAAGTTTAATTCCTAAAACCAAATCTTATTAAGGGATGAAATCCTTCGCAGACCTGACAGTAATACCGTCAGAGTGTTCGAATTTTCTTCTAAATTTGGTTGATTACGTTAGTGCCGTTCATATTCGCCTATAGAATACAAAAATTATAATCAATCTTGATGATGTATGATCATTATTGTCCAACCGAACGACTTTTTCAGACTGACCCCATACATGAACTTCGTCCAATTTTGCAAAGTTCTGCCGAACCCAACCTTTAAAAAAAAAAATGTTTTTAAGACATGTATGCTATGCAGATGCATAGCATATATGAAGGAGTATGACATATACCTATCCACACATAGTTGCATACATTTACATATATGGAATATTACATTACTTGTGTATGTACATATATGCTCCCATATATGACATACGTTTCCATATATTGTTCATATACTATCATACATGGAATCATATATGAGCATGTATGAACATGTATGAACATACATGGTCATTTTCACCCGGGTACATACAAAAAACGTGAGAGTATTAATGACTCTACTCAAATATGAGTATGTAATAGTGAAATTTTGAAAAACGAAGAAAATTTTATCGTGTATATTTCCTGAGAGTTCATCCAATTTTCCGACTGACACGTCTTTTAATACACGTCTTTAATTTATTTGTTGGCAATATTCCAAAGTTCTTCCAAATTATTTAGATTTTTGTAGAATTTTAACATTTTTGGAATTTTTTAGTTTTTTTTTTTCTTATTCTATTTTTTCCTGAATTTTTCCTATTTTGTCCCGAATTTTTCTATTTTTTCTGAATTTTTTATAAATTTTTCTGTTTTTTTTTTTTAATTTTTCCTAAATCGACACAGTAGCTCTTTCTGCTGATTTGAAAAAAAGTATTTTATGACAAAAATATTTGCGTCGTCTGAAATTAGAAAATAATACATTTGTCTTAAATTCTACGTTTGAGTTTGTGCTGCCTCAGAAAATTTTTCTACTGCCTTATCAAAATTTTCTGCTGATTCTGCAAAACATTTTACTTAAGTGTAGGTCAATTTGAAATATTACTTATAAATGTCTTTGAAACAAAATCATTTCTCTTGTCCGAGTTCATAGTTCATTCCAGTATTAGCTTATAACAGGGCCCTTCAAGTATTTACTTGGACTCATTTCATATTTATCTGTCAATTTTTAAAGCATACTTACCTAATAACATACTTACAGCTGAAAACAAGAAAAAAAGGCACCCACATTTAGACAACATGCAATATTCACAAAAGAAAACAAGTATTGTTTGTATTTGTTAAGGACATATAACACCGTCCAACATTTAACTTTTTACCAATCTGAAAACAACACAGGGTTATTTTTTCATTTTCTCTTTACTAAAAACTTCAATTAAATAGAAAATTTTAATCTTAAGTGTGGTAATTGAAAAGTGCTGATGATGTATAGAAATTAACCGAAAGCTATCAATTCGTCATGTTCCCAACTTTCGGTTACTTTTTATATATCATCAGCGCTTTTTGATTGTCACACTTAATGCATGTCTGATTAAAATCGTCTGACATTCAAAAAATATCGATTAAAATTAAAAAAAAAAAAGATATATAAAGTTTTAAATTGATATTTTTGAATTGCAATAGATCTTTTACGAACTTTTATTAATTTTTTTTATCAACGTTAATTAATGGCCCTTACCACAAGAAAACAAAAAGTCTATTTTAACAAAAGTTTTATTTTAAATTTCAAATTTTCAATACATTTTTTGAAAGTCAATTTTAAAAACAAAAACAATTTGTATGGAAATAAAATTAAAAGCTCATTTTAAATTTATTTTATTTTCTTGTGGTAAGGCTGAATGTTTTTAAATTTCAAAAAATCTTTTTCGAATTGAAATTGTTTTCATAGGAATTCCATTTGATATTTTTTAAGTATGAATTATTCTTCTTTTTCTGAATTTCAACTAATATTTTCAAAAATTCGTTAGTTTTTTTTTACGAAATTTAATTGGTTTTTTTTCGAAATAATTTTTTTTTTATATATATGAGGCATTCCACACCAAATGTCCAGCGAAAAAAAACAGGTGTACCATAAACTTCTGAATAGGTTGTATGGATAGCCCTATATGGAACTTAGAAAATTGCGTTTTTGGTTTTTCAATTTTTCAAAAACTGGGCTTAGGAGGCGTGGTCAAATATTGGAAAAATGGTCAAATTTGTGGCGTGTTGCCTTGATTAAATATTTATCACATTAAAACGGAATGCACCACAATCTCAAAAATTTACATTCTTATATAATTTTGTATGGGCTATCGATTAAAATTTTTTTTTTGGAAAATTTTCAGAACCCGTTCTGAAATTTTCCATTTTTTAAAAATGTCAATTTATTAAAAAAACATGCCACTTTTTTTTCTTTTTTAAATTTTTTTTTAAAGTTTAGATGTTTGTCCATCCACACAAAGAAATTCGTTTTTATTGAGAAAATCTAATTTTTTTATATTTTTTTTTTTGGTCTTTTTCAAATTTCAGCTGCCCTTTTTAGAATTTAGGTTTTCCATTCTTAACGAAATAAAATCGTTTTTTGTTGCACGGTGTTATTACTTATATACTTATATATTGATGTCGACATTTTGGCCATAATGGTGTATTTTACAAAAAAAAACATGACGAAGGACATATATTGATGGTTTTTTTTTTTATATTTTTAAAACATTGCAAAAACTAAATTAAGAGGATTTCTATTTTCTTTTTTAGAATTCATTCAAAAAAAAAACAAACCTACACTTAAATACATCAATACAGGCTGACAATGATGTTAGAACACAAAATTTCTAAGTTTTTGTATTTTTTTTTAGAGTTCACTTCTTCAAATATAAATCTCTTACCCCATGTTTTGAAAACTTTTAAGAAAATTTGTAAAAGATCAATAGTAGTTCGAAAAATATCAATTGTAAAACGAAAAATATCAATTGTAATTCGAAAGTGATCTATTGTTTTTTTCTCTAAGTACAGATCGAGCTCGGGATCTTACTATATTTGTTATTAGGGTTCAAGTTGAAAAAATGCAGAAAAAAGTTGAATTTCTAAAAATTATAGACATTTGTTGTAATTTACAAAACGGAACTAGGATATTTCCCAAGAATGAGAAATATCCTGGCTTACAAGAATTTTAGAGAAAAGGATATTTCTCCTGGAGGAAAAATATCCTTTTAAAGAATGTGTAGTGTTTACCTATTGTTCTGTTCTGGTGCGGGTGTGTACCTATGGTTTGTCCGTTCTGCGCGGACGACGCCTGAACCGTCAGGCTTATAGAGCCTACTTTAAGAGAAAAAGAACCCGTCTTCTGAATGGTGGGGGGACTAACATGAAAATGAAAAATAAAACAATTATGTTTTCTTTTATGCGGGGCGACAGCACTTCTGTCGCCCGCTCACTCATTAGTCCATCTTTATTTACTTGTATTTTCTCTATTTATACCTTAAAGTAAAACTTAACACTAGCTTAAAACTAGGTCAATAAAATAAATGGCTAAGGCAGCATAAATAATTTAAAGCTAGTTGCATAAATAATTAAAAAATTATTAATAAACAGAAATTATAAGTAACCTAAATAAATATAAAATAACTAAAACCTAATCAAAAAAAAATCTTTAACCCTTATGTGCTAATGTAGGAATAACTTAAAATAATAAAACTCTAAATGCTACACAACACATTTCTGGTATTCCCATACCGGTTTCAAACATTCCAGTTAGTGTTATCATCAGTAGGATTTTAAATGTCGGTTTGTCTTGTTAATTGAAATAGTTTTTTATAACCTACACCACTCTATGGTACAGGTTATAATGAGTTTGTGCTGATGTTTGTAATTACCCGAAATATTGCTCCTAGACCTACCTTCAAGTATACCGATAGACTCAGAATTACTTTTTGAGTCGATTTAGCGATATCCGTCCGTCCGTCCGTCCGTCCGTCTGTCCATCTGTCCATCAATCAGTTTAAGCACGATACAGGTAGCAATTTTCAATCAATTGACTTAAAATTTGAAACTTAAGCATCTTTTGGTCCAAGGACGAAGCCTATTGAAATCGGAAAAAATCGGTCCATGTTAAGACCTAGCTCCCATACAAACGTCCCCTTTGGATTAGGCTTAAATTACTCTAATAACCGTTTTATAATAGATATCGCTTTGAAATTTAACAGGTTGTATGCACGAATCATCATTCCAAATTTCAAAGGAATCGGGTCAGTCCTTCTGGTAGTCCCCATACAAACCACCCTCCCGTTATTCACATTATTCCCTCAAAATTCATAAAAATGGAAATATTTGATAAAAATTTTATTTTTAGGTGTTAAACGTGTACTTTAAAAACCTAATCAAATTGGAATATAATTGGACCATTTTTGGACTTAGTCCCCCATATAAAAATTTCGACCGATATTCAGTTAAATCGGTCTATTAACAAAAAATAAATCAATTCCACTAAAATTTGATCTGTGTGTGTTTTTAACACTAAATGAAGATCTAACAAAAGATAGATCCAATCGGTCCATATTTGGACTTGGGACCCGTTTTCCGGAAAACACTGGTGTAGGATATTGATATTGGTCGGTCTTGACCGACTATAACTTTCTTACTTGTTTAGATAAGTGAATATTTATAGTTTCTACAGAACAAATTTTGACAGTTTCCAACACTACCATTAAATTTTTAGCAATCTCTACCTCACCTCATACTTTCAACTGTTCTGTCTTTTACATTATTTCGCAAGGGTTACAAACATTATCTGAAGTGTTTTATAAAATTGTATGGTGATTTTTTTCTTTGACCAAGTTAACCCTCTAACTCTCGTCTTAAGGGGTCATTTTTGTAATTTTTAAAAATACATACAAGTGTATTAAAGTAAAATTTGATGGATAAAATATTTGTTGAACATTTTAACCCTCTAACTGTCTTTTGTTATAGACTTTTATGTGTTTCTTAAAAAAACGATAAAAATTAACCAATAAAACGGGAGCTAGAGGGTAATTTGGTCAAATTAAAGAATTATCATAAAATTCTTTAATTTCATTTTAGTTATTAACAAGTAGAAAAGTTAAATTCGACTTTGCTGAATCTATGAATACCCTCCACAATGCCTTTTTTAAAGGATAATGCATTTTTTAACATGAAAAAAATTAACAATTTTGATTAGAAATATTTTATTTTGAGTAAAAAACTCTTTTTTTTGTCATTAAAAAAAAAAAATTAATAACTATTTTTTTTTTTTTTAGTGTAAAACTTTTTTGAGTGTAATGTTTTTTTTTATGGTAAAAATATTTTTTTTTTTTTTGAGTGTAAAATTTTTTTTCGACTGTAATTTTTAAGCTACCAATGCTTTTAAAACTAAACAAATTTAAATCATTGCTTTAAAACTCAACAAGTTTGAAAAGCATTGTTAAGTTACCGCCAATGCTTTTAAAACTTGTTTAACACGTGGCATTTAAGATGAAACCAATAACTTTTAGGGGGCCCCCGTAGGCTAGTTGGTAGCGTGCTAGCCTTTCAACGTGGTGGTCGTGGGTTCGATTCCCGCCAGAACCCTTGGTTTTTTTCGCTACAACGAGATGACGGTCATTGTTACCAGTTTTCGGTTAGGGTGAATTTATTAAAAATGAGTTGTAAATAAATGGAAAGAATAAATAAAAATAATTGATCAAGTGATCAAAACTATTATTATTATGAAACCAATGCGAAAGTCAGGGTTTTGCTTATAACTTTTGAACCACTGGACCGATTGAGCTGAAATTCAACACCAAACAGAACTGGGGAACAGTACACTCAAAAAAAAAATATTGTAAAACTAGCAAAAAAAATGGTTAAAATTAGCAAAAAAAACTGTAGTTTTGGACGTTGCAAAAATTTTGGTAATATTAGCAAAACCATTTTGCTAATCAAAAAATTAGGAAAAAAATGGTAAAATTACAAGAATACCATTTTAGTTTTCTAAAAAATCAACCTTGTAAAAATATCAAAAAATATGGTAAAATTACCAAAAAAAAATGGTAAAATTGAAATAGATAAAAAAATTTGTAATTTGGTAAAAAAACTGTTTTATTTAGTAATTTTTTTTCTCTGATTAGTAGTTGAATTAAAATTTGGTGAATATACTAAAAAAAATTTTGCCTGTTTTTGAGCACCACATTCTTTAAATGTAGTAATAGCAGCATGTTACTTCAGTTGTTGGATGGTTTCTTCGGCTTGATGGTGGCAGCATCTTCTTTTGCCTTCTTCTCAGCAGCTGTAGTTGCAGTAACTGGACTTCCAACAACATCAAAATCCAAAATGATTTTTTTTTTTCACTTAAACACTTTAAACAAAAAATTTAAAGAACAACACTTCACTTTTTTTATTTTTTTTGCGTCATTTTTTAGCTTAAGTAGAACAAATGAGATTTGCGTAGTAGTCTACACAAGAAATTTCTTACATTTTCAGGTAAAATTTGTAAAAAATTAACAATTTTTTTTCGAATTTTTAATTTTTTTCACATGTATTTAAAAAAAAAAATAAAAAAAACTTTTGGATATTGAAGATTAGATATCTAACTATGTGTTAAAATTTTTAAAAAATAATTTTTCAAAATTATTAACTTTTTATTAACAATTTAGGTGGCAAATTTTAAAAAAATTTCCTATAAAATTAGCAAAAAATATGGTAAAATTAGCAAAAAATATGGTAAAAAATACTAAAAATTGTGTAGCCTATTTTTGAGCGCACATGCAGTTGATGGATGGCTACTTTGCTATGGTGTTGGCAGCATCATCAATCTGCAATGATTTTTTTTTTCACACTAGAACACTTGAAACAATTTTTTTTTTAAACTAAGAAAAAAAAAATAAAAATAAAAATTATTACCATTTCTTTAAGGAAAATACTAATATTTTTGCTAAAATTATAGTAAAATAAAAAAAAAAACTAGCAAGAAAATATAGTAAAAGTACCACAAAATTGTTGTATTTTACCAATAGTAAATTGCAAAAAAATACTGTAAAAGTTAAATTTTTACAATTTTTTTTGCTAAAGTTTGGTTGAAGTAAATTACAACACCTTTTACTAATATTTTGACTAAGTTATTTTTTTGAGTGTACAACAGAACAGAACAATACATGCCAAGTTTCAGCAGTCTCAGTATTGTCTTTCGAAAGTTATCGTGTTTTTTATATCGTAAATTCGCGAAAACCCCTTGCCGAAATTTACTCCTTTGCTCATAACTTTTGAACCACTGGACCGATTTGGCTGGATTGCAATACTAACCTGACCATGTAAATGACCAACATATATGCCAAACTTCAGCAGTCTCTGTAAAGTCTTTTAAAAGTTAGCGTGTTTTCTACGGACGGACAGACGGACGGACGGACATCGCTAGATCGACTTAAAATCGATCGAGGATCATGAATATATATGGGGCATTCTATGTCAAATCGGACACTTTGAAATTTTTTTTTTTAGATTTTCCCAATTTGTTTACAGTTTTTAGTATCCTTCGAAAACTCCTTCGTGGAAAATTTTCATATATTTTTGATGACCCGTTCAAAAGATATCGAATTTTTAAAAATTGGTAGTTTACTCCTTTACTCAAAGTTCTTTTTCTCATAACTTCTTCAATAATGGTCCAAATTTTAATTTTTTTTTTCCAAATTTTTGTTTTTTACGTACTTTTTAAAAAAAAAATCCCAAAAAATTCTTAAAAGCGGTCTATTATGCGATTTTTAAGTTTTTAAATTTAAATCCCATTTTTGTAAATGTTTGTACTCTTCGATTTTTTTAAATTTTTTTGTGTAAAACTTCTATCGATTCTACAATTTTTTGCCCAGGAGGAGCGTGGGATAACGATTATTACTATTTTTTAATTTTTTTTGAAAAAAATTTATTGTAAGTTTTTAATCTTAAAATAATTTTTATACCCTCCACTCTAGTGATAGAGGGTATATATAAGTTTGTCATTCCGTTTGTAACACCTCGAAATATTGGTCTAGGACCCCATAAAGAATATATATTCATGATCCTCGGTCGATTTTAAGACGATCTAGCGATGTCCGTCCGTCCGTCCGTCCGTCCGTCTGTCCGTCTGTCTGTCTGTTGAAAACACGCTAACTTTTGAAAGACTTTACGGAGGCTCCTGAAGTTTGGCATATATGTTGGGCATTTACCTGGTCAGGTTGGTATTGCAATCCAGCGAAATCGGTCCAGTGGTTCAAAAGTTATAAGCAAATGAGTGAATTTCGGCAAGGGTTTTTCTGGAATTTACGAGATAAAACACACGGTAACTTTCGAACGGCAATTCTGAGGGTGCTGAAGTGTGGCATATATATTTTCCGTTCCTCTGGTCCGGCTCGTTTTAAATTTCAGCCAAATCGGTCCAGTGGTTCAAAAGTTATTAGCAAAACCGTAAATTTCACACACAAAAAATTTTTTTTTCCATGAACGATTTTCATTGTATTTATGAACAAATTCATACTATTTATTACTTTTTCATAATATTTATAAACTTTTTCATAGTATTTATGAATAAATCATAATATGTGAAATTTAAGAATTTTTAACATTTTTCATAAATACTATGAAAAAGTTTATAAATATTATGAAAAAGTAATAAATTGTATGAATTTGTTCATAAATACTATGAAAATCGGTCATGGAAAAAAAAAATTTTTTGTGTGCAGATTCGCCTCACCTTAAATTCACGTGTTGAAACCCCGTTAAACAGGTTTTAAAAACAATGGTAAGTCACAAAAATATTTTACAACGCATTTTTGTCACTCAGAAATATTTTTGCACTAAAAGAAAAAAAAAATACTCGAAAAAAATTTTACACTCAAAAAAAATTTTACACTCAAAAAAAATTTAGTAAATTATTTTTTTTTTTTTCAAAAATTAGTTAAAAAAAAAAGTTTTTTTAAACAAAATAAAATTTTTCTAATCAAAAATTTTATTTTTTTACTCTAGAAAAATTTACTATAACTTAAAAAGAGCATTGTGGAGGGTATTCATACACCCAAAAAAAAACGTGGGTATTCAATACTAAAAATTTAACTAATTTTAGTCCAAAAGGACCTAGTGCAGAAATTGGTAACCAATACTAAAATTTTTAACTAATATTAGTCAAATCCAGTAAAAATTACTAATGTTAGTACTTTGAAGATACTAAAATTAGTAACGAATTAGTAGATTTTGGTACAATATCACTTACTAAACCTTTTACTGTAGAATTATTTTGAGTGTAGATTCGGCCAAGTCGAATTTAAATTTTCTACTTGTTGCTGCTCCAATGGTGCGTCATAGAGGGGTCATTTATAAGACCGACACCCATTAATTTTTACGTCTTAACATTTCTTTGGAACAAACTAATACCCTATCTCCAATTTCTAAGGGGGCTCCCACACAAAACAACATTTTTTAAAAATTTGCTCCAACCGCTCTAACTGCCCTGATAGTGCTCTTAGAGCAACAAAATGTATGACCGACCTACAATATTTTTTTAGTCCAAACATTTTCTCGGAACACACCTACCCTCTATCTTTAACTGTTAAGGCGGTCCCCATACAATTTTTTTTATTTTTTGTAAATTTGTTTTATTTAATCAGCTTCTACCGGTCCAATGGTGCGTCCGAGAGGGGTCATTAGTGAGACCGACCCCCATTTATTTTTACCCTACAACGTTTTTTCAAAACATACCTACGCGTAGGTATGTGGGTCGGTTATACATTTTGTTGCTCTAAGGGCACTATAAGGGCAGTTAGAGCGGTTGGAACAAATTCTAAAAAATGTCGTTTTGTGTGGGAGCCCCCTTAGAAATTGACGATAGGGTATTAGTTTGTTCCAAAGAAATGTTAAGACGTAAAAATTAATGGGGGTCGGTCTTATAAAGGACCCTTCTATGACGCACCATTGGAGCAGTAGAAATGATTTTAAGTTTGGAAAATTACAATAAAATTTTTTCAAAAAATTTTAAAAAATAGTAATAATCGTTATCCCACGATCCTCCTGGGCAAAAAATTTGAAGAATCGATAGATGTTTTACACGAAAAAATTAAAAAAAAAATCGAAGAGTACAAACATTTTCAAAAATGATATTTAAATTTTATAACTTAAAAATCGCATACTAGAGCGCTTTTAAGAATTTTTTGCGATTTTTTTTTAAAAGTACGTAAAAAAACAAAAATTTTGAAAAAAAAAATTTGAAATTTGGACCATTATTGAAGAAGTTATGATTAAAAGAAGTTTGAGTAAAGGAACAAACTACCAATTTTTAAAAATTCGATATCTTTTGAATGGGTCATCAAAAAAAATCTGAAAATTTACCACGAAGGAGTTTTCGAAGGGTACTAAAAACTGTAAACAAATTGGGAAAATCTAAAAAAAAGGTTTTTCAAAGTGTCCGATTTGACATGGAATGCCCCATATATACCATCACTAGAGTGGAGGGTATAAAAAAGGACTCAAATGACCCCTTAAAATGGCAATTAGAAGGTTAATATGTTTTAAGAAAAAAACAGCCATACAATTTTACTGAAGCTCAGATGTGTTTATTTATAGTCCTTTGATAAAAATTTAAAAATTTCAGTGGGTTATAAGTGTTTGGCATATTATTCATAAACCTTTAAGATGGTACACTCAAAAAAAAAAACTTGTAAAATTACAAGAAAAGTTTGTTACTTTTTTTTTTGCTACCTCCTATATGTCAAGAATTCCTTGTTATTTTACAAACTTTTTACCAATAATTTTGTAATTTTACAAGATTTTTACCACAAAAAAATTTAAAATTTTTTTGACGCGAAAAAACCTGCTAGGAGGTTTCGTAATTTTACTAGATTTTTTGCTACCTCCTATTTTATGAGAATTTCTAGTAAAAATTACGAACTTTTTTGTAATTTAACACGATTTTACCAATAAAATTGTAAATTTACAACTTTTTTGGAGAAATAAAACTTACAAAGAATGCTCGTAGATTTTTTGTAAAAAATCTTGTAAATTTGTAAAATTTCAAGAAAAACTGTAAAATTACAAAAAAAAATGTAAATTTCGATCGAAATTAATTTGTTAAAAAACAATAAAAACTGTTAAATATTGATAAAATAGGATTGCGAGACTTTTTCTAGTAATTTGCCCAGTTTTTTTTCAGTTGCATTTAAATATCTTTCTCTGTTTAAAAACATATTTCTCACCCTGTCATCTAACTTAAAAGGGAAGTCTCCCTGGTGTCACCCTCCGACCTTCATGAAATTTGGATATGTTGTTAAGAACGAAAATTAATTCGACACGGATTTTTTTTTTGCGGCCCAAACTCATTTTTAAGGGGGGGTCGATTTGTATGGGGGGAAATTGAACTTTTTCAGTTTTTTGCGATTTACGCCTATTTAAACAAAATTAATATAGGCATGTGTGATATCAGATTAAAGGTATTAAAAATACCTATCTCGTGAAGCTGACAACGGGCCAAAGAAGTTAATATTTTTCGATTTATTAACAAAAATGTCCTAAAATTTTGGTATTTTACTCAATATGACGAAAAGTTGTGCATGTTTGGGCACATTCTTAGCACACGTAGATAGGTTTTCCAAAGACCTTTCATTTGGTATGTAACATTACCCTAAATATGAATTTGGGGCGCTAAAAAAATACTTGTCCCTTTATTTTTTCTGATCTACAAAATAAAACCAATTCCATAAAGATCCGCGGGTGACACTAGGGAGACTTCGCTTGTTAGTTTGCACAATTGCTGCAAATTTGTTTAACAAGATTTTTTTTTAAAAACACAATAACCACTTGAATTGAAAAATAAAAAAAAATAAAAAATAGATGGGAAATAACCTCCATCTCCTCTATCCATCCATCCAACCTCTATTTATCCTTTCAAGTGGTTATTGATTTTTTTTTATATACATTTTTTTATTGCATTCAGCCTTACTGCCTCTTCCTTTTGATTTTACAACATTTCTATTCTATTATAAATTTGAAGTGTAGATGTAGAATAATAAAAAAAAACAGAAAAGGAAATAACATTTTTCATTTTATAAAAATTTCTATATAAGTATCTGTGTGTATATATTTAAGGGTTTGGGTGTATGTTCTTTTATATGAGGCATTCCACACCAAATGTCCAGCGAAAAAAAAACACGTGTCGCACGAATTTCTGAATAGGTTGTATGGATAGCTCTATATGGAACTAAGAAAATTGCGTCTTTGGTTTTTCAATTTTTCAAAAACTGCGCTCAGGAGGCGTGGTCAAATACTGGAAAAATGGTCAAATTTGTGTCGAGTTGCCTTGATTAAATATTTATCACATTAAAACGGAATGCACCACAATCTCAAAAATTTACATTCTTATATAGTTTTGTATGGGCTATCGATAATTTTTTTTTTTTTTTTTGGAAAATTTTCAGAACCAGTTCTGAAATTTTTTATCAAAAATCCGGCCACTGTTTTTTTTTTTTTAAATTTTTTTTTTTTAAAGTTAAGATGTTTGTCCATCCACAAAAAAAAAATCAGAAACACGTTCGTCGTTTTTTTCGAGAAAATCGCATTTGAATATTGAATTTTATGACAATTTTGGAATTTCCTTGTATTTTCTTGTTAAAACATGGCGTATGAGTAACAAATTTTTGCGAAACCAACGAATTGATCCCATTTTAATTGTTTTTTCATGTGTGCACTGTGGGCCAGCATCCCTGAATTTTGGCCATAAATAGACCGCTTAACCTATATGCCAAAAAAGTATTACATATGGGTGTTAAAGGATCGCTGATCACGATTCTGGAAAAAAATTTGAAAATTCAAAATGGCGGATCCAAAATGGCGGACATGATTTTTTAATTCTTTGCTTATTGTATTTACCATAATTATTGCCGATGTCTTTGGGGTCGTTAATAACGAATATGAGCTCAGACTTTTAAAATTCAAAATGGCGGATCTAATATGGCGACAAATTTAAATTTAAGATTTTTTATATGTTGTCTCTTTTTGCCAAAAACTTATATTTTAATGGTTTTTCGGATGTTAAAACTGATTTCGGAATTAAGGATTCCAAATACAAAATGGCGGATCCAATATGGCGGATATAATTTTTTAATTCTTTGCTTATTGTATTTACTATAATCATTTTCGATGTATTTAGGGTCGGTAATTACGAATATGAGCTCCAATTTTTTAAATTCAAAATGGCGGATCCAATATGGTGACAAATAAAATAAAATATAATTTTTTTTTTTCTATGTTGTCTGATTTTAACGGTTTTTCGGATGCCAAATCTGATTTCAGAATCAAATATTCAAAATAGCGGATCCAATATGGAGGACAAGATATTTAAATTATTGATTAATATCACTAGGAAATGATTGCGTAACACGAATACGAACTCATTGTCAGACTTTTTGAAATCAAAATGGCGGATCCAAAATGTAGGACATGGTATTTAAAAAAAATGTACAATGTATACATTCCTTAGTTTTTATAAAACCCTCTTTTTGCTTATATTAGAAAATTTTAATAAAATATTTCTCTTTTAAATACGTCATAATGTTAATATATCCAGTGGGACATTTAAGAGAGAACTCTTTTATTTCCAGTTAATATTTGCCATCCTAAATGTACAAATACTGCTACTAGCTTACAATTTCACAAAAAATATTTAAAATGCTATCGCCAAAATATGACCGCTTAAATGCGTTCCCATTTATAATGTTTAGCACTAGCTGGTCGAGTGACTCAAATTTTTTGTTCATGAGTGATAAGTGAGTGAAACATTTTTTGTGTGAGTGATTCTCAGTGAGTGCCATTTTTTAGCGTGAGCCAAAATTGTTTAATTGTATTGATATATGCCCGCTTACATGCTTTCCTAGTTTTAATTTTAGCACTAGAGATGGACGCTGGTCAGGCGAATCACGCGTGATCGAAAGTGAGCTTGTCTCAAATTTTTTCTACGTGAGTGACAAGTGAGTGAGACATTTTTTTCGTGAGTGATTCCTATTGAGTGCAATTTTTTTGCGTGACTCAAAATTATATAAGTGTATTAAATTAGTTTTATAATTTTTTCATGTTTAAAATGTTTAGCGTGAGTTACGCGTGAGCGTAAGTCACACGTGAGTGGTGTTTGCTTACTCACGTAAATAGTGAGAAAGTGTGAGAAAAAAAACGATTGATGTTTTTTTTTTTTCGAGAGCGTGAGTGAACGTGAGTCAAAACTCACTCACGCGCTCATCTCCAGTTATCACGCCAATGTTGTCAAAGTGGGAAATTTTTTATTAGGAATCAATAGAAACAAAAATATCAAAAAATTTTTGAAGTTCCATTGTAGGGCATTTCTAAACGCCATATTTTGGTTTATTGCCTCTATATCAAAAGATTATGAACGGTCCAAAGGGTCGCAAAAATGTGAATAGAATAGGCGGATTTTTACAAAAGTATGAATTTTCATAATTTATTAAAACAAATACATACTTTTAGCTTACTTTTTGGCAGTTTATCTCATGTGTTGGACTAACAGGTATATCTTTAAGAGAACTTCGCAGAAAATTGGAAAAAATATTGTGTTAAAGTACAAAAAAAAATATTTGTTTCATAAATAAAAAATATAAAAAAAATCTCAAACTTTAACTTTAACCTCATGCAAAAAAAAACTTTTAGCTACAGTAAAAAGATATTTAAGGTGCACAAAATTCAAGATGTTGACATTCTGAAAAAATATTTTTAAATATGTGTTGCCTTACAGCCCTTATTGGCCAAAAAATGGAAATCCTGGCCCACAGTGGTGTGGTACAATATAGAGATGGGCGTGAAAGCGATTTGACCCACGCAAGAAATATTAAAGTCACTGACGACTCGCTAATATTTTTAGTTTACATGTGCAATCACGTGAGTCAATTTACTGTTACTCACGCTCACGCAATTTTTGATTACGCTCACGGTTGCTCACTCACGTTGATGATGATTTTACAAAAATAATAAAAACATCAAATTTTCTATGAAAACAAAGCACTGAAAACGGAAACTCAAAAAAACAGTAAAATTCCAAAAAAAAAAATAGTTAAAAATCACAAAAACTTACTTAAGAAAAATTTTAAGCATTCACTCATCTCGCTTAAATGCTTAAATGCGTAAAATGCTTAAATGCGTAAAATTGATAAGATGCGTTTATAAGAGTTTTTTTTTAGATATGCATCAATGTCCTTCTGACCGTTTATATCGAAAACAAATCGTCCATTGTTAAAAAAATTTGTTTTAAGATTTTATAAAGATTTCAATTTAAATTAAAAAAAATACAGAATTACTCGCTTATATGCTTAAAACTGGTAAGAGTAGTTTCATACAAATTTTACTGAAATATCAACAATAAAATGAGTTCAAAATCTTAAGATCACTTGATGTGCGTTTATAAGAGTTTTTTATGTAAATGCATCAATATCCTTCTGATTTATTTAATATTTTGGATAAGTGCATTTAAGCGGGAGCAATAAATCGGACACTACATTATAGGTACATATACTTTAACGTTCAACATTTAAAAAAATTGACTCGCAAGTCACGTACTAAGCTATTCACGATATTAAAGAGGTAGCGTGAGTAGAACATTTCGTGAGTGATTAGGAAGTCAGTTTTTGAAAATTTGAAAAACCAAAAACGCAATTTTCTTAGTTCCATATAGGGCTATCCAAACAACCTATTCAGAAATTTACGGGACACATGTTTTTCTGTAGCGGGACATTTGGTGTGGAATGCCTCATATGTGTCGCTTTGTTAATTTACAAATGACCTTGAATATGTTGGCAACACTATAGTTTGTAGTATACATATAGATATGAATGAATGGATGTATACATAAAAATATGTGTGTATATTTTTTTGAAAACCCAATTGGCCAAAATATTTATAAATTTGTGACCCAACACATTTGTCAATAGTGATTCTTAGATAACCACCTAATCTGTCCCTGTATATTTTCATTGGGAAAAATAAAATAAATTCCACTTAATCATTTTCTTAACAATAAAGCTTTATAGGTCCTTTACCGTCACTGATTTTTTTTTTTCAAAAATTGTTCTGTTCTTCAAAAAATTACCTACCAAAATGTTAAAACTTGATTTGACTGGCTGTCACTCATCATTTGCCTGGCTATTGAAGACAATGAAATTGATATGAACCTTTAAATAATTAGGAAGCTATTTCTAAAAGGATTAAAGAAACCTAAATAAAATACTAATTCTTCACAAAAAATTTAAATTTCTGATTAATTTTTTGTTGAAAAATAAAAAATTATTTTATGACCTCGTGCTTATATCCATCCGTTAATCTGTCTGAGAAAGAAAGCAAGATGCAGTCCAAACCAAAAGAGTTGTAAATTTGTTAAATTAGCAAAATCGGATCCGTCAGTCTGTGGAAAGTTAAATGCAGTCTAAACCAAAAGAGTTGTAAAGTCTCCAGAAATTTTTTACAATAATGAATTATGTAAAGTTTAAATTGACGAAATCGGACCAGGAGGAAGAAGCTTCCCTCCGAAGAAACCTCTGAAGAACGCCAACTTGGACCAATTTGATAAATAAAATTTAACATTTTCTGTTCGCCCCTTTTGTGGGCGTGGAAAAAGTGATAAAATTGAAAATTACTTAAGTGCAAAACAGTGCTTTTACATTTTGGAGGATAAATTTCCGTAGAGGCGAATTTAATACTCTCACTTGCTTTTTTGTGAAAAATTTTTGTGAAAAAAATTGCGAAAAAATTTTCAATAAAAAAAAGAATTAGAAAAGTTAAATTCGAGTTGGTCGAATCTATGAATACCCTCCTCAATGCCCTTTTTAGTGATAGTAAATTTTCTAACGTGAAAAAAAAAATTTTTTTGATTAGAAATATTTTATTTTGTGTAAAAAAGCTTATTTTAGTAATTTTTGAAAAAAGAAACAAGTGAGAGTGTTACATTCGGCTGTGCCGAATCTTTTATACCCTTTAAAATGTAAAAAACCAATATTATTGATGGGAGACGTTAGGGGCACCTTCCCCTTGCGATTTTGAACTTCTTCTGAGATAAGAATGTTGCATTTGCTTAGCAATAGTACAAAAAACTCAGCAAAAATTGCGGTTTTTCATAGATCGGTTTAGTTCTCCAAGGGCGAACTTTTTTCCCCTTGGTCCGATTTTGCCCATTTCCAAAGTTAACCTGCCTAGGAATAAAAGACATATTCGTGCCAAACTTCGGAAGTCTAGGTCTCTTATTTTGGACTGTATCGTGTCTTCTACAGACGGACGGACGGCTGAACATCGCTAGAATGTCTTAGAATCGATCACTGATCAATAAAACAAATACCTTATGGGGTCCTAGACCGATATTTCGATGCGTTACACACGGAATGACAAAGTGAGTATACCCCCATACTGTGGTTGGAGGGTATAAAAATAATAATTTTCAAAATTTTTTTTTAGTGTAAATTTTTTTTTTGAGTGTAAAATTTTTTTTGAGTGTATTTTTTTGTTTGTTTTAGTGTAAAAATATTTTTGAGTGACAAAAATACGTTGTAAAATATTTTTGTGACTTACCAATGTTTTTAAAACATATATAACGGGTTTTCAACACATAAATTTAAGGTGAAACTAATCTGCAATTCAGGGTTTTCCTAATAACTTTTGAACCACTGGACCGATTTGGCTGAAATTCAATATGAACCATGCCAGGAATTCGACAAATATATATGCTAAGCTTCAGCATCGTCAGAATTGCTTTTCGAAAATTATTGTGTTTTTTATCTCATAAATTTACGAAAAACCCTATTTTGCTCATAACTTTTGAATCACTGGATCGATTTCGCTGGATTGCAATACCAACCTGACCAGGTAAATGCCCAACATATATGCCAAACTTCAGGAGCCTCCTTAAAGTCTTTTAAAAGTTAGCAGACAGACGGACAGACGGACGGACGGACATCGCTAGATCGTCTTAAAATCAATCGAGGATCATGAATATATATACTAGAGTGTCCCTTATTTTGGAAATGTTGGAAATGTTGAGACGGTACCCCCACATTTTTTTCCTTTTGACTAAAAAATAACTCAGGAAAAATTTTACGCCCCTACGACCACGCCTTCCCTACGCGACGGGGCCGTAAAGAGCGGGGCCTTAAAAATCATTTTTCCATACAAAGCAAAAAAAATTTTTTTTGATTTTTAATTTTTTTGTTATTAATTATAATATTACTTGGTTAGCTTATTCACGACAAAAAATTTGATTTTGGTGGGATGAGGCTTTCAGTTCTAAAAAATTTTTCGAAAAAAAAAATTTAGAGCTTTTGGGGTCCTACAGTAAAAATTTTTTAAAATTTTTTTATACCCTCCAACCACAGTATGGGGGTATACTCACTTTGTCATTCCGTGTGTAACGCATCGAAATATCGGTCTAGGACCCCATAAAGTATATATATTATTGATCAGTGATCGATTCTAAGACATTCTAGCGATGTCCGTCCGTCCGTCCGTCCGTCCGTCCGTCTGTCCGTCTGTCCGTCTGTCCGTCTGTAGAGGACACGATACAGTCCAAAATAAAAGAGCTAGACTTCCGAAGTTTGGCACAAATATGTCTTATATTCCTAGGCAGGTTAAGTTCGGAAATGGGCAAAATCGGACCAAGGGGAAAAAAGTTCCCCATTGGAGAACTAAACCAACCCAAGAAAAACCGCATTTTTTGCAGGGTTTTTTGTACTTTTGCTATGCAAATGCAACATTCTTATCTCAGATGAAGTTCAAAATCGCAAGGGGAAGGTGCCCCCTAACGTCTCCCACCAACCCCCCCCCCCCCAAAAAAAGACGCCCCTGGATTTTTTTTTTATATTTTTTTTTTACATTTTGGAGGGTATAAAAGATTCGGCACAGCCGAATTTAACACTCTCACTTGTTTTTTTTAGTTTTGACAAGCAACGGTTTTAGTTGTAATGTTGCTTTTAATGATATATATTCATAAAAAAATATTATTCATATCTGTGACATCTTGATCGTGTATCGAAAAACATCAAAAATGCATTTTTTACCCTTTTTTAGATCACGATAAAGATGTCACAGATAAGAATAATATTTTTTTATGAAAATATATCATTAAAAGCAACAATTCAACTAAAACGGTTGCTTGTCAAAACTAAAAAAAAATATTTTTTAAAAAATTTTTACTGTAGGACCCCAAAAGCTCTAAATTTTTTTTTTCGAAAAATTTTTTAGAACTGAAAGCCTCATCCCACTAAAATCAAATTTTTTGTCGTGAATAAGCTAGCCAAGTAATATTATAATTAATAACAAAAAAATTAAAAATCAAAAAAAAAATTTTTTGCTTTGTATGGAAAAATGATTTTTAAGGCCCCGCTCTTTACGGTACCGTCGCGTAGGGTAGGCGTGGTCGTAGAGGCGTAAAATTTTTCCTGAGTTATTTTTTAGTCAAAAGGAAAAAAATGAGGGGGTACCGTCTCAACATTTCCAACATTTCCAAAATAAGGGACACTCTAATATATACTTTATGGGATCCTAGACCAATATTTCGAGGTGTTACAAACAGAAAGACAAACTTATATATACCTTCTATCACTAGAGTGGAGGTTATAATGATGAAGAAAACGAAAAATTTGATGAAAAAAGTTTTTGATAAAGAAATAATTTAACTAAAAAAAAATGATTAAAACAAATTTTTTGATGAAAAAAAAAATTAATGAAACATATTTTTTTATCACAAAAATTTAACCAAAAAAATATTTTTGTTAAAAACAAAAGAAATTTGACGACAAAAAAAATTTGATAAAAATAAAAAAAAATTAATAAAAACAAGTAAGAGTGTTAAATTGGGCTCTGCCGAATCTTTTATACCCTCCAACATGTAAAGAAAAAATTGCAGGGGCATTTTATTTATTTTTTTTTGGGGGGGCAAATTTTCTCTCGAAATACATGTTTAAAAATTCATTATTATGCTTTTTGCACCAAATACATGAAAGTTCATCATTATTTAAACAATTCTTTTTAATCCACGCCCACAAAAGGGGGCCGGACCGAAAGCCGAGAACCATTTTTTAATCCTCTGGGTCCAAATGCAGGACTTTAAACTTCTTGTAGCATAAAAATATTGCATTTGTTAAACAAAAACACAAAAAATCATGTAAAAAGTGGTGTTTTTCAGAGGTTGCTTTAGTTCTTCAAGGGGGAACTTTTTTCCCCCTGGTCCGATTTTGCTCATTTACAAACTTAACCTGCCTATTTACATTAGACATATTCGTGCCAAATTTTAGGAGTCTAGCTCTTTTATTTTGGACGGCATCGTACCCCTGTTTTCGCATAAGCGTATACTTATTATTTGAACAATTTAATCATTTTAAAAGCAAAATGTCAATATTTTTGCTGTTGAATTCAAACGTGGTATTGCTTAAATTAGTTTTATTTTTTGCGAACATTTTAGAGCCAAAATACTTAATTATGCGCGCTAAAATTTTGTATGGGAACTAACGTGGATAGTTATCCACGCTTAAATTAAGCGTATATACGTTAAGTGATGAACACCAAATCGATTGTATTTCACGCGAAACGCAAAAATATATTATAACATTAATTTTTTTAGTTAACGTATATACGCTTACCCGAAAACATGGCTCGTGTTAACTACAGACGGACAGACGAACATCGCTAGAATGTCTTAGGATGGATCACTGATCATAAATATATATACTTTATGGGGTCCTATACCGATATTTTGATGCGTTACACACGGAATGACAAAGTGAGTATACCCCCATACTGTAGTTGGAGGGTATAAAAATCATGAAAAAACATTTTTTTTAATAAAAAAAAAATTAATGAAAAATTTATTGAAAAATAACTATTATGTTTATCTAACAAGGAAGGTCTTTCACAGGGCACCCACCAATAGTCCTGAAACTTGCATATAGGAAAGAGGGGAGCCAAATAAGAGTTACCTGTTTTTTTTTTTATAGCTGCCCAATTATGCATTTAGCGGGTCAAAGGGGAGGGGGCAAAACTTTTTTTTTCGTTTTTTGAGGATTTTTCCCATTTCTTCAAAATAAACTATATGAACATTTTATACAGGTCGAAAGGTTTTTTGAAGGCCTATCCAATGCACAGTGGTAAATTCCGGCCAAAACCCTATAACTTCTTTAATTTTCTATGTAAGCTTATAAAATGTTGTAGGCAGGTTAAGAATATAACAATAAACCAATTTTGCGAAAAAAAAAAATTTCCGCGGAATTTTTTTTTTCCGCAAAAATTTTTTTTTTGTTCGCGAAAAAAAATTTTTTGAAGGTGTTTTAAGATATTGTTTCTTAATCGTCAGTATTTTATCCATCTTCTCTTTTTATGTGTTTTCCACAGTTCAAAAAGCTCTTTATTTTATATAAATGACCAAACTTTAAAAGGCTCTAACTGAAAGACTTGGTTAAACTTGGTACTGGATGTTAATTAGTACTTACTTGGGAACCCTCCCAGCAAAACTTTTCGGAGTCATTCAAAAATAACTAGTTCTAGAAGTACTTCAAAGCTTGTCACGATAGGTTCTCAAAGAGCATCCTGGAACTAGTGATGTCACAACTACTTCTAGAAGTGATGCAAAAGGGTAATATTGTGATTCCAAAGAGCTTTTTTGGAGTAGTTTGGGAACTAGTGATTTGGAACTAGTCGTACATGACTTCTGCACCACTTCCATGAAGCAAATACTGGTTCTCAAATAACATCTTGGAAGCTGTTTCAAAAACTTATAATTTTTTTCAAAAAAGAAAAAAAAATATATATTTGATTACGCATTTCTCTGTTGCATCTTCTATTTGGAAAAAGTCAAACTTTTTGAAATATGTACAGTGGGGCTAAAAATATTATTAAGTATTGGGTAATTTGTTTGGTATTATTAAGTATTGGGGCATTAGTGCAAATAGGTTTTTATAGATCCATTCAATTACCTTACTACAATGTGCAATATACTACTTTATTTTATACAGCTGAATTTTTTTATTACAAAAAGTAAACAAAACTTTCCAATTGTAGCAAAATTAGTAAGCAATTTGAGTAATCCAACTAAGCATATAATAATATTTTTTTTCTTCAAAAAATCGCTTATTTTCCTTCTAGATAATTTCCAATTGCATTAATGAAATAATAAAAATAATACGGAAACAAAAAATACTACTAAAAGGGCCTTAACATTGTTATACTTTGTGTGTTGAAATGTTTTATTCAAACAAAAATTTTGTTTAAATTTTAAATAAACACAATAAAATTGAAAAGTCGAAAGCAAAATATTATTTTTTGAAAAATTTCAAAATATTTTCTGATACGTTATACATTTTAAAAAAAAGTAAATTATACAAAATCCATTATACAAAGTGTGATAATGTAAAAGTAAAGTGCTGATATTGCGTTATATTTTCAACAAAAAATAATTCAAAAATTTTGTTTTTTTGCAAAAAAGAAATGTACAAAATGTTCCTAGACTGCTTCTCTAGAACTAGTTCTGATGGTGACAATTTCAAACAAAAATCATGGGTTAAAGAATAGGATAAAGAATTTGTTCTAGAATGACTTAAAGAACCGTTCCATACATGGGTTCCTAGACTACTTCCCTAGAACTAGTTCTGATGGTGACAATTTCAAACAAAAATCATCACTCTGAGAACGAGATAGAGAACTAGTGACTAAGAAGTACTCGTACATGACTTCTACACCACTTCTATAAAACAAATACTATAAAACTAAAAAAAAAAAAAATTGTGTCAGGGACTTAGTAAATTTTACTAAAACCCGTTTTAAACAACAATATTTTAAGGATTTTCTTTGCCATCTTTAATTTTGAAAAATATGTATTGTTCATTATTAATATGTTACGAGTGTACCCTAAAATTTTACATTTCTCGTCAGTTAGTGGTTATCTTGTTTCTTGATTATACTAATTTGTTTCCGTTTTTTTGTGACAACTTTTTTTATACCCTACACCACACTGTGGTACAGGGTATAATGAGTTTGTGCTGATGTTTGTAACTACCCGAAATATTGGTCCTAGACCCACCTTTAAGTATACCGATCGACTTAGAATCACTTTTTGAGTCGATTTAGCGATGTCCGTCCGTCCGTCCGTCCGTCTGTCCGTCCGTCCGTCCGTCCGTCCGTCCGTCTGTCTGTCTGTCTGTCTGTCTGTCTGTCTGTCTGTCTGTCTGTCTGTCTGTCTGTCTGTCTGTCTGTCTGTCTGTCTGTCTCTCCATGTAAACGGTGTAAACACGATACAGGTCGCAATTTTTAATCAATTGACTTGAAATTTGAAACTTAAGTCTCTCTTGGCCCAAGGACGAAGCCTATTGAAATTGGAAAAAATCGGTCCATATTTAGACCTAGCCCCCATACAAAGGTCCTCTTTAGTTTTGGCTCAAATGACTCTAATAACCGTATTATAGAAGGTATCGCTTTGAAATTTGGATGGTAAACATGTTTTGTCTTCACATATCATCATTCCGAATTTCAAAGAAATCGGACCAGTTCTTCTTGTAGCCCCCATACAAACCACCTTCCCGATTTTCACATAAATGTCTCAAATTTCATGAAAATAGAAAATATTTAATTAAAATTTTGTTTGTGTATGTTAAACGCGTACTTAAATAACCTTACACTCAAAAAAAAAAGTTTGTAAAATTACAAGTAAAAGGTCTTGTAATTCTATTTTACTAATATTTTTGTCTTTTTACAAAAATTGTTGTATATTTAATAAAACGAAAACTGCAGTTTGCTTTGTAATTTTACTATTATATGTTGGTAAATTTATTTTACAAATTTTTTAGGTAAATTTACAAAAAAGTGAATTATTTTACAAATTAAAAAAATATTACAAGGTGCTTAGTTTTTTTACACAAGAAAACTGTAATTGTACAACAAAATTTTACTTGATGTTATTTAGTATTTCTACCAAAAAAATGTTTTTTTACAAATTTTTTTTTGTTTAAGATCGTTTAAAAGGTTTTCAGTTTTTTAACACAAAAAAAATGTAATTAAACAAAAAAGGTCAGATTTTTTTGCGTTTTGGAGTAAAAAACTTAGTTGAAAATAATTTTTTATAAATATAAAATTTCATGAAAAAAAAATTGGAGATTTTTTAAGTTCCGGACACAAACATTTTTCAATAAATTTTTACACAATTTTTGGTAATTTTAACGAGAGAGCGGACGAGCTCGCGAAACAAGGTGCTGATGGTATTGGTATTTCTGTGCATATTGATCCACCAATCCAGCACTTTAGATCGCTACGCGACATTCAAAACACTGCAATGGCTAATAGAAAGTGGAGAGAGCTAACGACGAGTGCGATCAGTAAAAGATTATGGGCATGCTACAATCTAAGAAAAACTGAATACTTACTCTCACTCACTAGATGGAACTGCCGTGTACTTACTGGAGTGATCACCGGGCACTGCCTAATAGGTTATCATAGAAAGAAGATGGGATTTATTTCTGATGCAAGCTGTAGAATGTGCGATGAACCTAACACTGAAGAAACGGGCGAACATATTCTTTGCCAATGTCCTGCTTTGGCCAGAACCCGACTGCACATTTTAGGCAGACATGACTTCGAGAGCTTGGAAACCGTTTCGAATGTCGACCTAAGGCAAATAGTACAATTCGCGATGAGGACAAACGCGTTCTATCAGCGTCGCTGAGGAATTATTGTGGTTTCGCTATGGACCATCCGGTCTATGTGAGGAGTCTTTGACTCCGCCACCTCTAACCTAACCTTTGGTAATTTACGTTAAGTATAATACCACAATTTTTATGTGTTTCTACTATATAATTGTTCTAGTTTTTTTTTTGTATTTTTACCATTTTTTGGTAATTTTACCATATTTTTTGGTAATTTTTTTTTTATAATTTTGCACCTAAAATATCAATAAAAAGCTGCCAATTATGAAAACTTAAGTTTTTCTTATTTTAACAGGTACTTAAACATCCAATCTACAATATCCCAAAAAAAAATTTCCGATTTTTTAAAATACTTGTGAAAATAATTAAAAATTCAAAAAAAAATTGTTTTTTTTTTAACTAATTTTTCCTGAAAATATAAGAAATTTCTTGTGTAGCCTCCTTCGCAATTCTCATATGTTCTACTTAAGAAAAACGAAATGCCCAAAAAAATAAAAAAGTGCAGTGTTATACTTTAAAAAGTTTGTTAAAAGTGTTCAAGTGAAAAAAAAAAATCATTTCAGGTTGTTGAAGTGCTACTCCAGCTGCCGAAGAAGGAAAAATAAGATGCAACAATGGAAAAAAAACCTTTAAATTTACAAAACAAATATGTAAATAAACCAAATTTTTTGTAAAATTACAAAACAAATATGAAAATTTAAAAAACAAAATTGTATACTTACGAAAAAACTTGTAATTTTACAAAAATGAAGTAGAAAATACAAAAACAATATTGTAAATTTAAAAATTTTTTGGTTAAACTACTATTTTTTCGGCCAAAAAATAAGAAAAAATGGTATATTTACAATAAAAATTGTAAATTTACCACTTTTTATTGTAAATATACAAGTTTTTTGCCATAAAAAACAGTAGTTTAACCAAACAATTTGTAAATTTACAATTTTGATTTTCTACTTTTTGTAAATTTACAACTTTTTTTGTAAGTTTACAATTTTTTTGGGAAATTTTATTTTTTTTTTGCAAATTTACAATTTTTATTGTAAATTCACGTGTTTTTTAATATTTTTTCCGGTAAAAACAGTAGTTTAACCAAATAATTTGTTAATCTACAATTTATTTTTTTCATTTTCTATTTTTTCTTTGTAAAATAACAACTTTTTTCTGTAAGTTTACAATTTTGGTTTGTAAATTTACCAAACTTTTTGTAAACTTACAAAAAAAATGTTCACCTCAAAGTTAATAATTTACAAAAAAAATTGTAAATTTACATTTTCTTTTGTTAAATCAATTTACAAATTATCCCCGTAACATTACGGGGATTCTTGCTAGTACATATTTTACAAAACCTGCCCCGTAAAATCACGGGGATTTTATGTCATTTTACAAACTTTTTTTTTTGAGTGTATCAAACCTGATAATCATCGGACCAGTTTTGGACTCAGGCCCCTTGTGAAAATTTCGCCCGATATTCAGTTAAAGCGGTTTATTGTCAACAAATAGAAGCCTATTTCACTCAAATTTGATTTGTGAGTGTTTTCTTCACTTATTAAAGGTTTTACAACATATAGATCTAATCGATCCATGGGACCCATTTTCCGGGAAACCTTGGTGTAGGGTATTATATGGTCGGTCTTGACCGACTATAATTTTCTTACTTGTTTTAAACTTAATTTGTTGTTTTTTAGTTTGCTATTTTAAAATTTGAATTAAAACTATATTAATGAATTTGTTAAGAAAAAAAATTAATGATTTTTTAGTATTTAAACTGGTAACACATTTATGCTCGAACTAGTTTTATTTAGTTAAATAGAATTAGTGAATACACAACTTCTAGAAGGCATTCCTGAAGTACTTCCACATTCATGCCACAATAGCTTCTTGGAAGTAATTCCTGTCGTGACCATTTCAAAGAAAAATCATGGGTTAAAGAATGGGATAAAGAACTGGTTCTAGAACTAGTTCTGGTGGTGACAATTTCAAACAAAAATCATGGGTTACAGAATGGGATAAACAATTGGTTCTAGAATGACTTATGGAACCGTTCCATAGAAGGTGTGATTGTTCCTAGACTACTTCCCAAGAACTAGTTCTGAGGGTGACAATTTCAAACAAAAATCATGACTCTGAGAACGAGATAGAGAACTAGTCGAGCTAAAAAGAAGGACTCTAGCACTAGTTCTGGAAGTCCTCCAAGTTTTGCTGGGCTTATACTAATTTGTGGTATAGCGACTTAAGAGCAATTTTGTGCAAAAAGTATTTTTTTGGGCTTTCCAAAGTTTGTATTTTTTATAAATTTTTTGTTTTTTTAGATTTTTTTTCACCACCACTGTTTAAATTGATCCACGCACTCGAAATTGCCGAAATGCATATGACATGCAAAAATAATGCTAAATTTTCAAAATATATCAATTTCGAGGCAAACATTTTTTTTTTTTTTAAGTTTACAGCCTACTTGGATTTCAAATTTGATAATAAATTCTCAAATTTGCTTCGTTATAAAACCTAAACTACTCAAGGGATTGACGAAAAACTTTGTAAACGCATGTTTTGAAGTATTAGCTCTCATTTGGCTTCAATTTGGAAAAAAAGAAAAAAAAAAATTTTTTTTAGTTTTGGCCGGTTTTTACCTCTGTGCAATGATGTATCGGTCGTGTACAAATTCGGCTTCGTTAAGTTCGTTATTGTCAAAAATGTATAATCGTTGGGGTAGTTAATATGGAGATGTATATTCGTACGACCGCCAAAATCATATATAATAATCTCTATCAAAATTAAGCTGACCCGTATTTTCTTTTGGCTAGTTCGGATTTTATACGGATTTTCCCGAAAGCCCTTATTTTTTCATTAGGTGGCAACCCATTTTTTAAATTTGAGATTGGGCATCTAAAAAAACAGGTAACTCTTATTTTTTCCCCCTCATTTCCATTTTAAAGTTTCGGGACAATCGGTGGGTGCCCTGTGAAAGACCTTCCTTGTAAGTTACAAAGTAGAATTATAAACCTTTTTGGTTTTAAGAAATTGAAAATAGTAATTAAAAACAATTTTACAAACAAATTTGTTATACCCTCAAACTTGGCCAACTGGGTATAGGTAGCATATTTTTTAAAATAAAAATGTTAAAGAATCTGTGTAGTAATTTATATAGTAATATTAATAACACTTATGCACAGTGGTATAAGAATTTTAAAATAAAAAAAAATGCACAGTATGCAAGCAATTGCGGACTTGTTAGAAAAAAAAATAATCATTTAAGAAAAAAAATGCCAATAATGCCCCAATTCTTTGTCCTTAGCAGCGTTAAATTATTATTTTTACTCTGGAAAATTCTAGTGGTTACAAATACTTATCATATCACTGTACGATACAAATTTTCTCAAACATATTTCTAGGCATATCCTACATAAATATTTTTGCTAACTAAACAAAACCGCTTAAGTATTCCGAAAATTGTAGATTGAAAATATTTGTTTAAGATATTTAAAGACAAGACCAAGTTAAAGAAAAAGTCTCAGATTCTGAGACATTTTTCCTATAGAAAAAGTCTTAGATTCTGAGACATTTTTCATATAGAAAAAGTCTCAGATTCTGAGACATTTTTCTTATAGGAAAAGTCCCAGATTTTGAGACATTTTTTCTATAGAAAAAGTCTTAGATTCTGAGATGTCTTTTCTATAGAAAAAGTCTCAGATTCTGGGCTTTTTTCCCCATAGAAAAAGTTTCACAAAAAATTTTCAGATTTAGTCACATTTTTTCTTTAAAAATTTTTAAATTTACCCTATAAAAATGTTAAGATTTTTCCTTTAAAAATTTTCAGGTTTTTTTTTTTCATAGCATTTTCGGATTTCAAAATATTTTTCCTTTGGAAAATTTTTTAGAAAGTTTCATTCTTCTTCTCTTTTTTTTTCCTCTTTTTCTTTCTATTACTATTACTATTGTCCTTATATTGACTTTTTTAGAAAATTTCATTCATCTTCTCTTTTTTCCTCTTTTTCTTTCTATTACTATTACTATTGTCCTTATATTGACTTAATCATTTTTGTTATATTATTACAAATATTATTATTTTCTGCTGGCTTGGCATGATTTTACAACAAAAAGTTACTTTGTTTTTATTTTACCTTTGTTTTAATATTCAGGCTTTAAAAACTGCCTATAACTGCCGTAGTTTGTAGTTTAGTTTATTTCTACTACACGAAAATTGCACTAGCTTGAGAAAAACTAACTGCACAATTTTTTCTTTGCACACATAGTGTAGTTTTTGTTTTTGATAAACTAACAGTTATTCCTATTGCTACTGCTCACATAGGCAACAAAAAACAAAACTACACTAGCAGTGGAAGTTAAAAAGTTGAATGTTGTGCTGACCTCAACTAGTAGTTTTTACTTCGTGAAAATAGTGCACAACTTCGTACAAGATTATAAACTGTTAGTCTTTCGTTTATTGACTACTCAACAGCTAAACATGTAACTACATTGGGACTGTTAAATTGAATTTAATGTACTTGTTTGAAAAAAATAACATGATTTGTATAAGAATAATATATTTTTAAAAACGCAATAACGCGAAAATAAATTAATGGACGTATATTTTTTTATTATTTTTTTTTAAGCAAAAATTAATGAAATAAATTTAAAGAATTTATGAGTATTTAATATTATAATTGTATATTTTGTGAAAAATCAAAGCAGAGCTTGAAAAGAATCAATTCTAAAATGAAAACAGATAAACGTATTCAACGGTTTAAAACAATACAGGTTTTTATTTGTATGAATAAATTACAAAAAAAAATACTTGTAATTGCACTTTTTTATTTCACTTAGAAGACGGGCGTAGTAGTTTTTTTTTGCACGTTCTTTACAGTATCACAAAAGAAGCCGTACTGAAACTTCGTGTTAATCCTTTCTCTTTTATTTTTACCTCCACATATTTGGTAATCCCGTGATAAAAAAGGATTAATTTATGTACAATACTGTTAGATGCAATAACAATCTACCTGATTTTTTATTAGTTCATTAAAAAAAAATCAAACAAGGTTGTACCCTTATGCATATATTTGCTTGTCAAAATATTGGGATTTCCCACGAATGATATGAATGAGGATGATGAAAACTATTTCTATAGTAAATTATGTAAAAAAGAAAACTACCTGCTAGTGATCAGATCATTGGCATACGATGGAAAGGGTTAATATATTTTTAAATCCGTTTTTAAATATGCATGGCAGCTGGACAGACATTGCATATAAGATCATAGAAGGTTTTATAGCTCTGTTTTGAATACACAGGTAAAATTAATGCCCTAATGTTCTGAAATGCAACGAGCCGCGTTATAAAAATTTGAATGCAATTTATTGTTGTAACTATAAATCTTACACAGAAATTTTGACAATGCGGTAAGTATAAATCCACAGAAGAACAAATTTTGGATAAAAGATTTTTTCGTACCTAATGGTAAGAAACTCGTTCTTAGTGAACAGTAAATAATATTAAACACAAAAATTCATAATAAATACATATTTATAACATTTTTAAATACGAATAACCTACAAATATTGTTTTTCGTGGTATTTGAATACACAATTATAATACTACTATAATTTAATTCATTGAAAATTAATACCTTAAACTTTAATTCAGTACTACAATTTTTGTTAATGAATTCATTATATAGAAGCTCTGTTTTTTTTATGCCATATTAGTTTTAGATTATTTGTCCCTTTTCAATTTTAAATTAAAATTTAGTTTAATTATTTTTTTTAATTAAATTTTGGTTTTAATATAATTTGTTTTACAAAATGTTTTATTTTATTCAAATAATGTATTCAAATCAACAAATTAAATTTAAAGAATTTATTCAGACATGAATTAATTAAATAATTACAATTAATTAAATAATTGAATTAAATTTTCGAAGGTCAGTCTGAAACAATTAAAACAAAAATTAAATTTTTAATTTCAAAAGATTTTCTACTTATATATATTCGTTTAGATTTCTACTTATATAGTAAAAATTATTTACCTACTCCAAACATATTAATTAATTTATAAAATAAAAGTTATCAATATAACCCAGCAAAACTTTTCGGAGTCATTCAAAAATAACTAGTTCTAGAAGTACTTCAAAGCTTGTCATGATAGGTTCTCAAAGAGCATCCTGGAACTAGTGATGTCACAACTAGTTCTAGAAGTGATCCAAAAGGGTAATATTTTGATTCCAAAGAGCTTTTTTGGGGTAGTTTGGGAACTAGTGATTTGGAAGTAGTCGTACATGACTTCTGCACCACTTCCATGAAACAAATACTGGTTCTCAAATAACATCTTAGAAGCTGTTTCAAAAACTTATAATTTTTTTTAAAAAAGAAAAAAATATATATTTGATTACGTATTTTTTTGTTGCATCGTCTATTTGGAAAAAGTCAAACCTTTTGAAATATGTACAGAGGGGCTAAAAATATTATTAAGTATTGGGTAATTTGTTTGGTATTATTAAGTATTGGGCCATTAGTGCAAATAGGTTTTTATAGATCCATTCAATTACCTTACTACAATCTGGAATAAACTTCTTTATTTACTACAGCTGGAATTTTTTATTACAAAAAGTAAACAAAACATTACAATTGTAGCAAAAATAGTAAGCAATTTGAGTAATCCAACTAACAATAAGTATATAATCGTATATTTTTTGGTCCCTACAATATTTTTTTTTTTTTTCAAAAATCCCTTATTCTCCTTCTAGATAATTTCTAATTGCATTAATGACTAAAAAACAAAAAAATACTACTAATTTTGTTCAGTAAAGTGCTGATATTGCGTTATATTTTCAACAAAAAATAATTCAAAAATGTTTTTTTTTTGCAAAAAAAAAATGTACAAAATGTTCCTAGACTGCTTCCCAAGAACTAGTTCTGATGGTGACAATTTCAAACAAAAATCATGGGTTAAAGAATGGGATAAAGAATTGGTTCTAGAATGACTCAAGGAACCGTTCCATACATGGGTTCCTAGACTACTTTCCTAGAACCAGTTCTGACGGTGACAATTTCAAACAAAAAGCATGACTCTGAGAACGAGATAGAGAACTAGTGCCACAATAGCTTCTTGGAAGTAGTTCCTGTCGTGACAATTTCAAAGAAAAATCATGGGTTAAAGAATGGGATAAAGAACTGGTTCTAGAAGTAGTGATGGAACCGTTCCATAGGAGGGGTGGTTGTTCCTAGACTACTTGCCTAGAACTAGTTCTGAGGGTGACAATTTCAAACAAAAATCATGACTCTGAGAACGAGATAGAGAACTAGTCGAGCAAAAAAGAAGTACTCCAGCACTAGTTCTGGAAGTCATGCAAGTTTTGCTGGGTAAGTTTAATAAAAATATTTTTTAAAATACGTTCAAAAAGACTAATAATTTCAAAAGAAATTTTAATAAATATTGTAGACATTGATAAAAATACCAAAACATTTTATTTTCTTTTATATACATACATACATACATACATATGTATACTGAAAAAATTCTAACAACTAAAAACACCACACATTTCTTTTGTGTCGTCTGAAGTCATTGTTAAGTTTTTTTTTAAAGACCCAACAAAGACTCTCGTTACCTTCGTTTCACTAATAGTTATTGCTTCGTGTTTCTTGAGAATGACTACTGTCTTGTGTGTTGTTTTCAACTGCTGGCTTTTTTTCAAAATTTAAAACTACAACAAAACTATCAACTGAGGATTGTAACAATTTCAAAAAAAAACTACTGCTATAACTACACTACCAAAATGTGCGTGTAGTAGTAGCAGTAGCAAGTGAACGACTCTGGGGTTTGTTCATTTTTAAAACTACACTATTCGTTGATTTCAGTTACTACTGCTTCTGGCAGTTTAGTTATTCTAACCCTGTTAATATTACGAATAAATTGTAGTAGAGGCATCATTTTTTTTTTATTATTATTCATATGCCCGCCCATATTACTTTGTCTAAGTATACATGTTTGTGTCTACAGTAATTTAACTGTTTTGTTGTTGCACGTTTTTATTCTTCATATTATTTAGTTTTCATTTTTCCATTTTTCATTTCTTTGCCAATTTAAGATTTCCTAAGTGTTTTCTTTAAGAGATTGTCATATCACTTTACCTTGTTGTTATTTCCAGTTAGCTGGCAAAAGTATGATAATTCTATTTACGGGTTTCCTTCCTTAGCTACTCATTGTGATATGAAAGTGAAGGTAACTTGCCTTTTTTTGTAAAGGATTCACCATCAAATCTAATGATCAAGCATAATTTAAAAAAAAAATACTTTATAAAATGAAATAAAAAGAATTTAAAGATTATACTAAATCTCATATAAAAAATATTTCATTGGAATTTTTACAATCCTTTTGATAAGGATAAATAAAATATAATAGGGATTTTTTTATGAAAATTTTTTAATATTATTTGCAAAAAAAAAGCAGGTTTAATTATGTTAATATTTTTTTCTTAAACATCATTCTGGTGTCTTAAAAATTAAACCTGTCAAAATTTACAGTATAATAAAGTTACTTGTCGTGTTGGGTAACTGTCTACTAAAAATGTCGAATTCAGATTTAAAATTTCTTACAAACAAATTGTGACCTGAAACTAAGTAATTTCTTAAAAGCTAAAATTGTTTCAAAATCCCCAGTTTCTGTATAACGAACGTGTGACTAACGTCACAATTTGCATGTATTTTGTTTTTGTTACTATAACTAAATACATGCAAATTCGTGATGTTCGTCGTAGTTTCGTTATACAGAAACTGGTGGCTACATATGTAGCGTTTGGAGGAAAAAAAAGTATTTTAATTTGAAGAGCAAATCTTTACACCTGCGTATGATCAATATTAAATTCTTTCGAAAAATATCACTTATACGCCTCAGATAGAAAAAGTCGAAAAAAATATGAAACAAATTTGCATCTTAAATGGAAACAAAAAAATGCATCAATTATTTTGATTTATTAGGATATACCCCTTGTATAGCACGTTTTTTTATAAATTGTATAAATTTTGTTAAAAAAAATTTTCATAGAAATTTTTAAAAAATTTCTCTTAAAGAGAAATTCTTAGGATAAATACTTATTTTATCCAGCGTTTTTTTAATATTTTTAAGACATTTGCTTAACGAAACATTTTCCTTCTTCCTTATAAAAATACTTGGATTTAAAAAAAAAAATACAGAAATACGTTTTTCCCACTCTAAATTATCGGATTCTGAAAAACTTTTTTATGGAGATTATAAGGGTTTGAGTTGAAAAAATGCAGAAGAAAAATGAATTTTCTCAAAATTATAGACATTTCTGGTATTCCCATACCGATTTAAGCATTCCAGGTAGTGCTATCATCAACAGGATTTTAAATGTCGGTTTGTATCTATCTATATAAATAAAAATCAATTGTCGTTCGTTGGTAACAGCATCAGTTGAGAACGGCTGGACCGATTTGGACAATTCTTTTTTTGAAATGTTCGTCATAGCCCAACTTAGGTTTTTACGTAAAGAAAAATTGACCACGCCCACTTTTACGCCCACTTTTTTCGATTTATCTAAAATCGGAAAACGGCTGCACCGATTTGGGTAATTTTTTATTTAAATGTTCATAATAATCCAATTTAAGTTTGTACTGAAAGGAAAATCGACCATGCTAACTTTTACGCCCACTTTTTCAATTTATCTAAAATCTGAGAATGGCTGGGCCAATTTGACAATTTTTTTTTTTTAATTCATTTTCATCATATTCCAACTTTGGTTTTTACAAAAAAAAAATTTACCACTCCCACTTTGGCTAACTGTTGTTGAAAATGTTCGTCATAATTCAACTAAGGTTTTTATGGGCAGAATTTTCCACGCCCACTTTTTGCTATGTATCGAAAGAACTAAGGCGGCTAGATCGATTTGGTTATAGTCCGCAAAAGATTTTTAAGGAAAGAAAAATTGTGCACACTGCTCACTTTTAACGATATATATCATGGAATGGGTGGATAAATTTATTTAATTTTGTTTTTAATATTCGTCATAGTCCAGCAAAGTTTTTCGGAAAGAACAATTTTCCACTTCTATGCCCACTTTTGAATGGATGGACCGAGTTGGTTAAATTCAAATAAGGTTTTACGGTAAGATAAGTTGTCCACCCTCTCCTTTTTTTCGATATATATAAAATTTACTCCATAGAAAAATAAAACATAGAATAATAAAATATAAATAACAAGTAGAAAAGTTAAATTCGACTTGGCCGAATCTATGAATACCCTCCACAATGCCCTTTTTAAGTGATAGTAAATTTTCTAACGTGAAAAAATAAAATTTTGATTAGAAATATTTTATTTGGGTAAAAAACTTTTTGTTATAAAAAAAAAAATTATTTAAATTTTTTTTTTTTTTGGGTGTAAAGTTTTTTTTGAGTGTAAAATTTTTTTCGAGTGTATTTTTTTTAATGTAAAAATATTTTTGAGTGACAAAAATACGTTGTAAAATATTTTTGTGACTTACCAATGTTTTTAACGGATTTTCAACACGTGAAACTAATCTGAAATTCACGGTTTTGCTAATAACTTTTGAACCACTGGACCGATTTGGTCGAAATTTAACACGAAACAGGCCAGGGGAACGACAAATATATATGCCAAGCTTCAGCATCCTCAGGATTGCCGATCGAAAGTTAACCTGTTTTTTATCCCGTAAAATCACGAAAAATTGTAAAGTTTTTTTTGAGTGTATTTTTTTTAGTGTAAAAATATTTTTGAGTGACAAAAATACGTTGTAAAATATTTTTGTGACTTACCAATGTTTTTAACGGATTTTCAACACGTGAAACTAATCTGAAATTCACGGTTTTGCTAATAACTTTTGAACCACTGGACCGATTTGGTCGAAATTTAACACGAAACAGGCCAAGGGAACGACAAATATATATGCCAAGCTTCAGCATCCTCAGAATTGCCGATCGAAAGTTAACCTGTTTTTTATCCCGTAAAATCACGAAAAACCCTTGCTGAAATTCAGTCTTTTGCTCATAACTTTTGAACCACTGGACCGATTTTGCTGGATGGCAGTAATATCCTGACCAGGTAAATGCCCAACATATATGCCAAACTTCAGGAGCCTCCGTGAAGTCTTTCAAAAGTTAGCGTGTTTTCAACGGACAGACAGACGGACGGACGGACATCGCTAAATCGTCTTAAAATCGGTCGAGGATCATAAATATATATACTTTATGGGGTCCTAGACCAATATTTCGAGGTGTTACAAACGAAATGACAAACTTATATATACCTAGGCTGACCATTCGTACTGATTTGATCAGTACATGTACTGATTTTTGAACAATTGTACTGATCAAAAAACGTTGTACTGATTTGTACTGATTTTTTGAAATATGTACTGATTGTTCTGATTTTTGAACATTTGAACATAAACAAGTAGAAAAATTAAATTCGACTTGGTCGAATCTATGAATACCCTCCACAATGTTATCTGTTAGTAATTTTCTAAAAAAAATTTTTAAAAATTGCATTACAAATTTTTTATTAGAAATATATATGGGGCATTCCATGTGAAATCGGACACTTTGAAAAACTTTTTTTTTTAGATTTTCCCAATTTGTTTACAGTTTTTAGTACCCTTCGAAAACTCCTTCGTTGTAAATTTTCAGATTTTTTTGATGACCCGTTCAAAAGATATCGAATTTTTAAAAATTGGTAGTTTGTTCCTTTACTCAAACTTCTTTTAATCATAACTTCTTCAATAATGGTCCAAATTTCAATTTTTTTTTTCAAAATTTTTGTTTTTTTACGTACTTTCTAAAAAAAAATCCCAAAAAATTCTTAAAAGCGCTCTAGTATTCGATTTTGAAGTTTTAAAATTTAAATCTCATTTTTGAAAATGTTTGTACTCTTCGATTTTTTTGAAATTTTTTTGTATAAAACTTTTATCAATTCTACAAATTTTTTGCCCAGGAAGATCGTGGGATAACTATTATTACTATTTTTTAAAATTTTTTTAAAAAATTTTATTGTAATTTTCCAATCTTAAAATCATTTCTACTACTCCAATGGTGCGTCATAGAGGGGTCCTTTATAAGACCGACCCCCATTAATTTTTACGTCTTAACATTTCTTTGAAACAAACTAATACCCTATCTCCAATTTTTAAGGGGGCTCCCACACAAAACGACATTTTTAAAAATTCGTTCCAACCGCTCTAACTGCCCTAATATTGCCCTTAGAGCAACAAAATGTATGACCGACCCCCAATATTTTTTTAGTCCAAACATTTTCTCTGAATACACCTACCCTCTATCTTTAACTGTTAAGGCGGTCCCCATACATTTTTTTTTTTATTTTTTGTAAATTTGTTTTATTTAATCAGCTTCTACCGGTCCAATGGTGCGTCCGAGAGGGGTCATTAGTGAGACCGATCCCCATTTATTTTTACCCTACAACATTTTTTCAAAACATACCTACGCCCTATCTCCACTCCCTAAGTAGGCTCCCATACAAATAACAGTTGGAGCAAATTTTATAAAAATGTAATTTTGTATGGGAGCCTAGTTAGGGAGTGGAGATAGGGCGTAGGTATGTTTTGAAAAAATGTTGTAGGGTAAAAATAAATGGGGGTCGGTCTCAGTAATGACCCCTCTCGGACGCCCCATTGGACCGGTAGAAGCTGATTAAATAAAACAAATTTACAAAAAATAAAAAAAATTGTATGAGGACCGCCTTAACAATTAGAGATAGAGGGTAGGTGTCTTCAGAGAAAATGTTTGGAATAAAAAAATATTGTGGGTCGGTCATACATTTTGTTGCTCTAAGGGCATTATTAGGGCAGTTAGAGCGGTTGGAGCAAATTTTAAAAAATATCGTTTTGTGTGGGAGCCCCCTTAGAAATTGGAGATAGGGTATTAGTTTGTTCCAAAGAAATGTTAAGACGTAAAAATTAATGGGGGTCGGTCTTATAAAGGACCCCTCTATGACGCACCATTGGAGCAGTAGAAATGATTTTAAGATTGGAAAATTACAATAAAATTTTTTCAAAAAATTTTAAAAAAATAGTAATAATCGTTATCCCACGATCTTCCTGGGCAAAAAATTTGTAGAATTGATAGAAGTTTTACACAAAAATATTTCAAAAAAATCGAAGAGTACAAACATTTTCAAAAATGAGATATAAATTTTAAAACTTAAAAATCGCATACTAGAGCGCTTTTAAGAATTTTTTGGGATTTTTTTTTAGAAAGTACTTAAAAAAACAAAAATTTTGAAAAAAAAAAATTTGAAATTTGGACCATTATTGAAGAAGTTATGATTAAAAGAAGTTTGAGTAAAGGAACAAACTACCAATTTTTAAAAATTCGATATCTTTTGAACGGGTCATCAAAAAAATCTGAAAATTTACCACGAAGGAGTTTTCGAAGGGTACTAAAAACTGTAAACAAATTGGGAAAATCTAAAAAAAAAGTTTTTTAAAGTGTCCGATTTCACATGGAATGCCCCATATATTATTTTGAGTCAAACTTTCTTTTAATCAATCAAATTTTTTTGAGTGTAAAATTTTTTTGACTGTCAACATTTTTTTGAGTCTGCCATTTCATTAAACAAAAAAAAAAAAATAATAATGTGTACATTTTTTTTTGAGTGTAACATTTTTTTTTTGAGTGTAAATACTTTTTTAGTGTACAATTTCTTTGAGTAACAAATTACTTTGTAAAATATTTTTGTTGTTTTATACCTATAATGTAATACAAAAAAAAAACTATTTTACATATTTTCTTCTTTTTATATTACCATCTTCTTCTTTAAAAACCAAAAACAAATTAACATTCAATCATACACATACTTTATTTGATTTTTTCCCGTTACATTCAGTAACACTCACAATAACAAAACAATAACAAATATTTACTTGTCTAACAACTAAACTGCACCCCACGACAAGAAAACAAACAACAAGTTTTACAAAACTGGTATTTCACCATGCTTATAAAACTTGTTTAACGAGTTTTCAACAGTTTAAGGTGAAACAAATCTGAAATTCACTGCTTTGCTTATAACTTTTGAACCACTGAACCGATTTTGCTGAAATTCAAAACCAAACAGCCTCGAGAAACGACAAATATATATGCTAAGCTTCAGCCCCCTCAGAATTGTCTTTCGAAAGTTATAGTGGTTTTAATCTTGTAAATTCGAAAAATACCCTTGCCGAAATTTACTATTTTGCTCATAACTTTTGAACCACTGGACCGATTTCGCTGGATTGCAATACCAACCTGACCCGGTAAATGGAGAACATATATGTTAAACTTCAGGAGCCTCCGTAAAGTCTTTCAAAAGTTAGCGTGTTTTCAACGGACAGACAGACAGACGGACGGACGGACGGGCGGACGGACGGACATCGCTAGATCGACTTAAAATCGATCAAGGATCATGAATATATATACTTTATGGGGTCCTAGACCAATATTTCGATGTGTTACAAACGGAATGACAAACTTATATATACCCTCTATCACTAGAGTGGAGGGTATAAAAATCATATGTAAGTAGTTCGTTGGTAATCGCATCACTTGAGAACTGAAAGATTTGGATAATATTTTTCTTTAAGTTCGTCTTATTTTTTTTAATGTTTTTCTTTGGTTTTTTCGGAAAACAAATTAATCTCGCCCACTTTTACGCCTCCTTTTTTCGATATATCTGAAATCGGAGAACGGCTGGACTTAACTTTTTTTTAATTTTCGTCATAGTCCAATTTAGGTTAAAACGGAAATAAAATTTGTTCACGCCACTTTTATTTCGATATATCTAAAATAGTAGCAAAAACTTAAATATATCACAAAATCCACCAGAAAACACATAAAAAATGCTATTTTCTGACCTTAGGTCTTTCGATTTTCTTTATATTAACGGTATGCATTCTCAATAAAGCCAATAAAACATATCCATTTTCAATTTTTTTAATTTTAAAAAAATCGCGATTTTTTCGCGAATTTAATTTTCTTCAAAAATTTAAAAAATCAAAAAAGTATGTTAATTTGAAGAGCCATATCTTCTAAAATATCTATCGGATTTCTACGATTCAAAAAGCATTTGATTCAAACGTTCGTCCTTTTTTATACCAATGCAATAAAAAAAAAGTTTTTCCAAAAAAAGTGCATTTTTGATGCAAATGCAATTTTTGGATGCATTTTTAAAAACTTTCTCCCCCTTCAATTTTTTTGAAACCTGCATAATTCGAAAATATGGCATTTTTTACACAAAATTGAGTACAGTTTTTTTTGTGACAGCGTTTCAAAAAATTTTCGTGATTTTTTTAAAACTACTTATTTGATTTTTTCCATACAAAAAATCAATTTAATGTTTATTTTGCAATTTTATCAAAAAAGTATGTAACTTTAAAAAGCCATTTCTTCGAAAGTATCTATCGGATTTCTACGACTCAAAAAGCATTCGATTCAACTGATTATCCGTTTTTATACCAATGCACTAACAAAAAATATTTTTTTAAAAAAATGCATTTTTGATGCAAATGCAATTTTTGGATGCATTTTTTTAAAATTTCTCCCCCTTAAATTTGTTTGAAACCTGCATAAATCGAAAATATAGCATTTTTTACATAAAATTGGGTACATTTTTTTTTGTGACGGAGTTTCACAAAATTTTCGTGATTTTTTTAAAAAATGCTTATGTAGTTTTTCCTTAGACTCAAATTTTTTTTTGTTATTTTATGAATTTTATGAAAAAATTGTATGGAAAAACCAATAAGGTATTTTTAAAAAAAATACAAAATTTTTACGAAACTCCGTCACAAAAAAACCGGTACGCCATTTTGTGTGAAAAATGCTATATTTTCGATTTACGTTGGTTAAAAAAAAATTGAAGGGGGAGAAAGTTTTAAAAAATGCATCCAAAAAATGCATTTGCATCAAAAATGCACTTTTTTTTAAAACATATTTTTTTCCATTAATATAAAATAAGACTATCGTCTGAATGGAATGCTTTTTGAATTGAAGAAATCCGATATATACTTCCGAAGATATGGCTATTCAAAGTTGCATAATTTTTTGATTTTTTCAAATTTTGAAGAAAATTAAATTCGCGAAAAAATCGCGATTTTTTTTAAATATAAAAAACTGAAAATGGATATGTTTAATTGGCTCTATAGAGCACATGTGTACAAAAAATTAGATAAATTTGAAGACCATCGGTCAGATTTTATAAAATCTTTGCTGGATTTCATGATATAAAGACTAGGCAATAGTCAATTCTTTTTGACGTTTAAAGGTGGTGTTAGTTTTACAAATGGTATCTGGGAAAGCTGGAAATTTTGTTTACCTTTTATTTTTCGTTTAATTTTGCTGGTTGTTTTGATTTAATTATATTCATTTCGTTTTTTTATTATGTATTTTTTTATTTTCAAGTGACAACAATAATTTTCATTCATAATTTTAAAATCGTTCCCAAAAACAAGATTGCCATCTGTAGATAACGACTTCGTTATTACTGACACTACTATTCATGAGTTACCCCTGAATAGTAGAACGGCAGGGCTGATTTGGCTATAAGTAGTATTTGTTGACGTTCGTGATAGTACAACTAAGGTTTTTACGGAAAGATAAATTGTCCACTCCCACATCGAAGAAAGACTTGCCTGATTTGTTAAATTTTTTCTTTAATGATAGTTATTAGAGATGCGCGCGTGACACGAATTTTTCGTGATTCACGTGACTCACGCGTGAGTCACGCGTGATCGTGAGTGAAATTTATTTTTACTCACGTGATCGTGAGTGCACGTGATTATAAAAAATAGTTTCGTGCGTGAGCGTGCGTGAGTAATTTTTTTGTCGTGAGTTTGCGTGATTGTTTTGTGCAGTTTGAAACAGAAAAAGAGTAAAAAAATCGTCATTATATTGAATTTAGAGGGAAATTAATCCAAAATTGTTATTTTTATTATTGTTTTAAGGAAATTCAATACTTTTTGTGCAAGAAATCGAAAGAAGTAAAATACAAATTTGCTAATTTTAATTTCGTGAGTCTTCGTGAGCGTGATTTTTTCGTGAGCGTGAGAAAAATTTTAGTTACTCACGTGAGCGTGCGTGAACGTGAGCAGAGAAAAGAATTTCGTGCGTGAGCGTGCGTGATTAATATTTTTATTTCGTGAGCGTGAGCGTGCGTGAGTCAAAATTCACTCACGCGCCCATCTCTAATAGTTATAGTCCAAGTAAGGATTTTGATATAATTATTTGCCTCCCCACTTAAAAGCCCACATTTTTCAACATCCTTAAAATTTGCAACACTCGAGAACGCCTGGAACGTTCTAATTCGATCTATTAAAAAAAAATATTTCTTAATATGAGTCCCCGCACAACAATGTCGGTGACGTTTTTTTCATACAAATTTGGCAAGAAAAAACGTCCGACCGAAAACCGCTTGAATAAAATCAATTTTATTTTTGTGTCGGTTTCTCTCTCTCTTTAATTTTTTGATATGAAAATGTTGCCACATTCTTATAAATATTTCGATTATTTTCGATAAAGTAAACAAAAAAATGTGATCTCTAAAAAAAAAAATATTTAAAATTCTAAAAAAACACAAAAAAACGAATCAATATGAGAAAATCAAATTGATATTAAATAAAACAATAACATTAAATTAAAAAAGTGTTGAAAAAGTGAAAAATTGTGTAAATATCAACGAATGACTGAATTTCCCGCTGACGCCTTTGTTTTGCGCCTATACTCTCTCATGGCCGAAAACGTCAACCGCCCCGACATTGTTGTGCGGGGACTCTATATTCCGCTTAAACTTGGTAAAAATTACTTTAAATCCTTTAGGATTTTTACCATATGTACAATTTTAACTTACCACACAAATTTTAACGCCCACTTTTGTCTAAATATGTCGACTACTAATGACCGAACTGATTTTTTTAAGCTGATTATAGTTTTTGTTTGAACTCAAGACAATAGCTCACAATAAGAACGAGGAATATGCGTAAATTATTTTTGTGTTGTTCGTAATGATATTAAAGAAGTTTTGAATTTGTACAGTACGCAAAGTCGAAGACATGATTATTGTTATTTTTAGTTCCTAAAATATAATTTAAAGATGATACTCTCCCTAATCGGGTCTTTAAAACCACGCCTACAATTTTTTCTAAGCCAAGAAATTCATTACCCTTTTTTGCAGGGCTATATATTTGAAGCGATACGAAATATAACACTGATCTTATATTTGGGCCAGCAACGCGGACCGGGCCAGCTAGATGTTAATGAAAATAAAGATTTGAATGAGATTAGAAAAAATGTTTGGCCTTTATGCTTTTTAAAATTTCTGAGGTAATTTTTTAGACATTTATTCTAAGGTTCTGAAACATTTGCCTATGGAAAAATTCAGATACCAAGTAATTTTTTCTACAGAAAAAGTCTAAGATGTTGAGATGGTTTTTTTTATAGAAAAGGTTTTACCTTTTGAGAAATTTGTTCTACAGGAAAATTCTCTGAATCTGCGATATTTATTCAAACAGAAACAGTATCATTATCTGAGACATTTTTTCTACAGAAGAGGCTTGGACTCTTCCAAGTTTTTCACTTGGATTAAGGGGGTTTAAATTTATGATTTTTTTTGGCGTGCCCTAGGACTTCCAATTTGGATTGATTTTTCTGAATCCCGGGATTGGGGATTGAAAAAAAATTTCGGGATCCCGATTTCGTGATTCACGTGAATCACGCATGAGTGTAAGTGATTTTTATTTTAATTACGTAAATTTGAGTGAGCGTGAGTTGAAAAAATCTAAGTGATTGATTACACTGCGTGACAAAACTAACCACTATTTTAGAAAACAAGAGGTACGACCATCATTTCAATATATTTCGGGCATGCTGAATCGAATGGCGTACTCCGTTTTTCGATGTATGGTACAGTTTTCTTGTAAAATGTCATTGAAGATTGGCTGATTTTCAGCTGCTTTTTTAACAAAAAAAACTCCAATGCTTATGATTTTTAAATTTTATTGCATGGAAAACAAATATATAACTTGTAACAATATTTCTAATATAAATTTGGTTTAAAGCTTTTCATCTTAAGCCCTTAATTTAGCGGATTTCTTCATTTTTTTAAGTTTTCGCGAAATTAACCGCTAAATTGGTCTCTGATAAAAAACTTGCATTTTGTGGATCATAAAGGCGTCCATGACACTACGAATAGTGGACAAAAACGTCTATGTTATATGGACCATCATGATGAAAATCACGAAAAACCTTTTTTTTGTATATGGCAGCATCACTTTAGGAGATGATTTGAGGCTTCATCTTTTAGTATATAATGTGGGAACCTTAAACAATGAACTGACCCAAAATTTGTCCAAAAAAGTTTTCATTTGCAAAAGTTTTCTTAACAAAAACTATAATTATTGTATCGCAAACACTGAAATAATAGTTTTTGTTAAGATAACTTTTGCAAATGAAAACTTTTTTGGCCGAATTTTTGGTCAGTTAGTTGTTTAAGGTTCCCACATTATATACTAAAAGATGGAACCTTAAATCATCTCGTAAAGTGATGCTGGCATATACAAAAAAAACGGTTTTTCGCGATTTTCATCATGATGGTCCATATAACATAGCTGTTTTTTGTCCACTATTCGTATTGTTAGGGATGCATTTTTGAATCATTAAAAGCAAGTTTTTTATCAAAGACCAATTTGGCTGTTAATTTCGCGAAAACCCTAAAAAATTAAGAAATTCGCGAATTTAAGGGCTTAAATTGAAAAGCTTTAAACCAAATTTGCATAAGAAATGTTGCTACAAGTCATATCTTTGTTTTCCATGTCATAAAATTTATAAAATATTTACTTTGCAAATTTTTTTGTTAAAAAACTGGCTCGAAATCAGCAAATCTTTAACGACATGTTGCAAGAAAACTGTACCATACATCGAAAAACGGAGTACGCCATTCGAATCAGCATGTCCGAAATATATAGAAATGATTGTCGTAACTATTGTTTATTTTTTAGTGTTCCGCAGTGTTAGTAAGTGAGTTGAATTTTTGTGTGATTCATTTTTGTTTTTTCGTACACTCAAAAAAATAAAACTGTAAAGTTAGCAAAAAATTTAGTTAAATTTAACTAAAAAAACACCTGATTTTGAACCTACTAAATTTCTAGTTAATTTAACTAAAAATATTTAGTTAACTTTTCGTAGAATGAATGTAGCAAAAAAACCGTAACTTTAACTAAAAATTCAGCTGAAAATTTGGTAATATTTTTATGTATTTTATGTACAAAAAAATTAGTTAAATTCAGCTAAACTTTTTGTAAAAAAATTGTAAGTTTGTTAAATATTAATTTTATACACTAACACTTCACTTTATTTTTTCTTTTTTTTTCACAAGTTAAGTTCAGCTTAAGTAGAACTTATGAGATTTGCATAGGAGGCTACACAAGAAATTTCTAACATTTTTTCACACGACAAATATGTTACGAGAAATCAGCAAATTAATTAATAAAAATTCGTAAACACAGTTTTAAAGTCAACAAAAAAAATTAATTCAAAATTTGTTCAAAACTAGTATTTTCGTAAGTTGAACTTAACTAAAAAAAGTAGTTAAAACGCTGATTTTAACTAAAAATTTGCTAAAAAGCCAGTAAACTCGAGTTAACAAAAAAAAATTTTTAACTTTACAGTCTTATTTTTTTGAGTGTAAGTTTTTTTTTTATTTCTTGCAAAAAAAAAATATTTTTTATCAATTTTTTTTTTTTTTTTGTAAAATATTTTTTTTTTATATACCGTAAGTAGAGTTTGCGTGACTCACGCGTGATCGTGATTGAATTCGGCACGAGTCATGCTTGTGGTTGTGCAATTTTGTGTACTTTCTTTTACGTGAATAGTCTGGGAGCGTGAGAAAAAAAATGTGCGCAAGTGATTTTTGAGTGATTCGATTATTGTTTGATTGAGTGTGCCTAGGTTAGGTTAGGTAAGAGGTGGCGGACTCCTCGCATAGACCGGATGGTCCATAGCAAGACTACAATGACTCCTCAGCGACGCTGATAGAACGCGTTTGTCCTCATCGCGAATTGCACTATTTGCTTTAGGTCGACATTCGAAACCGTTTCCAAGCTCTCGAAGTCATGTTTGCCCAATATGTGCAGTCGGGTTCTGGCCAAAGCAGGACATTAGCAATGAATATGTTCGCCCATTTACTCAGTGTTAGGCTCATCGCACCTTCTACAGCTGGCATCGGAAATAAGTCCCATTTTCTTTCTATGATAACCTATAAGGCAGTGCAATGAGATTAAATAGTTAGTTTTCTTCAGATTGTAGCATGCCCACAATCTTCTACTGATCGTACTTGTTGTTAGCTCTCTCCACTTTCTATTAGCCATTGCAGTGTTTTGAATGTCGCGTAGCGTTGAGTGAGCCTAAGTGTGTGACAAAATCTATTCACGCCTTTAAAAAATGTTGTTTTAGAAAAACATTAAATAAAAACAGTTTAAAACAAGGTAAGAAGTTAAGCTGTGTCAAAAGCCCTTTCACCGAACCACCATTAATTTTTAGAATTTTTTTTATCAAAGACCAATTTGGCTGTTAATTTCGCGAAAACCCTAAAAAATTAAGAAATTCGCGAATTTAAGGGCTTAAATTGAAAAGCTTTAAACCAAATTTGCATAAGAAATGTTGCTACAAGTCATATCTTTGTTTTCCATGTCATAAAATTTATAAAATATTTACTTTGCAAATTTTTTTGTTAAAAAACTGGCTCGAAATCAGCAAATCTTTAACGACATGTTGCAAGAAAACTGTACCATACATCGAAAAACGGAGTACGCCATTCGAATCAGCATGTCCGAAATATATAGAAATGATTGTCGTAACTATTGTTTATTTTTTAGTGTTCCGCAGTGTTAGTAAGTGAGTTGAATTTTTGTGTGATTCATTTTTGTTTTTTCGTACACTCAAAAAAATAAAACTGTAAAGTTAGCAAAAAATTTAGTTAAATTTAACTAAAAAAACACCTGATTTTGAACCTACTAAATTTCTAGTTAATTTAACTAAAAATATTTAGTTAACTTTTCGTAGAATGAATGTAGCAAAAAAACCGTAACTTTAACTAAAAATTCAGCTGAAAATTTGGTAATATTTTTATGTATTTTATGTACAAAAAAATTAGTTAAATTCAGCTAAACTTTTTGTAAAAAAATTGTAAGTTTGTTAAATATTAATTTTATACACTAACACTTCACTTTATTTTTTCTTTTTTTTTCACAAGTTAAGTTCAGCTTAAGTAGAACTTATGAGATTTGCATAGGAGGCTACACAAGAAATTTCTAACATTTTTTCACACGACAAATATGTTACGAGAAATCAGCAAATTAATTAATAAAAATTCGTAAACACAGTTTTAAAGTCAACAAAAAAAATTAATTCAAAATTTGTTCAAAACTAGTATTTTCGTAAGTTGAACTTAACTAAAAAAAGTAGTTAAAACGCTGATTTTAACTAAAAATTTGCTAAAAAGCCAGTAAACTCGAGTTAACAAAAAAAAATTTTTAACTTTACAGTCTTATTTTTTTGAGTGTAAGTTTTTTTTTTATTTCTTGCAAAAAAAAAATATTTTTTATCAATTTTTTTTTTTTTTTTGTAAAATATTTTTTTTTTATATACCGTAAGTAGAGTTTGCGTGACTCACGCGTGATCGTGATTGAATTCGGCACGAGTCATGCTTGTGGTTGTGCAATTTTGTGTACTTTCTTTTACGTGAATAGTCTGGGAGCGTGAGAAAAAAAATGTGCGCAAGTGATTTTTGAGTGATTCGATTATTGTTTGATTGAGTGTGCCTAGGTTAGGTTAGGTAAGAGGTGGCGGACTCCTCGCATAGACCGGATGGTCCATAGCAAGACTACAATGACTCCTCAGCGACGCTGATAGAACGCGTTTGTCCTCATCGCGAATTGCACTATTTGCTTTAGGTCGACATTCGAAACCGTTTCCAAGCTCTCGAAGTCATGTTTGCCCAATATGTGCAGTCGGGTTCTGGCCAAAGCAGGACATTAGCAATGAATATGTTCGCCCATTTACTCAGTGTTAGGCTCATCGCACCTTCTACAGCTGGCATCGGAAATAAGTCCCATTTTCTTTCTATGATAACCTATAAGGCAGTGCAATGAGATTAAATAGTTAGTTTTCTTCAGATTGTAGCATGCCCACAATCTTCTACTGATCGTACTTGTTGTTAGCTCTCTCCACTTTCTATTAGCCATTGCAGTGTTTTGAATGTCGCGTAGCGTTGAGTGAGCCTAAGTGTGTGACAAAATCTATTCACGCCTTTAAAAAATGTTGTTTTAGAAAAACATTAAATAAAAACAGTTTAAAACAAGGTAAGAAGTTAAGCTGTGTCAAAAGCCCTTTCACCGAACCACCATTAATTTTTAGAATTTTTTACAAGCTTTCCATTTCGCAAACGGTTCACCCTTTGATGTCACAAAAAAAGTGGTACCAGACGGAACTTTTGTCGATTTTTGTTTTTATTTTGTATCACAAAATTTATATTTTATAATACAAATTATTCAAAAAAACATATAACAAGTGAGAGTGTTAAATTCGGCTGTGCCGAATCTTTTATACCCTCCAAAATGTAAAAAAAATTAAAAACAAAATTTTGTCAGGGGCGTTTCTTTTTTTTTGGGGGGGGGGGGTTGATGGGGTCTGTGGGGGACGTTGAGAGCACATTCCCATCGCGATAAATATACCAAATGTTGCATTTATTTAACAAAAATACAAAAAAACATGGTAAAATGTGTATTTTTTTAGATGTTGGTTTAGTTCTTCAAGGGGGAACTTTTTCCCCCCTGGTCCGATTTTGCCAGTTTCCGAACTTAACCTGCCTAGGAACATAAGACATATTTGTGCCAAACTTGAGGGGTATAGCTCTTTTATTTTGGACTGCATCGTGTTAACTACAGACGGACGGACGGACGGACGGACGGACATCGCTAGAATATCTTAGAATCGATCACTGATCAATAATATATATACTTTATGGGGTCCCCGACCGATATTTCGATGCGTTACACACGGAATGACAAAGTGAGTATACCCCCATACTGTAGTTGGAGGGTATAAAAATAATAAAAGATATGGGTAAATCCATCTATAACCATCCAATAAAATGAGCATTTTGGACATGACCCCTTTCAAACTTGATGAAACTGGGTAAAAATATTGTATTCAAGTAAGAAAAGAAAAACTCCAATTTTTGGGCCGCTGGACCAAATAGTTCCGGAGATACCAGGTTTTAAAAAATGAAAATATCATAAATATCTTACTGAAATGGTCATACGTTTTTTACCATATCCATATGGGATCCACATTAAAATAAAATTTAACAAGATTTTTTTGTTGATGCTTTAATGTCATATTTAGGAAATCCGTGGTTTAAGAGGAAATATCTCAAAAAAGGGTATTTTTAAATCTTTTAAAAAAATATATCTTAATCCTTTATCCCTTCTTTATACTTATGTTCAAACCGTAGAGTGGTGTCTCAACTGGTTCTCGAGTTATGCAAAGAATTGTTACGCCGCATTAGAAAAAATTTGTTATTTTCATGGTCAAATTTACAAAAATTTTTAAAGTTGACGAGTTAGTGATGCTGTTCTTCGATTCTAATAGGTTTTGGGATGTAGATTACGAATATGATCTCAAAGTTGCGAAATTAGCACTTGCTCTAGAGTTATTAGCAAAAAAATTATTTCTTAAAGTTGATACATTTGTGATGCCAACCTCTATTTCTAATAGATTTTGGGGTGAAGATAACGAATATGATCTCAAAATTTTAAAATATGCAATTGTTCTGTAGTTTTTTGCAAAAAAAATTTTGCTTTTTTTAATTTAATTGTTACGTGATGCCGTACTTCGTTTCTAATAGATTTTGGGACAAAGATCACGAATATAATGCCGAAGCTTTAAAATGAGCTCTGGTTCTTGAGTTTTTTGCAAAAAAATCGCAAACTTTTTTTTGCAAATATTTTAAAAAACAGTGCAACGTGTGCAACGCATCGAAATATGGTCAGGGCCCCCATAAAGTATATGGAGCATTCCATGTCAAATCTATCACTTTGAAATTCTTTTTAGATTTTCCTAATACGCATTTTTTAGTAGCCTTCGAAAACTTCTTCGTGGTAAATTTTCAGACTTTTTTGATGACGCGTTCGAAAGATATCGATTTTTTTAAAATTGGGAGTTTTTTTCTTTATTCAAAATTCTTTTACTCGTAACTTCTTCAATAATGGTCCAATTTCCATTTTTTTTTTTTTATTTTTGTTTTTACGTACTTCCTAAAAATTTCTTAAAAGTGTTTTAGTATGCGATTTTTAAGTTTTTTTTTGTGCTAAAAATGTATGTATTTAGAAAATACATGTGCTGCGTATGATTAATATTTAATTATAACATCAATCATACGTAACCTGACCAACTGTTTTTGGCTGAAAAGCGGGATGGAAAGGTTGAAAAAGCGGGATTTTGACCAAAAAAGCGGGACTTTTTTATACCCTCCAATTATCGATAGGGGATATATATTAGTTTGTCATTTCATAGTTAACTAATAGGAAATAGGTCATAGAACCCTATAAAGTATATAAATTAGTGATTTTAATCGAATTTAAGCTGACATAGGGATATCCGTCCGTCTCTCTAACTTTATGCCTGTTGAAAACACACTTGCTTTCGAAAGATAACTCTGAACCATGTGAAAATGTCTCAGAATCTGAGACTTTTCCTATAAAGAATTCTCAGAATCTGAGGCTTTTCTATATGAAAAATGTTTCAGAATCTGAGAACTTTCTATAGGAATAATGTCTCTGAATCTGAAAAATGTCTCAAAATCTGAGATTTTTTCTATAAAAAAAATTCTTAGAATCTGAGGCCATTCTATATGAAAAATGTTTTAGAATCTGAAAACTTTCTGTAGGAAAATTTCTCAGAATTTTTATTACAATCTTGGAAAATGTCTCAGAATTTTATACTTTTTTTTTACGAAAAATGTCTCAGAATCAACGAATTTTTCTTAAGGAAAATTATCTCTAAATCTAAGATTTTGTGTTTAGGAAAAACGTCTCATTGTCAGAGACACAAGCTGAGACTTTTGGTACAGAAAAATGCTCAAAATCGAAGACTTTTTCTATTGTAAAAATATATTTTCTATAAGAATAATGTCTCAGAATCTGAGTATTTTTCTGAGAAAAATATTTTAGAATCTGAGACTTTTTGTTTAGGAGAAATATCTTAGCATCCAAAGCTTTTTCTATATGAAAAATGTTTCAGAATCTGACAATTTCCTATAGGCAAAATTTCTCAGAATCTGAGACTTGTTCTATAGGAAAATGTCTAAGAATTTGAAAATTTTTTTATAGGACAAGTGTTTAAGCATCTGAGACTTTTTCGAAAAAAATGTCTCAAAATCTAAGAAATTTTCAGTAGAAAAAATGTCTGAGAATCTGAGATATTTTCTATAGGAAAAATGTCGAAGAATCTGAGAATTTTGCTATATGAAAAATGTCTTAAGAATCTGAGACTTTTTCTATAGGAAAATTTTCTCAAAATCCGAGAATTTTTCTTTAGGAAAAAGGTTTTAGAATCTAGGTCTCAGATTCTGAATTATTTTTCTTATAGAAAAAGCGAAGATATTCTCAGAATCTAAAACATTTTGTGTAGAATGTTTCAGAATCTGAGTAAATGTGCTAGACTAGAAATATCTCAGATTCTGGGAAAATGTCTTACAATCGGAGTCTTTTCTTTTGGAAAATTATTTAATGAATATGTTTACAGAATCATTTTTTAAAATGACTTTTTCAAGAGAAACGTTTTCCATTGGAAATATGGTTTAGAGTCTTTGACTTTTTCTATAACAAAAACTGCACTCAAAAAATTATGTCATTAACTGTTTGTAGTTTATTTTAAAAGTTTTCCGTTTAGTCGTTTTTAAAAGAAAAAACATTTGTTTGATGTTCAATTTTTATTAATGACTACTTCAGTCCTTTGTTTCAAAAATAACACACTAAAAAATAAAGACTTTCATTAACATTTAATTTTTAAAGTCATTTATTTTTGTTCTGTAAGTAAAAACTACTGATTATTCTTTTGATTTTTAATGATTTGTGTCAGTAATTTTTTTTTAAATTGTTGGTATTTTTTAATGAAATATCATTAGTTTTTACCTACACAAGTCAGTTATTTTTTTGTAGAAAAAAAAATCAAAAAATTATTTATAGAAATATAAAAACATGTTTGTATCAAGTGACTTTGGCACGATGGGTAGAGTGTCTGGCCAGAATGTAGTTGGTTGCGGGATCGATTCCCCAAAAATTTTATTAAAAATTTAAAAAAAAATATTTCAATAAAAAATTGTAAAAAATTACCTACGAAATCATTAATTTTTATTGTTTTCGTAGGTTATTTTTTTGAAATTTGTTGGTAAAAATAACAGAACTATCATTAACTATCATGTTTTCGTTGGTTATTTTTTTTCGAATTTGTTGGTAAAAAAAAGTAAAAAAAACGTAATTTTTTAATGTTTAATGTTATTTATTTTAGAAAATTTTGTCAACAGTAAAAAATAAATGTTGATGTTTGTTAAAACAAATGAATAATTACTGGGATGGTTTTCAATTATTTATTCACTGGTTTTAAGTGTGTTTTTCATTTGTTTTTGCCTACAAAATATTTTGAGTGTGTCTTAACTGGAAATTGTCATAAAATCTTAGACTATTCTTTGAAAAAAATTCAGATGCTGATAATCTATTTTGTTAAAATGTATCAGCATCTGATACAATTCACATTTTAAAAAATGGCTTAAGTCTCTCAAAAAATTTTAATATATTAAAAAAATTTTAATTTTTTTCCAGTTTAAAACTTACACAAAAATGAAGAATCTGATTGTAATACATTCAGTTCAAGGAAAAGATCGAGAAAAATTCTTAAACATGTGCTGTTATGTAAATTTTTTGTAAAAAAAAAAAATTTAAAAAAATGTTGGGCTCCCACCGAAATAAAATCCTGGATACGCCCCTGCTCACGTGTTTAAAAAAAAAAAAATATTTTTATCCAAAATTTTAAAAATTGAAGTTCAGTGTTCATTTTTCTCCAAAACAAAAATTAATTGCTTTCTGAAAATTTTTCATTTTCTAGACAATTTAATGAACTTTCAGTTAAAATTAAAAAAAATGTCTTGTTTAAGCTACATCAATTTTAAGGTTAAATTTGAAATATTCAGACACAGTTTCGAATTTTTTAGAAATTTTTTCGAGTTCCAGCACAATTTTAGAAGTAGTTTCCTTTACATTTTTTAACAAGTTAAGAAATTCTAAATGTTACCATATTTATATGATAAAAAAAACTACAGAACAATCATACTCAAAATATTTGAAAAATTATAAATTTTACTTTACTATTCTAAAAGTCAAAAAGCGGGATAAAGCGGGATGAAGCGGGACTTTTGTTTAAAAAGAGGGATGGAAAATCAAGGCGGGATGAGACTTCAAAAAGCGGGATAATCCCGCCAAAAGCGGGATAGTTGGTCAGGTTAATCATACGTCTCAGTACTTGGCATTACGATAACATTTTTATAAATAAAAGTTTTTTTCTCTATGGTATTAAACAATTTGCGAAATATTCGCAGAATTTCTTTCAAGTTTTAACATTCCATTTTTGTTCAATGTTGCTAAAAATATTTAAATTTTAATACTTAAACGTGAATTTGTATTTATGCACAGTCATTTTTAATGAGTTTGAATCCATAAAAAAAAAAGTTTAACGTTTTAAACTTTTAATGAAAAAAGTTAAAGCCTACATACACTTCAGCGAATGTGTATTTTAAATTAATTCTAAACAAGTAGAAAAGTAAAATTCGACTTGGCCGAATTTATGAATACCCTCCACAATGCCCTTTTTAAGTGATAGTAAATTTTCTAACGTGAAAAAATAAAATTTTTGATTAGAAATATTTTATTTTGTGTAAAAGAAAAATTTTTTAGTAATTTTTGAAAAAAAAAATTATTTTTGATTTTTTTGAGTGTAAATTATTTTTTGAGTGTAAAATTTTTTTTGAGTGTATTTTTTTTTGTTTTAGTGTAAAAATATTTTTGAGTGACAAAAATACCTTGTAAAATATTTTTGTGACTTACAAATGTTTTTAAAACATGTTTAACGGGTTTTCAATACGTGAATTTAAGTGGAACTAATCTGAAATTTACGGGTTTGCTAATAACTTTTGAACCACTAGACCGATTTGGCTAAAATTTAAAACAAACTGGACCAGAGGAATGGCAAATATATATGCCACACTTCAGCACCCTCAGAATTGCCGTTTAAAAGTTACCGTGTGTTTTATCTCGTAAATTCCAGAAAAACCCTTGCTGAAATTTACTCATTTGCTTATAACTTTTGAAACACTGGACCGATTTCGCTGGATTGCAATACCAACCTGACCAGGTAAATGCCCAACATATATGCCAAACTTCAGGAGCCTCCGTAAAGTCTTTCAAAAGTTAGCGTGTTTTCAACAGACAGACAGACGGACGGACGGACATCGCTAGATCGTCTTAAAATCGATCTAGGATCATGAATATATATACTTTATGGGGTCCTAGTCCAATATTTCGAGGTGTTACAAACGGAATGACAAACTTATATATACCCTCTATCACTAGAGTGGAGGGTATAAAAAACGCATTAAAATAAAAACGTAAAGTTGTGATAAAGTAACCAAAGTTAAATTTGACATGGCCGAATTCATAAATACCCTACACAATTTTGAGTGTTTTTTTAAATTATAACTGCTAAAAATATTTTTGTGGCTTACTATTGGTTAATTAGAAAATTTCTTATTACACACAAAAAAACATGAATTAAAAGTTTAAAATTGTCCTTGCATTTTTACGTCATTACCGTTCGACTGATTTGTCCAAAATTCAATACCGAACAGCTCATGACTTTGATAAATATATGGTTTAAAAAACCAGCCAGCTACATTTATGAATTTGACCGTAATCGCCATAACAACAGACATACGAATATCTCAGAATCAATTTAGACTTCATCTTAATATTTTGTACAAACGACATTGCAAACTTATATTTACCCTCCATCCCGAAGTGGTTGGTATAAAAAAAAAATATGTTGGTTTTGAAAACAGTATTTAACAATTACCACCTGTTATCACGTTTTATAATATAATAAATTACTTATAAACTGAAATATAACAAAAAAAAATACATAAATATACATAAGTAAATACATACTTGTTTAATGTTTGAAAATGTCAATTTAATATGAATAATGATTGCAAATTTTTAAACCAGAGATGGTCGTTTTAATAAATTTTAGGTGCGATATTTGATTATTTTACACTTACTACGCACACTGGATCAAACAGCAACATCTCTAGATATCGGTCTAGAAAGTAAGTCACTTATTTTACTTACTATATCTACTTCCTCGTTTCAAAAAATAAGAAAAAACAGAAAATATGTGGGCATTCCATGTCAAATCGGACACTTTGGAATTTTTTTTTTTAGATTTTCCCAATTTGTATACAGTTTTTAGTACTCTTCGAAAACTCCTTCGTGGTAAATTTTCAGATTTTTTTGATGACCCGTTCAAAAGATATCGAATTTTTAAAAATTGGTAGTTTGTTCCTTTACTCAAATTTCTTTTACTCATAACTTCTTCAATAATGGTCCAAATTTCAAATTTTTTTTTCAAAATTTTTGTCGCAAAAAAATTTTAAAAGCGTTCTAGTATGCGATTTTTAACTTTTAAAATTTAAATCTCATTTTTGAAGATTTTTTTTAAATTTTTTTGTGTAAAACTTCTATCGATTCTACAAATTTTTGGCCCAGGATGATCCTGGGATAACGATTATTACTATTTTTTCAAATTTTTTGAAAAAATTTTTATTGTAATTTTCCAATCTTAAAATCATTTCTACTGCTCCAATGGTGCGTCATAAAGGGGTTGTTTCCAACACCGACCCCCATTAATTTTTACGTCTAAACATTTCTTTGGAACAAACTAATACCCTATCTTCAATTTCTAAGGGGGCTCCCACACAAAATGACATTTTTTAAAATTTGCTCCAACCGCTCTAACTGCCCTAAAAGTGCCCTTAGAGCAACAAAATGTATGACCCACCCACAATATTTTTTAGTCCAAACATTTTCTCTGAACACACCGACCCTCTATCTCTAATTGTTAAAAAAAGCTTGTAAACCTACAAGAAAATTTCTTGATTTTGAACCCACAATTTTTTTTGTAAAGTTAGCAAAAATGTTTTGCCAAAAATTAGTTAACTGAATTTTTTTTTATTTCAACCTAGTTCATACACATTTGAGGACCCCATTGGGTTCGGACCCGATAGGTCCAGACCTCGATTGGCCTAGATCTAGTTGGGTTCCTTAAAAATCGTCATAGTTTTTGATCCAAAAATTTTTTTCCGTTTCGCTCTATCTTGCTTAGTTTTTGAGATACGTGATTTTAGGGGACCACCGGGGTTTTGAGAATTACAAAGCTTGATAACTTCAAAAATATTACTCGGAGAGCTTTTGACTATTTTGCGGTCTTGTTCTACGTGTTGAGAGCTACAAAAATTATTTAAACTTTTTGTTGTGTTGGCAATATTTACCGAGATATGAGCATTTTAAAATTTTCGGGAATGCTAACTTTTTTGGATCCAAAGTTAGGACCCATTAGGGTCCACACATGTGAAGAGGACCGGCGATACTATGGAGAGCCCGAGAACCAAAATTGGCCTCCATTTTGCTCTATCTGGCTTAGTTTCCGACAGACATGGGCGTTAATGATTACGTTGTGTAATTGATTACAGTTTCAATTACAATTACATGAAAGGTCGGTCATACATTTGGCTCCCCTAGGGGCACTTTAGGGTAAGTTACAGACATGGGCGTTAATGATTACATTATGTAATTGATTACAGTTTCAATTACAATTAGATGTAATTAGTAATTGAAAATTTTTAATTTTACTTGTAATTGTAATTGTAATTGAAAAAACTCAATTACTAATTACATGTAATTGTAATTGAAACTGTAATCAATTACACAATTGTAATCATAAATGCCCATGTCTGGTTTCCGAGCACTTTTAAGAATTTTTTTTGGATTTGGATTTGGACCATTTATGAGTAAAAGAAGTTTGAGTAAAGAAACAAACAACCAATTTTTACAAATTCGATATCTTTAGAGCGGGTCATCAAAAAAATCTGACAATTTACCACGAAGCAGTTTTCGAAGGGTACTAAAAACTGTCAACAAATTGGGAAAATCTAAAAAAAAAAATTTAAAAGTGTCCGATTTGACATGGAATACCCTATATATAGGATTACACCATCCGACAGCCAATATTAGACATGAACCGGATGATATACGTCTGAAAGTAGAGATCAAGTGGAGTAAAACTGCACTTACAGTTTTTCATTTCGTGATCCTCTTTCCTTTTAAAAAGACTTCAAAATTTTAAAGGATACATTTTGTAAAATATTTTTAAAATACTTGTAATTGTCCTAGGATGACACTGGAGACGGCAGATTAAAGAGGAGGATCTCCCCTAATATTTTCAATTTTATATTTTGCCATAACAGGATAAAAAGATGTGAATAAAGTCATTTGAAAACTATCAAAACCCAATAAGCACATTTAAAATTCAAGTGCAAATCAAGTATAAATCAAGTGTAAATCAAGCCCTTATTTCCAGTCTATGCTTGATTTATACTTGAATTACACTTGAATTCAATAGCATTCTCCAGCAAAACGGATACTTGAATTCAAGCGCTGTTTTTACGCTTGAAAACCAGGGAAAAGGCTGTAAAAACAGGGCTTGAATTCCAGTGTCCGTTTTGCTGGAGTATGCTATTGAATTCAAGTGTAATTCAAGTATAAATCAAGCAGGGGCTGGAATTTAGGGCTTGATTTACACTTGTTTTATACTTGATTTGCACTTGAATTTTAAAATTGCTTATTGGGAATGTTTTGTTGAAAATTTTGAATGATATTGAAGGACACATTTTTGAATAGACGTAACTTACCTTATTTTTCTGATATGAAAAAATAATAAAATAGGAAAATTAGTTGAGATCCTCCTCTTTCATAGGACAAGTACAAATATTAAAAAAATAATTTATAAAATTTAATCCTCTAAAACTTTAAAGTCCTTTTAAAAGGAAACGGGATCACGAAATGAAAAAACTGTAAATGCAATTTTACTACATTTTGTCTCTAGTTTCAAACGTATATTATCCAGTTCGTGTTCAACGACTTTTTTTCATTTTTGTTGGACGGTGTTATAATTCCGTTTGCAACAGCTAGAGATTTCGGTCTAGAAAGTAAGTCACTTATTAAATTTATAAATCACGCGCTCATCTCTACTTCCTCGTTTTAAAAAATAAGAAAAAAAACAGAAAATATATATTTTGGCATTCCATATCTTAAGACAATTGTAAACAAAATCTTTTATAACATGATAAAAAAAAAAATCACGTTGTAGCAAAACATGCTTAAACAAACATTCATTGTTACTAAGTAAAGATGTCCGTTCATCCATCCGTCTTTGTGTTAGTTTGTTAAAAACATAATACAAACACGACACATACACGGATACGGAAACTAGATACACACACGTACAACAATAGAAAAGTTGAAAAAAAACATGATTTTTATGTATCTAGAAATTTTTAAAGGTGTTGAAATATGCATGAACACGAATAATGAATTGTAAATGTGAAGAGTCCGTCAGAGTATGGCATTTTATTGCATGTTACGCAACTTACAGCGTTTACACTGACTCTCAAATTAATTGGAAGTAATACGTAAAATAAAATATCTGTTGAATGAATCAAAAGAAAAATCTTCTTACAATTATAAGAAAATTAAATGATTTATACTCAAAATGATGATTTATACGAAAAAGAGAAAAAAAATTGTCATTCATTTTTTTTTTCATCAATTTTTTTTTTCATCAAAATTATGTTTTTTCACAATTTTTTTTTTTTGTCAAAAATTTTTTTTTTTTTTTGATAATACCATATTCCATGTCAAATCGGACACTTTGAAAAAATTTTTTTTTAGATTTTCCCAATTTGTTTATAGTTTTTAGTACCCTTCGAAAACTCCTTCGTGGTAAATTTTCAGATTTTTTTGATGACCCGTTAAAATGATATCGAATTTTTAAAAATTGGTAGTTTGTTCCTTTACTCAAACTTCTTCAATAATAACTTCTTCAATAATGATCTAAATTTCAATTTTTTTTTTCAAAATTTTTGTTTTTTTACGTATTTTAAAAAAAAAATCCCAAAAAATTCTTAAAAGCGTTCTAGTATGCGAATTTTAAGTTTTAAAATTTAAATCTCATTTTTGAAAATGTTTGTACTCTTCGATTTTTTTGAAATTTTTTTGTGTAAAACTTCTATCGATTCTACAAGTTTTTTGCCCAGGAGGATCGTGGGATTACGATTATTACTATTTTTTAAAATTTTTTGAAAAAATGTTATTGTAATTTTCCAATCTTAAAATCATTTCTACTGCTCCAATGCACAGAGGGCCAGACAGATCGATTTCCGGCCAAAAGTCCTTATTTGTAAATTCTCAAAAAAATGTTTACCAGTTTGTTGGGCATATATAGAACCAGGTTTTCTGAACTTATCTTTATGATCCAATTACACCCTTTCCTTTGACAGGTCTTCAAAATTAAAAAAGTTGGTAAAAAAATTTTAAAAGTTGAGATATTTTTTTTAATTTTTTCCAAACTTCTATTGCTAATGTTTAACTTTTTGTTTGAGTGGTTCAACCCTTTATATAAGCCTTTGTAACGAAAATAACATGGACAAATAAAACTCATTTGCCTGGCAGCAATTGGCGTTTTTTGTGAAAAAAGTTATAATTTTTTAGCTATTACCTCGCGCCGAAAAAATCCTCAGCGATCCTCAGTTCGATACAATCGGTCTATATATTTTTTTAATATACAATGGATCCATATCTTTCGAAAAAAGTTGCCCAAACTTGCTCGAAATGATAATTGGCGAAATTACAGCTATATATGCAGTGGCCCGAGATTTGTTTTTAAAAAAAAATAATTTAACCCAAAATAATGCTTTACGGCTTGAATAGTTTTTTTATCGACAGAGACTGCTTTAAGTGTAGGGGAAAAATATAGCTACATTTCTAGTTTCTTTTTGTAGAATTATGGAAAATATCAGTTACACCATTTCCAATTAAATTCAAAGATTTTTTATTGAATTTCCAAAACAAAGAAAAAAAGTTAATAATTTTTCGTCACCATTTCCAAAAGCTTTTCTGAAACTTAGTAAGTCATTTACACCATTTCCATATTTATATCAAAAATAAAAAAATATATATAAAAATTATGTGCGTAGATTTAACTTCAGACACTCTTAATACTCTTAAAACTAATTTTTAGTTAGATCAGACAAAGTTAAAAAATCTGCTCACCATATTGTTTCCGCCATATTGAATTTTATCAGTTTGATTTTAAGATAACAGACCCGGAAATTTACTAGGCCACACTTTCAGTTAGCTTCAACAGAGAAAAGGAATAAACTGTTTTTAATTACTTGTAACAAACTTTACTAAGCATATTTAGTCCGCCATTTTGTTTTTCAAAATGCACGCCAGTAATTCAGATTCAGTAACTCCAAGACCCCCTTAAAACAAAATTTGAGTTAAATCGTAAAATTATTAAAAAAAAATTCCGCCATATTGGATGCGCCATTTTGATTTTTTTCGTTTTTAGTTAAATTTTGAAATCAGCGACCCCAAAATACTCTAGAAGCACATTTTTAGCCGGCTCCAACAACGATAAAGACTTTTGGCCGGAGTTGGATCATTCTTTAAACTTTAAGAAGCATATTTAGTTCGCCATTTTGTTTTTCAAAATTCGGAGTAACAATTCTTATTCAGTAACTCCAAGACCCGCATAAAACAAAATTTGAGTTCAATCGGACAATTTAAGAAAAAAATGTCCGCCATATTGGATTCGCCATTTTGATGTTTTTGCTAAATTTTGAAATCAGCGACCTCGAGTTCCTCTAGAAGCACATTTTCAGACGGATCCAACAACGATAAAGACTTTTGGCCGGAATTGGATCATGCTGGCCCTGTGTGCAATGGTGCGTCATAGAGGGGTCATTTATAAGACCGACCCCCATTAATTTTTACGTCTTAACATTTTTTTTGGAACAAACTAATACCCTATCTCCAAATTTCTAAGGGGGCTCCCACACAAAACGCATTTTTTTAAAATTTGCTCCAACCGCTCTAACTGCCCTCATAGTGCCCTTAGAGCAACAAAATGTATGACCGACCCACAATATTTTTTTAGTCCAAACATTTTTTGTGAACACACCTACCCTCTATCTTTAACTGTTAAGGCGGTCCCCATACAATTTTTTTTTATTTTTTGTAAATTGTTTTATTTAATCAACTTCTACCGGTCCAATGGTGCGGCCGAGAGGGGTCATTAGTGAGACCGACCCCCATTTATTTTTACCTTACAACATTTTTTAAAACATACCTACGCCCTATCTCCACAACCTAAGTAGGCTTCCATTCAAAATTACATTTTTATAAAATTTGCTCCAACTGTTATTTGTATGTTTTAAAAAAATGTTGTAGGGTAAAAATAAATGGGGGTCGGCCTCACTAATGACCCCTTTCGGACGCACCATTGGACCGGTATAAGCTGATTAAATAAAACAAATTTACAAAAAATAAAAAAAAAATTGTATGGGGACGGCCTTAACAGTTAAAGATAGAGAATTGGTGTATTCTGAGAAAATGTTTGGACTAAAAAAATATTGTGGGTCGATCATACATTTTGTTGCTCTAAGGGCACTATTAGGGCAGTTAGAGCGGTTGGAGCAAATTTTAAAAAAATTTCGTTTTGTGTGGGAGCCCCCTTAGAAATTGAAGATAGGGTATTAGTTTGTTCCAAAGAAATGTTAAGACGCAAAAATTAATGGGGTTCGGTCTTATAAATGACCCCTCTGGAGCAGTAGAAATGATTTTAAGATTGGAGGGTACTAAAAACTGTAAACAAATTGGGAAAATCTAAAAAAAAAAAAATTCAAAGTGTCCGATTTGACATGGAATGCCCTATATGTATATTAGGGTTATAACTTTTTCTGGATGGCATTCTCCCAAGGGTCTATCTTCTGGGAAATATTGTATTAATGATAAAAAACAATTTCAGTTTAATTTGGTAAAAAAAAACCTTACGAACCGAAAGCGATTTCTGAAATGCTTTAAATGATTTTTTTTTTATATTTTTTTAATGACATCGTTTTTCATTTCACTGATTCAAAAAAAAAAAAACTCAAATGCGTTTGATGCGTAAACTTTTTAAACGATCGCGAAAACCCAAAAACGCAATTCGTAATATTTTTCCATGCCCTACACGATTTTACCTTGGGGGACTAGATATTTGCAAAAATGCAAAAAGTTATAACCCTAATGTAAATTCTTTTTTTATCAAAATTTTTTTTCTTAAAATTCATCAAATTATTTTTTTCTAAATTTTTTTATCAAAATTTTTTTTTCATTAAAATTTAATTTTTTCATAAATATTTTTTGTTTTTTCAAAAAAAAAAAAATTCGTCAAATTTTTTATTGTAATCATATTAAAAAATCAAAAGATAATATTCTAATTTTACACAAATATTTAGTAATCTTGTTTTTCAAGAAAATTTTCTAAATTTTTGTTTCGACGAGCGCTTTTTTACACACATCTTCAAGGTAATCATATCATCAGATTTTTTTGTTTCTCCAGTGTAAACGCCTTACTTTATCCAAGGTTATGTTGCCTACGATATGTATCCTAGATATGTTGCTACATAAAAATTTCGTATTCAGCTTAAAAAAAAAAAATTGAGATATTGTGCGTTATAAAAAAAACTACATATAACAAAAACTCCAGTATATATTTTACTGTTTTTGACACACTTGGAAACTTACACCCACACTCCACAAAATGTACACCAAAACAACATACATAAGATAAATGATGAAATCTTATTTTTTGTTGTGAACACAAGTAAAAAATAAAATTTTAAATAGTTAGAGGATGCTAACAAAAAAGAAATATAATAAATTATTTACCTGAAACTAAAGAAATTATGTTAAAATATTCTTAAGTTGCACAGTGGTATTAAGATATAAATCTCAGATTCTGAGAGATTTTTCTTATGGAAAAGCTTTTAGATTCTGAGATATTTTTCTTATAGAAAAATTCTCAGATTCTGAGATATTTTTTTTTTTTATAGAAAAATTCTCAATTTCTGAGATATTTTTCTTAAAAAAAAATCTCAATTTCTGAGACATTTTTCTTACAGAAAAATTCTCAGATTCTGAGATATTTTTTTTTTTTATAGAAAAATTCTCAATTTCTGAGATATTTTTCTTAAAAAAAAATCTCAATTTCTGAGACATTTTTCTTATAGAAAAATTCTCAGATTCTGAGACATTTTTCTTATAGAAAAATTCTCAGACTCTGAGACATTTTTCCTATAGGAAAATTATCAGATTCTAAAACATTTTTCCTACAGAAAAATTCTCAGATTCTGAGACATTTTTCCTATAAGAAAATCTCAGATTCTGTGACATTTTTCTACAGAAAAATTTTCAGATTCTAAGACATTTTTTTATAGAAAAATTCCCAGATTCTAAGAGATTTTTCTTGTTGAAAAATTCTCAGATTTTGAGACATTTTTCTTATAGCAAAATTTATAGATTTTGAGACATTTTTCTTATAGAAAAATTTTAAGATTCTGAGATATTTTTTATAGCAAAATTCTTAGATCTGAGACATTTTTCTTATAGAAAAATTTTTTTTTTATTATAGAAAAATTCTTAGATTTTGAGACATTTTTCTTAAAGAAAAATTTTCAGATTCTGACGCATTTTTTTGATTCTAAGACATTTGTCTTATAGAAAAACTCTCGGATTCTGAGACGTTTTTCTTATAGAAAAATTCTTAGATTTTGAGACATTTTTGTTATAGAATAATTCTTAGATTTTTCTTATAGAAAAATTATCAAATTCTAAAAAATTTTCCAAAAAGAAAAATTCTCATATTCTGACACTTTTCTTATAGAAAAATTCTCAGATTCTGCGACATTTTTCTTATAGAACAATTCTCAGATCCCGAGAAATTTTTGTTATAGAAAAATACTCAGATTCTGTGACATTTTTTTTATACAAAAATTCTCAGATTCTGTGACAATTTTTCTTATAGAAAATAGTTTTAGAGAATAATCACAATTGGAGCGGGAAGCGTTTTTCCGCAACTGTTCACATACGTTTTATATGACGACAAAATTCCGTCGCGTTTTTCCGCCAAACTAGATTCAATTCTATTTTGATGAGGACAATTGCGTTTTTCCGCTTCCCGCTCCAATTGTGATTATTCTCATATTCTGAGACATTTTTTATATAGAATAATTCTCAGATTCTGACGCATTTTTTCAGATTCTAAGACATTTTTCTTTTAGAAAAATTCTCAGATTCTGCGACATTTTTTTTACATAAAAATTCTCAGATTCTGAGATATTTTTCTTATAGAAAAATTCTGAGATTCTGAGACATTTTTCTTATAGAAAAATTCTTAGATTTTTCTTATAGAATAGTTCTCAGATTCTGAGACATTTTTCTAATAGAAAAATTCCTCGTTCTAAGACATTTTTCTTATAGAAAAATTCTCCGATTCTGTGCCATTTTTCTTATAGAAAATTTCTCAGATTCTGACAAGGGAAGTATCTCAACTCTTATGAACCGATTTGCCTGAAACTTAAATTATATATAAAAGAGACGATTTTAAGGTTGGGGTGTCTCGGCTTATCGGCCATATCAGAGTTTTAAAATTTCGTTGTCCCCTTATGAAACAAAGTGGACCTTCGGGAAAATTTCGATAGATCCCGAACTAAAAGGAATATCCTTTAGGGCAAAAATACGTGTCGACTTAAATTTAATAAATATTATTTCGTATTCATATGGACATCGTAGGTCTATGTCTTCATATAAATACCCCCCAAAATTTACACATTTTCGTGAAAAAAGTATTTAAGAAAGCCGAACTTTTACAAGGTTGTGCCACCGTTGGATGGGCATTAAAAAAACCTTTCTTCTTATATGTAAACATCATATAGTTTCTTAGGAAAAAATGGCTGAAAAATCCAAAAAACCTTTTTTTCGCCATTTTTTTACCCATGTTTTGAACCCTTAAATCCCCGATATGGCCGATAAGCCGAGACACCCCAACCTTAGAATTGTCCCCTTTATATATATTTTACGTTTCATGCAAATCGGTTCATATGGGTTGAGATACTTCCCTTGTGAGACATTATTCTTATAAAAAAATTTCAGATTCTGAGACATTTTTCTTAAAAAAACTTCTCAGATTCTGAGACATTTTTCTTATAGAAAACTTCTCAGATTCTGAAACATTTTTCCTATAGAAAACTTCTCAGATTCTGAGACATTTTTCTTATAGAAAAATTCGCAGATTCCGAAATATTTTTCTTATTGAAAAATTCTCATATTCTGAGACATTTTTCTTTTCGAAAAATGCTCAGATTTTGAGACTCTTTTCGTATAGAAAAATTCTTATATTCTGAGATATTTTTCTTATGGAAAATCCTGGGACATTTTTCTTACAGAAAACTTCTCAGATTCTGAGACATTTTTTTATAGAAAAATTCTCAGATTCTAAGACATGCTCAGATTCTGAGACATTTTTCTTATAGAAACTTCTCAGATTCTGAGACATTTTTCTTATAGAAAACTTCTCAGATTCTGAGACATTTTTCTTATAGAAAATTCTCAGATTCGGAGATATTTTTTATATAGAGTAATTCTCAGATTCTGACGCATTTTTTCAGATTCTGAGACATTTTCTTACAGAAAAATTCTCAGATTCTGAGATATTTTTCTTAAAGAAAAATTCTCAGATTCAGAGAAATTTTTCTTAAAGAAAAATTCTCAGATTCTGAGACATTTTTCTTATAGAAAAATTCTTAGATTTATCTTATAGAAAAGTTCTCAGACTCTGAGACATTTTTTAATTGAAAAATTCTCAGATTTTGACACATTTTTCTTATAGCAAAATTCTTAGATTTTGAGACATTTTTCTTATAGAAAAATTATAAGATTCTGAGACATTTTTCTTATAGAAAAATTCTCATATTCTGAGACATTTTTCTTATAGAAAAGTTTTTAGATTCTGAGACATTTTTCTTATAGAAAAACTCAGACATTTTTTCTTATGAAAAATTCAGACATTTTTTTATGAATAATTATAAGATTCTGAGATATTTTTCTTATAGAAAAATTGTCAGAATCTCAGAAATTTTTCTTATAGAAAAATTCTCAGATTCTGAGACATTTTTCTTAAAGAAAAATTCTTAGACTCTAAGACATGTTTCTTATAGAAAAATTCTCAGATGCTGAGAAATTTTTTTATATAGAAAAATTCTCAGACATTTTTCTAATAGAAAAATTCCTAGATTCTGAAATATTTTTCTTATAGAAAATTTCTCTTACAAAAAAATTCTCAGATTTTGAGACATTTTCCCTTTAGAAAAAAAAAATCACATTCGAATAGAAAAATTACTGTCAGATTCTTAAATATTTTTTCCATAGACAAATTCTGAAATTCTGGAGACACTGTTCGACCTTTAAGTTGGATAGTGAAAAAAATACACTTGAAAAGTTTCTACAATTTTCCAAATTCTTTTATGTGTTAAATATTTACCTCTATTTTATCCTTAATTATTTATATAAAAACTCATTTTATTGATATTAAGGTATTATGATGTACACTTTTTTTCCTCAATTTTTTGTCTTTTCTTGCAAGAGCTGTGTGAGCAAAACAGATATATGTGAGTAAAAGAATAAAAACTACATGGAATTTTCGAAGTTGACGTTTTTTATTTCCATTTTATTAATTACACAATGGGCCAAATATCATTATTTGTAAAATAAATTAAACAAATTTAAAAATTATGTGAAAAAATTTAATTTATTTATAAAAGACACAAGAAAGCTTCAAAGCATAAATTAAAGCATATTTTTCATAATAAACCGTGCAAACCGCGTTTTATACATAGAAAAAAATTAAGTATAAAAATTTTGTTCCAAAAAATTTACAAAATTGTCCCATTGTTCGAACAAAAAAATAACATATTAACAAAAATGCAAATTTTTGGCAAATTTATGCAATAAAACACACTAAAATTATGTTATTTAAATAGATTTATTTTGCTATTAATTTATTCTCAAATTTTTTGCACATTTTTATTAAAAAGAAACACAATTTTCGATATTTTTTGTAATTTTCAAATACATATATTTTTTCTGTTTGTTTTGGTTTTTTTTTTTTAATTTTGTTTATTTGTTTTGGAAAAAGAAAAAACTGCCAGTTGAAAAATAATAAAAAGACGAAAACTTTTGTCTTTTTTAAAGTTTTGCTGCTTTTTCTCTGCTTTCAGAAACTTGAAATTTGACTTGAAATAACTTTTTTGTTTTTATAGTGTTTGTTTTTTACTCATTACAAAACCTATTGGAATATAGTCGCACTTTTTCAACTATTCTTTATCAAGACGAAAAATTGATGAAAACAAGTGTACATCATACCACCTTTAAAGGAAACTAAATAAAAAAAAAAAATATTAAAGAGAAAAAATTATTTTTCAAATGGGGAAAAATATATAAAATAAAAGTTTTGTTACAAAACAAAATACAACATATTTTTTTTTTTTTAATTCACAATGTTACTACAGCACAACCGGATACTGGCCACGGTAAGTCCGGTAGATCCTTCAGACACTTGCGTGTTTTTGTACAAAAAGTCTCCACTTTAGTTAATGTATGTTTTTTCAATGTTGACACTCCGCCAATTACAACAATAGAGTGGTCATTAAGTGTGCCAACGTCATGACCATGTCTATGCGAGTCCGGAAATTTACAAAAAAAAAACAAGAAAAAAAAATAACAAAAACTTTTAATTAATGACTTTTTAATGTTTCTTTTTTTTAATTTTTTTTGTTTACTGTTTAACAACTTTAACTATTACTGGGGTTTGTTTTAATGGAAAATTTAACAAACAAAAAAAAAACAATACAATACAAATACTTACTAACATACATACCTGGCACAATTTAAATCACCAAAATGCTCCCATTTTTTCTGTTCCAAATTGTATTTATCTATGTCAGTTAATGATGTCAAATTTCCATTGTCATTTAAACCAATACCACCAACCAGATATAGATGGCCATTTGACATTTTACAAAATTTAGCAAAAAGTCTGCAAAAGATATAAGATTTGGAAATGAGTTTTTTTTTAGTATTTATGTCCATTCAATTTTAAAATAAATCCCTGCAAAATTTGTACACTCAAAATAATACATTATTAGATTTTCTATTTTTATACCCTCCACTCTAGTGATAGAGGGTATATATAAGTTTGTCATTCCGTTTGTAACACCTCGAAATATTGGTCTAGGACCCCATAAAGTATATATATTCATGATCCTCGATCGATTTTAAGACGATCTAGCGATGTCCGTCCGTCCGTCTGTCCGTCTGTCTGTCTGTTGAAAACACGCTAACTTTTGAAATACTTTACGGAGGCTCCTGAAGTTTGGCATATATGTTGGACATTTACCTGGTCAGTTTGGTATTGCAATCCAGCGAAATCGGTCCAGTGGTTCAAAAGTTATAAGCAAATTAGTGAATTTCGGCAAGGGTTTTTCTGGAATTTACGACACAACGGTAACTTTCGAACGGCAATTCTGAGGATGCTGAAGTGTGGCATATATATTTGCCGTTCCTCTGGTCCGTTTCGTTTTAAATTTCAGCCAAATCGGTTCAGTGGTTCAAAAGTTATTAGCAAAAAAAAGTTGTTGAAAACCCGTTAAACATGTTTTAAAAACATTTGTAAGTCAGAAAAATATTTTACAAGGCATTTTTGTCACACAAAAATATTTTTACACTAAAACAAAAAAAAATACACTCAAAAAAAATTTTACACTCAAAAAAAAATTTACACTCAAAAAAAAATTAGTAAATTATTTATTTTTTTTTTTTTCAAAATTAATAAAAAAAAGTTTTTTTACAGAAAATAAAATATTTCTAACCAAAAATGTTATTTTTTTCACGTTAGAAAATTTACTATCACTTAAAAAGGGCATTGTGGAGGGTATTCATAGATTCGGCCAAGTCGAATTTAACTTTTCTACTTGTTTTTTTTCTAATGCTAGTAAGCTAACCTTAGCAAATTTTTAGTTGAGATTAGCATGTTAGCAAAAATATCTTGTAAACTTCATTTAGCGCATTAGCAATTTTAAACAAAATTTTAACAATTTTTTTTTTCAAAATTTAAAATTGAGGTGACCAAATTTTTACAAGCTTTTTTGCTACCCAGCAAAAAAAGTGCGGAGTACTTCTATTTGGAGTGCTTTAAAACTATAACAAATGTAATGAAATACAACAAAAATAACAAAAAACACAAGAAAAAAACACACAAACAGTTTTGTCTACTCCATAAAAAGTTGTTATTCAGCACTTAACTCATTACCTTCCGCGACACTCCCATACAAAAGTAAGTAGATATTCAGTAGATAAGAAGTACTCCGAGCTTTCAAACAACTTCCAACTACTTCCACGGAGTAGTTCTTATCTACTGAATATATACTTACATTTGTATGGAGGTGTCGCGATAGGTAATGAGTTAAGTGCTGAATATCTATGTATTCTGGAGTAGAAAAAACTGTTTGTGTGTTTTTGTCTTGTGTTTTTTGTTATTTTTGTTGTATTTCATTACATTTGTTATAGTTTTAAAGCACTCCACTGAGAAGTGGTAATGACTTTTTTTGCAGGGTAATATTAGCAAAAATAAATTGTAAATTTTTTTTTAAGAAAGCTTAAAATGGCGCTATCTCGGAAACTAAGCCAGATGGAGCAAAATGGAGGCCATTTTTGGTTCTCGCCGGTCCTCTTCACATGTGTGGACCCTAATGGGTCCTAACTTTGAATCCAAAAAAGTTAGCATTCCCGAAAATGTTAAAATGCTCATATCTCAGTAAATATTGCCGACACAACAAAAAGTCTAAAAGCCTGCAAAATAACGCAAAGCTCTCCGAGTAATATTTTTGAAGTTATCGAGTTTTTTAATTTTCAAAACCCCAGTTGTCCCCTAAAATCACGTATCTCTAAAACTAAGCAAGATAGAGCAAAACGGACACAAATTTTGGATAAAAAACTATTGCGATTTTTAAAGAACCCAACTAGGTCTAGGCCCATCGGGGTCTGGACCTATCGGGTCCGAACCCAATGGGATCCTTAAATGTGTATGAACTAAGTTAAAATAAAAAAAAATCATTTAACTAATTTTTGTCAAAACATTTTTGCTAACTTTACCAAAAAAATTGTGGGTTCAAAATCAGCAAATTTTCTTGTAGGTTTGCAAGCTTTTTTTGCTAACATTACAGTAGAGTTTGCAAATAATCGAGATATTTCATAATCGCGATTACGATTAAAAAAATTGCCGTTAATCGCGATTATCGATTAATCGAATTTTTTAAATAAATTGAATTTTATCAACAAATTATTTTAAAATTTACATTTCAGAACGTACGAAAATGCATAAATTAATGTTTTAAAGAAATTAAAATATTTTTTATTATATCTACAAACATATACATATATGGAGATTTTTATTTCAAACGTACCACGAACAAAAAAATTAGCTTGAAAAGTCGAACTTACTGCCCTATATGGAACAAACAAATCGTGGAACAAAAGTTTTAGTTTTTTCAGAGAAATGGGCGAGATTAGCATGTTCCAACATGGTTACATTGAGCAATTTTTGAGTTATGACAAATTTTTATAAATAGAGCTTTTAACATAAAAATCAATGCAGCACAAAATATTAATTATACTATGTAACACGATTTTTGTGTCTGTTTAGAAACATTTTTTTTTTATTTATTTTTACCGAAAAAACATCAAAAAACTTTACTTCCACGCAAAAACTTTGTTTTTGTGATTTTTTGATTTCAAAACCTTTTGACTTTTTTAACTTCGGAAAGCATAGGGGAAAAATCTTCTTTCTTAAAATTTGTTGGTGACCCCTCCCGCAAGAAGGAACGGTGAAAAAAAACAAATGCTTTTTCTTGTGGCTTTTCACAATTTTTACCTCATGAGCTGCCTCTGGCATCAATTTGTTTTATGTTTGATAGAAAGTCAAAAAATCCCAAAAAAATTAGAGGTGTCGGTTTTACAAGGGGAAATTTTTTTCCCCAGGACCGATTTTGCTTGTTTACAATAAACCAGCGCAGTACTCTACCACATATTCCTAACAAGGGTCAGCTCCTATGTCTTTTTTTAGACTCTATCGTGCTTTCAACAGACAGACAGACGGACAGACAGGCAGACATAACAAAGTTTTATAGAGAATTTAAGGAACTTTCTATTAAAAAAATCGTTATAAAAACAGGGTTTATCATGGAAAATGATTAATCGTAATCGTACGATATTTTTTGTCGATTACGATTAATTGGTGCAATTAATCGCGATTACCATATTAATCGTTTGGCAAACTCTACATTACAGTATTTTTTTTTTTTTTTGAGTGTTCATAAACGGTGACATGACATAATCCCCACGGACATAACCCCCATTTCCGTTATGGGGATAATGACCAAAACGAATTCGGTCATAATCCCCATAATGGTAGTGGGGACTATGACCGAAAAAAATTTGGACATAATCCCAACAAAAAATGGACATAATTCCCAGTTTTATGGGGACAATGACCAAGTAAAAAGTGGACATAATCCCCATTACAGGGATTATGTCTACTATACTAATAGGTCATAATCCCAATAATTATGTGAAATTTTTTTTTTGTCTTAAAAGTTTTTCTGCGTAGCCGGCCTTCGGCCGGGCTTAGGGATTACAAACTCCATGCATTAAACCCACCCTCTCCGCAAAATAAAGGGTTATGACCGAAATTGTTTTGGACTTAGTCCCCATAATATAAATGGGGGTTATATATGGTTTGAATTGAGAAAGGTGTGAAAGAAAATTTTTATTTTTCTAAAAATTTAAGACATCCTGGTTCGTTTTTTACTAGTTTCATGTAATCCAGTTATTATAATCATCAGAAAAACTTTTAATGTCAAATTTATTCAGTTAATAGTCAATTTTATTCTATATGTGAAAATTATTAACAGACCGCAGCCGCCAGGGATTGAACCCATGATCTGTAATGTTTTTGCTATTAACTGCCTCTTAGGTACGATCACTCTAGACCGATACGCTAAGTTGGCTGTTAAGCAAGTATCAACTAAATCATGGTTTTTCAATTCCTGTGTGGTTGTTGCTATTATTTTTTCGTACAGAAGAATGTTATGACCGAAAAATTTTCGATCGTAATCCCAACAGGGAAGGGACATAATCCCCATTGGGATTATGACCGTTTTTAAAATGGTCATAGTCCCCACAATTAATATGGGGATTATGTCCGTAATGCATTGGGTCATAATCCCCATTTCCGTTATGGGGATAATGTCCGTGGGGATTATGTCCTGTCACCTTCATAAACTTCATATGGCATAAAAATGTTTCATTTCTTGAACCAATTTACAAAAAATTCATAAAAAATTGTGTTTTTCTTGGGTTGTTTTAGTTCTTCCGAACCCAATAGGGTCCTCAAATGTGTATGAACTAAGTTGAAATAAAAAAAATTTCAGTTAACTAATTTTTGGCACAACATTTTTGCTAACTTTACCAAAAAAATTTTGGGTTCAAAATCAGCAAATTTTCTTGTAGGTTTACAAGCTTTTTTTGCTAACTTTACAGTTTTTTTTAGAGTATTCTTAGATAACAACTCACCTGCTGGTGGAAAAAAATTACATACTGCTGAATAAAACGTGACATAAAAAACATTATTTTTAAGCTAAATTTCTTTTTATAAAATTTATTGTTTCATAAAAATTTTTTTTCCAAACATTTTTTTCATCAATTTTTTTATCAATAAAGTTTTTTAATTCAAAAAAAATTGTTTGATAATTTTTTTTAAAACATTATATTTCAGCTAAATTTCTTTTTATAAAATTTCTTTTTTCATAACATTTTTTTCCAAAATTTTTTTTTTTTATCATTTTTTCCAGCCAAATTTTTTTTTTATGTTAAACATTTATTTTTTATTAAAAAAAAATTATCAGAAAATATTTTTATGTAAAATTTGTTCATCAATTTTTTTTTTTTTTCTTCATTTAAAACTTTTTTTTCATCACATTTTTTAAAGCAAAAAATTATTTTTTTCAACCAAACATTCTTTTTTTGTCAAAATTTTATTTTGCATTAAATTTTTTATCAAAAAATGTTTTTCTCTATTTTTTCCCCCAACGTTTATTTTTCACCAATTCTGAACTTCTTCTGACATAAAAATGTTTCATTTGTTCCACAAAAGTACAAAAAACAAGTGACAGTGTTAAATTGGTCTGATCCAAATCTTTTATACCCTACAAAATGTAAAAACACTTTTTTACACAGAAGTATTACAATTTTATCACATTTTTTAATGATAAATTTGTACATCCTTTTGGTCAAAGTTGGAGTTCTTTAGAGGTTGGTTTAGTTTTTTTAAAGGGAAACTTTTTCCCCATAGTCCGATTTTGTCGATTTAAGAACCTTACCAGCCTATGAACACAAGACATATTCGTGGCAAATTTCGTGAGACTAGATATTTTTGTTTGGACTGCAGTGTGCTTTCCACAGACGAATATTTTTTAGAATGTCTTAGATTCGATTTTACTTATTTACTAAATTTACAGTTCTTGCAGTTTGGACTGCTTATTTAACAAATTTATAGCTCTTTCAGATTGGACTGCATCTTGCTTTCCACAAACAGACTTATTCGATTTTGTTCATTTATCAAATTTACTACTCTTTTATATTGGACTGCATTTGCTTTCCACAGACAGATGTACGCGTCACATCCGTACATCTGTTAAAAATTAAAAAAATTACTCAAAAACTAAAAAAAAAAATTGAGTAAATAATTTAACAAAAATTTAATTTTTTTTTTATTTTTTTTATACTCTTGGTTTTTTAAATTCACATTTAGTTTATATTTATATGAAAGTTTGAAATCATCTTTATGACATTTTCCTATGTCTTTAAGCCATAAATAGTATATTTGGTAAATTTTGAAAAACATTTTTTAGAAAAAATTATAAACTTTTTTAAATTTAAAAAAAGTATATTGATAAATTTTGAGTAACTATTTACTGGACACAATTAAAAAGTTACTTAAAAAAACGAAAAATTTTAAGTAAAGTTTTAATTGTGTCAATTAAAAATTTACTCAAATCTTTTTAGTAAGCATTCAATAATTTTTTATTAAAAGTTTACTCAATACTATTGAATGGTTTACTGGTGGAAAATTGAGTAATTTTTTACTCAGTACCCGGCTAAAAATAAATGTGTATGTTCATATATGCTTATATATAGATCTTAATACGATCATATATGAAATATATGGAAACATATATGTGACCATATATGAAAGAAACGATCCCATATATGTGGCCGTATATAAAATATGTGCCATATATGATATCATATATGGAAACATATATGTTATCATAAAATGTTAAATTTTAGTGCATGTGTGTGAAAATATCCACCGGAATTACAAAATAAAAGTTTTGTACGATTGAAATTATATTTTATTACCATATTTATATCTTAATACCGATTCGTATCAATAATTTAAAAAATATTGTTTCCTAGTTGCAAAATATTCTGATTAAAAAAGTTACTTTTACATAAAGAAAATGGAAAAGGTAAGTTTTTATTAGAATTTTAAATGAATTTAGAATTTTTAAATCATATGTATTATTTTTTTCCAGTTCATCGTCATAACAAGTATAAGCGTGGACATTTTATTCCAAAACAAGATCATATTTAAAATGAGTAAATGAACATATGTCGCAAATACAATAATATAGAGTGCTTTGATGTTGAAGAAAATTAAACTACGCAGCTTCGTTAATCTCGTGCAACTTCGTGGAGAGGGCATATGCACCACCATTATGTTTTCACTGCGATTGCAATACTGCAAACTATTTTGAAATCCCTTAATGTCGCCATAACAAATTGGAAATGATAGATCGTATAAGCAGTTTTGAGGCCGAGTAACGTTAAGCTCACTCAACTTGGAGAAGAGGACATATGCACCACCAGAAATGTTATCACTACGATTCCAACACTATAAATTATTTCGAAATCCCTTACTGTAGCAAATTGGAAAAGGAAAGAACGTATGTATAAGAAGTTTGAAGGCCGAGTTACTAGAAAATTCAACCATGCGGAGGTACGTTAAGCTCGCTTAACTTGGAGCAGAGGGCATATGCACGACCATAACGTTATCACTACGGTTCCAACACTACAAACTATTTTGAAATCGCTTACTATCGCCATAGCAAATCGAAATGAAAAGAACGATCAGTTTTAAGGTTGAGTAACGATTTAGGAAGGACAACGTTTTTATACAATTACAAGAAAGCTGTCTATAAGCGAAAGTGACAATCTGGCACATTGTCACCATGATGTAAGTAGAAATAGTTTTTATCCCAGTCCTTCAAATATCCTTACAAACATAATGTAAGTAGAAATAGTTTTTATCCCTATCCTACAAACATAACCCAGCAAGATAAAATACATACTACTGAATATATTGCTTTTAATCAAAGTCTTAAGTAATTATTAGCTTGCTATGAATTTTGATGCATGCATTTAGTAGTAGCAAGTTATTTTTTGCTGGAATAAAAAAGAAATGTGTAATAATTTTTAATATTTTTTCAGATGGATTTCTGAAAGACAATATATCTTTCCTTAAAAAGCATTCCATAGTCTTTAGCATCCAATGGGCTTAAGCATACCATGGTCTTAACAAAATACACTCCAACATGTATGTATGTAACTAGCAGTATCTAGCCAATCTTTAAAGGTAGATGGTTGCTTCGTTAAATGACATCCGTGTTATCATTAACCTATTAGCACCAAATGCTATCGTTGGTAATACTTTAATACAATAAAAATTCTAGAAATATCTTAATTATTAATATTATTTTATATCCTTTTTTAGATTTTGACTATAAATATTGTAAAAAAGAGGCTTATACCATAACAAAAACGCTAAGTCTGAAGATAATCGGAATTAACACTAAAACAAGAAAACACAAAGAAAATCAACGTTCCTTTAATAAGCCCTTTGTTCGCATCTTTCGATATCAATTGAAAAACTTGATATATAAGATCTTTTATGTTCAATTTATTCTGTTGACTATCAAAATGTATTCTCATATCTATAAGTTAAATTATTTATTTTTATATGGTCACCAAAAATGCAAACGATAGTAACTAAAAAATGAAAATCATAAAATTAAAGGGTTATGAAAACACCAAAATTAATAAAAAAATATTTTTAATTTTAAATTATACTTATATACACCGTTTGCAATTCTGGTGAATATATACATAATAATCTATTACATATAGTTTAAAATTAAAAAAAAAAAATAAAAATTAATATGAAAAAGAATGTAAAACAAATTGAAAACAACATCATATATGATCCCATATATGATTCAATATATTATCCAATATATGATTCAATATATGATCTAATATATGATCACATATATTGGATCATATATGACCGTGTCTTATATAAGCGCCAATTTTGGAATATGTTCATATATGAGACCATATTTGATACTATATATGATACTGTATATGGTCTCATGTATGATATCATATATGATTATATACAACATTTTTAGCCGGGTAGTATTAAAAATTTACTCATTTTTTTCTGTCCGGTTTTTGTAAATGTATTTTTTTAAAAAATTAAAGTCACGAAAACCGATACGCCCTAATAGGGTATTTTTCATGAATTCGGTAAAGCCGAATTATTTTTTTTCACTTGTGTCGTAAAACACTAATATATAAAAAAAAACATTAAATATAGCTTTAGCTAACTCAAATAAGCAATTAAAATTATTAATTCTTCAAAATTAATTTTTTGAGTGTTGGTATTATACATTGCCCAAATGACTTTAAATTTATAAAATGTATAAAAACTATTCCTCCAAAAAAAAAAATGAAATGAAAATAAGATTTTTTTAACTAATCCGATTACCTTGGTAAACGTAAATGTTGTTTAGATTTAATCCACTGGCCTACATTACAACCACAAACTTTATCAATAATTCCATCGGCATCTCTACCATCAAAATTGTCACCACCAGCCCCATTATCCACATAGTCATACTCTTTTCTCCTACCACCATATTTTCCAGTTATATTTGTAAATCGTTCCGCATCATTGTTGGCCAATATTTCATGTGTACATTTTAAATTGTAAATCTCCATTGTATCGGTGATTACATGTAAAGCTGATGCTGCTCTTGTGGATTTTGTAGTCTCCACATTATTATTATTGCCACAAATGCCAGCAGTATTGTCATTGATTATACCGCCTGCTATCCAAATCTCGTTATTTACCATGGCAGCCGCTAAACCATAACGTCCTATATTCAGTGAAGGTTTCTGTACAAAAACAGTAAGTGGAAATAACCAAAAAAAAAAATAATTGTACACTTTAAATAAATGATTGTAAAATTAATTATTAAAAATGTGAAATTTGAAATTGTTAATTGATTTTGTATTGCTTTTATATACCCTATACAATTTGTAATAGATGATTTTAAAATATTAATGTCTTATTTCGTTTGTATCATATTATGGTCATACCCTGTAAAATTTATACAATTACTGATCCATAATCGATTTTAAGTTGATCTACACCATTTCCAATTGTATTTTAAAAATTTCCAAATGTATTTTAAAATTGTCCAAATGTATTTTAAAATTGTCCAAATATATTTTAAAATTGTCCAAATGAATTTTAAAATTGTCCAAATGTATTTTAAAATTGTCCAAATGTATTTTATAATTGTCCAAATGTATTTTAAAATTGTCCAAATATATTTTAAAAGGGCCCAAATGCATTATAAAATTATCCAAATGTATTTTAAAATTGTCCAAATGTAGTTTAAAACTTTCCAAATGTATTTTAAAATTGTCCAAATGTATTTTAAAATTGTCCAAATGTATTTTAAAATTGTCTAAATGTAGTTTAAAATTTTTCAAATGTATTTTCTAAATTTCCAAATGTATTTTAAAATTGTCCAATTGTATTTTAAAAATTTCCAAATGTATTTCAAAATTGTCCACATGTATTTTAAAATTGTCCAAATGTATTTTAAATATGTCCAAATGTAGTTTTAAATTGTCCAAATGTATTTTAAAATTGTCCAAATGTATTTTAAAATTGTCCAAATATATTTTAAAATTGTCCAAATGAATTTTAAAATTGTCCAAATGTATTTTAAAATTGTCCAAATGTATTTTAAAATTGTCCAAATAAATTTTAAAATTGTCCAAATGTATTTTAAAATTGTCCAAATATATTTTAAAATGGCCCAAATGCATTATAAAATTATCCAAATGTATTTTAAAATTATCCAAATGTAGTTTAAAACTTTCCAAATGTATTTTAAAATTGTCCAAATGTATTTTAAAATTGTCCAAATGTATTTTAAAATTGTCTAAATGTAGTTTAAAATTTTCCAAATGTATTTTAAAATTGTCCAAATGTATTTTAAAATTGTCTAAATGTAGTTTAAAATTTTCCAAATGTATTTTCAAAATTTAAAATGCATTTGGACAATTTTAAAATATATTTGGACAATTTTAAAATACATATGGACAATTTTAAAATACATTTGGACAATTTTAAAATTTATTTGGACAATTTTAAAATACATTTGGACAATTTTAAAATACATGTGGACAATTTTAAAATTCATTTGGACAATTTTAAAATATATTTGGACAATTTTAAAATACATTTGGACAATTTTAAAATACATTTGGAAGTTTTTTAAATACAATTGGAAATGGTGTAGTAGAGATGGTCGCGTGAGTGATTTTTGACTAACACTCACTCACGCTCACGACAGGAATTTTTGAATCACGCACACTCACTTACTTACGAGCTGATTTTTTTTAAATCACACTCACTCATAATCACGTAAGTAAATTTAATACAAGTCGCACTCCCGTGCACTCACGCAAGCTTCACTCGCACTCACGTTGACTTACATTCACGAAACTCTTATTTATACAAAAAAAATTCAAAAACTAAATTTTAAAAAATCATTAAAAATTTTCAGCAAAATTTAAAGTACAGCGAAATTTTAAATTGTTTTTTCTTTTTTCGGGACGAACTCTTAAGTTAAGCCAAATTTTAAAATTTTGTGTTGCTTTTTTGGTTCGAAAAGAAATATGAAGAGAAAACAAATCACTCATACTCACTCACGCAAAAATCTTACTCACACACACTCACTCGCTCAATTTTTTTCTACACTTACACTTACACTCACTCACAATCAACTGAGTATCATTGATTTCAGTCATACTCACGCGGGATCACGTGAGAATCACGTGAATCACACTCTAATCTGCTCATGTGCTCATCTCTAATATTAACATATAAATATGTCCTACCTTTATCCACACTTTTCGATTGACATTGTAAAACCATACTGTATTAAGTGCAGCGCCATTAACTCCTTCACCACCGATAATATAAAAACCAGAGTCATGAATGTTTCCTTTGTTTTTAGTTGCTTCACAAGGATAACTGTTGCCATGGTTTATAGCAATGACTGCAAAGTCTCTTCTACATTCTGGTAAATTACATTCTAAGGTCCATTTTAAAGTTTTTGGATTAAAACACCAAATAGATTTTTCGAAGACCTTTAGAAAAAAATAATATTTTTTTAAAAAATTTTAGAGTTTTCTAAGAAAAAAAAAAATTTCTACACCGTTTCCGATTGTATTTCAGAAATTATCAATTGTATTTCAGAAGTTATCAATTTTATTTCAGAATTTATCAATTGTATTTCAGAAATAATCAATTTATCAATTATATTTCAGAAATAAACAATTGTATTTCAGAATTTATCAATTTTATTTCAGAAATTAACAATTGTATTTCAGAAATTATCAATTGTATTTCAGAAAATAACCTTCGTAAAGCAATTGAAAATTTCTGAAATACAATTGATAATTTCTGAAATACAATTGATAAATTCTGAAATACAATTGATAAATTCTGAAATACAATTGATAATTTCTGAAATACAATTGATTATTTCTGAAATACAATTGATAATTTCTAAAATACTATTGATAAATTCTGAAATACAATTGATAACTTCTGAAATACAATTGAAAATTTCTGAAATACAATTGATCATTTCTGAAATACAATTGGAAATGGTGAATGAGAAAATTATTTGAATTTTTCAATTTTGGCAATCGATACCTTTTCAATACCGTTATCCGTTTCAAAACCCTTTAAATTGAATACCGGTACCAATAGCAATACCGAAACTCAGTTTTGGTATCGGATACCGGTATCCAAAAACCTTTTCCTTCGGTATCGGTACGTACCGGTATTGAAACGGTTTTTCTTAAAAACCATATTTTTTTTACAAAAAAAAATTAATAGAAAGTTTGTAAATTTTTTGGTTTTTGTAAATGAAAAACCGTACTCCAAATGCCTCACCGAAGTCTCATAAAAATCAAAAAAATCTTTTGGCACCCACATCGTGAATTAAATAAAAATTAAAAAAAAAACACTTCAATCGCGATGCGAGAGCAAAAGAAAATTATTGATTTTCACGAAATTTTTATGGATTCATTTTGACTCCCAATAGAAACTTTCTGGACCCCTTTTGTATAGTATAATTTTTTTGGGGTTTTTATTTAATCCGTGATGTGGGTGTCCAAGGATTTTTTTGATATATACAGGACTTCGGGGAAGGCATTTGGAATACTAGCAGGAGGTTTTCCACCATAGTATAATTTTTTGAAGTGGCTTAACTCGTAGAAATCGTCCATAAAAGTCCCATAATTCGCGAAAAAATTGTTTGCAATATTTTTGAATGTGATCTTGTCTAGACAGGGAATACCTATTTTTCCAAATAGATAACGCCAAAAAAAAACCTGGTTGCCTAGAAATAAGATGAAATATGTAATTTGTTGGGGTTTTTACTTTAACCGTGATGCGGGAGGGAAATATATTTTAAGAAGCCATTTTGACACCCAATAGAAACTTATTGGACCCTTTTCAGCTCAAACAAAAAAGAAAGGTAAAAACCGACACGGCCTTATATTTATGTACTAAAGACATTGGAAAATGTCCAGCAAAACTTATGGGCAAAAGACTGAATTTCGGCAACGGGTTTTCGTGAATTTTCGAGATAAAAAAAACACGCTTACTTTCGAAAGGCAATCCTGAGGATGCTGAAGCTTGGCATATATATTTGCCGTTTCCCTGGCCTGGTTCGTATTGAATTTCTGCTAAATCGGTTCAGTGGTTCAAAAGTTATTAAGAAAACCGTGAATTTCAGATTTGTTTCACCTTAAATTCACTTGTTGAAAAAACCGTAAACCAGCTTTATTTTACAAAATATTCTTGTCACTCACAAAAATTTTTATACTAAAACAAAAAAAACTTACAATCGAAAGAAAAAATTACACTAAAAAAAAATGTTGTCAATTTATTATTTTTTTTTTTTTTTTCAAAAAGGCTAAAAAAAGTTTTTTACTCAAAATAAAATATTTCTAATCAAAATTGTTAATTTGATTCACCTTAGAAAATTAACTATCACTTTAGAAGGGCATTGTGGAGGGTATTCGATTCGTCCAAGTCGAATTTAACTTTTCTACTTGTTTTTACAATTTTTTTTTAAGTTTTTATACGTTTTTTTATATTTTTAGCATTTTTTCGATAATACCGGTACGTACCGGTATTGACGTTTCGGTATCGGTAATACCGTAACCGATTCAACTCAAATACCGTAACCGATACCGATACCGAAATAAATAAAAAAACGATACCAATACCGATATCGATACCGTTATTCGTTTCGATTGCCAACCTTGGAATTTTTACATAATCTTTTTATATAATCTGAGAATATTTCTATATTAAAATGCCTCAGAATCTGAGCATTTTTCTAAACAAAAAATGTTTTAGAATATGTGAGTTTTTCGAGAAAAATAAGAAAAATATACATAATCTGAGAAATTTTCGTGTCTCAGTATCTGGGAATATTTCTACAAGAAAATGTCTGAATTTTTCTGAATCTGAGAATTTTTCTATATGAAAAAAATTTGAGAATCTAAGAATTTTGTTATACGAAAAATGTCTTAGAATCTGAGGATTATTCTATTAGAAAAATGTCTTAGAATCTGAGAATTCGTCTATTAGAAAAATGTCACACAAAAAAATTTTTTTTTCCATGAACGATTTTCATAGTATTTATGAACAAATTCATACAACTTATTAACTTTTTCATCATATTTATAAACTTTTTCATAGTATTTATGAATAAATCATAATATGTGAAATTTAAGAATTTTTAACATTTTTCATAAATACTATGAAAAAGTTTATAAGTATTATGAAAAAGTTAATAAATTGTATGAATTTGTTCATAAATACTATGAAAATCGTTCATGGAAAAAAAAAATTTTGTGTGCATAGAATCTGAGAATTTTTCTACACGAAAATTTGTTTGGAATCTTGGAATTTTTCTATACGAAAGTTGTCTCAGAATCTGAAAATTTTTCTATACGAAAAATTTCTCCGGATCTGTGAATATTTCTGTACACAAAATGTTCTAAAATCTGAATTTTTCTATACGAAAGATGTCTCAGAATCCGAGTTTTTCTATACAAAAAATGTCTCAGAATCTGAGAATTTTTTTATACGAAAAACGTCTCAGAATCTGAGAATTTTTCTATAAGAAAAACGTCTCAGAATCTGAGAATTTTTCTATAAGAAAAATGTCTCAGAATCTGAAAATTTTCTCGAATCTGAGAATATTTCTGTACAAAAAATGTGCCAGAATCTGAGAATTTTTCTATACGCAAAATGTCTCAGAATTTTTCTATACGAAAAATGTCTTAGAACCTCAGAATTTTTCTTTACGAAAAATGTATCAGAATCTAAGAATTTATCTATACGAAAAATGTCTCAGAATCTGACAATTTTTCTATACAAAAAAATGTTTGGAATCTGGGAATTTCTCTATACGAAAATTGTCTCAGAATCTGAGAATTTTTCTATACGAAAAATTTCTCCGAATCTGAAAATATTTCTGTACAAAACATGTCCCAGAATCGGAGAATTTTTTTATACGAAAAAGTTTCAGAATCTAAGAATTTTTCTATGCGAAAAATGTCTTAGAATATGAGAATTTTTCTATACGAAAAATTTTTATATACAAAAACTGTCTCAGAATCTGAGAACTTTTTTATACGAAAAATGCCTCAGAATCTGAGAAATTGTTTTCTATACGAAAAATGTCTCAGAATCCTCAGAAACCTTAGAATTTTTCTTTACAAAAAATGTCTCAGAATCTAAGAATTTTTCTATACGAAAAATGTCTCAGAATCTGTAAATTTTTCTAAACAAAAAATTGCTTGGAATCTGGGAATTTCTCTATACGAAAATTGTCACAGAATCTGAGAATTTTTCTATACGAAAAATTTCTCCGAATCTGAGAATATTTCAGTACAAATCATGTCCCAGAATCGGACAATTTTTTTATACGAAAAAGTTCCAGAATCTGGGAATTTTTCTATGCGAAAAATGTCTCAGAATCTAACAATTTTTCTATACAAAAAATTTTTCTATACGAAAATTGTTTCAGAATCTGTGAATTTTTTATAGGAAAAATGTCTTAGAATCTTATAATTTTTTATGCGAAAAAATATCTAAGAATCTGAGTATTTTTCTATACAAAAATTCTCCCAGAAATTCTCAATACGAAAAATGCCTCAGAATCTGAGAAAATTTCTATACGAAAAATGTCTCAGAATCTGAGAATTTTCAATGCAAGATTTGTTTTAGAATTTGAGAATTTTTTAATACGAAAAATCTCTCAGATTCTGAGAATTTTTCCATAAGAATAATATCTCCGAATCTGAGAATTTTTTCTTCGCGAAAAATGTCTGAGAATGGCTTCTCAGAATATTGTCATTCTTTAACATTACAACTTTGTAATCCTTTAAAATGTTATTAAAAACCAAAAAAAAAAGTAAATACAATAAAAATTAATTTATAACTTTTGCAGCGAAATAAAAAAGCACAAAGAATATAAAGCAGTAATAACAACCATATGACGATTTAAAATCCACAAACTGTACAATTTTAATAATATTATTACCCATAAAAACAAACTAGAAATAAGAGCAAAAAAAAATAAGACAAACTTTTCAAATAAGAAACTTAAGAAAAAAAAAACAAGAAAAAACTTTTATACAAAAATATTAGAAGAGCAAACATGATAATATTCTTATTTAAATGGAAACAAACAAAATTTATAGAAAATTGTGATCAAAAAGTACACGAAATTTACATAATTATAAAATGATATTACAATCACGAGATCAAAACACAACTCTGCAAAAAGTTAAGTTTGATTAACCCCAAATTTTTTTTTTTTCATCAAACTTTTTTTTTCGTAATTTTTTTTTTTTAAACAATTTTTTTTTTATCAAATTTTTTTGTTTTCATCAATTTTTTCTTCATTAAATTTTTTTTCATTAATTTTTTTTTTCATTAATTTTTTTTTTCATTAAAAATTGTTTTTTTCATCAAAATTTTTTTTTTTTCATAAATTTTTTTGTTTTTCATCAATTTTTTTTTTCATTAATTTTTTTTTTCATCAAATTTTTTTTTCATCAAAATCTTTTTTCATAAATTTTTTTTTATCATATTTTTTCATCAAATTTTTTTACTATCAATTTTTTTTAACATCAAAAAAATTTTCTTTTCTTCAAAAACTTCTTTTCATCAAAATTTTTTTTCACCAAAAATTTTGGGTTCCATAAATTTTTTTTAACATAATTTTGTTTTTCGTGAAAAAAAATCATTTTTTTTTACCAAAACTACTTTTTCACCAAGTCTAAGCTTTTCGCATTAAAATTTTCCATTTGTTTATCAAATGTACATAAAACAAGTGAGAGTGTTAAGTTCTTCGGTGCCGAATCTTTTATACTCTCCAAAATGTAAAAACACTTTTTTGCACTTATTTTTGCACTCACTTACGAAATGTACAGATCTTTTGCTTTTTTAATGGGGTCCTCGACTGATATTTCAATTCGTTGGAATAGCAAAGTAATATGACATTATTTTTTCTAAAAAAACTTTGCTTTGGCAAGTACACCCAAATCTTCCACAAAACATTATCATGATTTAATGTGTTGGGCTAGAGTAGAAAATTCGCAGGCATTTTTTAATACAGTTGTAGCAAAGTGTAAGCCTACACATACACAAACAGATATAGATAACACCACATACACTGAGACATGTTTAAGTACTACAGTGTCACAATTATATATTCGCGCAATATACAAATTCCCACATACATATGTATGTCTGGATCGTGTAACACAATTTATTTAACAAAAGTACAAGAAAAACTTTAAAAAGTTATTTTAATTATTTTTATCTGAAATTTATTTTTATCTGATAAATAAAACATATTTTATTTCTTTTTTATACCCTCCACTTAGTGATAGAGGGTATATATAAGTTTGTCATTCCGTTTGTAACTCATCGAAATATCGGTCTGGGACCCCATAAAGTATATATATTCATGATGCCCGATCGATTTTAAGACATTCTAGCGATGTCCGTCTGTCCGTCTGTCCGTCTGTCCGTCTGTCCGTCTGTCCGTCTGTCTGTCTGTTGAAAATGCTGTCGTGGACAAAATATTGCACAGAGATGACTGAAACTTAACATATTTATTGGAAGTTCTCCCGAGAAGTTTGGTATTGCATTTGAGCGATATCGGTTCAGCGGTTCAAAAGTTATGAACGAAAATGTAAGCACACCTCAAAAATTTCAGTACATTCAACATAACCTAAAAACACAAAATGCTTTAATTCGGCTTCTGGTTGACATATGTGAACATAATTGAACATCAAATGGTATTTAAGCAAGTACGAACATATTTTTTGACAAAAAAAAATCGCGGATTTTTTTTTACCAAAAATTTTTTTCGCGAAAATTTTTTTTATTTTTTTTTTTCAAAAGTAATTTCCTTTTAAATAAAGTTTTTTGCAATAATCTTTTTGAAATTGTGGAGGGTATCACTGTTAACTCCGTACGAATTAAACACGCGAGTAATTTTGATGATACTAACTATTTATTAAAAATAAAAATTCTTACGTACTAAACATTAAAATCTAAAACCTAACCTAGACTACCTGATTATCCATATCAGTGTGAGGCTATTTCTCTAACACTCATAAACAATAATATGGATTCGTTATCAGTAGTTTAAACATGTGTTGACCGTAATAAACATTTTTACGATAAAAACACATTTTATGGGAATTTCAAGTGATATGAAAAACCCACCCTCATTTATTTACTTCTTATTTTACAGCATATTCCTTAATTATTTTTAAATGTGATGAATTTCTAATGATTACTTAAATACTATCCATATCTTCTTTTGTTAAAATACTAACCCGTGTTCAAATCTGAACAATCACTACATTCGGCAAGGCCGAATTTAACTTTTTTACTTGTTTTTTATTTA